>CP137677.1:23443630-24061130 GCA_037976565.1 Mesocentrotus franciscanus | reverse complement strand
ATAATAAGTGAAAAAGACACAAATCCGAGAAGTTAATCTTCCTTACAGAGTCGGCAAATAGTTTCTACTTTGATGATCATTCATCGTTATTACAGCTTAACACTACTTAGCATGCTTTATATAATGATAAAAATGGAGCATTTTATTTCGAATGTTTTTAGTTTATCTAAAAGAACCTTAATACCCAGGCGACTATCATATAGTAAGACATATTAGCACGGGACTCAATCAACTCCTAAAACATCAGATTTTCTCTTCATATCTCCATCATCCTAAAGGTATCCCTTTTATTACAATTCCGGCGAAAGAAAAATCTGTAAAATCATGCATCAAAGAGCCGCGTCGTTAAGGAGTTGCAAATAAACTTGTAAGTCAAATCTTATTTTAGAATCTATGTCGCTACATATCCCCAATACTGACGAGTAAAGGTTAACGACTTCTTTCCTTGCTATTTAGTTTGTATTATAGAACCTTCTGAAGAGCAATCGGTTCCAGAGGACATGTATACCATGACATTGTTATAATTTGACATGAACAGAACGAGAAAACTAACAAACTATTTTTCATCTTTACCCTGTTCACCAGAACCCAACTTTTGTGTGTGACTAGTATGTTAATTTGTTTTAACTATCTGAAGCGGTTTGAAACCGTTTGATATGTGCAAGAGTGCAATATAGCTGACTTTGTTATTATCATCATCATCATTATTCTCTTTATTAAATAAGTAACGTCTGCATTATACTCTACAATACATCTAACAAGAGTTTTAAAGCTGGCATGACGGAGTAGGTGTCCACGACACACATCAAAACAAATGTCCATTGGCTGATATTACTATCTTTTCCACCAACGAAATAATTTGATACATAGTTCTTTCTTTGATATCAAATTATACTTCTAAAATTCCAACGTAGGTGTAAATTGGAGATTGAAATCACTAAGAGTTTGCGTGTGTCAGAAAACAATTTTCATTTCGGCGTCTCGTAAAATGGTTTTGTCGTGGTGCAGTGGTTCATTCACTTGCTTCTCAATCCAAGCGGTTCGAAGCCCGCTACTCACGTCTTTTGGTAAGACATTAATCCACATTTGCAGATTTATGACATAGGTAATGCGCTTAGAAAGGTGAGATTCGAATAATTACTAGTTTTTTTATAACACCACAGGCTAATATTTCAATTATAAGACAATTAAGTGCCTACAATTCAACAAAAATAGTAATTAGTTTGCATTCTTGTAGAAAAGCATCCAGTTGAGTTTTTAACAGTTGGCACTATTTCCACTATCTCTCAACAATATGCAGTATTCCGATTTTGTTTACGAATTGGAGAAATGTCTAACGTTTGAGTCATTTTTTGTGTCCATCCCATGTTATTTATGTATATATCAAAAAGTGTCGGTGAAATTCATGTTTACATCAAGCTTTTAAGATTAATTTGAATTTTAATCCATCCCCAACTATCTAGGTTTCATATATATGTACTTTGAGGCGAAATTCTGTTCGACTTCAAGATGCACATGACGAGTTCACAAAATGATCGGTTCGCTAGATAAAAAAGCTACTTCAAATTATATTTCATCATAAAATCTTTTGTTATAATCATTAGATAGCCATTATAATTTTTACCCTGTATACTCTTTATATGCTGAATACTTGAAATCATAAGATATTAAGTTGCGACATGTTTTTGTCTCATGACAAATGTAATTTTACATTAAAATGAAATACAATACTGTATTGCATTTCAAGTATTCAACATAATGAGTATACAGGGTAAAAATTATAATGGCTATCTAATAATCTTGTTTTATTTGAAAGTATAGAGAATGTGTAATAAGATTTACTTCACATGTATCTTTTAAAGCAGATTTTAATGTGATACATCATGATTTCGTCTCAATTTCTAGATGAATGTTCTGGTCTTGAACGCAATTCCTCTATTTGCAGACAAATACGATTATCCGACGTGAGGCGTCTCAAAATCGTAGCTGTTTCAGCATGTTCGAATGTTTGTCCATGAACTCCCCGGGGAAGGATGGACGTTCTCATTTTCCCCATGAGAAAGCAATCTGGGGCGAATCGATAGTGATTTTCAAATCCACAATTGATTGCTGTAGCGCCCCTATTAAGGTTACATTCCGCTGCAACAAAGAAATAACAGCTCTTAGCGACTGACATTCTAGAAACATTCTGTCGGCAATCAAAACTTTGGTGCAGGTGGTAGTTGCAGTTGAGCTCTGGCCTCATCTTGAGAACATAGCCAATGCTTAACTTCACTGTTTTGCGAAGTCACATCGCGACACAGCAGACAACTAATTTGAAAATGTTCATAATGTATGGGATTTCAGAGCAATTTTATCAAATTTACCTTGAAATTACTTGCTTATTTCAAAGTCAGAATGTAATTCACTAATTTCTTTATTTCTCGTGAAAATTTCCAGGTTGGGG
The DNA here is from genome assembly GCA_037976565.1 of Mesocentrotus franciscanus. Classification (NCBI taxonomy): domain Eukaryota; kingdom Metazoa; phylum Echinodermata; class Echinoidea; order Camarodonta; family Strongylocentrotidae; genus Mesocentrotus; species Mesocentrotus franciscanus. Next base: position 24,058,684 of record CP137677.1, on the reverse strand, counting down.
GAGGGGGGTTCCCCGTCCCCTGCAGAATTATTTAATGACGTCGTGAATATCTACGCTATTTGTAGTCAGTAACACGAGAAGTGTCTTGCAACATAATTCTGGTCAGCGATAAATAGGTTAAAAATCGTATGGAAATGACTCAAATGTCAATCTTGTATGTATATGGATTTATAGCGACAACGGATCATCCTTTTAAGCTAAATTTACAAGTATTAAGGATATCTTGGAAAACAGAAGATTATTAAAAGCCCACTTTTAACTTTCATAGCGCTCGGGGAGGGGACAGATGCTTCTATGAACCAGGCAGACCTGGATCTAATTTAATCACAAGTATATAAATAAAGATTTTAAAATCGAATTCACTGAAGAATTAATATCTTCTATGTCGTCTTGAATCGCATTGTCCAATCCATTACTAATGCCTCTCGGGACAGCAGCAAATGGACGGGCCGATAATTAATAAGGGGAAAAGGCTGGAAGTGGAATACAATTTTAAAATGCTGATTCCACGAGTAAATAAAATATTATTCATTGCTGTAGACCCTGATGGCCACTCTGAAGTGGGAGAGATTTCCCTAGTTCATCAGCGAAAATGAACTGGGTCAGATGTTAAAACAGTCTGGAAATTAAAGGGAGTGTAGCATGGCAAATACTGATTAACGCCATCTACGTCTTATTTTGGACAACTGTACGTAAACGAATGGACTTGATTAATGGTAGTCAGCGACTTAATCTCTACATGGTCAGTGCGCGCTAGCGTTCGCGAAACAGACCGAAGTTCTCCTCACGCTTCGGTTTCGCGTATGTTGCACGCACGGGAATGCTGCGGTCGCGTCGTCCGTAGTCGTATACCCGATTGGCCCCGAGTAGGGCCACAGGAAAGACACATAGTCTCGTCATGCTACACTTCCTTTAATCCATTGCCTACTGGAACCGGGTGGTTTCTGTACAAAGCCCATGGGGAATGACGTAATTCAGTAGTCAATGGGTTTTAACACGGAAGCTAATAATATTGGAATGAATTTCTCAGTAAATCATACTTGGTGTATATACGGTCTACAAGAACCCATTAACTGATCATGTGACTTTAATATTCCTTGTTTCTTTGGCGTGGAACTTTTTAAAATTTACCTGTTGAGGTGTAATTCCGCATGGGTACATTCACATAATGTGTCCTTTTCCTTATTAAGACTTTGTGGCTCTCTCCTCCACTCTCTGACACGCTCTTTCTCTCTCTCTCCCCCCCTCTCTCTCTCCCCTTCTCTCTCTCTCTCTCTCTGTATCTCTGACACATACCCACACCCACACACACCACCCCACACGCACACTCTCTCTCTCTCTCTGACACACACGCACACGCTCTTTCTCTCTCTCTGTTTCTAGTTAATACTTGATTTTAATTTGATTTTATTTCTGTATTTCTATTATTGTATTATTATTATAATGTTATTTTTCAAAATAATAAAAAGTAATATACAAACTAGGTACATATATATTATTAACAAAAGTCAAACGACATATATTTCATTTCATTTCATTTATTTATTTAAACATGGTAACTCTCTCAGCCTAAACGGTTGTTTTTCAGATAACCATATCATAATATAAATCAATTAAATAACACATAGTTGACAAATCATTTAAAAATTAAAAAATGCAGGAGACCGCCATAGTACTTATGATTCTCAATCTTGCATTCCGATTTTATAATAAATTACAGGTACGGTTGTATCACATAAATACTATTATTTATTGAAATGCTTATGAAATATTCCAGTTTTAATGTTGCCAATAGTGACTCATGTAAATGATGGATAATATTGTCATGTTGTAGGCTTATTCATTGATAATTCAGGAACTCGGAGGAGTGATTATATACGTCACTGTGTCTGTCTCCTAAGGCGCTTTTCATGTTGGGAATTCCCTTTGTTTAATCCATGTAAAAAAAAAAATGTCATAATTATCCTTACGATCTGTGGCTGTCAAACAATTTGCCGTATCAGAGACTGTTCTGCCTTCATTTCACGATATTAGACACTTTTACTGCCGTTGGTGATTTTAATCGTCCCATTTCGTACATGGTATTTGACTTTTTGACCAAAGAAATCTTATCCTCCTGCTTGATATCAAAATGGGCTCGTACTTTGTAAAGTTTGGTATCATGGAACACTATTTTTTTTATATCAAATTAAACAAAATGAAGCAAACCAGGATTTAAATAACTTGTGAACTTTAAACAAAATCATGATATACTGAGATGCTCAGTCGCACCAAAGTTTCCATAAATGTTAAATAAAAATAGGTCGTCAGATTTTCGAATTTGCTGGCAGGAGTAAAAAAGAATTGAACAAGAAAAATTTGAAATGTTTAAATCCGCGCCACTACATTATTTGCGATTTTTGCGATCAAAATAGCAAATTTGCCAACAGAAAATTTTCAAATGGGGGCGTTACACCCTGACACCCCTAACCCTATCCCCCTCTGGGGGTACCTGATGATAGATGTTGGAATCTTGATGACACTGTCACGTGACCGTTATGTATACATATTGGACGTTGCGTACGTTTGCTCTAAATATTACGCTAAAAGCAGACAGGATAAAAATGACTGTCTGCATAGTACCTCGGTCACACCGCCAAACCGACTTCAGACCGACTTCGAGCCGACTTCAAGCCGACAGATTCTCAGCCATAGACGTAATGTGATATTTCCGTTCAGTCTGTTGTTTGTCTTGTCGGTTTTGACTAAATTATAATAGGGTATAAGAAGGAACGCCGACGCAAATGTGCGTGATTACCAAAGAAAGTGAAACTACTATCTTTCTGTGTGTTATTCAAAGTAACAACGAATGTGAACTGTAACAACGTATACCGAGCTACTTCAACGTGTGGACAACAAAATGTCATAATTCAAACCACACGTGCTTTGCATAACAGGAAATGTATGTATGAACACGGTTTATGTCAATTCTGATCACGAAATTTTGGATTTGGTAAATATTATTTTCCGTTCACATTATGTGACATGGATTCATTGATTCAGGTGCCTGGTCAAGCGTGACATCAATACTAAATCAGATTCAATGAGGTTATAGGTTGCTTGATGAAACATCGATCCAATTTTGTCAAGAATCATGAAATACATATAATTTTACTTTGCACCGTTCTGCCCCGCTCTCTCTCTCTCTCTCTATCTATTTATCTCTCCCTGTTCCTCTCTCTCTCTCTCTCTCTGTCTCTGTCTCTTTCTCTCTCTCTCTCTCTCTGTATCTCTTTCTCTCTACCTGTCACTCTGTCCCTCTGTCTCTGTTTCTCTCTCTCTCTTTCGCTCTCTGTATCTCTTTCTCTCTCCCTCTGTCTCTGTCTCTCTCTCCCTGTCTCTCTTTCTCTGTGTCTCTCTCCATATCTTTTTCTCTCTCACACACACCAACACCCTCATACACAAACAAACATATGCACACACCCTGACACAGACACACAAACTTATCAAAGTGCCCACAACATACCCTACACTTTTTTTTAGTTTCAGCTTTATATTTCATTTCGTCTTTATCTCTTGTTTTCCCTTTCATCCCCTTCTCTCTCTCTCTTATTCTTCTCTCGTCCCCTATCTCTATCTCTCCCATCCATTCTTTATCTATATATTCCTCTCTCTCTATCTCTCTCTCTCTATCATTCTCTATCTGTAACTGCATTGCTGATTATCCAATCACTCGTTCAACTCTTGATATCACAATATCCTACTCATCTTTCACCCTCGTCGCTGTTTTCGACACATTTTTCAGCTTCCTTATTTTGCCCCCATTTTCTTTTGTTTATAGTCTTGCCTATTATTCATTTCACCTGTTCTGAAAGAAGAAAAAAATGAAGTAGGGCAATAATGATTCCCCGAACTCTGAAATTTGATTCCACATATTAGTCTCCGCATTATTAGCCCTTCCCTCGAGGGACTGGATGACGCATCGTCCCGTATTGACTCCTCAGAACAGACATATTATTTTGATCCGATTATTTTGATCCGATATATTGGACTAATGACAAGAATTTCTTTATAATTTACCACCTCAAGTAACCTACACCCTGGTTACTTCCAGGAGCGTATCCAGAAAAATATAAACAGGGGGGGGGTCGATTTTTTTAAGATCAGAGGGGTTTGAATGTACAGGGGCATCGTTATCATTTTGATTGGGCAGACGTTAGACCAAGTTTAGTTATACTAGTTCACTAATCGTACAATGGGACTGCATTTATTCAATTATTTATCATTTCATTTATTTCTACATTCGTTCATCCATCCGTCCATCATCAATGTCAATCGATTTGTATTCGTTCATTCATTTATTTCGTTCTTTTTTAACAGGGGTGTCCTTCAGTGGAAAACCCAGATATACAAGTATTAGTTTTAAATATTGAAGGGTCAATAGTGATTTTAATTTCTACTATTTCTACACCCCGACTTCCACCAGCAATGAAAGATCCTCCATTGCCAACATTTTTCTTTCAATTTTATGAACTAGTAAGATTACGTTTATTGTTTAAATCCTTTTTGGTGTGGGAAGTCGCACTTAGTTTGCGAGCACATTATTTCTTTTCTTTTTTTGGTATTAAGTAATTCTATTTATCATAACAAAAATTTTCATAAATGTATTTGGAACATACTTTATAAAATAATGTATAGTCAACTGATACATGTAAACATTTGCATTAAAAAAGAATCACAGGGCATTCAACAATAAAAAAAAATCAACAAGGACCAGTTTTTACAAAGTTCAGACAAAACAAACATAAAGACAAAACACTAATTGAACAAACAACAATCACACAAAATAAACACGAAGAAAAAAAGCAGAGCATAACAACGAAACTAAGTAAAATAAAAAAAAAACGAAATATCAAACGTTTTCAGTCTTATTGCTATTTAATCATGTAGACCCTTCATGTTTCCCTTTCACTTTAAAAGGCCATTGAGCCGCCCCCCTTAAGTCAGTATGGATTGGCTTCCGTGATTCCAGTCATCTAATACTCTTAAATTTGATTAAAAGTAGAATCGTATCCACCATATGTGACAGGTATCTCGCCTGGGGCTCTGCCATCAACCTTAGTTTCAACCACTAGACTCACAATACGATAACGATACTCGTTTTCAAAGGTAGAAAATGATATACAATAATGCCAACGATATCTGTTTTCTCACATAGAAATCAAGCAAGGCACACATACCTGGAATAAATACATATTGTTTGGTATCATGTTGGGAAATCGAGTGTGTTTTCTCAGAAGGGGTAATGAAAAGAGGTTTGTTGTCAACAAAAAGGTCATTAATTCTAAAAATAAGGTTGAGTTTTGGTTAAGGTGAAAGATATAGTTTGTGAGCGTTCATATTCTTGTTGATCCTGTTTGGGAGAATATCATACCAGCAATGTCATATGAAAGAGACTTATCTTGAAATGATTTCATAATTATTCAAAATGTGGCGTTAAATATATCTATGAAACTGTGGACCAAAGTTTGACGCCACGTGACTGTGTGTTTGGTCCTACATTCCCATATCTTTTAGCAGTGCTCTTCAGTGGTTGCGATTTCCAGCAAAGTTTGATCAGCTTGTTTTTCCCTCTGATGATTTAAAAACCTCACAATATACTATCATTCCTATCAGTAATGAATCATTTCCCATTCACTGCAAAGTTTATTATAACTATTATTACTATTATTTTAACATTTGAAGTTTAATGCGCAAGTAATCACTTGGAATTCAACGTCTCTGGCGGCGTCCAGACCTAAGTTCGTTTTCTCAAAAAATAGGGAAATAATTCATTCACACTGTGCTATCACTCTCATTATATTGTGTTCTTACACAGAACTAATTTTATTAAAGTACCACGAATCCGACGAATTTGTAACCCAGTATCTTGATAACAAAAACACAAAGCATGTAAGTGTGAACGCGGAGGGAACTTTTAATAGACTGAAAATAAGTGCTGATGACATGGGAATACTGTGTTCACAAGTTGTGTAACAATGTGTTACACGAAGGCCCCGACAGTAGTATGTCCGTGAGATATTTGTGACCACACTGTGGCCACAGATATATTCACAGTATGTATACATAACAGAATGACTAGAGACTGGTGTTTATAGGGAGTTGGTATTAATATAAAACTACTGCATTCACATTGTTTGTCCATACTGTGGGACACTAATGGGGCGTTGCAAGAAAGTTGCAATTGATTGCAAGTTGCGATTGATTGCAATTTGCAAAATTTGCAACTGATATTTGCAATCGATTGCAACTCAACTTTCTTGCAACGCCCAAATAGTCTCCTAAATTTCCTTGGATTTTGTTAGGATTTAAGTTTTTGACAATTCAATGAAATTAACTAGATCTAGCTTTTATTCTCCCCCTCTCTTTCTCTCTTACTAATGGGGCGATGCAAGAACGTTGAGTTGCGATCAATTGCAAATTTGCAATTAATCGCAAGACTTGCGCTTGATTTTGGAGATTTGCAATTGATTGCAACTTTCTTGCAACGCCCCATAAGTTCTTTAGAGCACGATGTCTCCACAGTGTGACTATAGATAGAACACAGTGCGTATGCATGTACGAAACTATTACCAAACAGTGGAATATAAACACTTTCACAGTGTTGGCAATATAGAAACACTGTATTCACACCCTTTTTTTTACACGGTGTGATACCAAGGTCTTAACAGTCTTGTCTCCGAGAAATCTGTCACCACAGTGTGGCCACAGAATTACAGAAGGACAATAGAGTGGATTATTATATAATAGGTACAAATTGAAAACATAAATGTGTTCAGACACTGTGTGACAGTTACTAGTTCTACACAGTCATGCTCTTGATATGCTAGAATAGCCAATCGATGTGATTTTATTAGAATAGAGAAAGTTTTCGCTCCATAAATCTACGCGAACTGGTTCTAACTGCCCAAGGACAAGTGCGGAAAGAGTATCCTTATTGTCAGTGGTAGAGTACTCTTTTTTCTTTTTTTCAGGTGAAATCAACGCTATCCACTTGTACCTCCCCTGAGTATTATTTCTTAAAATATCTGTTAACATGAGGGCCTGTATATGATATTAATTTTATACCCTTGACTATATCTGTTGACGACGGTCCAGGCACTTTGCTCAAGTATCTGAAGACCGACATTGTTTCCTTATTTCTCTTTATCATTGTAACGAAAGATTGCCTACTTTGAATTCTTTTGCTGAGCTAATGGAAGTATGAATGCCAAAGGCTCTTCATAGGAATCGACCCTTCAACTTCTCTGACTTGCTCGCAAATTAATTTTATCTTGGCAGATGCTCTATTTTTTCTTCCTTATGATGCATCTTATTTTGGGATGCAACGCCTAGATTGGAATTGAAAATAGCTCTTTAGATTACATGAGAAAATTAGTTTGTCTATAAAACATATCCACAATTCTTAAAAATAGATTTTAAAAAGTATCCATCTTTAATAATGACCCAGTAAAAACGTTTTTTTCTTCTTCAGACTAGAATGTAATTGAATTAGGATTTTATTGTTAAAGACAAAAGTATTGAAGAGGCTCTATCTCATACCATTTTCATGTAATTTCTGTTTCGTTCAGATCAACAGACTGTGTAACGTTTTCTATTGTGAATAAGAGAGATATAGGGACTTTTGAAAACTTATGGAATGAAATCCGAGAAAATTTGTTTTTTAGTTTAATTTCTCTGACCATTGAATTCCTAAACTCCGATTTAACTTCATTTTAATTTCCTGATATCTATTTCTTTATCTATCTGTCTCTCCTCATATCCTCATGTTTCGAATCAGGTTCGATTCTCTGTCTTTGTATCAAGTTCCCACACATTACCCGATGAATTTCTGATGGTACAACCTTCCCGTCAACCTCCCTCTTCCCCTTTTAAAACAAAATTAAAACACAATAAAGTACTCAACCAGTGATCCTCCTAATTATTTCTTTAGGAGAAGTGCCCCCTTTTTTAAATCCTGCATCCACCTCTGTCAATTCGTGTGAGTTTACTTTACTGTCCATTCAAATGACCTATATGTCTCATGTCATTAAGGTGACTTGACATCATCATGAAGATTGATGCTTTTACTATTAGTTCTTCTTCTTATTATTTTATTTGGCAATAAAGAAAGTGCGTAAGAAATCGGAAAACATACAATTGAGCAAGCATAGATAAAAGATAGATAAAGTACAGATAGAGGGCGTACTTCGGTTATTTCCCTTTCATTACGCGTGACGTCATCTCTGTTCTCATCTTGGGCCCTGTTCACATTTTGGGGCTGTGCTTAGACGGTTTTATCTTGTGCACAATTATTTGTATAAAGTAATGGTAACAAAATAATATTGTATGCAATTTCATACTCAATTTGTATTGATCCTTTGGCCAGTTCGTCCTTTATTATTATAATAGGTTTATCCGGGAATACGGGAGGTTCTTCTTCATCGTAGTTTTTATTAAGCATTAGTGACAATTATATAACTGTATATATAATCCTCCAGTAATATATATAATTGAGCTTTTAGGCTATTAGTGATGTTGATAGTGACAGAAAATATAGATTGTTACATATTATCATCAACGATAATTAATTGAAAAGAAATAATAATCATGAAACATTCTATGCTTCTCGTTTTCCATCAACTGTTTGTCTTTCCTTCGAGAAGAAAGCCTCGTACCCTGATTGAACTTCCGAGTTAATGAGAAATATGGCCCTGGGCAATATTTCGTATTTTGTTACCGAACAAATTACGGAGCTGCCAACCCGTCGGCGGGGCTGTTTCGTAGAACAAAAGACAAGATGTGGTATGAATTACGAATCATTTAAGCTCCGGTAGTAATAGATAGTGCCCATAAGAACTAGATAGGCTAAGATATAGAATATTAATACAAATATAATGATTTAATATACCTATATTCGAACAGTTATATTTTTATGTTAAGAATAATAATTGTATGGATATCTCTGACCTGACAAGAACTAAACTTTTCATGAACCCCAACTATGCTTAAATCCATAATCAAATGTATATCGTTCATCTATTAATTTGGGCGTAAAAGTTACTTCTTTTTGTATATCATTTAGAATGTCACTAAAATACATTTATTTTTATCTTTTTAATCAGAAGTTATACATGATATCCGGTAAGGATAAAACAGAAGAATATCGAAAATAAAACAACTAAAAACAGAAGAGGGGTTTATGATATAGGGAGATTAAAAAAACATTGGACGATGGCTGGATGGGGAATATACTGAAAGGGGTCATTCTTATAAATGTATTCATGAAGCTTCCAAAAAAAGGCATATACTCGAGGCTCAAAGTAAAGGTTACATGCTATATTTTCAGTGTACATGCTTTTTCTTCATGAGAGGGGCACCTTTGCATTACATTAAGGTAATTTTTTGTTAATTGGGGGGAAATTTGACCCCTTCCCCCTCTTCCCGCCCCGTAAATCGAAGAGCGAATCGCCTGCGTACGCACACCTGCCGGGAATGAGCGTGCACGACCGTCTCAATGTCCGGTGACAAACAGGTTGTGATGCAACCGACCTCGTCAATATTCACGATCGTATACGAGATCGCCATCGGGGAGGAAAAGAAACGATGGCCCCGTTGCGAGATCGAGAATCACGTGACCATGATGACCGTTATCATAATGGTTTGAATGCTAACCGTCAGATGGTGAGATATCGGTACAGGGTAGTCCGTTTTTAAGGTTACGCATGGAATCTATATCCGTACTCAATTTGCAATGATAGGGTATTGGTGGATTGAGAGATAGGCTGTGTAAAGATGCAGAGAAGTTTCAATGACGGTGCCAACTTTGAAAGTATTGCCCGCTGCGCCCGTTCCATTATTTCATGTCACTCGGAAAAAAAACATGAGTAGTAATTAATATATTTATGACGATGATTCATAACACGTCCAAATCCTTATCGATAGTTATTGGAGAAAAAACTAATGAAGCCTTTCGGAAAGCAATATATATATAACCCCGAGCAAATATCTTTCAAAATGTAGCAAATTAGTAGATGGGCACGATTACTACTCGATAAAATCATACTATTAGCCGATTTTTTTTTAAAATCACTATGTCTATTAAATCTTAAATTTACTTCCATGCACTGAAAAATGTGCTTAATTGTCTTTTATTGGAGATCTCACTCAGGGCTGCCAGAGTGTTAGCACATTTTTATGTCACCTTTTAAATATATCAGTTCTAATGGCATATAGATTAGGCCCAGTTCATTGGGGGATCGGCATCATTTGGGGGGGGGGATGAAATTGGAAATGCATGAACCAAATCGCCTATTTGGGTGAGGGTGTGGAAGTGGTCTTTTGTCTCCTCAACACGTCCCTTCCCCCTCTACCACTCTCTCTCTCTCTCTCTCTCTATCTCTCTCTGTATCTATGTCTCTGTCTCCCTCCCTTTCTCTGTCTCTCTCTCTCTCTCTGTGTCTCTGTCTTTATTTCCCTTTTCTTATACTCTTCTTCGTTCGAGGGGTGTAACCTGCCCCTTATAACTACAAAACTATCGAGTGGATAGCCAATTTGTGTGGGGTTCAGCCGTACATTGACTCAAAATAAATTAGCGAAACAAAACCTAAAGATAATGCCGTTTGCTGCTTTAAATTTATTTCATGAATGTATTCAGAATCATTACTTGAAAATATTGCAACCCTTCACTTCCTATTCGGCTAGTATGGTGAGGACGTTTACGATAATGTCTCCAGAAAAGCAGACCATGTGCCTCGCTGTTGAAATATGTTTAATATGCATGTTAGGGATATCAGTCGCTCTCTCTCTCTCTCTCTCTCTCTCTCTCTCTCTGTTTCTTTCTCTCTCTCTCATTTCAATATTTGGGATTTATACAATTTTTCTCCTTTTCCATCCAATTTTATTTACAAAAATAATAATAATTAAAAATATAAGCGACTCTATTCAAACAATTCATGTTTGTATTTACAAGTTGCTTTCGATTCACCGACTCAGATACTATCTTTAGGTAATATCTCTACTTTGCATTCAATATGATATTGATCGATAGAGGGGGTACTTCCTATGGAAAAATGGGATGTCCGAAACATAGGCCGCTGTGCTGTGCCAGTTTCTCGAGAACGTCATAAGTCTAGGTTCGTAAACACCCTATTGAAACCCGCGTTAATTCTCGAACACGTATTTTTAAGGAATGTCCAATAACTTAGAGTTATGACGGTTTCGTGAAACTTGCCCCAGATATCTACATCGAATGGTCTTCAGACAATAAACAATCTAAAAGTGACATAGATGGAATTTGAAAAATACAACAGGCATGCCTTTAAAGGCTTGTCTACCCTGTTAGCCGATTGATTTTGATGATATCAGATAAATAAGAAACCATAGCACTGAAAGGTTTTAATCACAGCTGGAACGTGATCGTATCTCGGGCATAGGTATCGGATGACATGTTTTCTTTGTTGGAAAAAGGAAATTAACGACATCGTTATTTAGTAAGAAAACACACACGAAATAACTTTATTCCAAGATAAATCACTATTAGATCGATTAATTCAATCGAATATTTTTAATGAGATTCTTTATCAAACAGTCATTTATAATTTTCTTTTATTTCCTGTTCTTAAATTTAAGTCATCTTGACGTTTCGTTTGGGATAACTTCCCCCATTTAAAATGTCCTGCATGCCTGTTGATAAGCTCTATGAAACTTATAGTTCGTTATATTAAAGGGAACCAAAACCAGTGAAAAATTAAACAAAATCGGACAAGGAATAAGGAAGTAAACGGTTTTTTAAATAACTTGTCACTAGAGGGCAGTAGTCTATTTGGTGACATCGTTTATGAACAATTTTCCAGGCCTTTTGTACTTCAAATTTTATGTTTTTCCTCCCCTTCTCGAGATTGAGAAAACTAGATATAGTATGCAGAATTATATTTTACTTGAAATTTTATGATGTCGGATCATAAACACAAATGAATCTGAAAAAAATGAAAAAAATGTGAAATTGCACGGTCAGATTGCTTAGAGAGCTGTCCATAAATGATTCCATCAAATTAAATATCGCCCTCCGGTGACAAGTTAATTCAAAAAGCTTTAACTTCCTTATTCCTTGCCAGATTTTGTTTAAATTTTCACTGATTTTATTGAGATCTTTCTAAAATTTACAATAACAGTAATTTAGTATGAAGGCTTTGGCTCCCTTTAAGTATCGTCGCCTTAACTAAGGTCTCAATGACACTAACCTTTAATATTAATGATATGTTCTCATGCCACTAACTAGGTCAGTAACCTTTGGTCCGGGTCGACAATTGGTTTTGAATTCGCTCAGTCATATCACTTACATGAGTCTCTCTAAGGAATGAAACAAGAAAAATAATCAATAAAATGTTAAAGTGATGATGTATGCTCGTAAGGAACTATAACCACCAATTTGCAGGCACAAACGGATGTCAGTCGTAGTGTATATTATCAGACTGTCTGTACTGTACAAGGCTATTGTGAAGGCACGGTCTGCTGCACTGTATGAACTGTACTTTAGCTGCTCTAAATCGTATCCGGACACCTACCCCCTGGATATCCACCCCCCCCCCACCCGGATAACCACCCCTAGGATAACCACCCTCTAGGACAAATACCCCCTAGGAAAACTACCCCCTAGGGCAACCACCCTCTAGGACGACTACCCCCTCGGACAATTACCCCCGGACAAATAACCCCCGGACAACTTCCCCCTAGGACAACTACCCCTGCAGACCATATTACCACCACCCTAATGCCCTATTCCGTGAAAAGGATAAGGAAACTTTAATGAAATACGTCTAAAGTATTATTCACAGAACCAGAAAAGACGTTGTTTACAGGTGTGGTATAATGGTTCAATCACTTGACTCTCAGTCTAAAGGTTGAAGGTTCGAATACCAACCCCGCAATTATGTCCATTTGGCAAGACATTAATCCACATTTGCCACTCTCCACCCCGGTGTAAATGGGTAACTGACACAATGCAGGAAGAGCAGTATTAATACTGAAGTGGCTACCCTAGGTGAATAAGTAAACCTAAATACATCCACCAAAAACAAAGAAATGAAGGAAAGGAAGTATTCTCCCACCAAACGCACTTCCTATCAATCTATCAAAATCCCTTCAAATCTCGAATTAATAGAGAGGAAATGTTACAAACAGATAGAGAAAGTTGTATCTCGAACAAAATGTTTCCTGTTTTCAAACCAACGGTAGTCATCACACACACACACACACGTAACGTTATCTGTAGAAATGAATTCCTAATGGAACATAGAGAATTGTTATATCAATGTATTTTCATCATATTGGGACAAAGAAAGGAAGTGAGAAACAGGGTCAAAATGAAATCGATTGTAAGTGGTCAAAGACCTTTTACTGATCGAATTTACTGATAGTGGAGATTGGAAATTATCCTAATGAAAAAACATTTATCCTTTTCAACACACACACACACACACGCACACACGTAACGTTATCTATAGGGTGCCAGGTATAAATGTCAGAGGTAAAAATGTCAGAGGTAAAAATGTCAGAGGAAAAAAAGTCAGAGGAAAAAATGTCAGAGGTAAAAATGTCAGAGGTAAAAATGTCAGAGGTAAAAATGTCAGAGGTAAAAATGTCAGGGGTAAAAATATCAGAGGTGATAATGTCAGAGGTACAATTGTCAGAGGTACAATTGTCAGATATACAAAAAAAAATGTTGGGGTATAAATCAGTGCCGTCATAATATCTCAGCACTTTATCACACAAAATGTCGAGACGTAAGCTACTGGCTAGTCTATTATATTTGATAAATGACAAACAACTTTTTGCACATAATTATAGAACGATGAACCTCTGCAAAGCGCGCGCTTCTCTGGAATATGATGGTGCGGTTAGCATTAGATGTAACATGGGCGGCTTTCTGCTTTGTATCAAAGTATCAAAGTATCAATCCCACAAGAAAGTGGAATTGTCGGGAATATGCATTTGTAGGAAATTACATTTTATAGAAGTCATTGCCACGCTGTTAAAATGTCCAACAATCTTCAGAAGGGAAGGGGAAGTGTGGGAGGGGGGGGGGCAGACTCACAGATATCTTATCCTATTTGGGGGGGGCTGTGTTGACTTTTCTTTTTATTTAATGATTACACCATGGAGTCACAACTCAGCCTATTATACATGGCCAAACTTCTCGATTTTAGAAATTCTTTTTCCAGAAGTTTGCTCAGTGTACCAGTACCCTTGCTTATGGACATAGGCATAATTATTCAATTCAATTCAAACTTTATTGATTTCAATCCAAATAGGAAGGCAGGGGAGGGGGCCCAATTCGTGAGAACATATTTAGCGGCGAATTAGCCGGCCGGCGAATAGGGGGGGGGGTAGTGAGCAATTTTTTTTTTCCTGCCCAATTCGTGAGAAAATAATAGCGGCGAATCAGCCAGCCGGCGAACAAGGGACGGGGGGAAGGAGCACTATTACCTGTTTGGGGGCCAGGGAAGGGGGCTCGGGCCGCCCTAGATCCGCCACTGCCCCCGTCTCCCCTCGGCAATAATCGGGCAAAATGTCACATTTTTGGCCGAAAGGTAAATAAAAGTTAAAGAAGAAAATATAGCAGCGCTGAAATAATGAATGCAGAGAATCCTTCGATCGTTATTCTTTTCGATAAGCCTAATATACAACTATTACCAATATTCAACCTGTAACATGCTTTTGTTTCGATATGTTTACCTCTTACACTTTTACCTCTGACATTTTTAACCTCTGACATTTTTACCTCTGACATTTTTACCTCTGACATTTTTACCTCTGACATTTTTTCCTCTGACATTTTTACCTCTGACATTTTTTCCTCTGACATTTTTACACCGAGCCATCTATAGTAATGAATTCCTAATGAAGCCTAGAGAATTATTATATCAATGTATTTTCATCATATTGGGACAAAGAAAGGGAGTGAGAAACAGGGTCAAAATGAAAACGATTGTAAGTGGTTAGAGGCCTTTTACTGACTGAATTCACTGATAGCGAAGATTGGAAATTATCCTAATGAAAAAAAATATCGAAAACATAAAGACTATACGCTTCCTTGCAATTACATGCAATAAAAAGCCCATTTTTGATGATTGTAAATTTACATAGCATCGAAAAGTTGGCAAAATTAATTTTATTGTTGATATGTAGTATTAAAGCAGATCAAGCTATTATTCATGACGCATACCGAGAGCAAGTACATTTCCTGCCTCATGAACAAATTCACACACGGCAGCAAGAGGGGGAGGTTGTTTCCTTTTCTTTCCTGTGTGTGTTATCATTCCTTTCATCTAAATAGGCCATTTTTATGTCATGATATAAAATTTAATGCACAAATCTTTGTTATATAATAACTTCTTTGGGCAGGGCTTATACTAATTCGCTTTTCTCAAACTTTTAATTTTCAAGTAACAGCTAGAAGATCTGCTATCACATAATAAACACAAATGTTTTGATGTACACTACATGTATACAACACATGCCAAACATGATATCCATACAACTACATGCCATACTATGTGAGGGAAATATATAGAATAGATTAGGGTGTCTCTCATGAGGACATAACTTTTAATGACGGGTAGCTAGGTGACTTTCGATTACTAAACCCTGTCAAATTGGCAACCGAGGTTAAAAGTTTTAAAACAGTAGTGACTGAAACAGAGCAACAATCTAACCTGTATACTTGAATGCAGTGCCACATGCTCTCTGGATGGCTGTATCCACATTCTGAGTAGTAGCCGGAACAGCCTCATTCAAAACAGCTGGAACTGAAGGAAAGAAAGAGGAAATGCATGAACATCTAAACTTTATCGTCATCTATAACTGCCAACTGCTTCTAATGTCTAACAATGTTGGCCAAGTCATTTTGCTAATATGCTAAGCAAATGTGGTTTGGCAACATATCGATAATTTTGAATATCATGATAATTATGTTTTGTGCTTCATATTATGTCTTACATAATGTACAAAATACTGACATAAACGAAAATATCCACTTCACTTGGTAGACGATGTCTTAATATTGCAAAATTATTTATCATTATATGCACCCTAATGTGATATCCAGTTCTTAATATTCTAATCATTAGCCATGTGTCTTTCATACCCTGCGTAATTTATTTTTTATCACCCATAAGCATTTTCTAAAATTCTATGTTTATATTTCACAACTGTTTGTCAAATGCATAAGTTGCTCTAAGGAATTATATTGCTCACTATCTCAACAAGAAAGACCAGATTTTCCAACTTCTAATCTTCCTCACCCAATATAAGGGTCTTTCATTAACATTAAGAATATTATCCTAGTAGTATTTCATCGGGAAAGGTATAACAAATAATCTTGCATTAAACTACCTTGATATACACAAGCGGCTTGGCTTTATACGTCATCAAATTGACCCCCAAAATGTTGATAGAACACTCTTTATCATCTTGGCCTAAATTGTGTTTATGTGTCAAGAAAATACTCTCCAGTAACTCGAATCCACAGGTGGTCGTTAAACCAAAATCGACCATCACAAATTGTGTGATCAGCCTACTCATCAAGCACCGGATGTGATCCATACACACTTTGAAACCATTTCCTAATGCGACCCATGTGATTGGCCAACTGAAATTCATGCATATTCATGAGCACGGTCGAAAACGACCACTTGAGGATGTAAAACGGTGGTCCATGTTGATAAATATATACTACTCCAAGTGCCGACGCGCAGTGAAGAAGCACGTTTGCTCCGGTTGGCGGGAAAACTCATAATTTGTTCGTTCTGCTTTATCGTCTGTTATTCAGGTGGATTGTCGGTCATACCTCAAGGCAGAGTTGGAATCGTGCTCATATTTCATCGGCTGTGGGAAAAGAGTGAAATCGAGCTCGAGGGATATTTAGACTATGATCAAGTGGCTGGGTTTACACTGAATGTGAGTTTGTCATACTACTTGTATTTCATTTTAACACACTTTGATAAGGAAATAGCCTCTATAATGTAGGTTTTCGTGGCGTCTTTTTGGTATACATCGATGCTTTTGGTCACCAATTGACATTGATATATATGTTGCTATTAGTTTCGTTCACCAACTATTTTCTTACTTCTTTACTGCTGTTGAATTTTTTAATGCACTTTTTTTCCAATTTGGAGTAAAAAACGTAAGTTATGTAATTTGCATTAATCTGGTTTCCCTTTTTTATGGCAAAGCTTGAATAAAGAAATCTTTGCACGGAAGAAATATTTTATACTTAAAATGTAATCTTTTTATATCTTTGACTGTTTTTGCACTTTTATATAACGTTGTATTTACTTCGTCTCCTGTGAAAGAAGATGATATCCCTTTTGAGAAATGTATACAAGTGTATATTTAATTTTAACACTGTGATTTCATTAACAATTGATAATTACTCATTATACTTATTGGTTTATACGTTGGAGATCATGTCTATACTTGAAGGATGGGATCATCTGTTATATTTTGCCCCCTTTTGCAATAAATATATATTTCTTCCATTGAGGTTTCATATGCATATATGTAATAAGGTTCGAGTTTTTTGGAAAATTATTGAAATCTTATTTTATGATTACATTCATGAGCAAATAGATATTAATGAAAAACATTAGTTATAGGTTATTATATTGAAGAAAAGAAAACTTTGTGATAAACTTCATGTTGACTTTAGGCCAATACGTAATATACATAATTCTTTATGATGGTAAAGAGTATAATAGTAAAAGTCTGTTTATTAATTTCAAATCAAAACTACGATATCATATAGCAAATAAAAAAGTGTTTTATTGACGAAACACAAAGGATTTATTTAAGAAATGTAAAGGTTATAACCATTCATTTAATTACTTTTGTCTTTTATAGAATGTACATTGATGTAAATATATATGATGATCAGTATGTGAAATAAAACACATCGGTAAGAGGATAAGAGAAAAAATTGAGAGAAATGATCATGACAATTAGTAAAGCCATTTTACAATGTTTTAGCAGTATTTGTTCCAGTATTGTTATCCGATGAGATGGAGCTACTACTACTAGCCTGTAATATTCCGACTGTCATCATCGATCATAGATATAACAAGAGAAAGAAACTACCCTATTGGCTTATCACTTTAAAAAATATATATATATAGGAAATCTATGTAATCACGTATATACCATATGACATTATATCGACGATTTCTCTCTTTATGCGGTAAATTACTCTCACTTAATTACGATTACCAAAATGTCTGATTCAACAGTTGAATAACTCTCTTTGAACTCACGTTTTGTCAAGTACTGATTTTCTGTTAAAAGGGAGAAAAATGTTCGGAGTGACAAATACAAAATACTTATCTTTGTATATAGATTTTACAAATGTGGCTTTATAACAATCACTAGCTTTCATTTCCATTCCTAAATCGGTGTAAGAAAACGAAATGAAAGTCACGAGCTTTCATTTCAATTTCTTGCATCGGTTTAGAAGTCTGCAAAGCTTCCAATATAATTCAGAGGGTATGTTCATTAATGTATTCATAAATTGAGCCAGTTTCTGGCTATTGAAACTTTCGGTTGATGTATCACAGGATATGAATTATCATTTTATTTTCCTTTCATTAACGAATACAAGCTTCAGATGCATGATTTTATATTCAGGCCCATTTAGCCAAAATGAAAGTCCTATTTTTTCCTCGAATTGATACAAATTCTAAAGGAAATAGTACTTATCGTGTAGAAAACATTAATATGAAGAGTTAGGTTCCGGAAAGGAAAAGAAAGTATTAGTGACGTTATCCTGTTTATTATCAAAAAATCATCTGATTAAAATGCTTATACATGTAATAATAAATATAATACCAACAATATTGATGACCAGTTTTCCATATGTGGATATCACGTGAAATATTGTTTACAGAAATGAAAATATGTGCCTTTCAAAATGTTTGAAAATATTTCTTGACATTATTATTTCATTTTGCTTTTACTTTTATCAGAAGCAAAATATACTGAATAATACGAATTGAATCCTACTACCATGGGCTTGATGGGGGTCTTTAATGCCTTATCCTGTACTGACCCCAAGTATATTTTATTGCCAACCTTAGAAATATTTAATTAAATGACATTTCAGCGCACTGATGACATTAATTGCCCACAGTGCATATCAAACAAGATTCCAGCAAACCTGTCTTTATTGTAAAGCCTATCGCTATGTTTCTCAAGGTTATAGTCAATGGCGGATGAAAGGCGAGTGCGTAATAACAGGGGCGAGCCCATTCCATTTGGCTTATTTCCAATAACTTCTAGAATTTCATGAGATTCTGCGGGCGCCCCTCCATTTCGAATTCATAGATTCGCGACTAAGCTTAAAACATGAACGTATCAGAATTACATTGATTAATACAACAAAAATATTTATTCATCTGTTTCATCCAACTGTCACATCTATGTTTCATAAAACTGTAGATCAAAAGATCATAGTCTCGCTTTTCGGTCTATTACACAGGGACGTTTACATTAGCATAGCAGTTTCCCTACGGTGAGGGAATGTGTGGATTAAAAAAATTGTACTTTGGTCATACTTAACTTCATATTATGCATGTTGAATAGACATAATGATCTATCAGTCTGGTTCTACCAATCATAAAAATTACCCAGAGGTGATACTGCTGACGAGTTTAGCCTTAACAAAAAGATGTTTGCAAAGATTTGCCATCAATCGTTACATTTTGTGCCATAATTGGATTTCATGATCAAACGAAAAAGATCGAATGATTACTTGTCCGGATTCAATTTTCACCTAGGGATGATTTTGTAACAGCAGGGGATAATTGGAGATGAGTCCTGACGCTCATGCGAGCTTGGGTTGAATTGGAAATGTTCACTGTCCACGACTTATACATAAAAAAGTGCAGAAAATCAGACAATTCACAGATTTTTATTAAAAAAAAAAAAAAAAATCACTGGTGGCTTTTTTTTGCAATGGCATTGTGTGCTTCAACATTTACGCAACACAACGTAGTATAGGGGCCGCTTAAACAATGATAACACTTCAAAAACACCAGTAAGGCTGATATAAACGTATTACAATTCGTGTTCTTTAACAAAATAAGTGGGCCTCCAAAATTTCTTGAACTGGTCCGACAATCAAAGAAAATTTCTGTCGAAAGGGGTTTTCTAGACCAGTTTGAACGGTTGATGGGGGGGCGGCTGCGGCTTCGACAACGTTTCCTGACGAGCCTCCCCGGAAAATTAAGCAGACAAAAAAAACAGTCATCAGAATTTCAAGTATGCCGACAAGGAAAAGCGAAAAAGGAAAAACGCTTTTCTTTTCATTTGCCGACTTGTCGTAAATTGGTCATTTTTATCTTTCAAACTTTGAATTGGTGTCACGCGCTTTCTCCTTTGGGTTCTTTATCTGCTTCGGATTGAAATCATAGACCGCCACATGTTTCCAAGTACATACAAGGGCATACATATTGTATGTGTGACAAAAGTTGACCGAGGCAATCCATTGCTTGTTCCATTAGACAAACAAAGCAGATAAATGGTTAATAATGCCTCTGTTTGGCGGTCATGATCATCAGCAATACTACATCACTATAGATTGTTGGTACAACACTTTATTGATATTTCAGCATTAAAGGAACAGAGACATTACGACAAAGACATACAAAGAAACTTCTTCTCCTTCCTCTTCCTATTTCTTTCCATCTTCTTCACCTTCCGATTCTTAATCCCATTCGCCTTCAAAGTTATTAATCATGAAGATTTCCCCTCCCATCCACTGATAAAATAATATTGAAACCGGGACGGAAACGAGGCACTATCTTTTAGCGAAGCCGTGGTGCATTGATTGGAATTTTAAATAACAATTTAAAACCTCGCTTGAAGGAAAATCTAGGTCTTGCTGATGAGATTGGGTGGACTAAAAGATATTGTTTTTCGGGGTTTGCTTTTGCCCTGCTCCACAATTACTAAAAGAAAAAAAAAGTTGAAAAAAATCTCTATCATGTCCAAATTAAAGGAAGAAAAACAGACATATCGCGGTAATGAAAGTAAGGAGGTATGAGTCTGCTTCTACGTAATAATAATGTCAAGCATTTAAATGAATGATAATACTGCCTTCACAAAATAGAAACAGTGCAAAGATAAATGATGGCGGAACTTTATTTATAGAAATCAACTTTAAAGTAATAGAGGGTTGTCATATTCATGAGTCACATCATGGTACCAAATTTAGGTCGGACCTACGTATGCTATCTTGTCACTCCCGCTCTTTGCAGGCACCCAGCATCTGAAAGTGTTTAGTAACCTACTTCCATGAAAAGGTTGTTAAAACACCTCCATAAAAACACCCGTCATATTGTCTCACAATAACAACATTTAATGTACACTATGCATTGTAAAAAAAGTTGAGTCGGTGCTGTGATGCAAGTTTCTTAAAGTTAGGTCAAGTGCTTTTACAAACAGACGAGGTACATTATTGGCAGTTGCCTCACCCGACCCAGGTGAAGCAAAGTGTAAAGTGGTATCTGGTCAGGAATTCTGGTGGTGGTGGTGGTGGTGGTGGTGATGGTGTTGTATATAAATCAGTATTAACAGATTTTGTTTTACATGCATTACATGCAGTTATACATTTTTTTAAAGTCCATACTTTTGTGTGTTATATGGACATTAGTATAACACCACAACGATTTCACAAGCACTGGGCCTCCAGAATTGTGTAGACTATCTGCGCTGGACCACTTAAGATTTTAGTACAACCCTTTTTTCTGGGGTGGGGTTCTTTTTTCTTTATTTTAAGTTTCAACAAGCGAATTAAGAATGTTACTAGCCAGAGCAAATACGATCCCGGGTATCTACACGTATTCCTGTTTAAACATGTATACCAGGAAGTTTGGATGTGTATACCATCATTCTTTGAACTAGAACATGTAGTCAATATCTATTGATTTCCTTTGAACTTCATGTGTCTCGCAATGGAAAGAATTTTTCTCGTTTGTTCTCCGTACGTTTGCTATCCATGCTATTTATTACATTATGGACAGCAGGTTAACATTAAAAACTTAGTTTCTGACGTATTTGTACAACTAGAAATGATGCGTTAAAAAAACTAATGGAAAATATTATTTTGTCTTCCAAACATATTTTATTGGTTACCAGACACTTGCTGCGGGCTTTATTTCCTGGAAAATATATAGGGTTGGAGTTAGGATTGCAAGTGGATTTTAAGTGTAATTGGTTTGTTATGGTTAGGTATCGTGTTGCGTCCATGGATTAAAGTCTATAAGGTGTGGTAAAACTGATTGTGGAGCAATTCTCACCAATTCTCTCATGTTTAGCCTTTCTCTTTTTTTCTGATTCTTTTTTTTTAAATATTTGAATACATGTATAAATTACATGAAAAACTGCTGTTATTTATAAAGGCATCTACACTTTACAAGCCGAGCTATTTACTAGATTCCCTCATATTTCACGACAAATATATTTATCTAATTTCAGTTTAGATACCATACAATTATAGTTTTATCTCCGTATCTTATTTTTACTGTATCGTTACTTTCATGGTTTGATATTATTGTATGAATTTTTACATTCGTCGAAATAACAAAAGAGTCGTTTTTATTGTTTATTGTTTACGATTTATGTCATGAATGTGAATGTGAAATATGATATAAACTAAACTGAAACTATAAAACTGAATTATAAATGCATTTTTAGCGAGGCCATATTATTGCGTTCATAAATCTGCCTTATAAATAATAATAACGTTTTATTTACCCAGGGTAGCCACTTCAGTTATGAAACTGCTCTTCCAGCGGGCCCTGCATAACATAGTATGTTATTACTACCCGTCTCCAATCGAATATGCTGAGCGCCTAGCTAGAAGGCAGATGGTCCCATTGTTATAAGTCTTTGGTATGACTCGGCCGGGGTTCGAACCCACGACCTCCCGTTCATGAGGCGGGCGCTCTATCCAATTGAGCCACCATGCCCGGTTGTCGCGATTACAAAGACTTTAGAGAAATCATGATTAAAGAGTACTTTTCAATAGCTTTTTTAAATATCCCATAGAAATCGTGTGAGGTTTTTTTCAGTTGAAATTGTCTTTGAGAAGATTAACAAGATGTTTTAATGTATTGCTGTAAAATCACTTCACAGCTTTGCTGAACTGGTTGCTTACTAACAAGCATTCATGCTTTCTTAGCAGTCAGGTAAAATAACCACTACTACTACAACTGTCCAGTTGGTTAGAATGTGAGCAATTAGACCTAAGTGTAATTTAACAAATTGTTCATAAATCACAAAAGTAATAAGGTGCCATACAATGACTGGCTTTAAGTAACGTTCATCCTAGATTAAAAAACGAAAATCGATTAGAATTCGAGGGGCAAAATGCATTTTCAAAATTAAAGACGTTTCGCCCTAGGTATAGAGGTATCAAAAGGTATCTCGCATTAATCATGAAACCGATATTTTCTGAAAATGTCTTGTAACTAATGATTTCATCTGGAAGAAACTTGATACGATTCTGTCAGCTTGTCTCCTGAAACCGATAAAACCACACCGGCGAGACTGTACACTTCAGGGATTGGTGCTCTTATCGGCTATGGCTTTTAAAGAAAATCATCGTCTGATGGCCAGCAAAAAGCATCAATTTTTAAACGACAATAACATGCACAAAGTAACATGATACTTTACCTTTAGGATTACCATGAAAACGATCATTTCTTTTATTTCATTTATGATTTCGTCTTGATAATCTGATACACTCACTGAGAGAGATACGGTGAGTTAATCCTTGTAATTATGAGAAACCCTCACTGTAAGCGGGCGTTGAACCAGCGGCAATTCATTCGCCAAATATCTCTTTGATTTCAGTTGACCAGTAGAAATTCTGCCACAATTCTAAATTGCTGTATGGAGAAATATAAAGTAATGAGCACGTGGGAGATTTGTAAAATATTATATATTTTACTGATTTTTTTCTTCATTTCATATGGATTTTTTGTTCTTGTAACTCCTGTCAAATTCTTACGGTCCACATATACCATGAAGTTATGAAGCATTTTAATTACTTAATAACTACGCCGAAATTCAGGTAGTTTCTATGCAAGTAGGAGGCGCGATAGCTCAGTGGTAGAGCAGTGGTCTCGCAACCGGACCGGGTTCGAAACCAAGTCGATGAGCTAGTGCCCTTTCGTAAGACATTAATTCTTATTACCAAGTCCTTCGGAGAGGACTTTAATCCGTCGGTCCCCTGGTTGCTTAATTACAAGCAATACACTTTCTTTCTTAGCAGTCAGGTAAAACAAACAAATAATACAAACGAACAAATAATACAAACGAACAAACAATACTTCAAACACAATATCGGGATGGTAAGTAAAATCGCGATGTTTGAATCGTAGTTTTGGAAATAGTTCTGGCTCTGCAAACAAAAAATGAACATAGTATTTTAATGACATTTCTTTTGTGAATCTTGCCATGACTGTACATGCTTTTTGTATCAAGTCACTTCACTGCAACAACTTGGTCGATAGAGACTTTGCTATCAAAGTTATCATAATGTAAATTGGTGAGGATTTTGTTTTTGAAGAGAGGAGAAATCACGTCACGATAAAATTACATCCGGGGAAGTGGGCTGATTGTTTGGACGGGCTTGGAGAGCGAGACATCCAAAAATCGATCGATTGATGCCGAGTTTTTACATCGCGTCACACTATCTTGACAGGACAGCGATATATACATTTGAGATGTTGACGTGTGGAAATACATGCGGGTGCTCAAGCTTGTAATAGGAGCATGAGTGCGACCCTGTAGGTAAACTAGGATGGTATGAAGAGATAATAGAGAATGGGTTTGGTTGATGCAACACATTTGTTCAACGATCGTGACAGTGATCATGGTGATGCTAATATAAAGAAGACATTCAATCATCAAATGTAAGTTTCAAATTTGACATTTTTATTCAGTTTTTGATTGATTAGGTCGATATTGACGGTTGTAGTCAGAAGGAATTTAAGACATTCTTGCCCAAACACCTTTACTCAGATATGGTCATCATACACTAAATCTAAAAAACACAGCTATCATCGTGTAGAAATATGATGTAACCCTGGCTTTTGCCAAGATAGTGTATGGCGCTGAAAGCATTCCAGAAATAATGACTCCATACCAGGTCCTAATTTACTACGCCTGGGTAGAGAGGGGCAAATGTAGATTAATGAAGGGCATGAGTACCGCTCGTCGGCAGTCGAGACGCGAACCATGTGACCCATAGTCCGGTGATCGTGTATCCTCTAGACCATGATAGTTATATCATTGTAGAACTGTAGTGCAGAACTAATATTTTTAATTGTTTTTCCACACATTTGCCCAGGTTCACTGTTTACAGATATATTACATGGTTGATTAATGAAGCAATGCAATCCGGCTGCTTCCTCATTAAATCAATCAACCTGCCACAAACTTTCTTAAACAAAGTTCCCAAGTAAGTTGCTTAATGAAAGCAATGTAGGGAAAACCTGACCGTGATTCGGCGGCCATTGAACAAACTTGGCACAGTTTCACCTCGATGCAACATCCACACAAACATTCTCAGATTTAAAGGGCATGTTTGCATGTATTGGTCGGCAAAAGTCAAGTATAGAGCTGGAAGCTAGAAGTAATCTCTGTGAAAATCTAATGATAGAATAGTTTTTGTTCTTCTTTCAAAGCCATGGACACCCTGATAGAAGAGCTATTGCGTATCCCCCGCTCGGTATCACGTCATCCAGAACTCAAGGTAACCCGTTTCCGTTACGAGAAGGGCACGTCAATCAAATTGTACAAGGAATGAGTATATCACTTTATAGATAAGATATAGTTAATTGGAGACTCAACACACACTTCTAATCTAAAAATTACATCTCATTTGTAATTGAAATCAAAATATTGTACAGGTTCTGGCTTATCCAATATAGATTGAAGTCGGCGTACACTCCATCCACCGTTTGAAAAATCTAGAAGAAGAAAAAAAATCAACATTCAGTGCAATGGGTGTACATCACAAGGGGCTGCCCCAAGACTCCCCTCTCCTCCACCCCTCCTTCTAGTGAGAATTCCGCCCCTGTTTTTCAATTTCTGAATACTCCACTGAGCGTTACGATTTCCTTTGTCGATTAAATTCCTATTAGATATTCTAAAGGCACACTTCTACATCAATCTCTTTATACTTTTAATAAAATGTTCATAGATCATTTATGATTGTGTTTGGAAAGAAGAATGAAAAAATAAATTTTACATTTGATATAAATTCCATGTTAAAATTTTACAGAAAAAAGGCATCTAAAATAGATTTACAAATCAGAAACATCGAGAACGTCGATGTATCATTATTTCATTTGAATGGCGTGTGGGCTTGGGTTTGAGTGCGTAATCAAATCTCACTCGCTTTCTCTCTCTCTCTCTCTCTCTCTCTTTCTCCCTCTTGCTCTCTCTTCTCTCTCTACCTCCCCCCATTAGTCGATCATTCTATTTTCACTCTACTTTCCGCGATCCATATTTTCTCTTTTCTCCTAGCCAGTGTCAATTTGTACGAAGTTGAAAGTTAACATGTTTGATTTTGGCGCCACGAGGTATCTTAAAACATACAATTCTCACTCATGCATAAGTAAACAAGTATGAACCTCTGCAACGGTCTTCCTGGTATCTAGCAGTCCAGCTTTGTGGGTACAGCAGATACAATGTACATGTACTATGTGTGTCCTGTCAAAGCATAGGAAAAACATTGTCTTATCCAGCATAGCGTGAAGTCGACGTACACCCCCTCCTCGCACCTATCATTTGAAGACTCTGGCGAAAGAAAAATCAATATCATAAAATGGGTGAACATCAAGTGGCTGCCAGATATATTCCCCCTCCCGGGTCTGGGAAGAATGCTTATCAATTATTGGACATTCCATTGAATAGAACAAATCAAATTGTTACGCTCCCCTTTGTGGTTGCAAGTGTCGATGGAGTATCCGTTCAAAAATATAAAAAGGAACTCCTCTGTATAAAAATTGATTTCTGTGTGCTACATTGGAATCTATAGAATTTGATTAGAACTGTATTTTGCCTGGTATGCATGGTTTTAATAGTGACTGAAATTATATAATGTAATGATAAAAATAATAATTATCACAATAACAATAAATAATAAACATGATGATAATGAAATTGATAATAATTAATAAAAATAACGATAATGACAATAATAATAAAAATAATAATAATAGTAATAATAATAATGATAATATTAAAGTTGTGAATTTACTTGAAATCAAACGCTCATGGTGCACTTGTGAAGCCCCAAAAAAGAAATCGCAAAGCATCTGCATTATAAACAAAGGAATAGAAGTAAGATAGAACATACTAAAATGACATTAAGTTGAAATACCGCGAGAACTTCAATGCCCAATGATATAATTATAAGCTTTTCTCCCATTTAAGAAAAAAAACATCAGGAAACTCGGAAGATTCTTGCACGTGTGACAACTCGATCTTCGTTCTTGAATCTTGGATCTTGATAATATGTGACATCCACCTAATTCCGTCTTGCGCGGTCACGTAAATCACAGCAACTAAACTTCTCGTTAGTGGTTGTGATTCGATTGCCTGCAGAAAGAGAAGCAAATGACTTCAAGGATTGCTTGAGGAATCCCAACGTTCATCCATCTACCAAAGAGACGTAAAAATTGATATTGTTTATCTCTCTATAACCTCAGGAAGAACAAACTTCAGCCGAGCATTTCACCTCTTCACAATGCAGATTAGGTGTCAAGTGTTTTCCCTTTCTAGTCTCTTCACTCGTTAGACCATGCAAAAGCATTGAAGGTTGCTTTTAAAAGCCAGCCGTAACATTTGTAGCCTTCTATGATAGATATGTTCCACGTATATCCTGGCTTATCTGTCTTACATTAGAAGAAGACATGTCAGATTATGCTTTAGTTTTTATGACCTTTCTTGTTAAAGCATAGGCCTAGGTATTTTAGGCTTTAGGTGTTAACAATGAGATGACATTTTTGAAATACTCATTTCTGTCCTGGCAAAATTTAGATTTTTGATAGCCTTGTCGAAGAGATCGTAAAAAGTGAAGAAATTTGAATTTCCTTTCTTTCTTTCTTTTGTTGTTGTAAATTGGTTTCACTATTAACTTTATTATGTTTGATTTTATTATGAGTCAAATTTTTGGAACAGTTGAATAATTGTTGTTTCAGAGGAGGGCATTTCTTCGAAGGGTTACCTATTTCAATGCACCTGAAATCTAATCAGCTTTGTGCTGATATTTGTGCGGGTTTTACAAGTGCTTACATTTTTCAAACTTTGATGAATATCTTATTCTGACACAGTATAGCCGGATATCAGCGTTGTTTCGATTAAAGACGCTTGCACGAAATCATTTTCTTTATTTCGTCTTTTCTCTCTCCGAATTATTAAAAAAAAACGAAAATTCGTGTGTTTGCCAACGGAATATGTGAAATAGAGCAACACTTAGTCTTTTCCCTCCCCAATTATTAAAGCCACCAAATGCTTGCGTTTTCCTAACAAAAAATATGTGAAATAGAGCAACACTTCGTCTATTGAAAGTAAAACCAAGAATACCATTATATGGGTGCATGTCAGAGTGGCACGCACAAGAACGTACGATGTGTGACTCTGCATACAATTTTCACTCGAACCGAAATATGAATTCAGAGCTGGGGTGATGAATTTAGGGTTTTATCTAGAGTTGCCTCGAATTGTGTATAGTTGGTTTAGGAAACGACCGCTAGGAATATTTCAAATATCATAATATTTGATTGTGATATTGATAGTATTCCTTAAAAACCTTACTCGCGCTTTTCCCAAAACGAGAGTGCGTTCCGATATGATCTAATCTACCAAAGTGCAAATACAGGTTCGTACAATCCAAAAGAGTTTCATCTATTCCCAAAAGCGGTTACGGTATTCTGAAATATTCAAATGAGAGAGGAAACATAGATTCTTGCACAGGCCCTAAAACAGCAGTATTCGTTAGGAAAACAAATAGTCTAAAAGCAAATGGGTACGGTTTGTATCGACTTCGTAATACGTGAAAGTATTGATACATGTATTACCTTAAATCAACAAATTTCAACTTCCGGAGGAGTATTCAGGCAAGAGCGCGGCGAAAAATTTGCCAACGATTTCTCTCTTTTTATTTCATGTCAATGAAACTGTGTGGTCTCTGAACAAGATGACCGAACCAGGCTCAGCACGTAGACATGTATTTTAGCCAGCTTTCTGGAGTGTTTGTTTTTACAAAATGTCAAGATTGTTGTGGACAATTTAATAACCTCTCTTATTCGCACCACAGGAATACTCGATGACCGTCCTTAAAATTCCTCATATAGATGGATACCTATCCAAAAAAATATAAACATATGTATATAAAGAACTCATCGTATTTTGTCTGTTTGGCTTTTTCATCAAGATTGACAATTTTTCGATGCGGTGTTATATATTTGGTATTTGTTTATCGTACCGCCACATATTACAGGCATCGCTTACAGAATATGATATTGCACATAATTATCAGGGTACCATGGAAAGTTTAACCTATTTTAAAGGAGCAAGTGGTTGTTCAAAGATAACTGTATCTATGACTTAAACAAAAGGGCTTTTAAACTTTAGATATGGTAAATCAGTGAGGTGCCTAATGCTTGCTGAGAAATGATGAGTATCCGACCCATTATTCGTACACTTTTTTACCTTTTTTTCTAAAACCCAATACACTGTTTTTTTTTTCTTATCTCTTTTCATAGAAGTGAGTGTTACAATAATGGTTTAGGCTTGATAGATAAAATTTATATCTATCTTCTTAGAACTTTAATGATAAATGTGTATGACTCTTAAATACAGTTATCGATAAAGTTCTGGGAAGATATAAACGTTATCAATCAATAACAAATTATATTCTCACAATCACAACATAAAAATTGTTAAATTAAAATTTATTCCAACTTTAAGGGTAACAGTGCAGTTCATATACCAATAATTCAAAAGATATATATGCACCGTTCATTTTGCATTCATTGTGAGTACGATGTCACTCACGTATGGCGCATCGGTTTATTGTCGTTTGGTCTACAACCAGTTCGCCTACTACCCTTCTGGTCTATTCCCATTTGGTCTACTTCCAGCCTGTCTACTATCCATGTGGTCTAATAATCATGCAATCTTAAATAATGATAATCATAAAATGATTATTAGACCTTATGGATGGTAGACGAAATGGGCATTAGGCAAACTGAGAATGAGACGAAATGATAATTAGACCATGTGGATAGTAGACGGGCTGGGTGTAGACTATATAGGAATAGACCAATTGCTTAGTAGACGAACTGATTGTAGACCAACGGCAATTCACCTGCGCATCAAAGGACCAGGCCACTCGCTGACACATTCCTACGTCAGGCAGCACAGTTCTTGGCGACCCGCATTCTCAACGCAAAACCCTGTCAAAAATTCCTTTTGCCGGAAACTGATCCGTCTTTGTCAGAGACAAAACATTATTTGGGCGAGCGGGCGTAAAAGGCCACAGGCGCGGGTGCTCTCCCGGCCAATATCATTACAGCTCCTTCAGAAAGGTTTGTTTGGCGCATGTGTTACAAATCACCTTTATAAAAAAAAATCCTGGTCGAAATAACAGAAAAGGGTGATGGTCATTTCAGAGTGTCATTATTTCCAGAGCATCTCTCTCTCTCTCTCTCTCATTCTCACCTCACTCTATTTCTTTCTCTCTCTCTCTCTCTCTCTATCTTTTTTTATCTCTTTCTTTCATGTGAAGAGCATATTCCATGAGTATCCTAGACTATAAAAGACATTCCGAGTATGTCGCCAGACGCTGGTCAACGTTCCCATAGGTTTGTTTTATTTGTTTTTTTTGTTTTGTTTTTTATTCGGTTCTGCTTCTTCTCCTTTTTCACTAATTCGTATGCTTTTGTATTGATTCACAGATCCTTTCTCCGGGCGATATTGAGGCCACTACATTCCCATGAAATCAGCTGGTTCAGGCTAAGCCACACAATGTCTATCGATCCCACCAACGCAACCATCATTGATGATGACTCATCTGAGACAGCTTCTTCAGGAGGCTACGTAAGCACCCATCCTGGACTTCTTACCATCTACGTCTTCATTGCCTTGCTGGGAGTCATTGGAAATGGCCTCGTCATCTTCGTCCTGGCCCGCGTTCCGTCTCTACGGTCCTTCACCAATGTCCTCATCACCAACCAATCCGTCATTGACTTCACAAGTAGCATCATCTTCTTCTTTATGTATGTGACACCCAAACCAAAGCTGCCGATTGAGCCCAAATTCGCGGTGTTCGTCTGCAAGTTTTGGTACTCGGAGTATCCTCTTTGGGCCATCTCGGTGTCATCTACCGTCAACCTGGTGTGCCTGACCGTGGAGCGGTTCTTCGCTGTGATCCATCCGCTCAAATACAGGAACCGTTTTACCATCAATCGTGCGCGGTTACTGTGCCTGTTGCCCTGGATAATAGGTCCTCTGCATGAGATTCCGTGGTTGCTAGTCCATCAAATATCAGGCGACCTAGCCGTTGATGAGAACAATGATACCATAGACAGCCGCTCGTGCTGGGCCACGTGGCCAGAGGAACCAGTAGGCTTGCAGAAGGCATTTGGTTGCATTGTCTTTATTGATCATTACCTGGTGCCTTTGACCATCATGGTGTACGTTTACATTCGCATCGTTGTTCGACTTCGTAAGGACATGCCAAGCTTGCGGATGGGAGTCGGGGTGTCTTCTAGCACTTTACCTGGATCTAGAAAAGAGAACCATGAAGGTAGTGACCTACCCAAAAGAAATCCAGCATGAAACTCCCATCACAACCTCGACGTCGTTTTGCCATCATGGCCTCTCGGAGCGTCCTTAAAACCATGGTCATCGTATCTTTAGCTTACCTGATCTGTTGGGGACCTAATGAAATCCTCTACCTACTTTTCAATCTCGGGATCGATGTGGACTTTTCAAGTGTGTACTTTTACACAACTGTTATTTTTGTACTGTGCAACATGTGTTTGAATCCCATAATCTACGCATTTCATTACGGGGAGTTACGACGGGGTGTCATATTGGCATGCCACTGTTGCGCTAGGAAGATCCCGGTTTCATCCAGAACGACGATGCAAAGTCGGAGTTACAGCTTAAATGTAAATGGAAGCAGTAACGATGCATATGAACAATCTAATAGTAACAAGGTGTGATGTGACAGCCGTCTGTATATGCCTTACCGGAACACGAAATATGCCAAAGCACCTTATCATTCGATTCAGGTCGTTTTAATGCTGGCGCGTTGAAAAGCAAGCAAATGACTTCTAAAAGCATATTAGGAGCCCTATTAAAATGCACAATAAATATGCTGCATCGAGGACATTGCAATCAATTCTAATCGCTGTGCGTCCTGTTAACATGTAAGTGCTCGTACATGTATTTGCAACGCTACACAAATTTGAATAAACGACTAGAGTAGGGACTAGGCCGAACGCACACGAGGCGTATTTAAATTGCGCCATTAAAGGACACTCAGGCATAGACGCAACCCCCTGTGATGTCCTGGCGCAAGGTAGCGGATTTGTTCGAAAATCGACTTTCAACGGAAAGAAAATTCAAACGAACAAATGGGTAAACGTAAAGAGCATCTTGTTTGACAACTCTGGGTTCAGCTGTTATTATCTATACTGGCCTACTGCTCATTTCTTGCTGTGGCTTGATGTCTAGTGACCCGGACAATCGGTTGGCGTAATTGGCGGTTGTCGAACAACGCCTCTTGTGCATATGGCTTTAGGATGTAGGCCTTTATGGGGTAATTTTTTTAGCTGGTCAAGCTTTGAAGACAATTTGTCACTTTCACTTCTGCATATTGTATTTGCACGTTCCTTGATAAATGTGATGCCTCAACATGCAGTATACATGCATATATGTCACTTGATGATTTGGGGGATTTGAATGGTTGTACTTTCAAGCAAATAAAATAGATGTATGAATAAAGTAATAGTTATTAGCTTAATTCGAGCTATAATCTCTGCTAAAAATAATTCACCAAATCTGTACATAGGTTGATTTTTTAAAAACTAGTTTGAAAGGGTTATTCTCCGTTGTGCAATGACAAACCTGAAGTTACGAAGCTTTTCTGCTAAACCCTCACCATCTTTTGGGGTTTTTTACACCACAAACCACTTTCCCTGGGGCTTAAGATCATTTTGTGTGAGTGGGAGGGCGAGTATGTACAAGTGTGTGATAATACAATTTTGTGTTTGCTTTTGTTTGTTTGGGTGGTAAGTTGGTTGGTTGGCTTTTTTATTGGTTCACTTTCCGCATATAAATTCAAATACATGTATGTATGTATGTGCATTGAAGCAAATATACAAAATTAAGAATACAAACGACTTGGTAGCTTTTTTTGAGAGCCATTAATGAAATGCCTCTGGTCTTTCTAGACATATGCTAGGTGTCCATGATGATATATGACCACTTAATATTGCCTTTGAGACTGTTTCATTCCTCTGACAAGAGTCAGCTATGATAATTGATTTATTTTAGAATAACTGGAAGAGAAAAACCGGGGGAAAAACCCAGGAGTATTTACCCAATTCCGCCCGTAGATATCCAGAGTTCACCGCGATTCCGTGTAATATGTTCTGTATATGTCCATTATTTATTCAAGCAAAAACTTAAGACATAAACATGCTAAATTATATTTGTTTAAATGTTAATTTCATCGCGTTACTAAATAATAGAAAGAGATGATTATTGACTCAGGGGATTGTTAAATTCACCCTTCTTTTTTAGTGCATTGTCTTTAAATCCCTTGGTTACTAACAAGTCGTGTATTTGTTGCAAAACTGTGTATTCACATTTTCTGTTCATTTCTAACTTAAAGTTAAAGTAGGCTTATTGTAAATTGTCAGACTTTAATTTACTATGGCGTTTCAAAAGAGATTTTTGCCTTGTTTGTATCTGCCGGGATCCTATAAACAGATTTCGCATTTTTGAGCGAAACATGTCACCAGGTATATATTGTTTTATTGCTAAGCATGATATCATTTGACATGTATGGCAACAGGGCGAATTTTTCGTCATACCCTCATCCCTCCAAAAGTTATAAATAAATGACACGTCATGCTTTAGCAGAACAGGGGAGTGTTTCACAAAGAATAAGATCGACTTTAAGTTGGACTTAACTATGGCAGGCCGTTCATGCCACTAGTTCCTCTAACCATTCCTGGCATTGGTTTCTCAAGGGACGTACACATCATGGTCACAAATCGACAGAATTTACCTTTTGTGATAATTCATTATTGAAGGAAAAAATATTATCGAAAGATCATAATGGTGAGAGCGAACAGTGGCATGAACGGGTTGTCAAAGTTAAGTCCAACTTAAAGTCGATCTTAGTCTTTGTGAAACACCCCCTGGAGAATATCACTGAACAGTCTGATGGGTCTACATGTATGTTTCTTCACGCGGGGAAAAAATTACAATGTTTTTGCTGCAAATTTTTCATGTCTGTATATCCAGTTTCGTTTTTATTACTTTGCATTTGTTCGACTGCAGCACTGAAAGTTACATTCCGTATAGGCAATTAGACAGGAAAGTGTGGTTCTTTTCGCCCTACGAAAATTCGTTTTGATGGTTCAATACAAGAATGGGATTAGTATTATGGCTGTACCAAACTAATTATGTTTAAAAACGTTCACGTCGATGCAGAATGTATTATATTAAATATTTATAAAATATTTTATTTATTGAGCCATTAACTATATGTGTAATTACGCTTTCCTCTGGTGTGTTTGTATTTTTATTTCATTAATTGCAGTTCATAAAATCTATGATCAATTATTGTTGTAGAATTGACGCCAAGGGTCTATGAAGTTTAAAGCATGAACATATTTTCCATGCAACCTTGAGCAATGTACTGATATTAGCATTTCTTTTTGGAGTAATTAAAAATCCTAGAGCAAATGTTTCCATAGATTGTGTCAAACGAGGCTAGGAAAGTATGAGTTTGCTTAAAGAAGCATATTTCGTTGTTTTTTAAATAAAAAAATGGTTAACAGTTAAATATTTTAATTATGCTTTTGAGTGTTCTACGTTTTTACTTCGCGCTGTATATTTTTGTAAGGTGCATGGAGGAAGCAGATTTGTGCAATGTATATAACAGTGCCTTATGCCATGTATAGACACCTGTGAAATTTTGTGTTAGCAATTGTGTACATACGATGAAATGATTATATATTAATTCACATTATAAACAAATAAACCAAATAAAAATTAAAACATGGGATGAAACTTGCAAGGAATGATGTGATAGTATTCATTTCTTAGCGTCAATAGATTTTCTATATGTTTACTGTAACTAGCGCGTCTCTGCTTTTCACGAAAGTGCTTTCTGCGTCTCTAGCTCTCTGTTTTCTCTCTTTTTATTACACATCGTCTATTTACATTAAATCTCTCCGTCCATCTTCTTTTCCCTGTTTAGATGATTCGCTGACTCCCCCCTCCCTATCTCTATGTCTCCCTGTCTCTGTTTTTCTCTCTCTCCCTCTACCCCTCTCCCCTTCCCCCTCTGTCTATCTCCTCTCTCTTTCTGTCGTCACCTCTCTTCCTCATCCCCTTCTCCCCTCTCCCTTCATTTCCTCCTTTCTGCACAATGTTCCTCTCCGTATCTTTTTTTTCTTCACATGCCGAACCCCACATTCAGACAAAAATATTTCTTCTCTTCTCATTTTTACAATTTACCAGATTGAAAAATATGCCTAGAAGTATTAATATGCCTTACATAAGCGGGTTTGTAGGCTTTACCCAGACACTCCAACGTTACCGACAACACACTTACTTCGAATCATCGGGGCATCCGGTCGGGTGTCCGCGTTACACTACCTATCATACGGCCTTTCGTAGATTTGCCGTAAGGTTTTCACAAAGTGTCGGGTAAATTGGACAGATGAAAGGGTTTTATTTCACAAACATTATCCCCTACATTTCGTGAATTAAGGGCATGATTTCAAAAAAGGTCCGGTAACGTGACCACCCGACCCGACGCGATGACCCGATGATCCGAAGTAAGCCCCGCCAACACACCGAACAAAAAATTACATTACACGAATGACCAAGAATTGGAGTTTTGGAGTCGGTATGGTGTCTGTTTTGGGAATGTGACATAAGTATGAGTCCGTGAGTGAGCATTACGAAAGAGAAGCGTGTCTCTAGTAGGGCACGTGATAAAAACATTGTTTAAACTCCTTATATCAGCATTTCCCGGTTTCAGATAATAATACTGGATCGATCCGCTGCAGCATTCAAACGTAGGCCTATCTGTTTTCGCCATGTTAACAACCGTAAACATGAAATGTATGCGCATCATGAGCTGTCGTCTGGGGGCTGTGGGCTGAACATACGATATTCTTTTTGAACTTCTACATGAAATTTCCTTTGTGGTTCTTTGTTACTATTGCCTCAATCGAGACGATGACATTTTGATGAAGATGTTTTCATTGTCCCCATGGGAGTAACATATCACATTTCACATATCCATTATAGGCGCCTACACTAGGAATAGGTCAGTTTCTTGTGGTTTCTCTCTCTCTCTCTCTCTCCTCTGAATCTTTCTCTTCCCTCTCTCTTTATCTATCTCCCTCTCTCTTTCTATTCCCCATATCTCCTCCTTTTTTTCTCTCTCTACCTCTCTCTCTCTTTCTCCCACCCTCTCTCCCCTCTCCCTCTTTCCCTCTCTCCCCTTCCCTCCCTCTATCTCGCGCTCTCTCCATCTCTCCCCCTCTCTCTCTCTCTCTACGGAAGGGTACGGGAGGACATGTCTTCGGGAACATTTTCACGAGAGATAGGAACTTCGACGCCCGAAGCTTTCCTCACAAAATGCTTTCATGAAAAAAGATCATTTTATGTTGGGAAAGTGGCGTCCGAACTGGAACAAACTTCAGTGAAAACAAATGTAAGTCCTGACATACTTATTAATCGTGTACTTTTAGCTACTTAATTCAGGCTTCTAGAATGTTTTAATGTTATCCAAATGAAAACAACTTTCTATCATGAATATAATTGATTACCGTTGAGACGTCATCGAAATTTCCATATCAGTAGGTAAAACTGTTCGAAAAGTCCGCGTGCAGGAAATGCCCAAACGCAAATTTCATGAGCGAACGATCTCAGTTTAATATTGGAAGTGCAAAATGTAGGCCAATGAACAAGATGCTACAAAAAAAAATCTCGGATCGGTGCATGGAATTCAACTGAATCTTTTCACGAGAGCGAGGAAATCGAATGCCCGCTGTACACGGTACACCAGAGTGTTGGTCAGGTTTGAAGTTATAGGAATTCTGTAAGTGTAGGAAATCGACAGCACCACAATTGTCGCCATAGCACAATTGTCGAAGAACCTCGTCACTTTCGAATTTCATGAATAATGATAATTAATTTATTAAAAAAACAGGATCGTAATAACTTTCGAGAAATCAACTGAAGGGTAATGTCAATACCCTATTGTATTGCTTTTGGAAATCATGTCCTCATTATGTAGTATCTTATTTCATTGTTCACAAATTTTAAAACGTGACGCACATGGCTATTGTTACTGCTTCAGGCTGATTTTCCGAAAGGATTTCGCAATCGTATTAAATGGATAGACCAGTTTTAGAAACGCCCTCCTCTCAAAAAATGAAATGGAAGCTCTTATTACCAATCATGTGAAAGATTATGTTTTGACTAAGACGTGATGATACAAATTTTG
This sequence comes from Mesocentrotus franciscanus, assembly GCA_037976565.1. Classification (NCBI taxonomy): domain Eukaryota; kingdom Metazoa; phylum Echinodermata; class Echinoidea; order Camarodonta; family Strongylocentrotidae; genus Mesocentrotus; species Mesocentrotus franciscanus. Next base: position 24,020,826 of record CP137677.1, on the reverse strand, counting down.
CCGGGAAACCGCCTACTAATTGGTATATTTGGTAAATTATCATATCGATCCGGACTGGATATCGCGTAGTCCCATATACATCTTTCTGCATGTTTACAGTGCTTGTAACTTTACCAAGACTGGGCCAACTTTCTTATCATTTTGATGATTCCAGAACCTTGCAGTACACACCAATACTTATATGCTAGATGATCAACCTTTCCTGATCGATTCCACAACATTTCTTTCACAATGCAATCGCATGACCAGAACTGGCCTATATCCTTTAAAATAATTTCAATACCACGTGCTTTACGTACTTTGTTTTCTTCAAATATCCAAACCGCATTACAAAGTGCATCACGTTGCTTTTCCGACTGCACGTTATATATGATACCTTGGTTCCTAGATGCCTTTATTACTCTGACCATAATACTGGTACAAGTTATCCAGAAACAATGTGGTTACATTTCCACAGTCCGACTGGCGATTTATTGTGTTCCTCTCCTTTCTGTAAAGTCTTCTGCTTTTTAATCTATTCAAGTTTCTAAAAACAACCCGGAACTAAAGTTTGTTGGGCTCCTAAAATTGTCAGCTGTTAAAGTTACATAAAAAACAGATAAATGGATAACATTTTATCAGTGTAGGCTAGAGTACACAAATACAATATAAGATCTAAATTGCCAAAAATATCGAACTTTCTGAGATATAATTGTAAGGCGTGTTCTTGGCACGTCATTCACAATGCCAAAATCGCGCCAAAACGACTCCAAGCCGACCGAGTCTTGGTCATAATAACTTTGTTGTCGATCGACCGAGGTATGATATACCAGTAACACAAGCGAGACTGACACCAAACCGACACCAGGGGGTGTTTCACAAAGACTAAGATCGACTTTATTAAAATTGGACTTAACTATAGAGTACCGAAGCTGTGACGTCATAAAAATCAATTTTTGGAATTTCTCAATTTTTTCTTCATTTTCCGAAAGAGCATCAAAAATAATGTCCAAAGGTCGAAAACCAATTGAATAGGTTAAGTATTGGCTGAGATATGACCATCTGAATAAAAAGATTGCCTATGGGAACTCAGTGTTATATTGCTCTGGCTCATAACATTAGGAGCCAGAGCAATATAACACTTGAGAAATTCCAAAAATAGATTTTTGATGACGTCACACTTCACCACTCTATGACAGGCCGTTCATTACATTTTTTGATAGTTCATTATTGAAGGAAAAGTAATTATCTAAAGATCATAATTGAGAGACCATCGGTGAGAGCAACCAGTGGCATGTATGGCTTGCCATAGTTAAGTCCAACTTAAAGTTGATTTTAGTCTTTGTGAAACACACCCCGGACCGAATAAAATATTACAATACCCCTAAATAGCCAGGAATCGGTCGGTTTTGGAGTCGGAGTGGAGTCGGTTTGGCGGTGTGACTGCGGTAGTAGTCGTCTGTTTATGGGGTCTGTCCATTCGTATGCTCTTATCACACCGACAAGACCGATAACAAACCGAACACCAAAAAAACAAAAGAAAAAACCCATTGCCTATAGTATTATAATCGGTCGGTTTGGAGTTGGCAAGGTATTGCCTTGGCGGTGTGACTGAGGTTGTACCATGACTATTTATTGTACTTTAGTGACACTATCTTAAGCTTCTTGTCTATTTCTGATGTCTTCTCCTTCTAATCTATTATGACAAAATTAATTCACGTTCAATCTTTACCTACATTATGTAACATTACACAAAAAACATGAAAACGCTGTCAAAGTAAAATTAGCCAATATGACGAATACATGTACTTATATTTGATCATACAAAGTGTTTTTTTTTAAGAAGTCGTTTGTGAAGAATTTTCAGCAGACTGATTAATATCATGTTTTCACTGAAAAACTTGATTCTTAGCTGCTGGAGTTTCTGACGTTGCCTAGAAAGAGAGAATGAAAGAAATATATTTATAACAGTAGGCCTATGTTGTACCATTGCTCTAAATCATTGCAAACGTTGTATTTTATTTTATTTTTACAAGTACCGACTTACATTTTTATCCCACTTTTGATCAAAAAGAAAATTAAAATGGAAACATTACACAAATTAGTTGGTCCCTGATTGAGTATTTAATGGCGTACCCAGAAATAACAAGGGGCACATCCTCCCATAATTTTCCCGGCCTCCCCTCCCTCCCCCTCTTCCCCATTCTTATACCCAGACTTGGAGCGAAATGTATCTGGTGGGCGGCCCAGCTTCTGTACATTATTGTATTGATATTTATGGTCTGGGATTTAAAATGACTTGGGGGTTGTCTGCCGCTTCCACTCTAAGCTTGAAAAGCCCCTTATAGCAGCTGTTGCCGGATTTAACAAGACACAAGTGTAGGACTCTGAAAATGAAGAGTCATTTTTAAACTGAAACATTAGAAGAAGAAAAATATATGTGTTTGATATAATGCTCCAGGTTTTGTACGAGAGGTAAAACAATAATAACATTAAATTGATCGGCAGTCATTAATCAACATTTTTAAATGATAATTTCAAAAATGTGTCCATCGCCCATCGATTACACACACACACAAAAAATCGATATTCAGATATTTTTTCTTTTTCATTTTCTCTGTTCTTTCATGACTTGCCTCATTTCAATTCCTAAAAAAGCAACACTATTCCATTTTTTAAAAATCGTTTTTATCATCCATTTTGAAAAAATATTGTGGTTTACCAGTACACCATACGTGGCTTATAGACATGCTATATGTTTGTAATAGGTCCGACCACACGTGCTTCTATTACTGCTATTCTAATTCAATGAGACGGTGCGGCATGTGTTTCCCAAAACCAAAGAATCATCTAACATGTATAGGCCATCAAAAAAAAATGTAGAATTATATGTCCAGTTTGAGAAATAGAAAACCAAACCGCATGCAAACCGAGGGCAATGCATAAAGATGGTGTAAATTACTGTGGTGTGTAGACCTTTATTAAAGTAGGTCACATCGAAAGCAACATGGCTCCCAAGTGTGTTCGCAAATGTTTCCCAGCTCAGGAACATATCCGCAAGTAAGGGTAGATTTGTTATGACTATCTGACATATAGAAATGTATTCTGAATCATTTTACAGAATCAATGAATAAGAAGGTTAGAAGACAAGTCGGAAGATAACGAAATTGTTAAGACGGTCAACTTCAATTTGCAAGCATAATCATTTCATGTCTAGACAATTGGAATGGTTAGAGCCCGTAATTGACCATTGCTGATATTTATTAATTTCATTGTCAATTTTGATCGTTTTGATTTGATTCCTCGTCTGCCGTTATTGTCTGCTCTTGGTGTGCCTAGAAATAACATAGACAATCATATCCGCTTCAGTAATTCAAACGTAGTTGCCATTCATATCATATTCAACAGATTTAACACAATCACATAATTATAACCAATGTCATTTACGAATGCTTTGAAATGCCATACATTTCAAGGACCAATATTTACTTTGAAGGTGGTCAGTGCTAATCTTCTTTGTCATCTTTGTTGTCTAAGTTGTGATAAAAACTCAAATAATAGTCTTATGGGATAGCACCACCCCCCCATCTTCCTCCCCCGTCAGCTCCAAATGTTCTTATTCAATCAAGATTTGGTGCACATTATTACATAATCATTTAATAAACGTTTGTAGAATAAGGTTAATCGTTTCAAAGATAAACGTGAACTGACAGAAATATGAAAATAAATCAGATGCAAACACTAAGTTTTTTTGGGGGAGGGGGGGGGGCTAACATAATTTGCATTAGAATTCATGTCCTTATATTATGGAACACTAGCGCGTAGTCAACCTGCGGTGCAGTTGATCATCAGTACATCAAGGTTTTAAGATGACGGATATAAACTAATTATCTACTGCTTGAAGTAAGGGCAGCGTCCCTCATGAAAGTAGTTGTAGTCACGTCACCTCGGGGACCGTAGTTCCAACCAGCCTCTGGCAGTATATATAATTGTTTACTACATATCTGTAACTCTGTGATTTCATGTGTCTACTCCCCCTCCGCTAGTGCGACCAGTGCTGCTTCAATGACCGAACACACTATACACCTTTGTCAAGAAAAAAAGCACTGACACACCTCCTTCAATCTCCAAATAACTCAGTAGATTTTGAGAATTCTATGATAGAGTGGGCCTATAGATCAATTTCTTGCCTGTGGTCTGCGGATTATCAGGGGAAGATTTCGGTATCAGATTTCCCACTTGGAGAGTGTCTCTCGATGACAATAATTAACATATTTTATCCGAGAGGTCGTTCTCCTCTCAAAGTCCCTTGGTTGTCAACGAACTACCCGGGAGCTTATATATGTCAAGATGAGAGCGAAATTTAATCAATCATTTTAGTATCTTTAGAGGTTAAGTGTCCCATCTAAAATAATTAACTGACCCATTGAAGTACAGTGTAGCAGCTGTTGGATTGTACATCTTTATTGAAAAGTTTTTGAGCAGATTGGTTATCGTCAATTACGTTATCACACACGCACACGCGCACGCACACACGCGGGCTAGAGCATATACATCAACGACGCGCGTAGCCAAGGAGCCTGCGAGGAAGTCCCCTAGTAATTTATGGTGCCCATTCGAAATATTGAAAAATCGCACATTTTTTATCGTTTGGTCGCGACGCTCCCTTGTATAATATAGTAATAATGACTGCTATGAGAGGCATAGTTGTTTTTATTGCTCATGGGGAGGTTACATCGTGCCATCACCCCGAGGCGTGCCGAGGGGTGATAGCACGATGTAACCTCCCCGAGAGCCAAAAAAAAAAACTATGCCTCGAATATTAAAGCAGTCATTATAACATTTATATACTGAAGACATTAGCGCACCCACATTTAAATAGACAAGTTCTGTTACAACTTATCCAAACGCGCGTTACACACACACACACACACACACTAGCCCACACGCACATCCATTAACCCATACCCACATGCACACACAGTTAACCTTCCTGAATGAGCCTGACAGCTTTCTTGAAACATCAATGTGATTGCCGGAAGAATTGCAAGGGCGAGGATGGGCACCACCAGCATACCATCAACTCTTCCGCCAATACCCTTGCCCTATAAGCAACAGATATGCTAGTGATTAATCACGTCTACAGACTTATATGTTACATTGCAAAGCCATGATTTAACAAATTGATATAAAAGACAAACAAAGAAAAGGGCACATCTGTAGGCCGAACATTTTTGTTTCCTCCTACACTGTTGCCCTGCTACACAGTTGGAATACCTTCTTCGTTTTTTGTTTCTTTATTTACTTATTTTAATGAAGTGATTGTATGAATTTGATTTATTCTAGACGTATACATTTTATATCTTCTCAGAACTTTATCGATGTAAAGAGTCATAAAGGTTGATGAATAAATTATATATAACAATAAGAATCTATCAAGAATATATCAAGAATAAACCATATTATAACAATCGTATCATGAAAAGAGGTTAAAACATTTATTCCAACGTTATGGGCAACATTGTACAATCTCAAATCACGTAGAAATGTTAAGAATATCACGAGAGAGATTGCTTTATTCATCTATTTTTCATACAAATAGTAGCTGACACACAATCAACGAACTAACTGGTCAAATATTGGTCAGGAAACCGACGGTGTCGCTTATTTTTACAAAGGAACATGCTTCGCGACTCCCAGAGACAATAACATTCGGCGACATACTGTGTGTGCGTGGAATAGTCATGTTTTTTCAGTTCGCGATTTCTAAACTGTAGTTATAATGCCCGTTCTGACCCCTTTGCTTCCTCAAATATTCAAGAACTTGTCGTAAAAATCTTCTTTGCTGATCAACCTTTGTAGGAATAGGTATATGATAAGAAAAAATGGTAGGTCCTAAAACTTCTAATTCAAAGCGAGCATGTGGGAGCTTAATTTAGCTTATTAAAAAAAGCCATACTTCGTTCTAGAAAATAAAAACAATTTGCACGTTGTGGCACACACGGTTATTTTGTGAGAAACGGGTAGTTAAGTTGCTAAATATGGTAAATTGCATCAGAAAAAAGGGATTACGGAAGCAGAAGGTTAACCGTAATGGCGGAAATGATCACAAAATGTTAGAGACAGATTTAACAGACGACTCAACAATCGTTAATCATTTGCTCGTCTGAAACTTGTAGTAGAGTAAATAAGTACGAGAGGAAAATATAATACGTCTGATATGATCAAAATGGGAACGAACCAATGGGAAAGAGATGAGAGGAGATTAGAGAAGGAGAAGAGTGTTGAGGATAGGAGTAACATGACATCATGATATTAAAGACATCCGAGTCAACCGCAGAGCTGACAAGATTATGAAAGGCTCCTTATCAGCCTTCTCTCTTTTCATCATGATCATTCATATTATAATTATTAGCCTTCTCTCTTTCCATCATGTTCACACTAGACTAATTCGTACTGCGGTATAAAAAATACAATTATAATTAGGCTATACCTATGTAATACAGTATTGTTTGTCTTTGTTCAATGGTGATCATTTACCTTCAAAATCCTTCATATTTTCTAAGGTAAAATATCAAGAGACAAAATCGTCAACTACTTTCATTTTTTAAAACTTTTTTATTTTTAAGTATACCTACATCTAAAAGTTCAAAGTCAGCTAAAGAGTATTTACCAAATCCTTTACAGATTTATTTTCGTTTCTGTTATCTTGTCCTTGCCTATATTAATGTCAAACTAAAATCAATACATAATGATCAGAAAGATGGCATCATCGTGTGTGCGTTGTGGGGGGAGTTGTGGACCCCGATTTCTGAGGTCTGAGGACAAGACGTAGTAATAATTTATGATAATGTGGTCGTATTTACCTAAAGACACGAGGATAAAAACTGCTTTCCTGCGTGCCTTGCAATGATATCACGCTAGTATTGCCAGGTAGTCATTTTAGACACTTCTGAGTCGAGATAGACAAATATGGGCAAAATATCCTGTCCAAGGATGTAAGCAACGAGCAGGGATCGAACCCTGGACCTCCCATATGAGAATCAAAAACCTCCACCATAATGCTACTACGAGACGGCCTTGGTGTGGAAAAAAATTGGCGTTGGATAGTAGCAATCGCCAAAGTACAAACTTTCATATTAAATTGCGGTCTAAATCTAAAGATTAAAAACGGCAAGTGTATACTTCAGGGTTGAAGGACAAAATAATATGCGGGACAAAATATCTTGTCCAAGGATGTAAGCACCGATCAAGGATCGAACCCGGGACCTCTCAAGTATCTCACCTTCATCATCATACCACAGTGCTCCAACGAGAGGACGACCTAGATGTGATTACGATCGAACGCGATTAAAATGGCGTCTGATTATAACAATCGCCAGACGACAAACTTTTAAATTAAATTGAGACTCAAATCTAAAAGATTCGAAACGGTAAGTGTATCCTTCTGGGTTGACATCGATGAACGAATGCAATGTCCTGTCGAGCATTACGTTCTCTTCCTCTCCTTTTCTAGGTTCTACTAGGTGCACACCAAAGGGACTAATTATACATTAAATCAAGAAAAAGCCCCAAGAAATGCGCATTTACAATGTACTTGATGGTATAATGATGTAAGGGAGGAATACAGGAGAAAGGGAGAAAAACAATCTGGAAGAGGCCCCGGGATTTGAGGGAAGATGAAGATTGAAGATTGGTCAGGGCCTTTTAACCTTAGAAGAGCTCGTTTCATCTCGTACTGCCACGGGTATTGATGAGGGTGAGTGAGATAAACTTGAGAGTTCAGAATCTCCGTGATATTGTTATCAAACTCAAGTCTTGATGGCACGTGGCAGTATCGATGACAAAGCTGCCTCGCTAATTTTCATCTTGGGTGCTTGGTTCAACAGCGCCTGTGGCTACAGATACAGCAACGGTTACAAAGTTGACAAGAAAGCTACGTCAGTTTGGGGCTAATGAAGAAGAAAAACTTATGATAGAAAAAATGGTCCTGTGACCCATGCTGTGGCGACAAAAGCCCCACGGTCCTAATTTAATCCTCGATCCAACTCTATACTAAAACTTAACGCTAACCTTAAACCGGTCCCAAAACCTAATGGCTATCCTAACCCTACCCTAATATTTTTTTCGAAATAAAGCCCGCATCAAAAGTCAGATCATCAGAACATGACGAGGATGAAGACAAAAAGTTTGATCCGCATAGGATGTGTCATGGAGGATTTAATGGAGTAGGGGTCAAGGGCGAGGGGCGGGGGTAACACGCGAGCTACCAGGTTTTTAGGAGTCCTGCGCAAAATTATACTGCACAAAATTAATATCAATAAACAAATTAGAATCGCGTTCATAATCATGATAAATGGAATGATACAAATAAAAAGAGATTAAACCTGAACTCGCTATCAAATGTATTAATAGCTTTCCCCAATCTTCCAATAAGAATCATCGATGGAGATGAGCGTGGGGCTACCCCACCCTCGATAGGATACGCCAATATAGAAGAAAGAAAAGTGAGAAGTGTTTTGCTTACGGTGTACGAGCATCAATATTAAAGTTTTATTAAAAACAAAATATACAGAGATGATCATACACAATATTATAGAAGATTGGACAACTTTCTTGATACAAATTACTATGACAACTAGGAGAAAAGATCAACATGACAGCTACTTGTCTTTTCGTCATGTTGTCACTAGAGGCACTACATGATTGTACACTTTGTCCTTACATTTTCATCACGCTATGCCCGCGTCAGGTATGCACAGCTGCATTTTAGCTTGCTCAACATATCGACCAAAAAAGAGAAAAACACGACTTAAAATCCCGAGGGAATGCTTGTCTCCCCCCTCTAATTCAAGCTTGGTATGATGAACGATAAGATGTCCCTTTTAGGAAGATCCTGACACATTGTCAACTGAGTAGGATTCAATTAATGGTTAGCAAAATAATGCTGTCGGGTGTGGGGACGTAAGACAGTGATTGCAAAGCTGCAGATGTAACCGTTTTTGACAGCCTAGATTGTTAGGCATGTTAGTGGCGGATAGGCGTTTTATCGAAAAAGTTAACCAACATTAGGGCGCGTAATGAGAGGTGCGCTCTTCTATTCGTCTATGCACAACCCCTTGCCCCCTCTTTAAGGTTGCCTGTTTTATATTGGTAATCATGGTCCTTGATTTTCTTTGAGAATTTCATTAATGCTACGATAGCTTTGTAACAGGTATCAATTCAGTTTCTTTATTTCATCAATTCAAAAATTGTCTCTACTCAATCACTAACTTCAATTTTTATCAAGAATGTTGGCACGTGTCCCACCTTGGAAGCTCCTGTAAACACAGACAACGAGTCTGCGTTTTCCAGGTCATGTAAGTATAGTCGCTCTTGCGACTAGAATTACTATATAAACTTGCCAATGTAACTACAACCTCGATTGTGGAGGGTAGGACGAGATTGTCGCATTAAAGTGAATCATCAATCCAATTCTGGGGTAGTAAAGACATTTTAAAAGAGAGGTCGGGCGCAATAAATTTTACCCGGCTTGATAGATGCTTCTTTTTTTAACGATTCTGCACCCTCACACCCCCTTTCTCTCTCTCTCGCTCACTCGCTCCTCCTTCCGCCCCTCCCCCTTATATCACTCTCTCTTTCTTTGGCAATTTGATCAATGTTATTATTGTGCAATCGAGTCAGTTTAATTCACAATCAGGGCCCCGTCTTATAAACAGTTGCGATTCGTCGCAACTATGTACATAATAGATAGGAGACTGCAAACTTGCGATTTAAGACCCCGTTCTCACTTACTTTGAAAGTGGTCTTATAGTTAGACCGCTCCAGAGGAACGGGTCTTGAGGAACGGTTTGCGAGCGTTCACACTCCGAGCAGTTTTTTATGGCTCACGAGTCAAAGTGGTCTTGTTGCTATGGCAGCTCAGGTCAGCGGGTCAATTTTTTCGCGCGCGGAATACAAACGGTATGTACCGGACCGTACTACATGTTTCGCGCGGAACGTCACTAGCTCACTTCCGTTCAAAGTACGCTTCCGTTCACATTGCACGTTAGAGCGGTCCAAACCGCTCTTAATAAGACCCGTTCCTCAAGACCACCTCCCGAGATGGTCTTCTGGAGCGGTCCAGAAGTCCACTTCCTGGACCACTTTGACCGTTCTCACTCACCTAAGAACCGCTCCTGAAGTCGTGGCCCAGGTTGCAAAACTTCGACTAGTCTTTTCTCTTTCTGCAACTTCGGGTCTTAGATTTGATTTTTTTGGTTTGTTTTTTATTGTTTTTATTTTTGAAATGACCGGGTCTGGAGGAAAGACTACGCTCGATTGTCATGTTATTCCACAGGAAAAGGATTATGGGGTCTTAGTTTTGAAGATTTTTTAAATTTTTGAAATAACCGGGTCTAGAGTAAAGACTGCGCGCTATTCCCATGCTTTATTACAGGGTTTTAGTTTTGAACAAATTCGACAAAATATCCCTTCAAATTTATTACATTTGTGGGTAAAGTCATTATTACATTTGTGGGTGATTCAAAATTATTACATTAATTTTGTGGGTGAAATTATTACATTTGTGGGTAAAGTGTTATTACATTTGTGGGTGTTATTACATTTGTGGGTAAAGTGTTATTACATTTGTGGGCGTTGTTACATTTGTGGGCGTTATTACATTTGTGGGTGTAACAGGGGGCACAAGTCCATGAAACCTTAGACTTGCAAACACACCACACACACACACACAAAGGGGGGGGGGATCGCACGAGCTAAAAAAATGGTTCTTATATGTTTAGGAATGCCTTTAGAATTCAACGGAAAGTCACTCACAGGGGCATTTTTGGGGAGCAAGGAGGCGGAAAGAGGGAGTTGCCTTCGATGAGTGCTTTTGAATTATTCGTCCCCATCATTCCTGGAAATGGATTCATGCCCCTTTTTCAAAATGCGGGAGTAACTGAAGTGTTAGGATGTAATTTGAACCGTCATCCCAACAATCATTGATATCACACGAGAATATAATAACATTTTTTTTTTAATAGAGCAGGGATGGAGTGCAACCACACTTTTTCTAGATAATTCAGGTCGGTTCTGTGTACTTGGAAATAATGAGAATATGAATACCGCTTCCCAGAAAACATAACAAAATAAGGAAATATTCAATATATGGTCTGGTATGACATTTGCAAATGTCGTTTTGCTAAAGGGCATTGGCGTACATTGCATGCATAATACTTTTGTCAGTGTTCTAACTTCTCCCCAGTGAGTTGTATTCATGCAAATAATTAGATTTTTCTTCCCTTTTTGTTGTTGGTAGGTTTGCAATGCTGTGCTATCATACATGTGCTCTTATATTACCGGTTGTAAATCTACGTATCTGTATTTCATGTTATCATGTGTAAGGATTAAGTTTATTTACTTCAAGTTGATATATAAAGTGCTTAGAAACAAAATGTACATTAAGCTTTATATTAAATGGTAAATATTATTTACTACTATATCATGCTTTCTATAGAAAGAAAGAATGTACAGAAATAACCAACATGGAATAGGAAAATCCATCTCTTCCACATAAATTTCTTCTATTTTCCATAAAACCTACAAAAGATGAATTATGGGACTCTTTAATAAATGGATATCCAGGAATTCTTCATTTAAGATGATACACAGTGATAGTGAAGATATGGAATTTTATGAAAATACTTTTTTTCTCTCCATCTGGTTGATCAAAGACCAAAATTAGTGATTACATGAAGTTTCCTTTAATTGCTGCAAAATCTATCAGAGGATTACATAGAAATGGGTGGCCAAATCAGTTTTCCCTTTTAAATAAACTGTTCTCATTTTAGAGTTACCTATTGCTGAGCAAACTACATTAACTTTCGCATCCTACCGGGTACCCATTTAAAGATACTATGTCCATTTTGCAGCCAACATCAAATTCTGTAGAACTTTGCAGGAATTATGAATGTGTCACGTATGTCCTATCTGTGAAATTTAAACGTTAGCAGTGTCCTAATATTAAAATTATGCAAGGAAACCCGTTTACTTGCTAGACTTCACTGTCAGACACTATTGAGTGACTGACTGGCTTTTTCATCTTTGGTAATAACATACATAAAATGAGCTGTAAAGGGTACATGAGCATTTGTCTACATCAATAACCCACTTCTTGTAATGGCCAAAATTAAACTGATTGAATCTTTGCGCAGCATAAAACGTACGACCATTCGGTACAATGGTCTGAAAAATCAGACTATTACTTACTGGCTCTATAGCTCCTAAGTCGATTCGACAACTAATAGTCGTTATTTTCCCACTTAAAGACATTTTCAAGCCCCCCCCCCTTTTTTAGGGAAGTTCTAAATTAGTATTGTCTTTCAAATGCCGTTGGAATTTAACCTTTTCACTTTTTTGGCCTGCAAATGGGACATAGTACCTTTAACACCTGGGTGGAAAGTGGCAAATGTAGATTACCGTCTTGCCAAAGGACGTTAGTGTCGGGCTGGGATTTGAACCCTGTACCTTGTGATCTGCAGTCAGTTGACTTATCCACTAGACCACAACACGTCTACAAGGATTGGTGATGGATAAATCATTTTGTATGGAGCTAGAAGGGTGTTAACTCATAATGCCCTTCTGGCTCTGGACGATATCAACACTAGATACATTTTTTTATCAGAGCAACCCTTTAAGGGTTGTGTGCTACCTTCATACGTTTATCTAAATAATATATAAACAAAAGAATAATAAAATCAGTTTTACCCCTTTCAACCTTTACCAACACTGCATTATCGTAGTCATACAAATCAAGGCAAAACTGATAAGCACACTTTTATTATAACTAAATATCTTTATTTATTCCTTGGAAACAAAACTCGTCACAATTACCCCCTATTGCAATGAAACGTACATGTATTATGGCAAGTTTCTAATTAACAAGCACAACATTCTACTTAATATATGCTACAGAAATGGTATATCATAAAATATATTGCATAATACATATTAATATCATGTTGGTAAAAATAACAATGACAACATATCCCATAGACATTTGTTATAGCATTTGTGACCAGCTGCTATCAAAAAAGTAATATCTCCACGTGCTAGCCTAACCAGACTTATTTCATCAAAACCTTATGATTTAGATGAAAAATAAGTGAGGTATCAGGGGAGTGTTTCACAAAGACTAAGGTCGACTTTAAGTTGGACTTAATTATGGCAGGCCGTTCGTGCCACCGTTTGCTCTCACCATTTACTGGCATTGGTCTCTCAAGGGACGTGCAAATCATGGTCACAAATCTACAGAATTTACATTTTATGATAATTCATTATTGAAGGAAAAAATAGTATCTAAAGATCATAATGGTGAGAGCGATCAGTGGCATGAACGACCTGCCATAGTTAAGTCCAACTTAAAGTCGATCTTAGTCTTTTTGAAACACTCCCCTGGCCTCACAAGGCATTGGAAGTTAGGATTGTTTATCTGTGAAATGTCATAACGATGCGTACAAGATTACTTTCTCAACTGTTTGGAGCCAGAAGGGTGTTAACTCCATGTATAAGGGATATGAGTTCAATGCCCTTCTGACTCTCAGCAGAAATCTGAGCATGATGATCACTGACAGCCAAAATTTCAAAAAGTTTGGGAAAGAAAAAGAACCTTCAATGTATGAACCATGGTTAAAGCATAATGGAGCATCTACAGAGAAAAAATATGATAAATGAACAGAGGGATTGTATAAAGTGAAAATAATACAAGTTCTTTATCCTACAGATTATGGTATACATACCTTCATGTTCAGTATCATTCACATGAATGAATAAACTAACAATCTATGAGAATAACCCAAAGAAGAGCGGACGAACCATTTCAAGGATGATCTTACATGTATGTATTAAAGTCATTCAATACATTATGATAATTTTAGACTATATATTGTACAAATAATTGGTAAAAATAGTTTATGGTCTTAAATGATACTACAGAGAGTTATACACTGTATATGTATATTTACTAGTGATATCACATCATTTTTCAATGCTGAACAAAGAAGAATATTCTCTATAAGTGGAGAAATTAACAAATTTTCAATTTATTTCCTCTAAAAGCAAAGAATCACTTTAAACCATATGGCACTCCAACATATCTTTATTATTTATTAATATGGTTAGGAGTCCGGAAATCGTCAAACTGTGAATACATGTTTCATAAGCGTGTTCATATTCAACGAGGAGCAGCTGCAAGGGATCTTTGCCCACCCCTACCAACAAAAAACGAGAAAACGATATTGCACAACACCTAATTACAATAATAACACTTTTCACCTGTCTTCACAGTTATAATGCCAGAGACAGAAGGCAAAGACAAAGGCCTGTGTTATTGAAAGCCACCTACCTTCAGGCTAGGCTCCACTCCATCAACATGTTAAGTGCATAGAAACAACTTTGTCAAATAACTTGTGGAAAACCTCCTCATCTGTACAAATCACAATAATGTTGTAACTCAATGGAAATACAACAAACTTTGTGTTGGAATTGATTTCTTGTTTTCAATATTACAGTAACTTATACGGAGCTTTAGGGTAGACCCTTTGCTGTCCATAAAATCAGTAATAATAATATAATATAATTTAATTTGATATTTTTATATATATATATATCCACATTTTAGATCCGCATATCCTCCACACAAGGTGCTCAAGGCGCTCCAATATTACCCTGACTCTGCAAGGCTACTGTTTTCTCTGCTCACAGCATTCAACTAATTTCTTCCTAGCAGTATCCATTTAACACCTGGGTGGAGAGCGGCAAAATGTAGATTAATGTCTTGACAATGGACCTTAGTGCCGCGGTGGTCCATAGTCCGATGACATATCCACTAGTCCACAACACCTCAGTAGACTAAGTTATTAAAGTGAACCAATGACCAAAACATGCTTTGCTCATGATGTAAGGGGTTCCATGTCGCTATACTCTACTCACACTATGAGCTTCATATATTACTTACACAAAGAGACATTGCACTTTAAAGCCTGTCTGCACTAGTTTGGCCAGAAGGGATCAGACCTCCCCAGCGTGGTCACTGACAGATGGTTATCTCATCAACTCAGCTCTCAATTAACATAAGAAAATGGGGATCATGGGGGACCAACGGGTACCGCTTAGGCATTGTTTGCTATATAGAGGGCACAAGTAGCTACAAGTAGTGCAGTCCCACTTTAAATAAACTCTCAGTGAACAGTAAAACAACTTGTTGAGTAGACTAGCTGATGCACCCGTACGCACTGCCCTAGAGAAGCCGCACACAGAACCTAGGTCGGCCTTGAGTTTCATACGTGCCATTTTATGTTAACCTTTCTTTTGTTCACGCTCCTTGAAGACCCTATCCGATGAAAATACAACTTTTTATCAATGGAAAGCTGAATGAACATAAAATACAAATATAAAGGAATTCAAAATATTTTCCCTTTCAGTATTGCACAAAAGCAAATTAAAACCTTTTTTCATCACCTCTCCAAATTACAGGTCAACAGGGGTCAAATTTGCCGAAGATACAGTGACGAGACTATATGTGCTCGCCTATATAGCTGAGGCGATGAGCCGTGCTCAATTAATGCAAAGTCATTGTGAATATGCGTAATTCACATACGGTGATGTCATCAATTCGATAGCTAGTTTTTAAGTCAACAACTCCTGGTTTTCACAGCTTTAGATTTCAAGTTTTCAGAGAGCTGTTACTCGTCTGACAGGCACTAAAGTAGCATATTATTGGTATTGTTGTAATTTATGGCTGCTCAGCTTTCCTTTGATATATAATTCATCTATTTCACTTCGGACAGGGTCTTTAATTGTTCATGGGGACAAATTCAAGTAATAAATCATATAATTAAATACAGACGTTATTACTTGTGAATTTTACAAGCAATTACATTAATTTCCCAAGATGATCTACTTGCAAGAGAATTGCAGAGCATTGTCTACCAGGAGAATATATTAATGGTCTTCGTCAGAGGAATACTCCTTAATTGTTAACCTAGAGAAAACCAGGCAATTTTTTATTAGTTTTATGGTTTCTAGCTATACACAAATTAATTTTTGGCTGATTGGTATACTATAAGTCAGGGCCTCTTTCAAAAATATGGGCCAATGGCAGAGTACAAGCATAGATGGGCATGTTCAAGGGATACTGGTTAATGACTAGGATTTGCCCCAGAAAATTCAGTTCACTTCCCCTGTCCTCAAATTTTTTAATTTGTCTGCAGAGGCTTTGAAAATGTCAAAAAGTAATTTCATTTCTTAGAATTAATCCTAAAGCCTGTACTTCACTGAAGTGGAGTGACTTTTCAATTTTCAATTTCAATTTTACAAGCTTCTCTTCGCATGACTAAATAACAAATCACAAATCAAAATGAATTTGTCATAGAATTAATGAAAAAAATATACTGATTTCTCTCTAATTATTCCACTGCAAAGTAGCCAACTCCCGCAGTCATGTCAAAACCCCTAATTGTACATCTCATGAATTAAATTTATATGCATATTGACAGCAGTGCTGACTGCTCCTTAATCTCTTCATTTAATCAGAGTAATAAGCCTCAACAATTAAACCATAAACTTGTGCATGTTCGAATTTTGTAGTTTAAAAGCAATAGTCAAAGTTGCATCTTGGTAATGTTACATTATTATGTTGTCAACAGAGTTTTTTAAATTTTGTGTCAAGTCTATTTTAAAATCTCCTCCATTGCAGAACAATATGTTCTCTTGCATCGCTGATACTATACATTGTAAATGTGCGAGACCCTTTTGAGCATTAGCATCATTTTGTTGCTTTATTTAAAAAAAATACAATTATTTGATTTATTTCCAACAGTTTGGCAGTGGACAAATTAAACGTCTTTGTGAATGTAATCAGGTTTCTTATTAGTGCAGAACAACTTTAGTAGTAGTAGGATAGGTGGGGGACTTTATCATTTACAAATCTCATTTGATAAAATAAAATTTCACTCAGTTAATTGTCATAATTACTGCAATTCTAGACTACCTTAAGAAGCATTTTACTTTGAAGATCTAAATATTGCATCTGAAATATATCAGTAATGATGATATGCAAAGAGAAAACCTGCTTTAGTGGCCACCTACCATTAAAGACCAATTAGTAGATTTACTAGAAAATACCTCTATTTGAAAATGCTACAAGTCAGTAACTTAACTGACTTGCATGTACATCTTTAAACAGAGCCAATCTAAACCAAAATTGTACCATAACGTGACTAATAATTATAACTATAAATCATGAACTTATAATTTAGTCCAAACCACTTGCTTTCCTTGACTAGAAGCCCTGACTAGTTACTGAACGAATTCTGAAGGAATTCTACATCAATCCATACCTTCTTAACTTAACCTACTAAATACTAACTTGGAAATGCATATCAGAATGAAATCAAAATTTTGTTTTGTATTTATAGGGAATCATTCTTAACAAGCCGATTTGGCTTTACTGAGTCCCCACTTCCCTTTTATCTATGATTATATCCACATGTATGTATATCTTTTTGATGATATTTCGAAGTTATAGTGAAATAAATGAAAATGAAATGAAAGAAAATACATGATTTTCTTATTACAAATAAATTCACGTTTCTTTACTATGAACCATACCAAAAACCCAAAATCATATGGAATGTCAAAAACAATTTACTGAGGGGAATTTATACAATCTGTAAAAATATGGGAAACAGGGAAAATAATCAGTCATCAAACAATTAGTATATCATCTGCTGGAAGCCAGAAGGGCATTATTTCATATCGCTTTACACAGGGTTAGTGCCCTTCTAGCTCCAAACAGATGATATATTTAGAGAATATTGACTGGCCTTGAGGGAAATAGCAGAAAATATTGCCCTTACTGAAATCATATTGACCGAGTCAATAGATATTTCCTACATTTTAGAAGCCAGTGCGATTTACATGTGAGTATCAGGTAATCATAATGTAGTACTAGATGTGTCTTTTTATCCTACCATGACAAAAAGTTTTCACTTGAAAAAAAGGATTTGGGGGGGGGGGGCAATATGCAATACATGTATATCCATGAACTTGTCAAAACTTTCTTTAAATGCTTTATATCCACATTGCATTGACATTGCTTTATGATACAATTACAGAAGTAAATAAATTGAATGTTGGTATACTGACAGTAGAATTGATGGCTCTGTTACATGCATCTTATTCATCTATTCAATATCTATAAGCCTCAAATACTGAAACATAAACCAGCGCTTGTTTGCATTCTGCAGTTAGGAGTGATAATTACATTGCCTCAGTTGTAGATGTGTGAGAACATTTGAGCATTTTGGAAGCACGGAGCAATATGCAATACATATATGTGTATGTCCATGAATTTCTTACTTTGTCAAAATGCTTTATATAATAATATCCTCATTCACACTAAAATAAAAAGAAATTCTCTTTGCTTTCTGATATAATTAAAGCACAACTTATCCATGTGGCGAGCAGGCACTTTTTGCTCAATTTTTGGAAATGTAGGTGAAAAACATTACAATACATAAATCCATGGGAAACAACAGCTGAGCAACATTTCTTGATGGCTCTACTTACAATTCATACTCATTGTTCAATCGATACATGAAGTATAGATGATCTGCAACTAGACATATCAAAAATAAGTTAAATCAAGCTTTGGGGTAGGACTTTTATGTACTATGCTGATTATCTTCCAATAATGACTTCTGGGGGTGTTTCACAAAGACTAAGATCGACTTTAAGTTGGACTTAACTATGGCAGGCCGTTCATGCCACTGTTTGCTCTCACCGTTTACTGGCATTGCATGGTCTCAAATCTACAGAATTCACATTTTTGATAATTCATTATTGAAGGAAAAAATATTAGCTAAAGATTATAATGGTGAGAGCAATCAATGGCATGAATGGCCTGCCATAGTTAAGTACAACTTAAAGTCGATCTTAGTCTTTGTGAAACACTCCCCTGGATATCATCCAACACAATCATATCGTCTGCTTGGAGCAAAAAAGGCAGTAACCATGTGTAACATAATGCCCTTCTGGCACAGTTCTGGCAAAGTTCTGGCTCTAAACAGACAAAATCAAGATATCATGACTAGCAAATGAACAAATAGAAATAGATTTTCAGGGATGCATTTTCGTCTTGCACATGATTCCTCAAAATTCTACATATTTCAATCACTTTTATGTGATTTAAAAAGGGGGAAACCCGAAGAAAATTGCACTAGCTATTGATTCACGGCGACATACAATTACAACATTAATTCCAATGTTCTTGTAACAAGCATCGATTGTGGGCCGCTTTCATGTGTATAGGGTTGCCAAATTTCCAATACTAATCACTTCAGTTGCTAACACCAACGGTGTCAAATTCAAGGAATTCAATCATATAATTTAATACAGACTTTATTACTTTTGAATGTTACAAGCAATGACATTAATGGATACAACTTTACATTGATTTCCCAAGATGATCTACTTTTGCAAGAGAATTGCAATGCATTGAGTGATTTCAAGTACGGTGTTGAAAGCTGGTGTTGGTGTTGTGAGAACACCAACACCAGCTACAACACTGAACTTGAAATCATGCTGGTGTTGAGGTTGACCTCGGAAAATATGACGCATTTCCGGCAGTCTGTGTTGAGGGCTGGTGTTGAATGTCGTCTGCTGAACCGAGTATCGCGGTTGGTGTTGACGATTTACGTGTAATTTTCACCAACACCAGCCCCTAGGGATTGGGAAATTCATGATTTCAAGTTTGGTGTTGGTGGTGGTGTTGCAGTATACCGCAGGTAACTATGCGTGCATCTGTCAAGAATCTCACAATCAAGCCAAGGTAAAATCCATTTTCCCGTCAAAACAACTGTAAATCATGGGAGCTATATACATTTTTCAAGAGAAATGATATTTTCTGTATTCATTTTTTAATATGACTTTACATTTGATATTCGATATGATGTAATTCATTGGAATTTCTGAAAGGATTATGCTTTTATCGCAAGACTTTTCGCCTGTAGAGTGACGTCACTCGGCGTTGAGGCTGGTGTTGAGCTATCGATAACGTGATCGGTATCGTCCTTCTAAACTGACCGTCGGTGTTGGAGCTCGGTTTAGCAGCCTTTCCACGCTCTCAACACCAACACCAACACCAACACCGAACTTGAAATCACTCATTGTCTACCAGGAGAATATATTAATGGTCTTGGTTGGAGGAATACTGGGAAAACCTTGGAACGGCCTTGTTTTGTCCAAACAATACTTCTTTCTGAAGAAAAGACATTAAATTCACTGGTCTTGTACATTAATAAAGTAGAAGGGCAGAAACAAACAAGAGAGAATTCAATGAAAGACCCGTTGACCTGTCGGTTTAGAATTTCACATGTGTACATTACAAAAACTTAGCTTTGACAGCATCTGGATTTCCGTTTTTCCTTTTGAAGCATGAATTTTTATGGATATGCACAGTGTAGTCTCCATAGGGTTAGAGTTGTCAAGCATTGACAAAGATAGATCGATAGACCGATGAGGAAGCATTTATATGTTAAGGTTAAAATGACAGAAAGACTAACACATAACGTGAGGCAGTGTTTGTAATGACTTAACACAAAGCTCAAAATATATCTCTTTGTATG
Source organism: Mesocentrotus franciscanus (assembly GCA_037976565.1). Classification (NCBI taxonomy): domain Eukaryota; kingdom Metazoa; phylum Echinodermata; class Echinoidea; order Camarodonta; family Strongylocentrotidae; genus Mesocentrotus; species Mesocentrotus franciscanus. Next base: position 24,000,178 of record CP137677.1, on the reverse strand, counting down.
CTACCTTTCATGACCCGTTGTAATAGAAGGTATTTTTGCAATTACACTACATTTCACATGATTAATCAATTCTTTCTTAGGATCTACAATCTTACTCCTCTTTGTAATTTTACATGTTTTGATCAGCGCAACTGAAATTAAGATACATTGATGCACTTGTTAATGAACAGATTGGATTTCACTGCTTTAGCGTCTTCTCCTCGTACATCGATAATATTGGTGATAGGTCAAAGGTGAATTATGTGACTAGAATAGATGCATAATGTTAGCTGTCCCCGTTGTCATGCCAGCGTTCCTGATGGTGCTACCACACAATCAATGTTGAAGGTTGGAGAAGTCTGTGCAAGTCCGTGCATGTGCTAGGCTACAGTCCATGAGACCAACAGTCCACAAGGTCAATAGCCTGCGATACTGATGGCACATGAGACCGACTGCCCATGAGACCAAAGACCCACAAGTCCGAAAGCCCATTAGACCGATGACCCACAGGAATGCTGGCCCCTGAGACAGACTGCTCATGAGACCATCAACCCTGCATTTAAATTACAGTATGAGACTGGCAGTGATGGTCTATCGGCCCTCTTGACAAGTTTTCTGAGGATTCATGAGACCAACTTCATCAGTCACATGGGTTGTCGGTCTCATGGCTGTTAGTCTCGGCCATTGGCCTCAAGGACTATCGGCCCACTGGGATGTCCCGATGTGCGGAGTGTGTGTTCCCTGGTAGTTCTATCTGGACGGATAGTTACCTGCTACGCTCTGTGACATGTGGAGGGGTGTCAGCATCTCTTCGAAAGTGGCGTTCTTCACATTGGCACCACGAAGGTTGGCATCCTGAAGGTCACAGCCGGTCAGGTTACAGTTCTGTAGGAGAGACGATGAGAGAGAAAGAAAGAAAGAAAGAAAGAAAAGAAAAGGAAGAAAGAGGAGAGGAGAGCAGGTTAGACAAGATATTGACCGATTCTTCTAGTTAAAATGTCATTTCATCATCAAAATATAAACAAGATAGGATATGAAAATAACAAAGAGACCACCTCACTGCCTGAATATGCAGGTTTAATTTCAAAATTGTTGACAGGGACGGGGAGAGCTGTAGCCTCTCTCACATTTAATACCTATGAATGAACTCACAAATCTGCATATATACTTTTTTGTAATGTGAAAGCAGTACATTTATTTCCTTTTTTCACTAAATATTTTTAAAGCAGTTTCCTGCCTCATGTATGAATTGGCCTATCAGAATTTTGAGGATGCATCAAGAACTTAATCAATACAAAATCTTGGGTTTCTTTATTTGGACACATCATCACATAATTCTAAAACCCCACAGGCATAGCTATTGACTAGAGGAAGGGGAAGAATGCTATGATGAGAGCAGAGACATCAGAAGAGGAGAGTGGATGGTGATACATTTTCCCATTCTAACTTTTTTTGCTAGGAAGTATGACAATTTGATGATTTCATTTGCCATTTTCTGCAAATTTTCCACCCTATGGACATTTTTTTTTGTTTTTGCTCGTTAGAATTGTTTGCCAAACCTGTCAATAAAGTTGATCTTAGAGAACCCCATCTGGCTCCCAACATTTTGATCAAGTCATGTTATTTTCCCACTGCAGTTTGTGGCTGCTGTTATTTTTGTTGTTAAGGCAACTTTTTGCATTGTGTGTATTAAACCAGGGCTCTACTGTAATCAATTTACCTCCAAATCTGTTCCTGCTAATATAGCCCATCTTAGATTGGAGTTCTGGAGGTTGGCATTCTTCAGAGTAGCGACCCTTAGGTTGACCCCTGCCATCTGACTATTCTCAAGATTGACACCTTTCATATTTACACCTGCATTGGAGAAAAAAAAGAGCAATTTGAAAGTAATATGCAATCTGACTATAGGTTAAAGGAAAAGTCCACCCTGATATTAAAATGGTTTAAATAGAAGCAGAAAAATTAGAAGAACAGGTCAGTGAAAGTTTGAACAAATTCTTATCAAAAATAAGAAAGTTATGAACTTTTGAATTTGCAATCAATCAAACACAAATTGGCAACTCTGTGATTTATCATTGGAGGTTCTGTCCTATATGCTCTGTACTAAAAAAAAATAAAAATGAAATTTTCTAGTTTCCCTAAAGAAAATATTCAATCATACATGGACCCTGAAAATACAATTATTGCAAATATGTTTCCATACAACCCCTGTATCAAACAAATCTTTTCCGTCATCAATAACTAAGAAAATATAAGTTTATGAAATTTCTAGACAAAGCAAACTGGAGTATTGGTAATTTGTGTTTCACTGATGACAACTTCATAATCTCATCAATTCATAACGTTTCTACTTTTAATTGGATATTGCTCAAACTTTAACTAATTTGTTTCACTTGTTTTTCTGCTTTCATTAATACAAGCTAATTATCAGGGTGGACTTCCCTTTTAACACCTTTTATATTTACAGCTGCATATTTATACCTGCATTAAAAAATGAACAGTATGAAAGGGAATAAAATGGAATCTTCAGATTAACACTTCCATATTTGCACCTGTATAAGATATTCAGAATATATGAAAGATAGTAATATGCCATCTGACTATTCTCAAGATTAACATCTTTCATATTTACTATTGCATTCAAATAAACAGGATAAAAGGGAATAATAGCAATGATCTAGGCCCATATTCATAAAACCTTACAAAGCCTGTTGTCAACTATGTAATTAGCTGACAAATAGCTTGGTACGGTTTTATAAATATGGGCCTTGAACTATTCTCCAGATTACAGTTTCCATGTGTAGGCTACACGTGCATTAACCTAAAGCAATATGAAAGGGAATAATAACCCTCTGAGTTTTTCTCCAGACTAACATCTACCATATTGGTACTTGTATTTAAAATGTAACAATTTGAAAGAGAGAGAGAGAGAGAGAGAGAGAGAGAGAGAGAAGGATTGAGATTACATGCACAAGTATTTTAAAACTTACAACCAATCGAACAAGACATTTAAGTATGTGTATGATGTACGCCGGTGAAATGAAATTAATCAGAGTGAAATATGGGTGGGAAAAAAAGACAAGAAAATAGAATCTCCTGCATTATTTGCATTGTATATTGATTCATTGATATGAGGGAAAGAAGGTTTCATTGTCTTCAGCTAAAAATCAAACTTTAAGGAGATAGTAAGTGTAAAGTCCGATACCTTATACTTCATAACTTTGAATCTCAAAACTGCAAACATATGCCTTTTGCACTTTTCGTTGTCACGCTAAAAATCAACCTACACACACACCCACAAACACATGCAACTGTAATATAATTATAGCAGAGTAAGTAAACTCATTGACACTGTGCATGAATTATGATATCATAGAAGTAGAGGTTTTGCATGAACCCCCTCACACCAGGTTTGTCACAAGATGATTTGGATAAATTTATACACGAATTCTTGTTATTACCCATTCGGCAATTATTGATGAAATATGACAACATTTGAGCATGACAAGGACATTTGCAATTATGCCGAATTATCTTGATCACAATCAACAATGAAATACATAATTTTGCCCCTGGGATGACTGATCTAGTTCCCTCACAATTTTAACCTAGTTCCAAGTTGTCATCAAAACATCACACATCATGAATCAACCAATGGGACCATTTAAAACTCCTTGCGGATACAAAGTGAAGCAGAATTATGAGCAATTTGAGAGATCTTTTATGTCGATTGGGCAGAGAGTCACACTTCTGCATGTTGACATGGTGCAAACATACACCTAGGGTATTTAAAGATGGAGACATTATGAAGCTGTAGAGTAGCGAGGATATCTTGTTAATCCGTAGACTCCCGGACTCTGTACTTCCCACAGGCTTCATACAGGGACCATCTGCTTTTCACATGCAGTGGGTGAACTTTATGAATACTTCAAACTTTATGTATACTTTAACTTGTAACTTTATATAAGATTCAAGGCCCGAGGTGGAAGATTTGAGAAGTATCCCTGGTGATCACTTCTCCAGGAAAAAAATGCAAGTTGTTCAAATCTGCAGAGAGCCAGAAAGACCATACCATACACTTGAACTCAGAGTTAATGCCCTTCTAGGTCTAAAGAGACAATGTAGTCTACTGGGAAAATGAAAAGAAAGTTGAAATGCAAAATTATATCCTCCAGCCCCACTCTTTTCTTACTATCCAATTTAGGATTCCATATTTAAAGGCTTAAATTTCTTTATACATCACTTCAATAGCTTTTTAGTTGAAAGTCAAAAGAATGACGATAGTACCTCATCTATATGCATATATGGCTGGATTGACTTCCAAAACTCATGATAGAATAAGAGGGTAAAATTGATCAGAACTCCTTGGACAGAGACACAGTAATGTGTGGTTTTGCAGAGGTTTCTTAAAGGATATAGAAGACTTAATTGGAAGACTTAATTTCTTTACAAAAACAAATGAAAGCTTTTTGGTTGAAAGTCATATATGCATAAAGACTGATTCAACTTCCAAAACTCATTACAGAGGATACAATTCATCTTTGATGTTTCGGGTATCCATTAGATAAATGCTAAACAATCTGAAGTTTTATAAAATGATGAAAAAGAAATTTAGAAAACTTCAACAGTAGACTTAAGTTTTTTAGAACCTACAGCGCTTTCTTTTAATGTTTAAAATTGTATGTTTATTGCATGAGGACATTAATTCATCTATATCCATATAAGTCTGATATGACTCCCGAAACTCATTATAAAGGATGAAATTCATCCTTGATATTTATTCATTGGATACATGGCCATACACATTAACATGTGGGGTTTTTTCAAAAATTTTTGACAAATCAAATAGGAAGCTTAAGTAGTAGACAATTTCTTTAGAACTTAGAGCACTACATTTTAATATATAATACATATGAAGAATCTAGGCCCTTGATTGGTCAAAACTGCAGGCATAAAATTCGCTACTGACTGCTGGGCACAGTGGGCAGTATAGCAAAAAAATATAGACCGGGCATAGTTCTACTTGCATATACAGTGCTAGGATGCAGTGGTTGAGCGTGAAGATAACAATGGATATGCGCAGTGAGGCGCGTGCAATGCTTTTAGACAGGTTGATCTCCCTGGACTCTAAAATAATATCATTACGACAGGCATATTACTTTACTTCATCTATACAGGGCGTATCAATAAAAAGTTTACCCAACTTTGGTAGCTCCTAATTAAAAAGTCATAACCAATATGACTTTGGAATAGCTTTCATGATGAAAAGTAACTTATTTTCTATCTAATGATCCCCATTCATATTAATTTCTGCCACGGGTGAATGAGCACCAGGGTCTTTAAAAAGTGTTGTCAAAATCACCTTGTTCCAAGTTTGGGCTAAAGGAACCAATGTGGGTCAAGCCATATGCATGCGCTCCTATGGTCTTAAATCCTTCATCCTTTTAAAAGTTAAATTGTGCGTCATGCTTCATTGTTTAAAATGATGGAATGTAACTAGACTTTCACAGAACCTTGTTTCAATCGACAGGATAACCTTTAATTATTTTAAATAGCCTACTACCTTCTTGTCCCATGGTATCTAAGTTCTCTCTGCTCACTTGTCCACCTCGCCATTTCACAAGCGTAAGGAGCATAAGGTGTTTATTTCTAAAAGCGATCGAAAAATCATAAGGTTACTAAACCCAAATGCAAGAAAGACTTTCATAAAAAAGGTGACATCCCTGATAAACTTTATCCATTTTGTATCACTCAATGAGAAGGTTACCTTAAACAAGGGATGCGAATGAAGGCAAGATTGTAATCATCATAACGAAGAGAATATCATAAATTTTGCTTGTACAGTATTAAGCATTTCTTTGAGTTTGAGTTGATGTAAAACACTTTATTGTTCAACTGCCTTATATTCAATGTAAATAAAGGAGCAATTGCTTTGGAGTGAGATAACACACAATGGCTTTTGACCCACATTCATTGCTTCAGCCCAAACTTGGTACAAGAGGATTTTTGACAATACATTTTGAAAAGCCTGCTGTTTTTTAATTAGAAGCTACCAAAGTTGAGTAAACTTTTGTTGATACACATTATATGCATATGAGACTGATTTGACTTCCACATCTCATTACAGAGGGTAAAATATCTGACTTTGGGTGCGTTTATCGGGTCTTGCCATCAGATATGTACATATCGAACCCCACTATCGAACCCCACTATACGAACGTGATTTTCGGGATGTCGCGTTTATCATCTCTTCACGATTAAAAATAAAGGCCTTGTCTCTGCGCAGCTGCTTTGCGGCGTTTGACCCGGGAAGCAGATTAGCCTGGGAAGGTCCATAGAGCTATATGGGAAGGTGCGATTTGTATGTGGGGTTCAAAACAGCTTTGCGTTTATCGTGTTTTTGAAACGTGAAAACGCCAATTCTAGGCAAAAATTTGGTCGATAAACGCGACCTATGATATTCATTCTTTGGATATAAGCACATCAATCTGTGTTTTTGTAAAGTTTTTACCAAAAAAAATAGAAGGAGCACAAAAGAATATCTGAATAGAAAACATGTAATGTAAGTATTTTCAGTTGCAACATTAAGTCCTTCAATAAATATTGATGTGAAGAGCCCAAGGGCATGTCTGTATCAGGATTACAGTGCCTTTTGGGGGGCTAAATACGGGATCTACTTCTAAAGGACGACCCTGAATATTGTCTGAAACTCGGCATCCCAAATCAGCATCTGTTTTTTTTAAAGGTAGGATTGAACATGATGCAGGGAACAGAAAGCCCAAAAGCTTTTAACACCATAATCTAGACAGGAAATTAACAGAACAAACCATGCAAAAAAGAACCTGGTTAAAACGGAAGTGGGCTCCTTATTTGTGGCAGCCAATAGGAGCTAGTTATCTTTTTTCACGCATTTTTTTCCAGACAGCTGCTGTTTATATTGTTTAATTTTGATTTTTCTGTTCCTTCTTGCATTTTATTCTAATAGTGCAAGACAAAAAGCTTCAGTAAACATGTGTATTTCAGGCTGTTCTTCAATTTTGTATTCCCTATCATCTCTCTATTTTGAATTGATTACAAAAGTAGAGGTATTGTTTATTAATTTGGCTTGAAATATGAAATAAAATAACTATACTTAAATGTATTTGATATGCAGAAAAAATGCCACCATGAACAAAACACACTTATGTTCAGCTATGTGCCTGGGATTGTCATGAATCTGTCAAATTGCTAGGAAGGGGAGCCATCAGAAAAGAATGATCCAAGCAACAGGCCCTGTGCAATTGCAATTAAAATTCTGTGTTTATATCTTTTTCTGATACCATTGAGATTTGAGAATAAATCAAATAACATAAATGTCTTCACATTTTACTCAGATACCATTTGGAATATGCTGGATGACCTGACTGTGTTCAAATCATAATCTGATACAATTGAGAATACACTGAATAACCCCTCTGTGTTCACGTCTTAACCTGATACCGTTAAGAATATACCAAATAACATTACTGTGTTCATATCTTAATCTGTTACCATTGAGAATACACCATATAACTTGACTGTGTTCATATCTTGCACTGATACCATTGAGAATACACCACATAACCGGGCCGTTTTCATATCTTGCACTGATACCATTGAGAATACATGAATTAACCAGGCTGTGTTCATATCTTGCACTGAGACCATTGAGAATACACCAAATAACCTGACTGTGTTCATATCTTACACTGATACCATTGAGTGTACATCAAATAACCCGACTGTGTTCATATCTTGCACTGATACCATTGAGAATACACCAAATAACCCAACTGTGTTCATATCTTACACTGATACCATTGAGTATACACCAAATAACCAAACTGTGTTCATATCTTGCACTGATACCATTGAGAATACACCAATTGACCAGGCTGTGTTCATATCTTGCACTGATACCATTGAGAACACCAAATAACCTGACTGTGTTCATATCTTACACTGATACCATTGAGTTTACATCAAATAACCCGACTGTGTTCATATCTTGCACTGATACCATTGAGAAAACACCAAATAACTTAACTGTGTTCATACATCTTGCATTGATACCATTGAGAACACCAAATAACCTGACTGTGTTCATATCTTACACTGATACCATTGAGAATACACCAAATAACCCGACTGTGTTCATATCTTATACTGATACCATTGAGAACACCAAATAACCTGACTGTGTCCATATCTTACACTGATACCACTGAGAATACACCAAATAACCGACTGTGTTCATATCTTGCACTGATACCATTGAGAATACACCAAATAACTTGACTATGTTCATATCTTACACTGATACCATTGAGAATACACCAAATAACCGACTGTGTTCATATCTTGCACTGATACCATTGAGAATACACCAAATAACCGGGCCGTATTCATATCTTGCACTGATACCATTGAGAATACACCAAATAACCTGACTGTGTTCATATCTTGCACTGATACCATTGAGAATACACCAAATAACCGACTGTGTTCATATCTTACACTGATACCATTGAGTATACACCAAATAATCTGACTGTGTTCATATATTACACTGACACCGTTGAGAATACTCTAAATAACCCATATTTCATTATGATATCATTGAAAATACACCAAATAACCTGTGTCCATATCTTAATCTGACACCATTGATCTTCTTTTTTTTTCTTTTTTTTTAAATTAGGGTAGCACAAATATTTCTGGAGTTATTGCTTTTTTTTTTAAATTGGGAGCTGGAGCTGAACCTTTTCTATGGAATTGCCCAATAGCAAATAGATTAATGCAATGAATTAAGGATTTGAGAGAATTGTTATATCACACCTTCTTTTTAAAGGTTTTTAAGCCACACTATTTTGTTTAAGCAAGCTAACATGAACAGGGCTATCCATTGTTATAATTTGCCTATGTTGTCTGTTTATGCTAATATGTAATACTTTGGGTTTATTATATCAGCAGATATTTTAATTTTAAAATAAAATAAATCACATTTATCTTCAGGTTGATTTCATCAGACACACTTTTCTTTATATCATCAAAGGATTCATTGTCTGCACCGGTCTATTAAAATCACGTTTATGCAACAGTTGTCTAGTGCCTTCAATTTTTATAGTGTAGAATGATTGAGAATGCTTAACATTGAATAAAAATGAGGAGAGATGTCGGGAACATTTATGATACCATCACATTTATCCCAAATTCTCAGGAAGATTTCTAAAACACTTTGGTGGGCGAGACAAAATAGGTTGAATAAGACACGTGTGCATGAAATGTACTTTCATGCATACGACTCACATGCTCCAAATTTTCAAACTACTTTGTTTTTCACAACTTTGCCATGTTGATCGACTAAAAGATGCCGGTACTTTTGCATGTACACTGTAGCTCTCACTGATTCTATAAAAAAAAACAAATACAAGGCTAGATTTACTCCTCAAAATGTATGAATGTGTCCACTCTCGAAGCAAACAGATAAAGATCCAAACTTGAAACTTTTGCCTTGTGACTCATTCACAATGGGTAAATCTGATATTTGTTTCCCGAATGATACCCTCTTAGATCAGAAAACAGATAGCTACCTGTCACTGCATCTGTTTCCAGTTTCAAAATTTACAACTCTATGACTTCGGGGAACTTTCTGTCATCAATTCGACATCTAAATTGTTCACAAGAGGCCATTCACTGTGTTAATAAATCTTAGAAGGGTATAGGTCATTCTGAAATTTAAGCAGCATTCATCAATCAGCACATTGGCTGAAATGCTTCTTTCCTAACATCGTACATTGAAAAATTGAAGTGTTATGTGAGGTTTTGTGCATTGCTAATGCATCATATAATAGCACATGTAGATATTTCCAGTTCACAACTAGCTATACAAAACTGATGTGAGCTGGATTTCAAAATAAAGATGATTTCTGGTTATGCAAAATACACAAAAATCTAATTTGATGAACACTTTCCTGTTAAGCTCCTTATCAATGAAAACAAAAAGCAAAGTGCAAATTATGCATTGGCATGTGCAGATTTTAAGACAATAAATGCTAGTTTCAATCTTGAAATAGTCAGACATCCTAATTTGGAATTTTTGCTGCACCAGGCCACACAACCATTTAGTCACAAACCACTTTGAAAATATGTAGTTAAGTAGTACATACACACACTTACACACCTACTTTATAGCAATGAAATTATGTCAACCTCTTCAAAATATTATTATTGATGAAATGAAATCTAACAAATGAAACTTTAGACCAACTTTACTGAAATCCCATTCACAGATGCAGTATTAAAAAAAAGTACTTTTATGTCTAAGGAAGGTCCTTTAGATTTGCTTTGTAAAGATTCAATCAGATTCCCTTTTGGCAACTTTGTTTTCTTCTTTTGTTTTTACAAGAGTTATTTTTTGTATTACCAAAGCTATTCAGGACAATTCTGTACAATGTGTTTTGTACAACATATTGCTTTTATTCATTTGTTTAATCAAAAACTGATGAATTTCTTGACATGATTCTTCAGGCATTAGCATCATTAGGGAATGGTTACATCAAGACATATTCCCTTTTGTTTGTTTAGGAGATAAATGGATAAATGTCATATTTTCCCACAGGAAACGTTGCACAGACGAATCACCTTTTATGGAGCTTTTCAGGGATTAACCACTCATGTCTCTTGTATATAGTTTTTCGCTGCTGACAGATGCAAAATCTGGGTTATCTTGAGGCTGACCAAATACAACACATGTTCACTAGGGGTGCGTTCAAGCGATTTTTCGAAGCTAGAATCACAAACATGAATCACAATTCAAAACGCCGATACAAAACACGGTTACTGCGGGAGATCGTTCAAGAGATTTTCCATCAACGATGATTCTCGCTCATTTCAAGCCCACCCAGGAAGAATAGAAATAGGTAGCGATAATATATATAATAGATAAAGACGTCATAGAATCATGATTGAGATCTCCGTTCGTTCAAGCGAATTTTAGCGACCGTGATTCTGCAGAATCATGATACAAAACGCATCTTTTTCAGCGTTTCATGTTTGCGTTTATTTTTACGACCAACGAAAAATCGCTTGAACGCAACCGTGTTTTAAACTAAACGTCTTTGAAAACCGTGATTCTAGGGTGAAAAAGTGTTGACTGAACGCACCCTAGAACAATCACATATGGAACACAAATTTGGAGAAGTTGCTTACTGATCAGTGATCACTATCTTCAGGGCTTGATACTAGCAGGTGCGCAGAACATTTTGAAACTCAAAATCTAATTCCAGGGGAGTGTTTCACAAAGACCAAGATCGACTTTAGTTGGACTTAACTATGGCAGGCCATTCATGCCACTGTTTGCTCTCACCATTTACTGGTATTAGTCTCTCAAGGGACTTACAAAATATCATGGTCACAAATCTACAGAATTTGCATTTTTTGATAATTCACTATTGAAGGAAAAAATATTATCTAAAGATCAAAATGGTGAGAGCAAACAGTGACATGAACGGCCTGCCATAGTCAAGGCCTGCCATAGTTAAGTCCAAATTAAAGTAGATCTTAGTCTTTGTGAAAACTCCCAGACCCCCCAAACAAAAACAACAAAAAATCAACATTTTAACATACATGCAGGGCTAATGCTAGAAATCAATACCCCTACAAAAAAACTGTGGCACCCTGCCATGTTTTCCCTCACCACTACTCAACTCCTGTTTGACAAGGATTTTAAACAGGATTGTGGAAAATGGAATCAATCTCCATTTGTGCCACTAAAAAGTTGAATGATATTGAATATCCTAAATTATCATTATAACATCCGGTATATTAAAATACACATGAACAGGAAGAAATTACACGTACACATACATCCAATATGAAGAATGGTAATCACATCAATGATAGTTTTAAGGAGAAAATAGTATACATGTACGTGTAGTGAATGGTCTGCTAAATTTGAAGAAAAATTTTTTCAACGATTTGTCTGCAGGAAAAGCTTTAGATTCCTAGTTGTTACAAGGGAGACACATGCATATATAGTACAAAGCACAGTGGTTAAAGCTGAATGAGAAAATCTAGAACTAGGGTAGATGTTGGCAAGGGTCAAACCATGCCCATTTTCAGATGGAGAGAACTTAAGTGCCAAATCTCGGTCCAATTTTCTTTAATTTCCCTCTAAAGTATTTTAGAATTCAATTAGATATGACGGTTAGTGACTGCGTTCCGTGATCTCGGCTGCCCGCAAGAAGGCTCTCATTGCCATTGACAATACATAGCATTACGGCCTTTTCGCGGGCATCCGACTGAGCATGGTCAGACGTTCACCAACGGGCCCGATCCTACATACACTGTACATATGTATATCCTATATCCTGTTGTGTCATAATTTTTCTGTTTGGAGCTAGAAAGGCAGTATGTCGGTGTGAAAGTATATAAGGTAACACCCTTCTGGCTCCATTCTGACGTTATTTATCATATATATATATATATACAGTTAACAAGTTTTGTAATTGTTAAAATATGTGAAAAAAAAATTGTCCCGATTCACGTTTTTTTTAAATGTGACATATTAGAGGTTGCATCTAAAAGTATTCAACAAAGGCCCTAAACCAACCAGTCCACCTTTCATTCTTGAGTTATGAAAAACACAAAAACATCAAATTTACAAAGGGCATGAATAATTTAGTTGTCAACTGTATCGCACATACAGTTGTATACCTTAGCTGATGTGTTAGTGGGGACCAATTACTACAAAGATATTTTGCTCTGGATGTTGGGGTTCTGTACTTGGCACTTGGCAGGTGATTGTTCAAAATAGTATACTCCTCATGGAATTTTACCTGGGGGTGGTAGTAGTGGCGGAGGATGGACTAATGAAGGGAAGACTTTTGAGAAAAAGCTGCCTTCAATTTAAATGTTGTTGCATCAGGTTGGGGCACTACTGAAGTCTGTAGTTCGTTCCATGCTTTAATCACGCTGGGGGTGTTGGCGTACTACTTTATTTCAAACATACCAGCTTAGACATGTTACTTTTGTAAAGAGATACTGTAAGTTCAAGTAACTTCTAAATCTAAATAGAGGTTAAAAGTAACTTCTCCATGAGGAGTATTTTTCAACAATCACCAGCCAAGAACAGAACCCCGGCATACAGAGCAAAATATAGTGATGGGTTATGGGATGCATAATGTAGATCCTCAAGTTAAAAAAACCATGTCCAGAGTAATTTTTTTTGGCATGAGCTTCGTTTCTAGGCTATGGCCGACTTTCCTTGCCATTGAATCGTTGCAGAGCTCCAGCAAAAATCTGCCTGCGGGTGAGGGATGAAGCACCACTTACTTTGAGAGGCACGAAATGAAGATGGGATACTGAAGAGTTAAGCCAAAGATCTATAAACCTTAGTTTCTCGGGGGCTGAAATTTGTACTGTAAGGACTTGTTTTGACTGCCTCGGAATGCGTTCAAACATTAATCCACTATTCCTTTTTGAAAGGCGTGACTCCGTTAAAGTGATTCCCTGAAATTTGTGGTGTTAATACACATCGTGATGATCAATCTTCAAACAAATTGCTTACTTAGTATTGGCTGCACAAGTGGGTTTGCCAATGTATGGATGAGGGTGTGTGAAATGGTGACACATAGAAATATTTCCTTTTGGGTGTGCTGTACTTTTCTGATAGGGTTAAGCTTTGAGCTTTAGTTCTTTCTTTGGCATGCAGTGTCGCCTTTCTCAAATGTTGATGTGAATACAGTATATTCAATTCAATTAAATTCGATTAAAAAATATCAATCTATTTTGTATTTGTTTCATTTATTTCAAGAATGTGTTTAAAAAAAAACACATGCCTTCAGCATGACATACGATATGGGCTGTAAAATCAAACTATGTACGCATAAAAGACAACTAATTCATGATATCACTAGTGTCCTTGAATTAGTGAAAGCAATGCAAAACCATAACAGAAAAACAGCATGTGACTGTACAAAAAGCTGGTACAAATTGAAGAACACCTTGATACCGAATAAGTGGCACAAAATTTGTAGCGCAATGAACAAAGGACTTGACCTACATTTATGTGTATATTAAATCAACACCTCGGTGGCTTGGTGGCTAAATGATCTGCAGGCACCAGTAAGGGTACCTAGTCAAAACAGGCTTTGTGCAGACCGACTACTTTGAAGCTTCCTGAACTGACAGGAGGTCGTAAATAAACATAAAATGTGCATTTCATATCACATTTCAAGGTCTACAACACACTTAATATTATATTTGGAGAGATATGCTGGTACATGTATCACAAAAACAACAAAAAATACACGAATTATAAAATTTCCAACACCTTTCATTAATTTAGCCTATAGGTTTTAAAATCCGTCCTTGATCTGCAAATCGTGGTCATTGACACTTTCCCCTAACCTATTTACTGGTTTTACACTTGTAGTTCCTACAGCTACGCAAAAAGAATGCTACCTTTTCTTGTTCTGATCACGTTACACTGTTTTACCCTTCAATGGTATTCTTTCATGTTTTCTTACAAAATTCCTAATTATTTCTAACTACACTACATTTCCCAATCCCAACCACTTTACCTGTTCTTAATTGACAGAATAGAATAGAAAAACAATAGATTCTAGTATAACTACCATTAAACCAGAAACGTTTTACAACATAACATTTTTTGCAACATAATACTTTTGTGAACTGCAAGATTTTAATGGTACATCACTATCATCTTTATGCCGGGCTGGGATTTGAACCCTGTAACTTGTGATCTTCAGTCTGTTATTTATCCCCTAGACCACAACACCTCTACTGTCAGCAGGCATACTGAAATCTTTAATTAGGTTTGTAACATAAGGAACAAAATACCCTGAACTTGTTACATCACTATCATCTATATGCCGGGCTGAGATTTGAACCCTGTACCTTGTGATCTAGAGTCTGTGACTTATCCCCTAGACCACAACACCTCTACTGTCAGCAGGCATACTGAAATCTTTAATTAGGTTTGTAACATAAGGGACAAAATACCCTGGACTTGTTACATCACTATCATCTATACGCCGGGCTGAGATTTGAACCCTGTACCTTGTGATCTATGTCTGTGACTTATCCCCTAGACCACAACACCTCTACTGTCAGCAGGCATACTAAATCTTTAATTAGGTTTGTAACATAAGGGACAAAATACCCTGGACTTGTTACATCACTATCATCTATACGCCGGGCTGAGATTTGAACCCTGTACCTTGTGATCTACACTCTGTGACTTATCCCCTAGACCACAACACCTCTACTGTCAGCAGGCATACTGAAATCTTTAATTAGGTTTGTAACATAAGGAACAAAATACCCTGGACTTGTTACATCACTATCATCTATATGCCGGGCTGGGATTTGAACCCTGTACCTTTGTGATCTACAGTCTGTGACTTATCCCCTAGACCACAACACCTCTACTGTCAGCAGGCATACTGAAATCTTTAATTAGGTTTGTAACATAAGGAACAAAATACCCTGGACTTGTTACATCACTATCATCTATACGCCGGGCTGAGATTTGAACCCTGTACCTTGTGATATACAGTCTGTGACTTATCCCCTAGACCACAACACCTCTACTGTCAGCAGGCATACTGAAATCTTTCATGTGGCTTGTAACATAAGGAACAAAATACCCTGGACTTGCCCTATTACATAATTCATTTGTTTGGAGCTAGAGGGCTTTGAAGATAAACTTGAGTTCTGGTTAATATAGAAAATAAATTTCATAGAATCCAACGAAACTTACACTGATCTTTCAAGATTACAAATAAATGACATGTGCCAAACAATTTTGGTAGAAAATGTATAGTTGCTGAGTAATGAGCATAGAAAGATAAGGTCCGCGGTTCAAGTCCTGCCGCGGCACTAATGTCCTTTGGCAAGACATTGATCTACACTTGCCACACTCAACCCAGGTGAGGTAAATGGGTACCTGGTAGGATTATATATCAGAACTGCATATTCTAAAATGTTCATGGTCACAGCTACCATGGAATGGCCTTAGGCGCTATTTGAAATATTTGAAATTTACCGAGCACCGGTAAATATTGATTATTCAATTTGCTCGAAAGCAGAAGTGTTTTAGGGGCTAAAATTTTTAGTGCTTATAATACATCAACAGGGGCATCCAAATATATCAAAAATTTGAAGAATTACTATCCATCCAATTTCAGAATTTCCCCAAACTTTGCATTATCTTTAACAGACTTAATGGCCTTCTGACTCCGAACAGACGGTATTTACCTTGCATAACAGCAGCTATGGGTAGACCAGTAATAAACCCTTTGGGACAGCTTTTCAACCTTCTAGTATACTATAGACTGCTTTGAGGGTGGATCACGGCTTAAACTAAAGCTCAGGGTGATCTCGCAACTGTACTGTGCCCCGAGATGAAGTCGAGGGGCATAGTGTAGTCTCGAGATCACCGGAGCTTAAGTTATACTTGGAACTAGAAAGTTCAGCAGTCAATAGTTGTTTTATATGATACTGCATTCAGCTTGTGGATTCTCCAAAAAGGATATTTTGACAACATGTCCTGTTCAAAACTGTACTTGAAAATGTGGGGAATTTACCAATCTAAAAGAAGTGGGCATATCCACTCTGCCCATTTATCAGTGTTCATTGTTAACTTTATATATACATATATATTGCGTCCTTCCGTTGTAAATGCAAGTAGAACTACACCCGGATCATATTTTTCGCTAATATAATAATGCCAAGCAGTCAGCAGTGAATTTCATGCCTGCAGTTTTGAATTTGAACTAGCTGCAGGCCAAAGCTCAAGATACAAGTTCGACCTTGGGGCATGCGCACTTCAGCCAGACAGAGCACAAGGTTTCAACTGTTCTGTAAACCATGCTCCAGTCGCGCAGGGGAGACCGTATTCCCTTAGACACTTAAGTACATGCAAATGCATGCACGCAGCTGATCGAAAAACGTAAACGAACAACCGGATTTGGCTGGTTGTTGGGCATGTCAGGAAAAAAAAAAATCTCGAGCTGACAAAGACGGGACGTAAATAGCAAGCTCTTTCTGAATTAGCTTGCTATTTTGCGAACTAGCCAAAGGTTTACCTTGAGCTAGATATTGGGCTAATTGCGTCTTCATCTACCATAGACATTAAAGAGAAGGGGTAATTGAGTTCCGGGAAGAGGTGAAAAATAATTTGTGAGCATTATCATTGTTATTATGCAAATGTGGAAGAACATCAGATAAAAAATGTTCCCTGAAAAGCATGGCTCTTCAAATGCCTTAATGTACTAAATATATGCATGTAACAGCATAAAAATCGGGACTAATTTTTATGCCACATGTTCGTGTAGTCCCATATACATCTTTCTGTGTACAGTGCTTGTAACTTTACCAAAACTGGGCCAAATTTGTTTGATGATTCCAGAACCTTGCAGTATATACACACCAATACTTATATGCTAGATGATCAACCTTTTCTGTTTGATTCCACACCGTTTCTTTGCATGACCAGAACTCAACTTTATCTCTCCATCTAGTTTCAAAACCACAAAATAGCGGGATAATTTTCTAGCTCGAGCTAATGAAGACGCACCTACTGTAAGTAACGCTCATACCATTCACAAACTTCTGAAAGGCAGCCCCTGCTAGGGATATAAATTACGAAAGACTATCTTCCTAATCATACTACATGTAAATGCTCCCTATCTTCTCTCTTTTGACGGCCCAGTTACTGTAACAATTTGCATATATTTGCTGCGAGGGAGATTTACAATGAATGGGAAATCTACCCCCGAGTCCGCGGTGCAAGCAAACTGTAACTCCCTGTACATGAATACTGGAGCCAGGCCTACTTTAACCCCTTGACTATTCCTATATATATATATACTGTACATGTACAGCTGTATGTAGGCTTTAACTCTTTATACATGTATGCCACACAAATAGTGTCCCTGTGCCACATGGCATTTGTCATGACATAGATATACCAATGGCCTCAAGCATATTTAACTGTCTCCAGTGCAAGATTAGTCCATACCGGTGTTAGCAGGGTTGTCATGGAGCTAATCAGTCAGGAAATATGACATTTTGCAAAGCCATTGTGTTAAGCAAAGTATTCAATCTGTCAAATGGTGCCTATTCTTTTGTGCCAAATTGCATGTGTAGCAAACGAGCGACCGTGCACAGAGGTAAAGAAAGCAACTGACATGTTAACACAGGAGTACATGTAGCAACATAGAAAATAGAATCAACCCCTGAAAAATTCTTCCAGCCCCTTCCTCAAAAAATATTATTAATACTTAAAAATGACTGCAAGAACTCAAAGCTCCCCTCCCCACCCCATAAAAAAAATCTTTAAGAATTGCACCTGGACTATACTGCAGTTTGGAAACTGATTACGCTGTCACTTATCTGTATAGAGCTCAGAGAATTAGTTGATGTATTAAACCCAGAATATTGATATTATAATTATCATCACAAATCAAAGTGTGACACCAGGAAAATATATCAAATATGATCTCCCCTAAATCTTGGCGGAATCAAACATCACTAATGAGCTTCATAATGCATGAGTACAGATCAAAAGTTTAACAACAGCTCCATCTTGTCAATACTATCAATAAATTAACCCATGCAGAAAGATATTAAGAATACAAGAAGACAGAAATATTTAAAATCTGAAAATCTTGACCCCCAACATATCATACTGAAACTGTGTCATCTGTTTGTTTAGGGTTTTGTTTTTAGGGGGGTTGTTCAAATTTACTGGCAGTACATGAAAATTGAAAAAGAAAAGACTTACATGAATAAGCAATTACACAGGACCTTAAGATTATTTGAAAAACAACTAATCCTTGAATATTAAGCATTCACTATCAAATCACCCAAGGCAA
Organism: Mesocentrotus franciscanus; assembly: GCA_037976565.1. Classification (NCBI taxonomy): domain Eukaryota; kingdom Metazoa; phylum Echinodermata; class Echinoidea; order Camarodonta; family Strongylocentrotidae; genus Mesocentrotus; species Mesocentrotus franciscanus. Next base: position 23,981,276 of record CP137677.1, on the reverse strand, counting down.
GAGTGCTATTAAGCGTAGGTACCAGCAATTAATCACACAAAGTACAACTTTCTCAATTTATATTTAGCATCCTCCAATTTTTCAACTGTTCAAGGCTTGTCGAATTTGTTTACACATTACGCACATTTCCTGGTAGTGAAAAGGTTTTGTTAAAGTATGTCACTACAATAGGGTCACACTTTTACACCAGTCATACCGAACATTCGTATCTGTTATATTTCTCCTTGAAAACTTTACAAGGCCCTCACGAAAAACAGTGTTCATACTTACAAGGTTAAATAGGGTAAACAAGATGTACCGGTGCTTGTATTTATTATACAACACAACTGGAGAATAGCTGTAAAACCACTCCCGCTGGAGCTTTCCATCTTGTACTCGTTGTGTGCTTCGTTTGGTTTATATTGTTTGATTGAATTTTTAGTTTATTCTTTGGATAAGTACTTTTGATGGTTCCAAGTAACAATGTCATTTAACCTTGTTGAGATATGCTGCATTTGTTAATGATGATGTAAAGTGTAATACCCTTCTTGGCTGCAGTAGGAATTTAAAAATGAAATGGAAATTCCACAAGTCCTGTGTGAGCAAACTGTAAAGGCTCATTCGAATATGACGCTGTAAGCCACTGCAAGAAAACCAACTCAGTCTGTTTTTTAAATGAATGGCAACTCCACACAACAAAGGGTCTACACATATAGCTCTGTGTTATATGACAAGAAATGTAAAGGGTATTATACTTTACATCATCATTAAAAATGCAGTGGTTTTCTGCTGCATATCTCAACAAGGCTAAATGACATTGTTACTTGGAACCCCCAAAAGTACTTATCCGAAGAAAACTACAATAAAAAATTAGAAGTACTATCCCTCTAGGCAGCAACCTGCATCTTTTGATTCCCTCTTGATAGATTCAATTTGATATTTGAACTGCTGGGGAAGAAGGGGGAAGGTAAAAAAGATAATACCCCAATATGTACAGTATTTGAATATATATTAAAGATTAGGAATCGGGATGTCGGGATCATCAAGATTAGGGGCTGTCATACTCCGTGCCCTCATCTTCTTCTTAGTTGACATTTATCTTCTCAAATGACTTCTTAGCAGAGAATTTAATTAGACTTAGAAGTCATTGTAATGGCAAGTGGACGAGCATATTGTTCTTTAGGAGCCAGAAGGGCATTAACTCATATATATTTAACACATAATTAGATGTAACACCCTTCTGGCTCCAAGCAGCCGGTTATACAGTAAGGAGATATGGAATTTGAGAAGAGAGATAGAAAGATGATCAGAGAGGAGAGATAATAACACATTGGCAAAATGTGAGTTAAAAAGAGTGAAAGAAGCAGAGATAGAGATGGAAAGATGGTCACATAGAGAGCGAGAGAGAGAGAGAGATGGAAATATGGTCACATAGAGAGTGTGAGAGAGAGAGAGAGAGAGGGAGATGCAGAGGTGATCACATAGACAGCAAGAGAGAGAGAGAGAGAGAGATGCAAATATGGTCACATAGAGAGTGTGAGAGAGAGAGAGAGAGAGAGGGAGATGCAGAGGTGATCACATAGACAGCAAGAGAGAGAGAGAAAGAGAGAGATGCAAATATGGTCACATATACCTCTTTCAAACTGGCCTGATATGCATCGGATGCATCCGGACGCATCCGATGAAACGGCCACTATGAAAGGTACAGAGGAGAAAACGCCGATAAAATAGCCGATGAAAAGAAGAGAAATAGGCGATTAAATTCAGAGCAGGAGAAATTCTCTTTCTATTGGTGTGACACCGATGAAACAGCCACTGTGAATGCGTTCAGGAGAAAACACCGATTAAAAGACCAATGAAAATGGTCAAAGGTCGCAGTCACGCGCGCTTTATCCTAACCAGCTGTGTTTGTTTGTTGAACATGCTGCATGCTAGCTAGATGGGCGCGAGCTTAATAATTGCGCAATAATTCTTCACTTCCGGCAAGACCTCGCCACAGCGAGTGAATTTCACCGGCAGTATGAAAGCGACAGCGGGGAAAACGGCAGTTTCACCTTTGTTTACATAAGGAAAATTAAATCGATATTTTCATCGGTGTGACTCGATAGAACCAGTTTGAAAGGGGTATAGAGAGACAGACACACAGAGAGAGTGAGTGAGAGGGTAAGAGAGGGGGAAGAGAAGAAACCAACAGAGATATAAATTATTGTGTTAATTCTGAGGATGTGCATCAAAGAAAAAAAGTAGTTATAAGTTGGAAAACCTCTCCAAATAAATATTTCAAAATATTTTCGGAAAATGTTCATACTTATACATACTTGTACCTTAGTGTCTCTTCTATCAAATGACTCTCAAATATCTAATTATGTTTAACAATTGAGTGAACAAAACCACTTTTAAGAAGGGGTGCAAAATCTACTGTCATATATTTGTTCTGGCTGGTATGAGATAAGTTGAGAGTCATGAAAAGGGCTTGGAAAATTTCATAATCTGATGATTAAAAGACAATTCATGAAAGAGCAGGCCTTGTTCTCTGACATATATCCCATCCAAAAAAAAAAAAAAATACTTTGTGTACCTAAGAAATGTGATACAAACTGAACATTCAGAGTCCAAATAATGCTATTACTAAAAGGTTATGATCATTATTCCAAATACTGCTGTAACATTATATGAACATTACATAATTTGTATTAATTATTTTTCTTTTTCAAGGAACGTTACATAACAAATGTAATATGAATATATTAATTAAATCATTTTCACTAGAACACAGGCGCGTAGCCAGGGAGGGATGGAGGTGGGGGGAGTTGCCCCCCCCCCAAAAAAAAAAAAAAAATGAGAAGAGAAAAAAGGAAGAGGACGTAGGCAGAAAAAGGAGCAGACAAAGAACATTTTTGAAATTCAGACAAGGATTAAGAGTCGAGAACGGTACAACGAATCGTCATCTTTCTCTAATAATTTAATAAAACGTAAAAGCTTCCATGCTTTGCGGAGGGGGAAACTGAATTAAGACAAGGATTAAGAGTCGAGAACGGTACAATGAATCGTCTTCTTTGCGTGCTCACTTCCGCCCCCTAAAATTAAATCCTAGCTACACGCTTGCCAGAACAGGCTGTAACAAACATGATATCAAATTTCTATTGTGCTTCATGAAGATAATGTTTCCTAATTCTGCTGTAATATTACATGATTTTAATTATTTTGTTTTTCTTTTAAAGAAATGTTACATAATAAATGTAGCATGAATATACATGTACATGTAGTCATTAAATGGTTTTCACTAGAACAGGCTGTTTATTTTGTTTTTCTTTTTAAAGAAATGTTACATAATAAAATGTAATATGAATATATTCATTACATCTTTATCACTAGAACAGGCTGTAACAAACATGATATCCAATTTCTATTCTGCTTCATAAAGATTTGAATAATGAGAATATGCCCTCATCATTATCTACTCTCATTTAAAATGAAATATTTAAATTATTAGGGTGACAATGAACATGTAGAATTAATGAAAATTTTGTATGATATTATCAATAGATTTATGACGTCAATAAAAATAGTCTTTCTACATATATATTATTTCACTGGCATAGCAAGAGTACAAAGTTTTCTATTAAACCATTCAACTGAAAATATCTGATAGTTTTACTTCGTCAAGAAATAAGAAAAGGATATTCAGTGTTCTGTCTTTAATAAGTAAGCAAGACAAAAAATCCCTGCAAGTTTTATGCAAAAAATTATCAATGTTTGATATTGAAAAAAGGGGTGAAAAATTGTTAGCAACTTCAAAATAATGATCAATAATATACCTGCAGCATTTGAAATGAAATGTATGTGTTTTCTGTCATGATATATATCCCCTTCATGTTCTCATATCCTGTAAGTTGACACAACTTTTCATCCGCCACACGCAATATTTTGAATCCATTGTTTTTCTTCAAAGAATTTAACAGGTTTAAGTTTCATACTCCAAGACTATGAGGTCCAAATAATATAGCATGGTTGAATTTCTTAGCCACAATCATAGCTGATTACATTTTAGTTTTCTGAGTTGGATTGTTATCTTTACTGCCTAACATTTTTACATTTGAAAAAAAATTAAAGTTAACTGACTTACACGTGCATGTACTGTATGTTTTCATACTAATAGTAATTTAAAATATATGTACAGTGTACATATATAGATATATATATATATATATATATATATATATAGGTATATATACATGTATATATACATGTATATATCCATGTATGTTGTACACAAATTGGTTTGTTTTTACTGGACTGGTAAGAAAGTATGTGTATGCTTGTAAGTAAACAACCAGGGGACCGACAGCTTAAAGTCCTCTCTGAGGGACTTGGTAAGAGGATTAATGCTTTACCAAAGAACACTAGCGTATCAAGCACCCGGGGCCCTCCTGGTTACTCTAAATATTTTATTTTATCTTTATGAAATAATTTGTACTCTGAGACTACTTTTAGTCTCAGACCCCGTTCTCACTCACTTTGAAAGTGGTCTTAGTTAGACCGCTCCAGAGGAACGGGTCTTGAGGAACGGTTTGCGAGCGTTCACACTCCGAGCAGTTTTTATTGCTCAAACCGCTCCACGAGTCAAAGTGGTCTTGTTGCTATGGCAGCTCAGGTCAGCGGGTAATTTTTTTTCGCGAATACTAAGCGTATGTACCGTACTACATGTTTCGCGGAACGTCACTAGCTCACTTCCGTTCAAGGTACGCTTCCGTTCACACTCGCACGTTAGAGCGCTCCAAACCGCTCTTAATAAGACCCGTTCCTCAAGACCACCTGCCGAGGTGGTCTTCTGGAGCAGTCCAGAAGTCCACTTCCTGGACCACTTTGACCGTTCTCACTCACCTAAGAACCGCTCCTGAGGAACGGGTCTTAGTTAGACCGCTCCAACGAAGTGAATGAGAACGGGGTCTCAGACTATTTCTTTTATTTCATCTCAATCTCTTACTTTTTGTGTGGTCATTACAGTTAGACCTAAACCCATGAGACTTTAATGTTGATGCCAGTCATATTCTAGGTGAAAACAAAATGAAAGTTAAAATAGGGTAGGGACTATTAGTATCCCTAACTTAAGGTTCATCTGTGAAAAAATTTAAAAGAAGCTAATTTCAACTGATTTGGGTAGGTATGGGTATGGACAACTACCAAAAAAAAGGGAGGAGGTATGGGGGTTGGGGAGATTTTTTTATTAGAGGTCAAAGGTCATTGACCCCTGCCTAAATCACACAAAAATTTATTTCAGCAACAAAATATGGTATATAGATGATCTTGGTGTCAAAATGCACAAGATTACGAAAGAAGATGACATAGAATAAATACTGACCCTTAGAATAAAATCTTGACCTCCGAAAATGAGGTCAAAGGTCAAATATAGATGTTTTATCACTAAAATGTCACATGAGTAACAGGAAAATTACCATATTATATAAAAATGAGCACAAACAAATCGAATAGGCTAATTTCAACTTATTGTGGCGGGTATGGGGTTATTATTTTTTCCAAGAGCAGAGAGGGAGGGGGAAATTTCCTTTCTGAGGGTCAGAGGTCATTGACCTGCACTAAAACACTATCAATTGTATCTCTGCAACAAAATATGGTATATAGCTGATCTTGGTGTCAAAATGCACAGGATTACGAAAGAAGATGACATAGAATAAATACTGACCTTTAAAATGAAATCCTGACCTCCGAAAATGAGTTCAAAGGTCAAATATAGACGTTTTATCACTAAAATGTCACATTAGTAACAGGAAAATTACCATATTATATAAAAATGAGCACAAACAAATCGAATAGGTTCATTTCAACCTATTGTGGCGGGTATGGGGTTATTATTTTTCCAAGAGCAGAGAGGGAGGGGGAAATTTCCTTTCTGAGGGTCAGAGGTCATTGACCTGCACTAAAACACTATCAATTGTATCTCAGCAACAAAATATGGTATATAGCTGATCTTGGTGTCAAAATGCACAGGATTACGAAAGAAGATGACATAGAATAATTACTGACCCTTAGAATAAAATCCTGACCTCCGAAAATGAGGTCAAAGGTCAAAAATAGACTTATTGTGGCGGGTATGGTGGTTTTTATTTATTCCAAGAGCAGAGGGAGAGGGGGAAATTTCCTTTCTGAGGGTCAAAGGTCATTGACCCTGCACTAAAACACTATAAATTGTATCTCAGGAACAGCATGTTTTACATAGGCCTCAATGATCTTGGTGTCAAAATGCACAGAATTATACCAGGAGACAAACAAATAATGAAATGGATTTTTCACAACCAAAATACAAAGTTAAAGGTCAAAATGAGTAAGGGGGTTAAAGTTCATTAGTGGCAAATAGTTTGTGTATGTAAAGTATATGTGCATTTATAATCAACAGTTTGCAGAATACTACTCACAACTTAGAACTTACAGTAACTAACGGCAACACAATATAAATTAATACTACTCAGTCTGTTTCCTCTTCATCGCTACCAATAACTTCTTCTGCATCTATGCTATCTGTTCCATTGGAGCAATGTCCACATCACACTCCACATGCAGATACACATGACATGCCAGCTTTCATGCAGCTGCATGTCATGTTTTGACACTGCCTCTCCCCTTCTTTGCAGTTGCAACAAATTCCTTTCAGAAGGTTGTCTGGCGCGATACCAACAGACAGCATCTTTGAGCATAGAGGTGTCAAGATGCTTCCATACCACAACTTGAAGATGGGTTACTATTATTAAGGAGAGGAGTTTGGTGCACCTTGCAGAGAGTCTTGTATACAACAGAGAAAGTGATGTCGACTCTAATTAAGAACCTGTGGCATTGCTTAGAATTATTGACTGCTTGAGGGTACGTAGGACATAGAATATTAAAAACCTGGCAGAGCTGACTGGCTGTCCAATTTATTAACACGAGAATAGTATTTACAAAAGACTTAACTTGGGAATACTACTGTAAAATAACAAAATTTCCAAGATGGATGGATATACATGTATGTGAAATATGTAATGAGGACTTTTCAGAAGCAGGAAAGATACAGAGGTTGCACAGAAAGGGATATGAGAATCTAATAAAGCAGTGTAGACGTATCAACAACTCTTCATTAATTATTACAGCGATTCGAATGAAAATGGACTAGCAACACTCATATGACAGTCTATCGTAGATGCCGAAACCTTTTCCTGCAAAAGGAGCTGAACCTGGTCCCAACATCTCTTTTCACAATGGATCGCATGATGAGGAAACCCAAAAAGCATGAATTTGGCAAGATGCTCAAGGAAACAGCTATAAAACATGACTTGGACATAAACAGCAAGATGCATGTTGTTGATGGAGGGTGGGTACTTCATCAGGTAAAGTGGTCCAGAGGTGCAACAACCAAGACTATATATAGTTGATACATATGTCAGGTATGTTCAAAACAAATTCAAGGATGCTACTGTAGTGTTTGACGGCTACGGGAAGAATCGTCAACGAAAGATCATGAACATATGCGGCGGATGGCTGGGTAGAAGGTGTCTCCGGACATGAGCGTCACACCGACTTGACCATATCATGTGACAGAGGTTTTCCTGGCAAATGAGAAAAACAAAGGAGTCTTAATCACGATGATATCTGCAGAGATGGCAAGCCACAATATCACTGTACGCCAAGCAAAAAGATGATGGTGACACGCTGATTGTTAGGTCTACAATGCTGTCGCCTAGGACACTGATATTTTGATATTGCTCTGCTATCATAGGCCTATCCACTGTACTAATTTGTATTAATTACAAGCAGACTTTAATGGTCTTTACGACATCTCTAGCATAGACATCAGAGACAAAGAAGAGTTCCTCTTCAAGTATGGCTGATCTGTTTCATGCATTCATGGGCACACCTGCCAGTGTCATTACTGCATTCACAAGTGACACTTTAACCGACTCCACAATTCGAACAGCTGGGTTGAAAGCAATGCAGACCACATATATGACTGTGGGGATACTCCCCTATAGAAAAGTCTCGCTATATAAAGTTCAAGAAGCAAGCAGCCAAGGGCAATATCGATCCTGACCGCCTTCCACCAACGGAAGATGCAACAGCTCAACATTTACTTCGTGTCCATCTTCCAGTTTTGGTATGAAGCATCTTGACACCTCTATTCTTGATCCCAAAGGAAAAGGATGGGAGTTAGATTCCAACAGAAAACTCGACCAAAGATGCTGTCTGTTGGTATCGCGCCAGACAACCTTCTGAAAGGAATTTGTTGCAACTGCAAAGAAGGGGAGAGGCAGTGTCAAAACATGAAATGCAGCTGCATGAAAGCTGGCATGTCATGTGTATCTGCATGTGGAGTGTGATGTGGACATTGCTCCAATGGAACAGATAGCATAGATGCAGAAGAAGTTATTGGTAGCGATGAAGAGGAAACAGACTGAGTAGTATTAATTTATATTGTGTTGCCGTTAGTTACTGTAAGTTCTAAGTTGTGAGTAGTATTCTGCAAACTGTTGATTATAAATGCACATATACTTTACATACACAAACTATTTGCCACTAATGAACTTTAACCCCCTTACTCATTTTGACCTTTAACTTTGTATTTTGGTGGTGAAGAATCCATTTCATATTTAGTTTGTCTCCTAGTACAATTCTGTGCATTTTGACACCAGGATCGTCGAGGCCTATGTAAAACATGCTGCTGCTGAGATACAATTTATAGTGTTTCAGTGCAGGGTCAATGACCTTTGACCCTCAGAAAGGAAATTTCCCCCTCTGCTCTTGAATAAATAATAAACCCCATACCCGCCACAATAAGTTAAAATTAGCCTCTTCGATTTTTTTTTTTGTGCTCATTTTTATATAATATGGTAATTTTCCTGTTACTTATATGACATTTTAGTGATAAAATATCTATTTTTTACCTTTGACCTCATTTTCGGAGGTCAGGATTTTGTTCGAAGGGTCAGTAATTATTCTATGTCGTCTTCTTTCGTAATCCTGTGCATTTTGACACCAAGATCATCTATATACCATATTTTGTTGCTGAGAACAATTTATAGTGTTTTAGTGCAGGGTCAATGACCTTTGACCCTCAGAAAGGAAATTTCCCCCTCCCTCTCTGCTCTTGGAATAAATAATAACTCCCATACCCGCCACTTAAGTTAAAATTAGCCTCTTTGATTTGTTTGTGCTCATTTTTATATAATATGGTAATTTTCCTGTTACCAATATGAAATGTTAGTGATAAAATGTCTATTTTTGACCTTTGACCTCATTTTCGGAGGTCAGAATTTGGTCCCAAGGGTCAATAATTATTTTATGTCATCTTCTTTTGTAATTCTGTGCAATTTGACACCTAGATCATCTATATACCATATTTTGTTGCTGAAATATAATTTTTAGTGATTTAGGCAGGGGTCAATGACCTTTGACCTCTAATAAAAAAATCTCCCAACCCCATACCTCCTCCCTTTTTTTTGGTAGTTGTCCATACCCATACCTACCCAAATCAGTTGAAATTAGCTTCTTTTAAATTTTTTCACAGATTGGCTCAATATATGGCTAATTTAGGGTTACTATATTAGTTTATCTCTCGGACGCACGGTAAGTGCAACATTTATTTCAGTATGCTGCTAGTTGTGTGATCAAAATAAACAGAAGATATTGAGTACAGACTACATTCTCGTAGGGTTATCGAGTTGTATTTTTGGTAAAAATTACACCTTCGTGTAAGAGACTGGCAGGATGCAATTCTATTGGCTTAACATGAAGAGAGTGGCATTGAATAACATTTATTATTTGGTTATCAAAAATGGGTGTGTCTCTGCAAGTTAAAATCTTGTTAAATTGGTATTCTCAGAATACCAATTTAATAAAGATTTTATCAAAGGTTACTTTATCTCTTTGAGATAAAATCTCAGATTTTAGCTGACATTAAATGAATCTCAGGATACAGCCCCAGGATTTTATGTGTATCGGAAGGGAGTTCCAAACAGACGTAACACAGAAAGAATGAACTTACTACAATCTCATAAAACTTTATGTGTACCGGTATGTACAATTTCATCCTCAGAAAAAAACATATCTTTTAAAGGTTCTCTGTGATGAACAGGATTTTATGTATATTGGAAACACATGTAACACAGAAAGAATAAACTACTGTACAATCTTGACTACATTTCTATGACCCAGTTCATGTTTTCCTGAATAGAGATCATGTCTCGAAGGCAGTCGTTAACTTTGCTTGTAATCTGAAACTTTGTTTACAAGAGCTCACAAACGCTGAAGTCGTAAATGCAAACGCTGGGCAGAAGGGCTCAAAGTTTTGTGAGCAAATTGTTCCTTTAAAGGTGAAATTCTAGGATAATCCCAAATATTGAGATAATTACATCAATAGAAAGCTTTTAACCCCCAGAATAATGCTAAATGGCGTTCAACCGATAAAACAAGTTCAGAATAGTTAATTTATGCGAGTAAACTCCACCAAAATCTCGAAGTCGGAAATCCGGAAATGCACGGAATTGCCGGGTCCTCTATTCTTGACGTCACGACCGGGGATCATGGGCTGAGTGAGTGAATGCCAATGATATGCCCACGTAAATGCTATCCTGTTAGAGCTTAGAATTTTTCTTGTTAACGAGTTTATGTGATAGATTTTCTGTTTTTATTTGAATGAAGAATAACTAAGCAACGTTTTCCAGTCGCTGATTTCTTTTTATATCCTCACATTATCCTTTTTGGTAGAGTTTTAAGACGGGTTAACTGCTTGGAAAATAAGGTTAAATCATATGCAGGTATGAATAGGCGGGTGTACATAATTTTTTTTTTTTATACATTATCTTGTCATTAGATAAGGTACAGGAGCAGTTTTGTGAAACGAATAGGCCTAGAACTGTGACTGTAATTATCATGGATATGTGTGACTGCCTCAAAAAAGGATACAAAACCAATTAAATATTTATTTTAAATATATATACATCACACTTGAACGAGATCAAGCTTCCTCTATTTAGCGGACGACGTCTATGAACGATATTCATCCGCGAGTGATACGGCTCTTGCACGAACGTTCGTGAAGCCAGCGGAATCGGCAGGTAAGACCAGGCCGCTGCTCTAGGCGGCTTGTTGAACGTACGAGCGCTAGGTGCTACTGCCGCTACTCCCCCGGCCCCGGCTGCAGGAACGACGACATCTCCTTGCTCTCCGACTTCTCCATCGTCTTCTCCCCCACTTGACTTGCGTCCTCCCAACTTCCATCATCCTCGTCTGCACTCTCGTCCCTTTCCCCTTCATTACTTTCATCATCTTTCTCCATAAACTCTTCAAAATCCATAAAAAGATCGTTCTGGTCAAACTCTCCAGCCATTATCAATTGATATAATTATATAATATGTACCGTACGTGAATCGAAAGTGTATGTATAAAGCGAGCTAGACCGAACGCGAGAAAGACTCGAACGAAGCCAAACGACCGGATCTACTTTACCGAGCACACGAAAACAATCTCACCAAATTCAACACACTCAAACAAAATTACATCTTGAAAATATCGACTAATAGCGCATCGTTGGCTTGTTTATGTCATAATTCTGAAAAGGGAATTGATATTAGTACTATGAAATATTAGGGGAAGGTGAAGAATTCTACATAGAGTTATGAAACTAAATTTTGAAACTAAATAGCAGAAATTCGTATCTCTCTGCCCATGTTTTTCTATGGAACATCTGGGTACGTGAATATACTCGTCCCCGGGCGTGACGTCACAAATAGTGGACCAGCTGCGTGACTGACTTTCTAGGCAAAGAGAGGAGGCTATTTTTCGACATTTCAATTGAGGATATCCAGTAGCTAGAAGATTTTTGTGATATGCAATGAAAATGAACAACTTCGAAATAACATAGGCTTGCCGTAGGTACCAAATTAATGGACATTTATTGTCCTAGAATATGAGCTTTATTTAGATATCAACATTTTAAAGAGTCAAAGTAGAGATTTCAAACACATTACATGAATATATATATATATATATATATATATATATATATATATTTGTTTTAAATTTATGTCTTAGAAGAATGACAACTCCATGTATCAGAAAATAGAAGATTTTAGTAGATATTATCTAGGGTATGTCAGACGTTGTTGAAATATTAATTAGGTATGTAAGTACCCAAAATGGATCTATGTGTGTGTGCTGGGCAACATTCAAAATTAACATCTACATAAAACTTCATCATATCTTTTTTTAATTTTCAGTCATCCTGTTTACAATTAAAAAAAAAAAAAAAACTTTTTCAACTTAAATGTAGATCATCTAGTGTATTTCTTTTTTAAATACTGGTACACTTCCGGGATGGTAATATGTCAATTTTGACATATAATTAAGAAACATTTTGACAAACTTCCCTTGTAACTGGATATTTTCTTTTGAAGAATGGAGGCCGCATACCAATATTCTTGGAACCCTGTAAAGACTTGTAAGAGATCTCAAGGATATTTATGATGAAAATATATGAAAATACTCCCATGTACCAGCAACAAGTTAGGAATGCTCAGAAGAAAGTGCTAGAATAACAAAAGTCTATAAAGGATACAGCAGGATAATACAATATGCAGGATGTTCTGAAAATATGAATTAACCCTCACTGGTCCAGGATATATTTTTTTGTTGGCGTTTTTCTTGTTGGTAAGAAAAGCCAAACTTGCTTCAAAAGAAAAAGGAATCTCGTTTCTTTTCTTTTTTTTCTGTTTGCTTGTTTGTTTGTATTTCTGGAGATCGGGGATATCATTTGTCGAGATCATTATTATCTTTTAAACAATGTGGAGTTGTCAGGTATATTTCCCCCAGAAATCCATGATATATTTGTATTTTGATAAAGAGGATGACTATAGCTATATGATTTTTACACATGATTTGTACTGGTAAATAATAGCTACATTTCCAATATAAAGATCTCTTTCTTTTCATCTCTCCACTTTCACAATCACTTAACCTTTCTTTTTGATTCTCTTATTCCATTCCCTTTCTCCTTTTATTCTTATTTAAAGCTCTAGTTCTAATTCTTGTTCTACTTCTCACTAGTTCTAGTTCTAGTTCTAGTCGTAGTTCTATTTCTAGTTTCCTGCTCCTTCTTTTTCTGTCTCTCTCTCTCTCTATCTCTGTTTTCTCTATCTCTTTTCCTCTCTCTTCCTTTCTCTCTCTCTCTCCCTCTCTCTATTTCCTGTTCTATCTCAGTCTCTGTCCTTCTTCCTTGCTCTCCTCTATTTATCTTACTCATTCTTTCTCTGTATGTCTTTTCTCATTCCATTTCACTTTCTCTCTCTCTCTCTCTCTCTCTCTACCTCAGTCTGTACCCTTCTCTCTTGCTCTCCCATTTCTTTCTCCTTAAATTTATCCCTCTTTTCACTACTTTATACAATTGTGCTTCCCCACATTCATTGTCTCAACATAATGACCAAACCTGAGGCCACAAATGTGTTTTCAGAATATTTTCATGAGAAGCTTGAGCAGCAGAAAGAGAGATTTGGTCCATGTAATGAGGGATTTCCATGTAAAACGATGTGTTACATGACAGAGTCAAAGACCCCGTTCTCATTCACTTCGTTGGAGCGGTCTAACTAAGACCCGTTCCTCAGGAGCGGTTCTTAGGTGAGTGAGAACGGTCAAAGTGGTCCAGGAAGTGGACTTCTGGACCGCTCCAGAAGACCACCTCGGGAGGTGGTCTTGAGGAACGGGTCTTATTAAGAGCGGTTTGGACCGCTCTAACGTGCAATGTGAACGGAAGCGTACTTTGAACGGAAGTGAGCTAGTGACGTTCCGCGCGAAACATGTAGTATGGTACATACGGTTTGTATTCCGCGCACAAAAAAATTTACCCGCTGACCTGAGCTGCCATAGCAACAAGACCACTTTGACTTGTGGAGCGGTTTGAGCCATAAAAAACTGCTCGGAGTGTGAACGCTCGCAAACCGTTCCTCAAGACCCGTTCCTCTGGAGCGGTCTAACTAAGACCACTTTCAAAGTGAGTGAGAACGGGGTCAAAGATGACTTTGAAAGGTATGTGCTTTCTTTGGATAGCTTTTATCCATTGTTATTACAACTGCTGTTAACTGATCCCCTATATTTATACTGATTTGCTACTTTATTTAGAATTTGGGTCTCTTCCTCTTGATTTATTTCTGTCTCCTCTTTTCTTCTTCTTCTTCGTCTTCTTCTCCTTCTCCTCCTTCGCCTTTGCCCTCTCCTTCTCCTCTCTCTCTCTCTCTCTCTCTCTATCTATCTTTCTCTATCTCTCTTTCTCTCCCTCCCCCTCTCTCTCTCTCTCTCTCTCTTTTGACATGGTCCTCTTTTTATTTATTTCTATCTCCATTCCTTTCTCTTTCTCATCACCTTCCATCATTAGTCTGTCTGTCCGCCTTTCCTTCTCTCTTTCTTTCAATCCAGTCATCCATCAGCATCACACCACACCTCTTACCTTCCATGTTAGCCTTTGTTCCTGCTGGATCTTCAAAATTGCATCCTCTGAGCGAAGCATTTTCCAGATTTGCAAGAACCATCTTCACCCCCCTCAAATTGGCCCCCTGGCAACATCAAAACACAAGTATGATGGATGTGAATACATGACATTTTGAATACTGATTAACATATAGACAGACATTAATAAATCTAGCATAAGTTTTAAAGGGAGAGAGTCATGCCGTGGACGAGTGGATATGTCACCGGACTGTGGATCACAAGGTCCGCGGTTCAAGTCCCACCGCGGCACTAATGTCCTTTGGCAAGACATTGATCGACATTTGCCACTCTCCACCCAGGTGTTAAATGGGTACCCGGTAGGATGCGACAGTTAATGTGGTTTGATTAGCAAGTGGCGCTTGTAAAATGGCGACTGGCTGGAATGCTCCCTAGGGAGTGGAAAATGTGCATACATTGTGTGCGAGTAAGCATGGATCCGATGACCGGGGTAATAATATATATCTGTAAAGCGCATTGAGAGGGCCTGCGGTCCTGAAATGCGCTATATAGACGAACTATTATTATTATTATTATTATATGCAAAAGGCTATAATCTGCTGACATCAGATGGAAATGGAAATACCATTAATGGGTGTACAAGTCTGCACACAGCAAACCTGTAGGCCTATCAAGAAATACCCTCTAGTCTCCCGGAGAGTCTTCGGGGGAGGGAAAATCCAAAGCATTACATAAGGCCTGTTGGTCATAGAAATCAAGGCTAATCCTGGTGATTGACAGCACCTGTTAAGGTTCATAAACTGTAAGAAGTGGTATTGTAGGAATATCAGTCAATATCTACAGCCTCTGAGCCATCCACCTTTGCCCCTCTCTCAAATTGGCCTCCTAGCAACATCAAAACACATGTAAGATCAATATGAATACTGTACACTATACATGACCGAAGGGGTTTGAATACATGACTTACAGATGTAAACTCATTAAAATGAATGAGTTCAAATAAATTAGTTGTTAGACAAACTAAACCTGACTTTGCCCTCTTACAATGGTTCATAATCTAACTTGTAGTAATCAAGTCAATATCAGCAGCCACTGAGTGAAGCATTTTTTGAGAATAGCAAGAACCATCTTTGCTCCTCTCAAGTTAATCCCTAGGAACAAAACACATAAGTAGTACATTTTATCAAATGTTCATGGGGTAAATACAGAATGAATGCAAAAATCATTCAAACTTTTCATTCGACTATATCACCTTCAATACATTTGACCTATCTCGACCTCCTTTAAATGACTATCATGTATATACTGTATATATTAATCCATTTATTTCTTTATCAATTTATTCTTGATCTTGTGACTTGATGATTTATATCACCTGCACAGATAAGCAACCAGGAGGATCTATGGGTTCAAGTTCCATCTAAAGCCCGGCGCACACAACACCATCTGACTATGATACGACTTCGCAAGAATTTATGATAGCATTTTATATGAATATTTAAACATGTAAAATCTTATTGAACAAGGAGGATCTGAGTAGTCATATGATTACTACAAGCTTAATTTCAAGGGATTTCATGCTCCCTTGGAGGGGGGAAAGCTAAATCGGCTCAGAATCGTAGTGACGTCAGGCTAGTATTGCGATGGTCTACGTTTAAAGCCGATTTGGCTTTTATTCTGACTAGAAGAGTTAAATGCACTGAAATTCTAGTTGTTAATATTCTTATCATTCCTTAGAACCTAAATCAGGAGAATAGAGGTTGTTAAGATTTCCATATAAAATATAACCGCCCTTTCTACAGAAAATCAGATCGCATGAGAATTATGTAGTGTGCGCCGCGCTTAAGG
The DNA here is from genome assembly GCA_037976565.1 of Mesocentrotus franciscanus. Taxonomy (NCBI): domain Eukaryota; kingdom Metazoa; phylum Echinodermata; class Echinoidea; order Camarodonta; family Strongylocentrotidae; genus Mesocentrotus; species Mesocentrotus franciscanus. The sequence goes on along the minus strand of CP137677.1, from coordinate 23,964,968 downwards.
GACTTGGTAATGATGACTGATGCCTTACAAAAAGGCACTAGTGCACCAGAGAGGCAGAGACTACCTAGGTACGAGACCACCGCTCTACCTCTAAGCCATCATGCCTTCGTTATGGCACAACTGAAACCTGTACTTACGTCAAGCTTGGCTCCGGACAGATTGGCCCTCTCTAGGGTGCAGTAGGAAAGGTTAGCCCCAGACAGGTTAGCGGAAGACAGGTTGCTCATGGTGAAATTGATGTACTTCAGATCTAGCTTGGATAGGTCAGCACCTTCAAAGTTCATACCCTGTAACAAAGAAAATCAAAATTGTGTGAAGTATTAGGATCAAAAGCCATATCTATATTTTAACACAGAAGGTGAACAATGCCATTCTTTAGACTTTCCAGTGTCAAAGCACACCTTTGGAGTCATTCTTGTTCACTTTTGACTGCTTTATAGCATTATGCTTACAGTCAGAGTGCTTCTTAGGCAAGATAAAACTTGCTCTTACTGCCTTCAAATTTCATTTGTGTGAAGAAAACAATTATATTTAGATATACATCCCTGTATCTGAATACGCCACTGTTCGTATTCACAGCAATTTTAATATGAAGGTCGGATTACCCTTTAAAGAATAATGTTGTCCAGAAGTACATCAATGTTATCCGAGGATATAAACAGTGCACTGTGCCCTTTACTAATGTGAAATAAATTGAACTGGTTGAATTCTTAGAGTCAGCAGGAAGGAAGACTTGCATTTGCTAAAAATAGAAAGTTACAAGGGATAAATTTTAACAAAATAATGTATAATCAAACAGGGATATCTAACATACGGTATGATGAATAAATAAACAAAAATATATAACGTCCCTTGAACAATCACTTATTCCTACCTGAGAGAAGCATTTTATTTTTCGACTGAAAATTAATAACCCCGCCTATTTCCAAACAACAACTGACTTACTGTAGCTCTAAAAAAAAATATAATGTATTATTTATTAAAAGATTGTTTAAAAGATGAAGGATATGAAATTCGAGTTATAGACAATTGTAAAAAAAAACGAAAGTTGTTTGATTCATTATGACTTTTAACTGACGACAAAATTGGAAGATGTGAAATCCCGATTCGAAAAGGAGGTGACCCGTGTTGGCTACAGATAATTTGATGCTTCTAATTACTCGATTAAGAAAGGGCGAGGTCCATGACATTGTGCCCCATGTGTTTTATAGATATTAAAATATCATAATTATTTTTGGGTCCTTGTGTGGGTATAGAATTCGATTAATAACGAGTCAGTTTTTGACATAATAATTATATTTTCTTACTGGTGGGTAAAGCTTATTTTATCTTCTTTTTCTAGTGATTATAAATGTCATACTAATGTATGACATCGTCTTCCTTTCCAATACAGGTTGAATGGAAAATAACTTATGTTTATGTGCATTTAATTATTGTTTCTTCTTTTTTTCTCTTACCCTCACTGTTATCTCTATTTAACTCTCAATATGTATCTATTTATCTATATTTGTCTACGTGTCTGTATATGTCCCGTCTCAATCTGTATATAACCCTTCTATGGTCTCTATCCCTGCTTCAATCAACATCTGTTTGTCTGACGGTCTGTCAGTCTGTCTGTATCTACCTCACTATTCATCTACCTGTCTCTTTCTCCATCCCTCAGACTGGCGGTCTAAACATGATTTCAGTGCAGCGTACATGGTAACTGATACGTCCCACCCCCCCAAAAAAAAAGGCGGGGCAGATTTCTTTCCCTCCTTGATGTGCATTTTTACTCTAATGTTGACTTTCAATGTGGCCTTTCATCATTGGTATACGGGTGTCTCGAAACAAAAATGCAACGTGATTTTTGATTGGCATCATCTTGAACATCATTTAACCATCCTCAGTGAAATTTGGTAAGTCATTTATTCATAGTCTGTATCTCTTAAACTCCGTGTAAAAATTACAAGGATGGAAGTATAAACTACAGAGTTATGATAATTTATGTAAAATGAACAATTTTTCAAGTGTTACAAAGCGCGTTGCATAGCATCGATGCACAATAGGCGTATACCTTTCGCTTTGGCATTTCCGGGCGCATTTCATGACAAACATTTCCCTTGAAGTCGTTCTAACTCATCATTGGTAAAACACCACTGACATTTTGAAAATATCATGAACATGTGTTCAAAATATCTTTTAAGAACAAGAAGTAAAATAATTATTCCAAGAAGTAAGTTATGACTTACTAACTATTATGACAAGCAATATACTTTAGAAAGCACAAATCATTGTTTTAAAAGGAAATAACAACTCTCCAGATATTGATTTTAAGCTAAGCAATAAACACTAAAGGTTGATTTTTATGAAATGTGCATTCTCATAAGCTTTATAAACATTGCTTAAGATGCCCTTTAGGTTTCGCCACATATTTCTATTTGTATTCGATAAAGGTCGCTATGTCTCTATAAAAGAGATATTGAAGACGCTAAATTACCATAAAGTATGTGTAATTGATATTAATTTTAGTTTCTAAAACCTTTTGTATCAAGTATTGAAGTTAAAATTAGAGCTTACCACGAAATGTCCAGGCGCCCGGTATACGCTTATAGTGCATGCAAAGCTCTTTCCTAACATAACGTTTTACAAAAATGATCATAACTTTGTAATTCTCGCTTAACTTCTTTTAAATTCACAGGACTATTAGTAGATACTACTAAAAAATTACCTACACGATTTGATTGAGAATGACTGAGCACTTATTAAGATATTGCCAATCAAAATCAAGACACCCAGTATAATCGAACTGCAGCTGGACAGAGGAAGAGAGAGAGAGAAAAGTAAGGAAGGAGAGGGGGAAGGGTAGAGAGAGATAGGGGGGGGGGTAAAGGGAAGGAAGGGAGAGGTGGTTTGATTTGTGTTATGTCGTTTACAAAAATGATCATAACTTTGTAACTCTCATTTAAATTCTTCTTAAAGTCACTGGACCATTTGAAGATACTACACAAAAATTACCTATGAAATTTCATCGTGAATAATAGAGTACTTTTTAAGATATTGCCAATGGAATCATCGTTGTATATATATATATATATATATATATATATATATATATATATATATATATATATATATATATTTTTTGGGGGACACCCGTATAATAAAAAAAACTGCAGCTGCAGAGAGAAAGAAAGAGAGGGGGAAGGGTACAGAGAGATAGAGAGAGGGGGAAGAAGAGAGGGAGGGATTGAGAGAGAGAGACACACAGAGAGACGGAGGAATTGAGGAAATCATAATCATAAAGTGTATCATGAGCCGTGGTGGCAATTTATCATTAATCAAAACGCCCCGCTCCACTCACCGCCACATCCCATAACAATAGTTGCATTACCCAAGCTGACGTCACAAAAAGAGGGCACCTTTAATAGAGGCAGAACGTTTTGTTTGATGTATCAATAGGGACTATGATAACCTCGTACGCAGCTTAACCAAAAAATCAATGTGACTTTGCAATTACAGACCATTTTGCCCTGGCATCATCCCTATTCTCCTTTCCGATAACCAATCACATATTGATGGTACGCTCTACAAAATGGATTACTCTATGAAAATTCTCTGGAATACCTCACGCAAATTTCATAAACAAAGATACAGTCATAGTAAGATTTGCCTGGCTTTGAGAGCTGTAGAATATCATTTAGTCCACTACGATAACATTGAAAATAATATAAGGGTTCTTTTTTACTTTCTTGGACAATATTCTGATACATAAAGTGGGGATAAGCATGCATTGCTTAATGTCGAAAAGCCATTTCCCATGTGCGGTAACAAAATTACATGGTCCTTTTTTGCTAATATTTTACAAGGCATACTCCATTTGGAATGACTGGTTTATTACATGCACATGGTGTATGAACATGGTATAATACTCTCAGTATGAACCCATTTACGATTTACAATTTCTTGCCCGTAGAAGGATTAACCATCAAAAGAATGTCGGTAATTTCCGAAATTTCTCAGCTCAGAGATTGTGGTTCTTATGTTTAAAAAAAATTATAACACTAATGTCAATGCAGTAACAGAAACTGTGTCTTCATCTCTTTAGGACTAGAATATATGTTGCATAAGAATATTGATTATTTGTGTTAATCAACTATTTATATTATGTGCCGATTCTTACCATTTGAATACTACACACATCAGACATGCAATTTGTCGGCAATTCATGATATCCTTCTACCAATTAAACATAGAAAATCAATTTATTAAGTAGGCCATTTTCGTAATGTAATCAAATTTAATGCATAAGTCTTTGTTAAGTGCCTCGTTTCAAATTACATTTCAGTAGTCAAAATGCAAATGGCATACATTAGTTGTTCCTAGTTAGGACAAACATTAAGGCTTGCCCTACCTAACAACACGTAATGTATGCAATTCGCATTCTGACTATTGAAATACAGTGATTCGCATGACAAAGATTTATGCATTGAATATGATTACATATGATATCCAAGGGGGCACACGGCCCCCCGCAAAATATGACGAGACACACCTTAAATGCACATTAAGTGCACACAAAATGCTCCCAAATTGTCCCCCGGCAACAATTTTAAATAAAAAGGCACCTGAAATATGACATGACATTCCTTGCTTGTCAGAGAACTTTGGATACAGGACACATATCAAAAGTATGCCCAATTATTTTCCAGAAACTGTGCCCCCCCCCCTCCCCGCGGCCATCGAATCCCGGATCCACCACTGAAAACAGAGTAATGGCATTTTCATGTCAACAGTAGCATGCTGGTTAAAGGCATTGTTTAACAATGTTAAATCTGAGATGCATGGCCTATGTGTTATCAGTGTCTGTGATATAGTGTAATATTGAAGCCCTACAAAAATTGCTCTTCAAAATGATCATGAAGTGCCTCAAAAAAGTAAAAATCTTTGAGTGACCTGATTTACCATACTCATTTCCCCCCAATAGACTGTAGTGTTATAAAAACCCTTAAGAAGACGAAAAATGAAATTTCGATTTCCAATCATAAATATCTTGATAATCAGACAGGCGATCGGCTTGTAGAAGTCATGGGATTACTGACTGACCTAAAGGTTTATAATTATGATTGCAGCATGAGCTAAATCCAGGATTTTGTTTCAGAATCTAAGGCAATGTTACCGAGTCACTTTAAGACAATTACCATGAAGGCCTATTAACATCTTTCCCACCAAGACATTCCGTTACAGTTTATAACACATAACAGTGTCTTCCTATGAATTCACTTTCACCCATCTGTTTTCAGATATTCTGTTTCCCATTGGCGTATCCAAAGGGGGTAAAGATGACGTAATAACGGGGTGTAATTATTCCCGGGCGGGGAAGTTATTTATCTGAGCACCCTAACATCCTGTACAGACCCATCACAGGTAGAATATATTTTTTTCACGACTTTCGAAAAAAGGGGAGGACAACAGCTTTTCCCTATACAGTCAAACCTGTCTATAGCGACCGCCCAAGGGAAACACAAAAAGTAGTCTTTGTAGACAAGTGGTCTTTGTAGACAGGATTCCTTTAGTACATGTTTAAATGAGAAACCATTTTCAAGGGAAACAAAAAATGTGGTCTTTGTAGACAGGTGGTCTTTGTAGACAGGTGGTCACTAAAGCAGGTTTGACTGTATCAGATAATACTTCATATTATTCCTCTTTCTAAAATAATTTCGGATTCATTTGGGCTTGTTACCCTTTACAGGTGATACACGTTTAAGTCACGTTCACATACGACGCGGTAAACCTAGACAATTTCTTCTTTTTATGATGACAAGCGTATAACAAGTTTCATACTTCTTATTACATAAAAATAATGAATAAATGTAGGACCTTTGTTGCGTGCAGCTACTTTTGTTTTTCATGCTCACTCGCCAGTTGTCATTCATTTATGCATTAAAAAAAACCGACTGTAGTAAAATGCCATTGTTTCTCCCTTCATATGTGAACAGGCCGTAGAGACACATGAGCATAAATCAGGGACTGTGTAACATTTACAAGGACATGTGATAATAGCTGCCCTAAGTTGGTTTTTCAAGCAGCAAGATTATAGATAAACATGAAGTGAATATTTATATCCCTGAACAATTGAACATTTTAGATAGCCCAAGTGACATAGTCATGTTAAAAAAAGGCTTAGAATGTATCTGTTTAATTTAGCATATAACTAATTGTTCTGTGATTTTTGTATGTTCTATCTTACTTCTGTTCTTTGTTTATAATGCAGATGCTTTTATGTGATCTCTTTATTTTTTCCTTTCTTTTTTTACATGTGCACTTTGAGCATTAGATTTCAAGTGGATTCGGTGCCTTATAAATCTCATATATCATTATTATCATTATCATTATTAATATTATTATCAATATTATTATTATCATTATTATCATTATTGTTATCATTATTATTATTATTATTGTTATCATTATTATCATTATTAGTATTTTCATTATCATTATTATTATTATTATTATTATTATTATTATTATTATTATTATTAATATTATTGTTATCATTATTATCATTATTATCATTATTAGTATTTTCATTATCATTATTATTGTTACCTGTATTATTATTATTATTATTATTATTATTATTATTATTATTATTATTATTATTATTATTATTGGTATTATTATTATCATCATTATTATAATTATTATTACCATCAAAAACATTTTTTTCTTCAAAATGCTCTTACCTGGCATCTGAGGTCGTACTTGGACGGAGCACACTGCAGCATTCTGATAAACTCCCACCGTTTCATAGGAGTGTGGTCCCCCGGAGGCTCCCTGTTCTGTATCATCTCTTCTAAAGGCTTGATCAAGGACTGAATACCAAAGAATTTCGCCTCTTCAAGTACACCTGGCAACAGAAAGGAAACAGATGGAGGTTACTACATCGATATCTTAATGTTCTTTCAGGTCTTGATCTGAAGTGCTGCTTCTGAACATTAATCAATCGTAGCATATTTACAGGTATTATTTAATATTCTTTGTCAATATTAGTCATTATCTTAAAGGTAGATTTTGACAGTTTTTATCCAAAAAAAAATTGTAAATAGAAATGTAATACTAATATTTTTCATGATTGTCTTCCATTTTGTATGTGCTCGGGCTGCCAGATGAATCTTAATAAATACTGTTACAATTAAGTTCAATTAAAATTGCTCATTATATTCAAGGGCTATTTAACCGTTGACATGGTTGTGAAATTAGTTGAAATAATTTATCATCCTGGATAAAATTGTACGAAAAACATGAATGAAAGATTTAAGAAGAATGATCAACATTACTATGGGGATATTAACATTACTTTCAAGTAAGAACGATGTGATTCTACATGTATATGCATTAAGATATTGATAGACCTTGAACTATGAATATCATCATAACTATAACTAGAAAAGTCAACGAAAAGCATAGCATACCCTCGCAGGGTACAAATGGCCTATATACGTCAGAACAAGTTACCTCCATTAGACTATACACTACAGGTACTATTATATTACTAGGCAAGGAAGTTAACCACATTTTCACATATATAATTAGGTGTTTTTGCATATTTAATGAGCTATGACCTTTCACCTTTGACCTACATACTCTGAAATCGAACTTAGGCTGTGTTTTGATACCATGTACCTTCATATAAAATTTCATTAAAATCCGTCAAACATTACTGAAGTTAATGCCAGATATATTACTCATTGCTGATGTAGTATCGAAAAATATCGCTAGTGATATTCGTTTGTCTCGCAATGTGGTCAATAAGGAATCTAAAAGATCTCGACGTTTCGTGCGCCGCTGCAACACTTTGTCAGGTGATAAAAACTAATGTAAGCAAGGGTGTTTTATACTCTACGGGACGACCGGCGCGACGGTCAATAATTTGATCGATAATTGGAACAATAACGCACAAGGCCTTTTGGCTGACGCACACGGTGCTCGACCAATCAGCAGGCCGCTGGTTCAGCTAATTATGCACATGGCCTAATGGTCGACGCACACTGTGCTCGACCAATCAGCATGCAGGCCGCTGGTTCGGCTCGCCTGCTGGGCGGAAGCAATAGCGAGCTCGCTATTGCTTCCGCCCAGCGGTCGCGCCGGACCTCCCGTAGAGTATAAAACACCCTTGCTTTTTAATACATTAGTTTCTATCACCTGACAAAGTGTTGCAGCGGCGCACGAAACGTCGAGATCTTTTAGATTCCTTATTGACCACATTGCGAGACAAACGAATATCACTAGCGATATTATTTTCGATATTACTGAAGTTATTGATCGGAAACCAAATTTGTTACGAACGGACGCACGGAAGGAAGGAAGGACGGACAGCGGCGTTTCTATATCCCCTCCGACTTCGTCGGCGAGGGGATAAAAAAAGAATAATTCTAAGGGTATTCCAAACCATCATCACCACGACACCACCCATATAATCTTCCTTTCTATCTTTCTTTTGACTGGTTTATCAACAATTATTCTTGATACAGATGCCAGCTTGTGCATGTTCATGTACATGTTTATCGAGAGTTAAAGTGAGGGTGCTTGCTATTCCAAATGATCATAGCTTTGTGCAAACAACTTTCCTGTTGCAGTAAGAGAGGACTAACTAATCTCAAAAGAACTGACAGTCCAAATCTATTTTTTTTAAGTGAAATTTTAATCTTAAGATTGTTTTTTCAAAGGGTGTTTCAATCCAACTCTTATTCCTAAACCGTAAGAAATATCAAAATAAACAAACTTCCAACATAACAAGCTTCTAAGAATACAAGACATTCAGAATAACAAATTTCTGGAATAACTGGAATTTCTGGAATAACAGACTTCTAGAATGACATACTTCCAGAAAAACAAAATTCTACAATTTAAAAAACAGATTAACATAGTTTCAGAATAATGAATTTCAAGAATAACATGAAGTATTTTCAGAATATCAAACTTCCAGAATAACATATAGTTTCAGAAAAACAAATTTCTATTAAAAAAAAAAGAAATTCCTGAATAATGCTTCTAGCCAAAGACAAATTGGGAATTTGTATACAACCAGAACGTCAATGACGTAGCGCTCATCCGCATCTCGCAACAACAAATATCGTAAATTTTATGTGGTACACTTTTGAACTGGTCAAAAAATAAAAATTTGATGCCCTGGAAGGGACATACTTTCATTAAGCTGTACAAGATTAAATAGAAACTGAAGGAAATGGAATGAAAATTGGTTGAAAAATATATAGTTTTATGACAAGGAGGACTCGAACTTAGTAAGAGATAAATGTAAACATACTCACCTTTTATTATGATAAGAAAAGGACAGAGATATAAATAGTCAGTAAATTAACAGAAAAATATGGCAAAATAACAATTTTGTAAGGGACAAAAACGAGTTAGTGTGAGAAAATTGTTAAAATATTTAAACAAATTGAAGAATTAGGGGGTAACAAGAGAATGAAAACAATGCATGCATAATACTGATGAATTAAAACAAAATTAAATATTATGATCTTTCAGCCATATTTGCAAATAATCATCCTAATATTTTGCACAAAACTTTAAAAATGAAATGAAGGAGAAGAAGCATTTTTTGTTATTTTTGGAATAAATTTGAATCAATTACCATAATTAATCAATGGAGCAAAATCTCGAAATTCTGTGTAGAATTTTAGTAAACCAAATTTAGCTCTACCAGATAAAGCAAACCAAATCGCTCAAGAAATGAGGGAGAAGAAGCAATTTTTGTTTTTTCTGGAATAAATTTTGCATAAATTACCACAATTAATTAATGGGTAAAAATTTCAAAATTCTGCGTAGAGGTTTAGTGTACCAAAGTTAGCTCTATGATATAAAGCAAATCAAATCAAAATTGGTCACAATATGAAGGAGAAGAAGCATTTTTTGTTATTTTTTTAGAATTATTTTTGGAATAAATTTGCATAAAGTACCATAAATAATCAATGGAGCAAAATCTCAAAATTCTGTGTAGAAGTTTAGTGTTCAAAATTTAGCTCTATCAGATAATGCAAACCAAATCAAAATTGGTCAAGAAATGAGGGAGAAGAAGCAATTTTTGTTATTTTTGGAATAAATTTGCATAAATTACCATAATTAATTAATGGAGAACAATTTTAAAATTCTGTGTAGAAGTTTAGTGTACCAAAGTTAGCTCTACCAGATAAAGCAAACCAAATCAAAATCGGTCGTGAAATGAAGAAGAAGAAGCATTTTTTGTTATTTCGAATAAATTTGCATAAATTAGCATAGATAATGAATTTCACGATTCTGTGTAGAAGTTTTAAATCCCCCTCCTAGCCCTATCATATGAAACAATCAGAATCAAAATCGGTTGAAAAATAACAAAGAAGAAGCATTTTGAAAACTGTGGACGGACGGACGGACGGACGGACGCCACGCCATGGTATAAGCTCATCGGGCCCTTCGGGCCGGATGAGCTAAAAATCAGAATAAAAAACTTCCAGAATAACCAACAAAATACGTCTTTTTGACACATAACCCAGCAAAACCACCAAGAATCTAACCACTACAGCAAAAATAAAATGAAATTTAAGTAAATATGTGCTTCATATTTCTTTATCTTATCATGTAGATGAGAAACTATTCTTTTGGCCCCATGTTGTATACAGCAAGTTTTCTTCAATCCCCATATTATTCATGTATGTTTTCATTTTGCCACTGTGATTTTGTTTTAAGTGGTTTACCATGTTAAAGGTATAGACCAGTTTTGGAAATGCCCCCCTCTCAAAAAATGAAATGGAAGCTCTCATTACCAATCATGTGAAAGAATATGTTTTGACTAATACGTGATGATACAAGTTTTGCCGGGAAACCGCCTACTAATTGATATATTTGGTAAATTATTATATCTATTTGGATCAAATAGATATCGCACACGTGTTGCGCACGTGTCGCTCAGTCCCATATACATCTTTCTGTGTACAGTGCTTGTAACTTTACCAAGACTGGGCCAAATTTCTTATCATTTTGATGATTCCAGAACCTTGCAGTACACACCAATACTTATATGCTAGATGATCAACCTTTTCTGATCGATTCCACAACGTTTCTTTCACAATGCAATCGCATGACCAGAACTGGTTTTTATCTTTAATGTCCTTTGGCAAGACATTAATCTCCATTTGTTACTCCATACCAAGGAGAGAAATAGGGACCAGGGGAGTGTTTTACAAAGACAAGATCGACTTTAAGTTGGACTTAACTATGGCAGGTCATTCATGCCACTGTTTGCTCTCACCATTTATCGGCATTGGTCTCTCAAGGGACGTACAAATCGCGGTCACAAATCTACAGAATTTACCTTTTTTGATAGTTCATTATTGAAGGACTGAAAATATTATCTAAAGATCATAATGGTGAGAGCAAACAGTTGCATGAACGGCCTTTGTGAAACACCCCCCTGGTAGGATGACGAAAGCCTTGGTGATAGAAATTGCCATATGCCCCGACAGTGACCATGTGGTAGGAGTATACTGTACTCCCCAGGGAGTGAAAAATTGTGCACGTTGTGAGCGCGAATAAATCTGATGACCGGGTTAATAATTATATCTGTAAAGCGCTTACAATTTTGAACCTTGAACCTTGAACCTTGAACCTTGAAATGATAGGCCCTTTCGGCAGCTCCTAGAAGCTATCCTGGGAGGTTGACATGCTGTGTGTCAGTATGAGGTGCCATGGTGACATAAATAAAAGCAGATTACGCTTAGAGACAGTATTCCATATTTAGCGCTATATATTAAAATCCAGATTTATTTATTATTATCATTATGTTATATGTGTGTCTACTGGAAAGGGGTTTATTTCTCATCTATATTTTAATTTGCTGTAGTGGTCAGATTTTAGGTGGCTTACTGCATAACGTGTCAAAATGCATATTTATAAGAATTACAGCTACTATTCTGGAAGTTTTTAATTCTGAATTTCTAATATTCTGAATGTGTCTTTTTCTGGAAGTGTTATTATGGAAGTCTTTTATTTGTGTGTGTGTCTAAAAGGGGCTGAAGGGTTACATACCGGAAGGATTAAGACCATCATCCATGATTAGCTGACCGTGTCGTAAATAATTGAGAAGCGGTTCAAAATAGACTGGACTTCTGTCTATGAGATACGCACCGGTGTGATCAACTGAACTGCTCCATGGTAAATCTAGGGAGAACAAAAAAAAAAGAGAAACGATGACTAAGACCATGTTGTAAGTAAACTTCTCAAAAAGAGTTTGGAAACTAAAGTTGGATCGATTATAGCTCTTTTCAATAACATGGTATAATTATCGCTTTGGTTATTATCATTGCTTTGATTATTACCATTAGAAGGTGTGTTTATTCCTCTATAAAATGATACCATATTTGTTATGATTTTGCAGCTATGGAGTGAGCAGTATGTCAAAATAAGGGGCAAGGTCAAAAGTGAAAAGTTGCAAAATGAATCGGTAAGTGCTGGTACCATATATGAAGTACATTCCTTCAGAAATATCAAAGACTAATCCCACTTTAAAGCTTTGTTTAGTTATGAAGCGGTAAACCACGGAAGCTATTTAAATCATCACAAGTGTAAACACGCTTCATATTTCTATATCTTGTAACACAGAGCTCAATGAACATGCATATGACCTTTGTTGCACACAGTTGCGATTCATTTACATGTTGTAAAAAAACACTGCGGTTTACTGTTTCATATCTGACTGAACCTTAAAGGTAAAGACCATGGGGGTGTTTCACAAAGACTAAGATCGACTTTAAGTTGGACTTAAGTATAGCAGGCCATTCGTGCCATTGTTTGCTCTCATCATTTACTGGCATTGGTCTCTCACGGGACGTACAAATCGTGGTCTCAAATCTGCAGAGTTTACATTTTTTGATAGTTCATTATTGAAGGAAAAAATATTATCTAAAGATTATAATTTAGAGACCAATGGTGATAGCAACCAATGGCATGAATGGCCCGCTATACTTAAGTCCAACTTAAAGTCGATCTTAGTCTTTGTGAAACAACCCCTGTTTTGGAAACGCCCCTCTCTCAAAAAATGAAATGGAACTCTCATTACCAATCATGTGAAAGAATATGTTTTGACTAATACGTAATGATACAAATTTTGCCGTGAAAGTCGGGAAACCGCCTACTAATTGATATATTTGGTAAATTATTATATCTATTGGGACCAAATAGATATCGCGCACGTGTCGCGTAGTCCCATATACATCTTTCTATGTACAGTGCTTGTAACTTTACCAAGACTGGGCCAAATTTCTTATCATTTTGATGATTCCAGAACCTTGCAGTACACACCAATACTTATATGCTAGATGATCAACCTTTTCTGATCGATTCCACAACGTTTCTTTCACAATACAATCGCATGACCAGAACTGGTCTTTATCTTTAAGTGGTAAATTAATCTTTGAGTCATATACATTATCTTTCCAGAAGTAAAAAAACATGGGCAAAGCCTTTTTTCTTTTCTTATTTTGTATATTTTGTGCAATTGTGAACAATAGCCGGTTCAGGTATCAATAAGTAATTGTTGACAGCTGGTCACACCAGCAGTCCCTGTAAGGAGAAACCTGAATAAGCTAATCAAATTGGTTCGCTGCTGCTCAGATGTTGTTGTGTAACACTAATCGATTAGAAAACAAAAGCATCTATACATTTCTAACAGCACCAGGTGTTACTGGACTGTTCTCTGGCAGTTTAGGGATCAACTCCAGCCAGCTCATAAATCACATTAATCAAATTTAATCTAGTAAACCAGGTGATTTAAATGTATATGTTTTTATCCTGTCTGACTTTTGTCAACACTTTGGTTTGCCTTAACGATTTTGTTTTCATTCCGTCAAGATTTTTATGCCTCCTATCTATAGAAAATCACCATAAAAATGAATTGTAATACACTGAATAAATAATACTTTCTACAAATGTGTATTCGATTTTTATGTTATTTACCGTCACATTTGAGCATAAAAATCGGGAAAATAATCACATATTCTGAGGGCAGCTCAGCGTGTATGTGTCGGATCTGGGAGTGCCTAAGACATTTTGCATGCTGAACTAACGACTCTTCTGGGGCAAAATATGCGACAAGTTTACATATAATTGTCCAAAATATTCATTACGAAAATGTCTGATTAGGCCGATTAGTTTAGATTTTTGATAGATAAATGGGGAAAGTGGAAGTCGAGAGAAGACTTAGATCAGTCCGGTTCGCGATTCACAGCTAGCTCGATCAAGCGCCGGGCCGGCTGGCCTGGCTGTGATATGCGGGCTCATGTAGATACGCAGCGACTGCGGCTGCCCGACAGCTTGTGCTTGTCCATCGACTTCGCAAAATCTTCCAGATCTTCTTTAGGTCTAGATCTCCCAAATCTCCATTGTCGTTGTCGTTGTCCGAGGTACTTCCTTCTTCTATCTCCTCAAAACTCAAATCAAGTATGTTTTCGTCCATATCGATATTTTCAGGGTGACTTTGATGAAGGTAAACAACGTTGGGTAAGAATGGGTACGGTCCTCAAGAGTCAATGCAATACATGTGAATTGCACGCAAACTGCATCGCGCACCGATCAGCTGAGCGGCCCATTGTATTAATTGTTCATTGTGCTACGTCACTCAAAAATCACCTGACTTACGATGTTTTCGGGGTCTCGAGTGGGGTGATATTTCGTCAAGTTTAATCAACTTTTATAATTTTCGCACGAATTTACAAGTTACACAAATGTGATAGTTTTACTCAGTGTAATGTTCTGATTACAATGATATCAAATTCAGTCGATTTCAAAATCAATGAACCTGGCCTTTAACATTGCATATGCTGGTAGGGATATGAAAGAGACTGCGGTCAAGACCTGTTCTTAATTCATCAACAGAGGGCTTCCACGAGGGCTGGTACCATAACAAAAATAACATCACTATGATCAATTTGTAATCAATACAAACGTATATCTAATATTTGAAGGGGAAGAAATAACATTAAATCATCAATGTGCTGCTAACTAGCTTCTTTATCTAGCAAGTTTATAAATACCAGCCTTAATTTACATTACTATACACATAGATGATAATAATTACGTTTTCCCTAGAATTTGTGTTTGTTTTCTGTCTCCAAACAATTTTCAGAATATTCATCATGGTTATTGAATTCATCACTAGTTAGACATGTGGGGAATTATCCTTTTATTGGACCTTGATGGTTTTGATGCAGGGTGACCTCCAGGCTTCATAGTTCAGGTTTTTGCCTTTAAGGACTTTGTCTCAAAAATAAAGTTACTATAAGGAATTTTATCGCACGTAGGGCGATATAAATGATTTACATTCATCAGTGACAGCACGCGTCAGCGGTGGCGTTTCTTTTGTGATGAGTTTTGGCGGCATCTTGAGAGGAGACAATAACATACCAGCCCCCTTTGTTGTCAGCCGCGCGGTATCTTTCATGTGCGCGTAGCTATATCGAATTTGCGCGAGGTATGTTTTGAATGTATGTATGGAATTCAATTGGCGGGATGGATTGGGTTCCCACGGTGTTGGCGAGAGAATTCTCATTCACCTTGTGGATTTTGTAGAGGATGGATGTAGACATTAATCGGTGGCAAATTAATTTACCCTCCACCACCCCCAATTTGAGTTTCCACCTCCTTACGTTTTCAAGTGTATTCGATAGTAGGTTTTACTAATATTAAGTGGTCAGGAAGTGTGTGATTAACATGACGGTTTAATAATGATCGTTTTCCACCTCAGTCAAGTAAATCTTGATGTCGAAGCAATGCTTGGCAGGTTGGGGCTTTCCTGCGAGATTTTAATTTTTCCGCTTTGCGGTTTTAGCAGGTTTTCACCCAATCCTGGGGTAAGGGTCGGGGCCTCCTTCGTCTCCGCACTGACGCGGGTCGGCCTTATCGTCGCACTTAGGATGGCAAGTTCGAAAGAGGGCGCGAATTTTTATGTTGGCCGATCTTGTCCATGGCGGGCGACGATGGGCCGTCCCGGCTGGTGCGGGGTCATTGGTGGTCCCGATCATGGGGTTGTCATAGATTAACTATGACAACTCTGTGTCCAAGTTCTTTTTCCCCCTATTTTTGCCTCTTCGCATATATATATGTGTATGCGTATATATGTTGATATATACATATAAAGGTTATTATGTGTATTACACACTGCTCCAAAATACCTCATGGGAGGGTTGTGTTTTTGAGAATATGAATTGGATTATTTTAGTTGGCCATTGTATCTTGCAGAGCTCAATATTTATTGGTTTCCGGTTGGGGCCCCGATGATAACAGGCATTCCGTCCTGTCGTTTATTTATAACATGTACCCGCCTGTAAAGTGGGCATCTGTTCGCCTGTTTTATGCAGTGGAACTGTTTGCCTTCTTTGATGCAGTGGGGTGTTATACGTACATCCTGTCTCACAGTTCAAATTAGAAGGTAAACTCTGTTCGCCTGTTTAATGCAGGGAACATTGTCGCCTTTTTACGGGCTGTGGGGGTGTACACAAGTTCTCGTCTGTTGGTGGCCCCTATGCAGAGAGTACTTTGGGTTGTTTTTAGGTGCAGATACTTGTATAAATTGATTAAAAGATTCGAAAGTAATACCCGGTCCTTCCCCGGGTGGATTGGAGCAGTGTAACATTTCAAGTAAAAGTATCCTATATTTAGTTGGGAAAGTTTGTGTCGTAGTTGTTGCTATTGTCATGATGTTGATATTCAGGGTAACAAGATTCCATCCTCTATTAAATCTCAAGTACCCGCAAAAACGCATTCCATTTAATTTTGTTGCTGTGAATGTAAACAACTTTAAAAATAAAGTTACCATAAACAACTGTACTACCTTTTGTCTTTGTTGGGGGTGTTAATCAACAAATAGCTTTTTCTCACCATCATCAGCAAACATTCTTGCCAGCATACTTTCTGAATCTCTTCCAACCAACGTCCTCCTGAAAAAGTAAATCAGGATTGAAACGAAAAATATAGTGAATGAAATTTTGTAATGTAAAAAGGTTGAAGAGAAAAATGACACGGATTCTCAGAATGTCCCTTGCACCCATGTTTGCAGTTGTTTTTTTCTTCCTTTTCCTTCTTTTGTCCTCTTTCTATTTCTACCTTATTAGAACCAAAGAATTCTTCTTGTTCTCATTCTTCTTTCTCCGATGCCTACTTCACATCCCCTCCTCCTCCTTCTTCTTCCTCTTCCTCCTCCTCCTCCTCCTCCTCCTCCTCCTCCTCCTCCTCCTCCTCCTCTCCCCTCTCTCCTCCTCTCCCCTCCCTCCCCCTCCCCCCTCCCCCTCCCTCTCCTCCCCTCCCCTCCTCCCCCCCCCTCCCCTCCTCCTCCTCCTCCTCCTCCTTCTTCTTCTTACTACTCTTCATATTCAACTCTCTCCTCCCTCTCCTTCTCATCCTTCTTACCCATCCACTACTCCCATTACTAAAATCAAGTGATGGTTGGTCGTTTTAGCAAAATAAATCTTAAACTTAAAGTATTGTCCATATCATTCCTCCTACTTCATAGCACCTAGATCTTCATTATTTCTTACCTATTTGTCATGAAGTGTCTACCACCAACATTTAATGTAATCCAGTCATTCTGCATCACACCATTCACTTTCTCATGACTGCACATCATGACTGTACTCTGTCCTGATCTACTAAATTTGGGATCTGTGGAAGGAAGAGGGAAAAAAAAGCTCAGTATTGCTATTAAATCTACATGTGCTTGTTAATTACTCATTATTTTTGTTTATATGAAGGGTTTTGAGCTAACCAGGAAGATCGGCATATCTTGCGCTTTAAGCATAAGTACCCTGATGACTGTGCAGTCAATTGTCAATATCTCATGGTTTGGGGTGCGCAAACATGTAAGAAGGTGGAAATATGCACAGGCTAAGATGATTGATCATGATGTATGCGCGCAGTCCTTGCAAAATACTTGGGTAAGGACGTAAAATATTTTTTCTCTACGTGCCTAATAGAAAACATAAGGATGTTCTAATAATAATACTGAATGACTTTTCTTTCGTGGGACACAAGAGTGTATCGCACTTACTTTGAGAATATTGCACAGCACTCATCGTGCAGACTTTTGAAATATGCTCATCAGCTTGTGGGATATACCCTTGCATCCCACTCAAGGCCATTCAATATCATATAAATATTCTTTGTCTCAGTCTTCAACAAGTTAAAGACATTTCCAAGGATACTTCATATTTTGGGGTACACCCATATACATGTATATGTTAACCATTACCCTAGAAGATAATAATATTTGACCTGTTGGCTGTTGAATTCTCTTGTTCCTGTAGAATTAATATTTTTGCAACAATCATTCTACATTTTGTGGTTTGGCTCAATAACTTCTTATTCAGAGCCCTAAAAATTTGCCAGATGCATGAGTAGAAAGAGCATTTATTCCTGCACACATGCATTCATTCCATTTTTCTTTCAGGACTATATTGCCTTTGATACCAGGAATTTTAAACAGAAAAATAAGTTTTAAAAATCCCTAAATTGGCAACACTTTGAGAGATTCAAAATCCTTGATTTTCAATAAAAACTGGCACTTTTTCAATCTTTTGACATTCTTGCCCTTGTATTGTTTTCAGAGACATTACATTTTATTTTAACAATGTAGCAACAAAAGAAAAATAGGATTGTGATTTGTTGCCAATCTGGAGAACAATATGTGTGCAATTTAGCCCTAAAAACAAATACTGTCCTGAAATGGTTAATACAGGAGCCACCTGGGCCCTGTTTCATAAACCTTCTTATCAATGACAAGTTACAATTACTGTTATAAGCTACTGAAATCTTGGCAATTGATTGGGTGAGAACAAATTTGTCATAGAAATTTAGCATTTGTTATTGATAACAAGTTTTATGAAACAGGGTGGGTCCTGGTTCCCATAGGTAATGGGTTAAGCGAGAAAAAAAAAGAAAACTATTTTGTAATTAGTACTTAGTAATTTTTAATGAAATACTCAAGCCATAGCATATACTCAAGTAATACACCCTTCAAAATTAGTTAGCATACGGCTCTGCAGACTGCCTTGAATAATCGTATCAAAGATCATTTACAAAATAATTATGGTAATAAGTTGACATTTCTCGGAGACATCAATGGAAATAGGGTAACACATCTTCAAGTGGCAGCCAAATCCGGGCAGTCGGTAATTGCTAAATTCTAACATGAAGCACGTAACTTGAAAAGCAATTATAACTGAAGTTCTGTGGATCAAGAAACCAATCTTATCAGCATATTTAATGAGATGATGATGACACGAGGAAGAGAGTGAAAAGAGTTGCATTCACACTGTAAGCAAAAATCATTGATTTTTCTAACATTCCAGTGTTTTGTCAGAAGTTGCTAGGCAACTACCAGTAAACACAACAAAAAAACTTAAAATTGTAAAACCCACCTCTGGGGTGTGGTTTTTTTTAAACGCCAGCAGAAATCCATCATTTTTGCAGTGTAAATGCACGCTCTCAAAACATGGGTGAATGATTCCGGTTTTTGATCATGAGACTCTCCTCACTTCCGTGCGATCGCATGCAGAGCAGCACACATGCACAATACTCACCCCCCCCCCTCTCCAGAAAAAAAAGAATGAGTTAACACCAGTGTTTTTTATGGGTTTTTCCAGTAGTGTTGAAGTTAGGAATTCATTTAAAGGAAAAATTTCCACCAGGTCATGTCAACCTGAAATAGACATCACATTTGTGCACTTATTCTGTGGGCATTGTAAGACCATATTCAGCAGAAAGGGAAGTTGGAGGTTGTCAAACTTGTCATTGTTACAATGTTTCCAATGCAGCCATTTTTTGCTCGCTCTCTATTGGTGAGAATGGAAGTCCAAATTAGTACTTCCACTCCAAGACTTCATTGGATTTTCATTTGCCTTCCTCCCCTTCCCCCACCCCTCTCCTGGGCAAGTGTAAATGAATTTTCAATTCTTCTGCAGACTCTCCCCCCCCCCCTAATCTTGTTGTCTGATCAGGACCCTGTTTCATAAAACTTGATATCAATAACAAGTTACAAGCTACCGTTATAAGCTACTGAAATCATGGCATCTGATTGGCTGAGAGCAAATTTGTCATAGAAATTTAGCATTTGTTATAGATAAAAAGTTTTATGAAACGGGCCCCTGATCTGATAGCCAGGGGTTGTCACCAATCAGCCTGTCTTTGTGCAAAGTCAAGAGTCCTTTCATATTTTCTCCACTCAACAAATCACATGCATGTACATCATAAACCCCACTTATTTTGTCAAAATCATTTACCCTACTGCTAACAATTTAAGCAAAGCCTAATCTACCCACTTCCTGATCTGGGACATGAGATTCTCTATCAAACATCACAATTTTGAACATGCTTGGGCAATTGTCCTGCATATACCTACCGTACATGTAATGTACATCCTCCTACATTACAAAAATATGTCTTCGCCTGAACAATAATTTCTACTTCCCTTTTCTCAATGTAATTCCAGAATAAAGAATTGGCAGAGGGGGTTTCTTACCTACGAAGGGTTCATTCTCTGATATGTACAATACTTCATCATCCCTGCAGCAAAGAAAAAACAGATAGTACAGCAGAAAATACAATTTTAGATAATACTTTAGTTTTAATTAATACTTTAATTAATTTTTAATGAATTAAATGTGCTGCGTGACGTACGGGACGCTGCAGTCCCGTACGTCACGAAGCACATTAATTACATTAAAAATTAATTAAAGAATTGGTCAGAGCTAAAACTTTCCACAAATGAACTAGCCCATAATAGCCACAGACTCATACCAAAAGATAGCCATATAAATAATTTCATCTGTTGTTATTTCTTGTTTAAAGTCTCTGAATGTCCCGTACGTCACAATCCAAATAGCTTGGACCTGCCCTTTAAGGAAAATGAATCTTAGATTCATATTGCCTTGGGTCACAAAATTCAGTTGACCCCAAGTGCTTTATGACCTTCTCAATAAATCAATACCGGTTTTTAAATTACACCTACTGTTCAAGAATTTTGTGAGTGGTTCAGATGTGTGAAAGTTTCTTGCCGTGCGAATGAAAATCCCCCGCATTCGCATAAGTTTCATTTCTGAAAATTTTCCGGTTTTACAGTATATATGAAAATGAACAGATGGTTCAAGTTTTCAAGTGCATTTCTGAATATGCACTGCAAGCAGGTTAAGTCACAATTGAATAATAAACAAGATTTGTCAAATTATTTATTTTTGTACGAGACAGATATGCTCCTTCTCACAAAAGAATCCTGTAGTTCAGAAAATATTTTCAGAACTACTCCACTGAGAAAACCAACTGCACTTTTCAGAACTTCACTCTTCATTTTTCACTCTTCAACTTTTGTTATCAGCTCACAACTTTCTTAATCTCAATCACTCCTTCTTTCCCTTTCCTTTCCTTTCCTTTCCTTTCCTTTCCTCTTTTTATTTAACCTCATTTTTGGTGTACACAACACCGAAAATAAAAAAACAAAAAATTAGCCGTGGGTTATTACTTTTCTATGGAAACCTCTTTTTTTTTGCACCGTAAGCGTGGTAGGAAAGAATGATGCACGGTCACAGGGTGTCATTTGACCAATTAGTTATTCTGCATTCTAGCTCGTAATTAAAGCTGGGGGGTATTTCACAAAGACTAAGATCGACTTTAAGTTGGACTGAACTATGACAGGCCATTCATGCCACTGGTTGCTCTCACTATTGGTCTCTCAATTATGATAATAATAATAATAATAGTGGGTTCTTGTATAGCGCTCATGTCTGTCAGATTTGACACTCTTGGCGCTCCGCAATTATTACCCCGGCTTTAGCACCGCTGCCAGTATGGCGCTCTAGCATTTCAAGGAATTAATTCCTGCCAGGTACCCATTTACATCACCTGGGTTGAGTGTGGCAAATGTAGATCAATGTCTTGCCAAAGGACATTAGTGCCGCAGCGGGACTCGAACCGCGGACCTTGTGATCGACAGTCCGGCGACGTTACCACTCGACCACGACACCTTTAGATAATATTTTTTCCTTCAATAATGAACTATCAAAAAATGTAAATTCTGTAGATTTGTGACGATTTATACGTCCCTTCAGAGAGCAATGCCAGTAAATGGTAAGAGCAAACAGTGGCATGAATGGCCTGCCATAGTTAAGTCCAACTTAAAGTCGATCTTAGTCTTTGTGAAACACCCCCCAGGAGGAGGTACATACCTGATTAATGTGGCATCATCTATCCTCCCTCCCTGTGCTGTGAATACATGTGTAGCTGTTAATCCTAGGCAGTTACTGGCAACCAATATCAGTCTCTCCATCGTATCTGGGCATGCTATTACCTGAAAAGAAAAGAAAAATCCAAAAACCTTAAAATTTACGGTCGGCTTTTTAATAATTTTCTTCTTTTTGTACCGTTTTTTAGAGAAACAAGTGAAACGCTCTCGGCGGTCTCGCCTGCATTACGCAATTCGATATGATGAAAAATTGAGGTAGGGACATTATTGATAGGCAGGTTTGCCTATTAGCAGGCCCCCCAAAATGAAATCCTCTGAATCTAATCAGCATTTTGAAGTGAATATTGACTAAGAATATGCAGACCTGAAATAACATTTGACCTTGACTTTGTCACCTAAAAGACTAATCACATGATTGGTGATACTTGATAACCCTTATGTTCAAGTTTCATGGAATAGGAATGTATACTTTCAAAATTACGATAAAAATTCAAGATCTTAACGTGATGCCACAACATAGTCTAAGTTTGATGACCGGAAATGACCTTTGACCTTAACTTAGTGACCTGAAATTCAACTCACATGATTGGGGATACTTGATATGCCTTTAGTCTAAGTTTCATTGAATAATAACTTATACTTTCAAAATTATATTAAAATTCAAAAACTTAACATCAGGTTAAGTTTTTGATGATGATGCCACAACATGGTCTAAGTTCGTTGACCTTAAATGACCTTTGACCTTGACTTTGTGACCTGAAATTCTCCTCACATGATCGGGGATACTTGATAACCCTTTAGTCCAAGTTTCATTGAAAAAGAACTTATATTTTCAAAATTATATTAGAAATTCAAAAACTTAACCTTGGTTAAGTTTTTGATGTTGACGCTGCCGTCGCCGCCGCCACCGGAAAAGCGGCGCCTATGTCTCGCTTTTTGCTACGCAGGCGAGACAAAAACTGTTTAATGAATAAAAAAAGTAAGTATCTTGTTTGTTTAAATGGGATATAAATGAATAAAATCATCAAATTATTCCCAAATTCTCATGCGTCTTCTGCCCTAGTTTCAAAATCCTGCTAGCGTAAACAAGTAGACCCCGGCCTCATGTACGTGTATACACCATGCACTGCACCAGCGAGAAACCAGTGAGATTTGGGCGCCGTTCCCAGTTTTGAGTTTTTTGGGCGACGGTTGCTGTTTTGAGGGGGAAAAAAGTTATAAATAAAATTAAAAATCTGACCGACCGACCGACCCTACAGGGCAATACAACATCTTTTTTTTCAGGCCTCACACAAAAGCAAAAAGTATGTATTGTATTGTATTGTATTCATCAAACTTCATTGATGTACATCAATAATCTGTTTATAAACATATAAATCATATAAATCAATTAACAATGCAATGTAACAAATCAATATTCTGTTTGTAAACATATATATCATATAAATCAATTTACAATCCAGTGTAGCAAAACAGAAGGAAATTTATTTACAGCAGGAAAACTCTTTTTTCTTCTTGTAATAACATGACTAACTTCTAATAGTAATGCCATTCATAGCAGTATTTTTCTACTTGATGTGTTATAAAAACAAATTAGATGCTCTCTATTGATTCTTAAAACTTCAAACATCGCTGTAAAAACTCACCAAAATTCACTAAAAATCAACTCTTTATTTTCAAGTGACAACACCTAAATAGAAATAAAATGAAATCAATTCAACTAACCAATACTAGAAAAAATACTTTGAAAATCTTGTCAATATCAATCATATCGTATTGATTTCTTGGTCACTGTGCCCCTGCATGAGTGCTCAAATCTCCAATGTAAGGCAATTTTTAAAAACTTGGCCATCAAAAAAATCACTACCTGTTGCAATAACAAAAAGGTCAAGATTTTTAGTGTGCGCAAGACAGACCAAGATTTTGGTGGCTGATTTGTATAGACCTAGGCCATGTTGGAAGTGTTATTTGCCAAGTGTACCGAGACTATCAGTGATATCACTCAAAAAAATAAAATAAAGCGATGGTGAAAAATATAAGCAGGGATCTTTTTACTGTCTGGACATGATTTTGACCTTGGAATAGAACAGGAAATATCAGAAGCTCTTCCTTGTTACCATTTTAAGGTAAGATTATGATTTGAATGAATTTGATGCGGCTTCTTGGCCAGGATCAGGATTGACAATAGATTTCCGATTTAAATTTAAAAGTATTTTTTCCAACATCAGTGAATTGAATTGATTGTATTTTGCTGCTATTTACTAAATTTAGGTGTCATCAATTGTCACTAAAGATCCGATATAAGTGCCTTCTGTTGAGTTGTGTCCAGTGGTGTTTGAGAGTTGGGAGAATTAATAGAGGGTATCTTTAAAAATGTTATTACACATAGATCTAGATCTAGATCTAGTCTAGACCGAAAATTTCTGTCTCTTTCGTTCGTTAGCCTCTGATTTGGGTAGGGTCGGCTCCTCTCTTTAGAGACAGAAGCCGACCATAGGCGCTCCTGTGCAAACGTTTTGGCCATTTATGGCAAAGAACTTTGCCAAAATACACAATTTTAGCGGATTCATATCCGATGCATTTATGTTTGAAAATTAGCCTAGGTTAATACCAGACAGATTGACGGATGCTTTCATCGCCAAATGAGAGCCGTTGAAGTTCTTGCAGCCGTATTTTAAACTGTTACTGTCAATGGATGACGCCATCTTCCTTCATGCGCAGTAACAGTTTAAAATACGGCTGCAAGAACTTCAACACGGAGCTCAATTTCGCGATGAAAATCCGAAAAAGACCCTTAAACGCATCATACAGTCAATCTGGTAAGTGGAACCGATGTATATTAGCCTAGGCCTAATTTTCAAACATAAATGCATCGGATATGAATCCGCTAAAATTGTGTATTTTGGGCAAAGTTCTTTGGCCATAAATGGCCAAAACGTTTGCACAGGAGCGCCTATGGTCGGCTTCTGTCTCTAAAGAGAGTAGCCGACCCTACCCAAATCAGAGGCTAACGAACGAAAGAGACAGAATTTTCGGTCTAGATCTAGTCTAGATCTAAATATAAATAATGAATGAGTGAGTCATGGTGGGTGTGTCTCCAAAGACCAAATACAAGAAAGTTCTCTTGATTTTTCCATTTCCCCAGTACTCAAACCTAAACCAAATAAAATTACTGTAATATTCATTCATGAAAATATATCATTTTATTGAAGTCGAGAAAGCACAGAAAAATGGCAAGAGAATCTGAAATTCAAACTTTTAACTGAAAACTTGACACAGTTCTACACGGCTGGGACTGGGCATGAAACTTTGCTAGCAAAAATACATTCACTCAATCTACCAGTTTACGCCATCATAACCATTCTTTTTCATAAACACAAACATCACTTGTCGAATTACCATACCTTCCCATCAGAAGTCCTGCCATTTCGAAAAATGGTGACTCTAGGGCGTGCATTTCCTGCCATTTTAGCAGAATGACGATGGCAATCAGCTGATTTGACAGAATTATGCGACCAATTCTAGTACAGTGCTAGTGTACTATGGTATCTCCACTCAATATTCATGAAAGGAAATACACAAACGCAAAGATTACTAGTATAGCCTACTACTTTTACTAGTAGTAGTAGCTCTGCGGGTGTCAAGCTAAAAATAAACGCCCCAAAATCTGTGTCACTGTGTATGGCTGGAATGAATTGCAAGCATATATACAAATAATTTGTTAAATGTGATAATGTTGACAATTTTAAAAAACGTCTTAAAAAGTTTATCTTTAGAAACAATTTCGAATTTAACTTAGTTATATGACTTGCGGAAGTATAATGCATATCTCACTCTTTTCTATTCTTTTCCTTTTTCTTTTCTTCTCTTCATTCCAGAGCATAGGGAAATATTTGTGATATGCGTCACATATATGCATGGTTTATTGTTATTATCATTATTATTAGGTATCTTATACACGGCTAGCCATGCTCTCAATTGAACGAAATTCTCAAAAACATCAGACACAAATTGACTTTTTTGGTTACCAATTAAAAGTTACATTTGGTGTTATGGAGTTGTATCTAATCCAGATTTGTATCCTTAGAGGCCCGTATATTTGGACATTTGGCCCCGGGATTGGGCCCAGGCATCATGCTGTTGGGAGAGGGGCACAAGAAATATACGAGAGAACACGATCATAGAGTGATGGATGCATTGTGGAATAGGGTCGTATCATCTTGTCAAGTACTCTCCCCGCCACCTCGGGCGCTCGCTCTCTCGCTCTCTCTTCCTCCCTCCCTCCCTTCCCCCACCCCGGGCCTCAATCTCGGTTCAACCCCCTTCTCCCTCTCTCTCTCTCTCTCGGCTCTCTCTTTCCATTTCATTTCTTCACCAATCATGTTTTTGGACACGTGGCTCCGTGCCCCATATACCCCATGCCCCATGTACCTGATATTAAAGCCAAGCACAATCTAACGACACCCAAGCTACCTGTGGACAATTTTGTATGTATTTTTCCTTTCAACTTCTTCTTCTTCTTTTATTCTTTTTCTTCTTCTTCATTTTCTTCTTCTTCTTCTTCTTCTTCTTCTTCTTCTTCTTCTTCTTCTTCTTCTTCTTCTTCTTCTTCTTCTTCTGCTATTTCTTCATCTTCTTTTTTTCTTCTTATATTCTCTTTCCTCTCATATTCTTCTTTTTTTGTCGTCGGCGGTATCTTCTTCTCAATCCCTTTTTCTTCTAAAATGATTCTCCTTCCTCCTCCTCCCCTCATCTTCCTCCTCTTACTTATTCCTTTTTCTCCTCTTCTTTTTGTTTTCTTCTTCTTGATCAACTAAAGGATTACATGAAAATAGTTTTCCATGATCCATTTTGTACCCATAATGTATATGTATCATTAATGATCAGTTGCAATTTTAAGGTCTCATGCAGTATAATGAAAATTTAACGATGGATGGATGGATGATGTACGACGAGAAGGAGATGGATAATATCTATATAACAAAACAAACAAAAACACACAAGAACAGGTCACACGTATGAACAGATCACGTATATATTTTTAATTATTGTATTACAGACAAAAAGTAAGATGTACAGTGACAATGAAACAAACGCAAAGCTACGAAAAAGAACATATGGTAAAGTCTAAAAATGGAACCACTGACATCGGATAACTAAAGTAAGACGGTTTGTGATCGCAGACCTGACTGAGGTAAAAATTCTCAAAACGAAAGAAAATTGTTTGCGTAAAGTAGCAAGAATTTTCTGAAAAAAGGACCTAGGTGCAAAAGATAATCAATACTTCATATCTGTGTCAAGTAATAGATAAAGAGATGCAATATGCGATGAATAAGAAACTATCATGATATGCATATGTGAATTTTAACGTGTGAAAACTAGATCACTAGAAAGTCCGTTTCGAGATTAACGATATTAAATTTTGTACAAATGCATTGTACATGACTAGAATATTTCATCATAATTATACGGGTGACTGTGTTGTTTGTTAAAGATATAACAAAATGTATGAAAAATGCATCAAGTCCATTTTCATCTAAGAGCACTGGCTCTATAAAAGATGTTTTAAAAAAATAATACAATGTCACATAATACCTCAACGAGACGAAAAGGTGTCAACGATTTCAACAAACTAAATTAATGAAATTGGAGTACCATACCAAACAGTGGGGTGCAAGATGGAGACATCTCAATTGGGGGGCAAGTTTTAACAACCCCCTTTTTTTCCTCCAAAATCATGGATTCCCGTACATAACAGTGCAGTTAAAGTTATCAACAGGATCGGGTATAAGGAATAAGATGGGTTGTATGCATAAACCTCTCCCATTTTTTCGGCCAACCCGCAAAGAGAAGGGCGATGCCCCAGTGAATAGAACAACTTTGGTGTTAGAACAAAGAAAGATTCCATGACTACAAATAATTAATAATAGTGATGACAAAGGGAGACAGAAGAAGTGGCCACTGCAGACAGGTGGTCTTTCTGGACAGGTTCTAAAACAACAATTCTTTCTTGAGGAGACTAATAAAATGGCCACTATATATAGACATATAGCCCAATAAGACAAGTTTGATGGTATTTTTCTTAGCAGGGGTGGGGTTTAGCATTCGTCCTCAGCTGATATACGTCAATCCAAACCACTTTTTATCGGTTATACCCCGATCGATTAATCCGCCGGTACCAAATATCAGTGTCTTTTCCTTATCGGTGAACAGTACGTCAGTGCACTGCTATGTCGGGTAGCATGAAGGGACCTTCGCCGAGGAGTTCGAATCTGAGAGCGATGTGCTCATGCCACGCTACGGGAGCGAGCAGGACGTAACGGGCCAGGATGGGAGGGGTGAACCGGTTGGTGAAGTGAGTCGACTGGTCGCAGTTACCCGTGAAGAGTTTGATCTGTGAAAATGTCAAAGTGTACTTCATTCATTATTATGACAAATAGAGAACAAGAGAATAATGATCATGATATAGTTCGAGCATAAGATTTATCTAAAAAAACATAAAACATGATTTTCGGTAATATCCGATAATTAAATACACGACATTGCAGTTTATGGGGAAAGGGGATTCTATCCAATGTTTAAATATCTGTATTACAGGGTTGAGGCATCATGTCAGAAAATGTCGTTCAGCTTCTTCAAAATAAACAAAATTGATAATATATTCATCTTGTTCCCTATCCTCATATGTATTGTTCAAAAATTGTTTGGCAAAGAGCTGAATAAAATGATTTATTTAGCATATTAAGCATCTCTCAGTTTCTATCATGATAGATATGACACATATAGATATTCGTTATACGAAATCGCCAAACATGACCCTTTTTTATCTGTGGATAATAATTGTGTCCGACGAACTTTTGCTTTTTTGGCAATTATAAGGAGAACTCGGTTGATCTGTGCTCACTGGTAGTAAAGTTGATCGTGATTCGGGATACTCTCCGCATAATGTTTGCATTAATTACTACACTCACGTATGGCATTTGTAATTTATATATATATACATATCGTATATACAGTGTGAGTCCAAAAAAAGTTTACACCTAGAAAATTGCTAATTTTAAAAAAAAGTCATCTATGAACAGTAAATTATTATACATCTTATGAAAGAGTGTTTTATCCCAAATAATTTGGTATCATTTGTGTGTGGTATGTGTTCACGCTTGGATGAACAGGTGACATTGTTTAAGAGAGTGCAAAAATCGACTTGCGCCAAAGTGCTTATGTGATGTTTGAATAAAACAATTGGGATTTGGGTATTAATTTGGTCTTTGCAGATCCAAATAACATCCCTAACAAAATTAATCATGCCACACATATCCAATATAAAATATCAAATATAAAAGAACATTTGTGCACGTGTCTGTGTGTGTGTGTGACTTTGCCTTTGCAAAAAGCGTATGCAATGCATCTCTTTTCATACATTCAATTAATTCTCTCACTTTAATACTTTTGCGCAAGTCGATTTTTGCACTCTCGCAAACAATGCCTCCTATTCATCCAAGCGTGAACACATACCACACTAAAGTGGTACCAAACGATTCGGGATATAACACTCTTTCAAAACATGTATGATAACCTTTCGTTCATAGCTGACTTTTAAAATAAATGACAATTTTCTGAGTGTAAACTTTTTTTTGACTCACACGGGTATATATGTATAATTTTATGTAGAGCCTACTGTACATGAGTTCATTTTCAATAATTAGTTATTGATTAATTTCGTCAAACACAGCGTATTAAATCCTTGCTATTCGTAAAAAAAAAACACCACCGCAATATAATACATTACTTAAATCATAACCTTTTTGACTTCTCCACAGGTTGATTCGGTCACTGGGGTCCACGTCCCCTTGCCTTCGCGGCTTGTCCAGACAGTAAAACGGGTGACCCAGTGCGGCGCATCACTCCGCCCCTGCGTTATGACCCCGGTCACGCGGTACACGGCCATGAGATCGACCTGTATCCATTGGGCGAAGTCATTGATGAGGGGCACCCATCCCCCAGCCTCGTGGTTGAGTCTCGCCGCCTCGGAGCAGTAAGCGTCGTCGCTGATGCAGGACGACGCCGCGATACTGGTGTCGGGGATCCGACCGCTTTCCATTCCCAGCTTGTTCTCGTCAATCCCCACTTCTGTAAAATGAAGAGGATTCCAAAATTGAAATTCTTCTTCTTCTTCTTCTTTCTCTTCTCATTGTTATTGTTATTAATATTATTATTATTATTTTTATTATTTTTGTTGTTGTTATCATGATTAATAATATTATTATTATTATAAATAGTATTATCATTATGAACAAGTCATATCCTACCTGCGACTGGGCCATTGCCGAGGAGTTCGAATCGGAGGGCGATGTGCCTGGTCCATCTCTTTGGATGAACCCTGACCGAACGAGCCATGAGAGGCGTCTCGAACAAATTGATGATTGGGGTTGAACGATCGTGGTTACCCCGATAGATCTAAGATTGTGTAACAGTGCAAATAAAATGGTAAAACTGCATATATAACAAAATTCCTGTATCATCAAGGTGAAGTAAACTAAATAAACTGTAAAATCCGACAACTAGGATTTTATTTCTTGTCTAAAGTGTTCGGATTAAAATGTTGGAACATCTAACATTAGCCTACTTCATTATGCCAAGGGCGTAGATACGGGGGAGGGGGAAGGGGCACGTGCCCTCCACCAATCAAAGAGCTACAAGAAAATACAAAGAGTGTGTGAGAGGGAGAATGAAAGGAGGGGAGGAAGGAATTAAAAGAATAATACCATCCCTTTTCCATCTTAAACACATCCCGCTATGGCCTTGGCCTTGTCCCACATCTCATCCAGATTTAGTGAAACATGTTCTACCCCTCCCTAACACCATTGACCCCCTCAATGGCTGGGCCCACGCTAGTATACGCCACTGATTGCGCCATATATACCTTTTCTTCGCGATCGCAATCCCCAATGAACGACCACGACTCGCTATCCATGCTGTACGATACCGCAAATGACGTCACCCATTGGTCAGCGTCTTCCCTTCCTTGCGTGATGACACCAACCACCCGGTATTTCTCGATCAGATCCACCCCAACCCATTGGTTGTGGTCGTTGTACCGTGGTATCCACGCTCCGGGGAGTTTCCCCGATGACGTCTTCGAGTTACTTGGGGTTTTCCCCAGTTCGTCCGCGCCGGCGAAGTTGAGACGCGCGTGATTCGCGCAGTGACGATCGTTGTTGCAACTGGATGCTTGGAGTTCTGAATCCGCTATACGATAATCCTCGAGGCCAAGGGTATTCGGTATTACTGTCAAAGATTAACAAGAAAAATGGGAGGAAATGATGTCGTGATTATGTAATTTTTATCGATTAAAAAAGAGGAAATGGGGATGCGCAATTGGAAAGTCGAAAATGGAGTCAGGGGTGGAGAAGGATAAGATAAAAATAGGAAAATAATAGTTTTAAAAGAAGCAAAGGAAAAAGTGACGAAACAAAACTGAAAAGGAGAAGAAATCAATTACCGAATAGCGCAGCCCCTATATGCCATTGGATGAGTTAGGATTATGTGGCATAGGCCTTCCAATCAGCACATTAAAAAAGTACACGATCGCAACTATTTTCGAAAAATCAACTCAAGGGCAATTTCAATACCCTATTGTATGTCCCAGTGGAATCATGTCCGGATTACGTAATAATTTATTGTCATGTTTGCACAGTGCACTAGGTAACGCACTAGGGCACTAGGCTAATGAAATTGCATTAGGTTATTTTTCGAAATTAGTTGCGATCGCGTTGTAGTTACTGGCATTTTTGTTACACGCTCGTGCCAAATGATGAGGCCGACGTCGTTTGTTCGTGAGGTTGCTAACTTCTAGCTGTACACATCGGTGGTACGGGAAAGGCTGGTTGAAATCCAAATCCACTATGTCTTCGTCAAGTTCTTTTACGACTTCAAAACCGTTGGGAACCTGGGGGTGTTTCACAAAGACTAAGATCGACTTTAAGTTGGACTTAAGTATGGCGGGCCATTCATGCCATTGGTTGCTATCCCCATCTGGTCTCTAAATTATAATCTTTAGATAATATTTTTCCCTTCAATAATAAACTATCAACAAATGTAAACTCTGTAGATTTGAGACCACGATTTGTACGTCCCTTGAAAGACAAATACCAGTAAATGGTGAGAGCAAACAGTGGCATGAACGGCCTGCTATACTTAAGTCCAACTTAAAGTCGATCTTAGTCTTTGTGAAACACCCCCCTGGCCTACATGATGTGCTCCATAACAGAAATATACATATAATAATTAAAACAAACATACACACAATTAACAACTAAATCATTCATACCCCTTGTAAATTTGACGTTTTTGTATTTTTCGTAACTCAAGAATGAAAGAGGAACTTGTTGAATCAGGACCTTTGTTGAATACACTTAGATGTAACCTTTAATATGTCACATTCTCAAGAAACATAAATCGGGACAAGTCAATTTTTCGTTAACTTAAAAAAAAAAATCAAAAAAGTTGGTAACCGGGTATGAACAATTAGTTGTCGGTATGAACATTTAGTTGTTAATTGTATGCTATTTTGGAAAGGGAAATAGTGAAATGAGTAAAGAGCAAAGGAGTTGGCGAATTATCTCGTTTTAATTAATTCCTAATGTCTATTAAGTATACGTTTTAGTAGAGTATGGTTCAATCATATTCAGTTATACTCTACCTGGAATAGGACCTGCTCCAAACAGTTCAAACCTCAAGGAGATATGATGGTGCCAAGACAGCGGCTCGATACGGACGAATCGGGCGACGAATGCCGGCATGAAGGGGTTGACGACCAGACTATTCCGATCCTGATTGCTGTGAAATATCTCAACATAAAATAATGACACGAATGGAAAGAGTTTTTATTCGACATGTCTTCAAGAAATCATAGGATTATCATAGGATTGTTATATACTATCTGCTGAGAGATGGGGAACAAATGGGGAACAAATGTCTGTATTACAATGTATTACATATGGACTAGAAACGAGAAAAAAACGAGGAAATATATGATAGGACCCCTTCCCACAACCACGCGCTTAATCAGTGGCGTTGTCAAAGGAAATTTCTTTCATCGCGTAAGACTGGTATACCCCCCTCATGATACCAGTGACTTCTCTTTGTCTGGGGCCGAATTACACCATTGATGATAATCATACATTTTAACCATAACCACTGATGCATTCCTTGTCAATTTTATGGCAATCATGAAGAAGTTCATGAGTGCCACCGAGAAGTGATGAAATCCAGATACAGGATTACTATAATGTATACTTATTTTGGACGAGACGACAAGGAGTTGTCCGATCTTGTCAGTCCACTCAATAGTCAATTTCCAATTTCTTAATTAAAACGAGTAAATTATGAGATGATTTAAGTCAAGCATACTCCTTCATCAGGAAAACTACCCTCTAAATGTGGTGAAGAGGAAATCAAGATTAAGGATCATTATAATGTAGACATAAGCGCTATATAAGAACTAGCTATTATTATTATTAAGTAGACGACATGGAGATGACAGATGTCCTCAATCTATCGTACCTAATAACTTTTTCGACTTTAACTTTTCATCGATTGAAAAGAAATGTATTTATTAAATAAATCCAATTTCGATCAAATGATTTTTTTTTTAATAACTAAAGGCTAACTTCTTTGGGGGCAAGGCAGCAAAAGGTAAGCATCTCATAAATTAGACATTCTGGTGACAGAAACAAAACGTTTAAGATTACATCATTCTAATATTTCATATTTCGTCGTCATATCTTCTTGTCCAAAGTCAGCTTGATGTCATGATTGTCATCACCATCATCATTATCATCATTATTACCACCACCACCACCACCACCACCACCACCATCATCATCATCATCATCATCATCATAATCGTCATCTTCACCATCGAGATCGACATCATCACCGTTACGAAAGTCATCATCATAATCATTGGAACTAGGTATTGTATTACTATAACCTATTGCAAGTTCACCCCCCTCCCTTTAAAGCCCCACTGCACTACTTGTAGCTATATACTTACTCCCTCTATATAGAAAACAATGCCTAAGCGGTGCCCGTTGGTCCCCCATGGTCCTCTTTTTCTTATGTTAATTGAGAGCCGAGTTGATGAGATAACCACCTGTCAGTGACCACACTGGGACTCTTTGGGAGGTCTAATTCCTCCTGGCCAAACTAGTGCAGACGGGCTTTAAAAAAAAAGCTTGGTCAAATCGTGATAGGGGAATTAGGTAAAAATAGGTGATGATAGTTACGATCTTTTTTATAGACAATATTCATGCAGCAAATGCTTCGATTTCATATCAAGAGTGCCTTTTGTGTTATTTATTCTTCATACCTGTGGTTGTCCATCATTTCCTAGACTGTATGTCCAGGAGTACCCATCTAAACTGTACGTCACCAAGAAAGCCTTTACCCAATTATCAGCATTGTCGCGACCTTGAGTCAGTACAGCTTCTAGACGAAACGACTGGCGCAAGTCAACCTAATATAGGAGAGTTTTTTTTTAAAAAGTAAAAATGAAAATATGTAAAGTGCATGTATATATACATGAAATCCAGTCATTTTCATGAAATCGATATAGCGTATTTCTCCAACATCACCGACAAAAAACTCGAAAAATATTTGTTTGTATACGTTAAGTTTTTTTGTGCTCGTTTGTTTGATTGGTTGGTTGGTGGGTTGGTTGGTTGATTAGTTTGTTTGTTTGTTTGTATGTCTGTCTGTCTGTCTGTTTATCTGTCTAACTGCATCAATGGTTTGTCATCACTTTTCTTCGGTGACCATTCTTGGTAATTGTTGTATAGTCTAGCCGTGTTCGCACACCGAATCAAATTTGTATGTAATATGTTTATTTTATTTTTTTATTTTTTATTTGTCTGTTTGTCTGTTTGTTTACCTGGATCCATGGTTTTTTATCACTTTTCTTCGGTGACCATGCTTGGTATTCATTGAAAAGCCTAGCCGTGTTCGCACACTGGATCGTATTCCAGCACGATGAGGCACTGAGTTGAGAGTCGGCAATGCGTCGGTCTTCCAGCCCCAGTGGTCGAGTTACCATCGCTTCACCTACACAACCATGGACATTGGTAAAGAAAAGGATCATGATTAATCGAGTACTAGATATTGAGTCATACATGTTTATAATTCATCGCGATGAAGGATATGTCATGTATGTAATTGTAAGGTGCTAGTCACAATTCTTTCACATTCAGGACAAAACAAAGATAAACTCCAGAAATAGTCAAATCAATTCAAACAGTTCAAAGTCGACTTTCCTATGACACCCAGTGTCGTAGTTACAGGAGGGGGTGTATCAGGAGTCCCTGATGGACCTCTACCTATTAATATTCGAGTCCTCCTCCCCTTGCCCAAGCAATGGCGGATGGGGATGATCAGAGGGACATAAAGCAGACGCCCCTGTCATTTTTGTTTGGGAGTGGGGGAGGTGGGGTAGTTCCGATAATATTACAATCATACATTTGTAGGCGTCCCCTTTACTTTAAAAAAAAAAAATCTTTATCAGTGGCTGTTGGAACATTTCTAAAAGATTTTACAACACGCATTAAGTTCTTTTACAGAAGCTAAAAGGGGCCATTTTGAGAAAATAGAAATTCGACGTAGGCTACCAATCCGCTACTATAGGATTTGTGACAAATGAATAGTAATAATAGACATGACTGTATTGACGTTACCGTTTGTCAATTTGACACCGAGAAGCTCGAACCTCAAGGCAATCCTCTCGACCCATGAAACAGGGTAGATACGTACATAGCGAGCATTGAAAGGAGGATGGAATGTGTTTGTCACCTGAGTACTATCATCATCATTGGCTACGAAATCCTGTTTGAAATGTTAAATATGAAAGGAAGCCATTATGATTATTTATCCCATTTTATTATCCAAGATCGCTAGTCTCTACAGATTTTACAAAAATTATGCTTAGAATCCATTTTTTCAAAGGGTGTTCGTCCTATGGATACTGGACATCATCGTCATTGGCAATGAACATGACAAACTCCTGTTTGAAATGTTATATGAAAGAAAGCAATTAAGATTATTAATCACTTTTTATTATCCAAAATTGCTAGTCTACACAGATGTTATAAAATGATGCATAGAATCTTTTCCTCAAAAGGTGTTCGTCATATTTGGATACTGAACATCATCGTCATTGGCAATGAACATGATGAACTCCGAGTTGAAATGTTCTAGGAAAGACATCAGTTAAGATAAAATGTCATTATCCAGAATTGCTATTTTTTCAAGATATTTACACAATAAAGAAATAAATAAAAAAATAAAAAGTTATTAATATATATATACATAAATCTATAATTCATTTACATGTACCTCCGGGTCTTCACAACATTTATCCCTGAGAGGTTCGTAGTCACGCCCATTGTTGCTATGGGAGACGAGGAAAGATGATACCCATTTATGGGTTCCTTGCATCCCTTTCGTCACGATACCAGTGATGAGGTATGGGTGAGAGAGATCAACCTGAAAGTGAGGAAAATAGGAAATGAATTCAGGTGGTTTATTCAAAAGCATTTCAAGAGATGATTGGTACCAGAAAATTGAAGAATAGCAACGAATACAGACAAACCGATGTTTTTTGTCTTGCACTCACCAGAGCAAATCGCAAGAATAAACAGAAAGCCGAAATCCGACCCCCCCCCAAAAAAAAAAAAACATATTAAAAATGCAACTGGAGTTAATTGGTTTATTACAAGAAACGAAAATGTGGATTAAGGGACAATATAATCAGAAGATGATTCGCCAAACACACTGATACAATTACACTTATAAAATAGAGTTTGAATGGGAAACGAGAGAGAAGACACAGAAATAGGAAAAGAAAGATTTTACGAGATTTCCCGATATAGCTTCAGTCAATGTATGTAGAATTGATTCCAAGTGTTGTATAGATCACTCATTAATAGGGACTTTTAGATTTGCACGACGGGAACGTGGACTGCTACGTTCTCGTCGTGCAAATCTAAAAGTCCCTAATAACAGTTTAATGGACTACCTCCTCACTACGTTCCCAGGAAAGAAACATCCATACATTTGAATGTGTTAGTAAACAGTTCCATTGATCAAATTTTCACCTGCACCCATTGTTCTCTGTCGTCTCTTTTCGGCATCCAAGCGCTTCGGAGTTCGGCACTCCAGCTCGCTTGGTTCAACCTAGCATGGTCTGCGCAATGTCGGTAGTCATGGCAACTAGACGCTGTCATACTGTAGAGGCGGGCGTGGCGATGTTCTACTCCCAGCTCCATCGATTCAAACATATGCTCTGAGGGTTCAAGGAAATTGAGATAAACTTCGTGAACACTAAAAGACAACAAGTTAGATGATGATACAACTTTATATTTGGTTTCCGCCCAGCTCGTTTCGTGATAAGCTGCTTATCCATTTGAATATTACTAGAAGAAGAAGGAGAAGAAGAAGAAAAAAAAAGACGAAGGAGGAGAAAAAGACGAAGAAGAAGAAAAAGAAGAAAAAAAAAAGAAGCATATCCATTTGAATATTACTAGAAGAAGAAGGAGAATGAAAAAGAAGATGAAGATGATGATGAAGAACAAGAACAACAAAAAGAAGAAAAAAGAAGAAAAAGATATCTTGATATGCGACTCCTAAGATTTAAACAAGAAGATTTGTAATGTTCATATCTTATCCAGTATGTTTGCTTACGAAATTACATTGTCACCACATTAACGTGTCATTATTTTAGAAATTTAGAAGCTAGAATGTTGATATTCAGGCAAGAAGGTAAGACGAGTCAGTCCCTCTCATCCCATTACCCCTTCTCTGGAAAATTATGCTCTTAGCCTTTAGGTACCGGTACAGCTTTTTCATCTACAATACTTATTTTACCAGGGACCTATAATATACAAGCATTGCTTTTTGATAGGTTCCTCACATTCTTACTCATTCTATTATATCAATTAAGAATCATTGAGACGTGCTCATATATCCTACATGTATTGTATAACTTTTATTTTATATGTATGTCTATATTTTTTGTAAAACTGTGGAACAAATTAAAAAATAAAAAAATAAAAAAATAAAAGTGAATTAAAAATAGGGACTACAAATCTGACCTGCGATTGGTCCTTTGCCCATGACCTCGAACCTCATGGAGATATGACCGTACCATGACTTGGGTTCCAGGCGGACTAATCGTGCTTTAAAATCTCGATCGAAGAAGTTGACGATCGGCGTTCTGCTATCGTGATTGCCAACAAACGTCTGCAGAAAATAGAATTAAAATAGTAATGTAAATGAAAAGCTCACTTGTTTCTATATTTTGATAAAATAATGAATAACTGTTTGGCGAAATTTTTTTAAATATCACTTGTTTTCTACTTTCATTAGACAGAACCACGGAAAAAATAATTAAGTTTTGATTATGGGACAACTACCAATTACAATTATCGATCGAATATGCAATTTAGTGGTGGATCCGGAATCCTATTTTAGGGGGAGGGGCACAAGTCCGACAAAATCTCTGAAAAGGAGATTCATGGGTGACCTTTGTGTCTAAAATAATAGTTGGGGGCATGAGGCACGTTATTTTGTTTATTTTAAGGTATACTAGATTTGGTGGTCACCGGGGAAAAGAGAAAAAGAACTTACCTTGGTTTCACTTGTGCAATGATCTTTGACCTTGGTCCATATTTTACCGTCTAGACTGTGTGATATGGTAAAACTCATCACCCATTGGTCAAAGTTTGGCTGACCCTGCGTGATGACCCCTTGAACTATGTACACGGCACGCAGGTCAGCTAAAGAAAAAAAATAACGACTGTATTTTTAATCATAATCACGAGATGACCAAAAGAAGGGGTAATATTCCGATATATACCGCTGAATAAAAATTTAAATCAAAGGACATTTTTTTCTTCTTCATAAAATTGCAAAGAAAACGAAATGGAAATTCACGGAAATGTCAATACGTACACATAATGTGAAAACTAATAGGCCTACATGTGCCGAAACTTTCATATTCTAATAATATACCTGCAATCATAATGATATTAACGATAATTTATCATTTGTTATCCTTGACAAATATCGACATTCACAAGACAGTTATATTTAATTTTACTCCTTTAAGACAATAATTGTATTCTGATTCAACTTCTTGATCTAGATACCTTTGATCCACTGCTCATAATCGTTCCTATTAGCTAACCAGCTAGCTGACGGGTAGTTGAGACGTGCGTGTCGTGTGCAGAAATATTTAGAGTGACAGGAGGATGCGGAGATGAAGACATCGGGAACTTGCCCGTCCATCATCCCCAGGGGACGGGCTGTGTCGATGGCATCTAAGATGAGAAGTGACATAGTAATATGATTGCAGGGCCCTCAGGGAGAACCGTAATAATACTGATGAGGCTACCCTGAATAAATAAGACAAACTACTAATATCATTATATTATTATTATTATTATTATTATTATTATTTATTGATAGAATTGGAGTATAATTGTTTCTCCTACGTTTTGTTTCATTATTTCTTCTTCACTTCCCTTTTTTTCGACAACCGCCGCAAGACTACATTTATCTTTATTTTCTTTTTTATTGCTGTGGCGGATTAGTTCAGCTTATCTGGGCCCCTAAATGTGCCCTCCTCCCCGTATAATATTTCCCCTCAATTTTCGGCTTTGTACCCTCTCCTCTCCTTAAAAAGAAATCATAATTATATCCACCCGGACTTCTACTTCATCATTACTCCCTTTAAAACTGAATTTCCTCATTGCATCAACGGGTATTCGATGTAAGTACTGTAAGTTGAGTTTCAAACCGCCGTTTTTAATAGTTCAATAACTTAACGGAAAAAAAAAAATCGGGATTTTTATAATGGAAAGTACGACATAATTATGCTCCGTTGTCAATTCGTCTGTTTGAAGCCAGAAGGGCCTAAACTATGTATAAAATAATATGAGGTATTACATGCCCTTCTGCCTGCAAGCAGACGAATTGCCCTTCAA
This sequence comes from Mesocentrotus franciscanus, assembly GCA_037976565.1. NCBI lineage: Eukaryota > Metazoa > Echinodermata > Echinoidea > Camarodonta > Strongylocentrotidae > Mesocentrotus > Mesocentrotus franciscanus. The sequence goes on along the minus strand of CP137677.1, from coordinate 23,924,666 downwards.
TATTAATTCCTTACACAAGACGAATTCTTTATTTCAACCCTCCATCGAACACTATACTTAATTTTAATTAAATTCAAGTTTATTTCCACATTTGGTTACAATCAAAGAAATACAATCAACATGTGTGTATATATATATATATATATGAAAAAGATTCAAAAGAAACATGTACTACTCACAACGTAATAACGAATGCCAACTTGAGCAAAGGCCAACTTTACCCAAATTCTAACTAACCATATTGCAACCAAAAGTCTTGAACTTTGATGGAAGTAAAAAAAAAAAATTCCCATCTTAACTAGAAATTTAAAAGAAGAAAAATCTGCGTTGCAGGTCAAAAGGTGCCATTGGTGTAAGTTTTTTAATCTATAACAATTAGAAACGTCAATATGAAAAATGATTTATTAGGCTTACCTGCAACAGGTCCTTTGATGTAGAATTCCAACCTGATAGCGATGTAATTGTGCCAGGTTTGGGGTTCGAGCCTCACGAAGCGAGCTACGAAGGGTGGAGAAAACTCGTTCGCCACAGGGGTTGAGGTGTCAAAGTTACCGCTGAATGTCTAGAACACATTATTATCACACTATTAAATGGCGTACTAAATATGCATGATCAGAGTGAAACATACACCCTCCTTTTGAGTCTAATGTTCCTTTGTGCTACATTGATTACCTTCATACTATTCGTTAGGTATTTTGACCTAAATATGTCTGTGTATACTGTTTACATATATTCGTTGGGTGTATGTAAAATAAATAGTGGTACTAAAATGATAAAATCAAATTTAAAAATGGGCGACAGTGATTATGGACCCTCCCCCCTGCTGCTGGTCTATGACGTATTTGGGCTGTCCCTGTTTAACAGAAAAAATGAGGGTGTTTTTAAATTATTTTTATGTGAAAAAGGGATCTTCCCAAAACCGACCCCACTTCCCTCTTCAGAGAAAGGACGAGCACACTTGCCAGAGAATGTTAGCGAACGCAAAATTTGACAGAAGGTCTATTTCGTCACCTATACGAGGCCCTTCCTGAACATCTCGTGAGAGATTGTTGTTGACTTTGTGTATTGAACAATTGGGCCAAATTTCTACAACCGATAACTCCACCCATTCAGAACGATTTAAAGTGCGACCCATTTGCAAGTTGAATGGAATAAATAGAGAAAAATTAAACAAACAAAACGATAAAAGTTTCATCAAAATCAGACGAAAAATAAGAAAGTTATGGAATTTTAGTTTCGCATAATTCATGAAACAGTGACTTACACATGGGTCGTACTTACCCTTTGAAGATAGTGCTATCATCATCAATATAATAGCGTAATCATATAAGGCCATCATACGTTATTGTATCATTTAAAATGAACAAGACAAATTAATTCAGAGAACAGAGATAAATTAGTTGTAGAACAACTCCAACAACTTGCATTACGAAATGTTTTGATTTTTTTTTTCTCGTTTGTTTGTTTGTTCAATATTTAGTGGCGATAGTAAGGAAACAGCCAACAATAATAAAAATAGTAATTATTTTGTCTCATCAATAACGATACTAAAAAAATGATGATTAGTGTTGATAGTTTTGTTAGTGTCATATAGACACAACTTCATAAAATCTATCAGAGAGACCGATTTGTCCTTTAGTTTGTGTTTTATTGCGTATCTTTGATGTAAAAATGTGCAACCTACATATTTTTGGTTTGCTCTTAGTATATAAATATGATTGTAAAGTGCGTGGCTTTACCCGTCCTTGTTGCAGACTAAATACCGGTATCCAAGTTAAGCCGTCACTGCTGTGAGATACCAGGTATGACGTCATAAAGGCATGACCTCTGTCTTCGCCCTGTGTAATGACACCAATCACCTGATATTTACCCGTGAAATCAACCTGCGGGGTGTTGATGATGTCATAAAGAAGTAGGCGATGGTTGTAAGCGAGACATGAGCGAGAAAAGTCAAAACGGAAATGTTAAAATATAATTTATTTAAAACGAAGAAAGAGAAAATATCGCATACGGAACAGATCGCGAGAGGGGTTTAGAAGGGCGTAACGTAAAAGGGTGTGTGGTTGAGAAGGGGAGAAAATGACGGTATGGAGAAAAAGAGAGAGAGAGAGAGAGAGAGATCGAAAGTAAAATGACAGCGTGAAAGACAGTCAGATAGGCGGAAAGGGAAGAAAGGGATAGAAGACAGACTTGTTACTTCAAAAGAGAACATTGTAAAATAAGACCCACTGCCTTGAATTCTGCATCAAAAAGCCCCGGAATGATAACTGAACAACATACAACAACAAACCAGTCTATCAACGAAATCAAACATAACATTTTGTTTAAAACTGAATCATATTTCAACTTTGAAGGAAAGAATTATATACTAATTCCACTCAAAACAGATTTTTTTTTTTTAAATTTTCACTAAATATTTTAGGTTTATATTCTAATGTTATGCCTGCATATCAGTCATGTAGTGTCATCGTTAATATCGCTTAATAAAGTGACGAGGACTCAATTACTAATGAAAATGTAGGCTTATATCAGGAACTCAATCGCTCAATAAATATCATATTGGCATGTAATACTAAAAATGATAATCTGGATTTATATAGCGTTTAATACGAAATATATAGTCTCTAAGCGCTTTACCGATATTATTACCCCTGTAATCGGATTCACTCATGCTATTTGTGCACCATTTCCACTCCCATGGGAGTATCCCCACCATATGGTCACCGTGAGGGCATATGGCAATTACTAACACAAAGGCTTTCGCCATCCTACCTGGTCCACATTTCTCTTGGGTATGGAGAGGTAAATGCAGATTAATGCCTGCCAAATGGCATTAGTGCCGTGCATTTCAAGTCTAGTGCTTAAACCACTCGACTACGACACCTCTATATCAACTGGGTCATTGATTATTAAACACACCAATCCATAAATCGATAAGCTAATAATTCATGAAATCATAACCATTCATACTTGAATCCATTGATTTCCGTCTGCTACTCGAGGTAGCCACGCCCCTCGATACATCTTGGTTGCCACGGTATTCAGTCGAGACCTCGTCACGCATGAGTAAGCATCCAAGCAGGATGAGGCGGTGATCGATGAATCGAGAATACCATTGTGTAGCAATCCCATCCATGTTGATATGTTCATCGGATGAGCTTCATTCGACAAGAAAAGGAATTTGATGGTAAAGGAGAAGTCTATCCTCATATTAAGTTGGTTTTAATGGAAGGAGGCAGATGAGAGGAACATTTCAGTGAAAGTTTGAGCAAAACCCTTAAAAAAAGGAAGTTATTAATTTTTTTAGTTGTCATCAATGAAACACAAATCGGCAACACTGTGACGTATCTTGCGACAAAATGTCATTAACGTTCATTTCCTCATTTATTGATGACGGAATAGATTTTTTTTTAATACAGGGGTCGGACAGAAACATACTGCAAGTTATATTTAGGGTGTAGGTATGATTAAAATACGTCACGGAGTTGCCAATTTGCGTTTGGTTGATCGCAACTTCAACAAATATATAAACTTTCTTATTTTTAATAAGATTTTGCTAAAGCTCTCACTGACCTGCTCCTCTCACTTTTCTGCTTCTGTTAAAACGAACTTGATATCAGGGTGGACTTCCCCTTTAAAGTTAGAATGTCTGTTTTATGTTTTTTGGCATGGGGGTCATCAGGTCATATGCGTACAGGCAAAATTTCACCGACGGGTGAGGGGAGGTCAAGGGGGGAGAGACTGACGTCGCTCACCCGAATACCAGTGTTTCCAGTTTCTAAATTTTAGTTGAAAAGGCACTTTATCGTAGTGAAATGAATGTAATGTTGTCATCACAATACGACAGATGAGCCTAAAATCTGCACATAGACAATTTGAATGCCTGAATATTGCTCATTATTGGCGCAACCCTCTACCCCGCCCTCCATCCCTCATCCCCAAACAAGTTTTTTCTTCAAGTTTGTCTTACAATGTTAGAAAATTACTATTAGTATTTATTTTAAGTTTTTGGTCATTTTTAATAAGAATTATGAGAATTTAGTTATAATTGAACGTAATGAAAATAACTCTAGAATCTCTTGTGTAGCGTTGCAAGACATTGGCGCGTGAGAGGGGGTTGTAGCATCTTTATCTTTCACGTTTCTTTTTCAGCTACCAATATTTTCCCTACTTTTTCTTGTTTTCGCCTTTTGATTGGGCTCCTCATACGTGCCCCTCTTGTAGACACACCAATTATCAAAATATCTTCATCACCAGTCATTTGGTGTGTAAATGTGTATGTATCATCGTCAGTACCAGTTTGCTTATAACCTGATGAAAAAAATTATCGTCATGTATTTCACAAAAGTTGTGACTGAAGTTAAAGATGCTATGTCCCTTTTGCAGCCAACATCAAATTCTGTAGAACTTTGCAGGAATTATGAATATGTCATGTATGTCCTATCTGTGAAATTTAAACGTTAGCAGTGTCCTAATATTCAAATTATGCAAGGAAACCCGTTTACTTGCTAGACTTCACTGTCAGACACTATTGAGTGACTGACTGGCTTTTTTCATCTTTGGTAATAACATACATAAAATGAGCTGTAAAGGGTACATGAGCATTTGTCTACATCAATAACCCACTTCTTGTAATGGCCAAAATTAAACTGATTGAATCTTTGCGCAGCATAAAACGTACGACCATTCGGTACAATGGTCTGAAAAATCAGACTATTACTTACTGGCTCTATAGCTCCTAAGTCGATTCGACAACTAATAGTCGTTATTTTCCCACTCAAAGACATTTTTAAGCCCCCTCTTTTTTTAGGGAAGTTCTAAATTAGTATTGTCTTTCAAATGCCGTTGGAATTTAACCTTTTCATTTTTTTGGCCTGCAAATGGGACCTTTAAGAGACTCAGTTACCTACACGACATAATTAATCTTAACAGGTCAATGCTAGGCATGATGGAAAGGAAGCTATTCAAATTCATGGTTGAAGAAATAAGTATTTTTATCATGAAACATTAATCACTGAATGTAAAATGTACGGGTCATTGTAATGAATATGTGTCATGTGATACAGATTGTTATGAAGGGATGTGCAATTAGGCCGTGCATCGTTAAATTGAACGATGAAAAAATGAGAAGGGTCAGAGAGGTCAATCATTTATAGCACAAGGTCTATACATGTGTCATCATATCATATTTTTAAGTGTGGAAAGATCATGATTTTCAATCAATCAGGTCAATTTGATGGTTTTGAATATATTACTGATAAACAACGCTTTTTTTCCCCGGTAAAGACCTTCCGGTAAATAATTTGTTTCCCAGTAGACCTGCCAGCAGAATATGTTGGTCGTTGATATTAAAAACAGTTAAACAAACTTGACCAGAGAGCGAGAGAGAGAGAGAGAGAGAGAGAGAGAGAGAGGGGGGAGGGGGAGAGAAAAAAGGCGAGGTAAACATTCTGCGCTACAGTACATAATGTTACGTTATCAATTACATCTTTTCGAAGACGAAAACATCCGCTGGTTGAAGAAGAGTCCTCGCACAATTAATCTTTATTCTCAAACAATGTTATTTCCTCTCGCATGAGGAGGGAAAATATAAAGATTCCTATTTGAGAAGGAAGAGGATAATCATCATACTGTTATCATGGTGATCATGTCCTTATTGAGCAATACTGACAGATTTAAGTAACTTACTGCTTCCTGTCTTCCGACCTTATAACTTTTAGAGATTTTTCGGTTAACGTTCCCTAAGAATCCTAACATGTCTATGTACTGTTGTGGTAAAAGAAGAGTGGAATTAGAAGAAAAGAATTCGAATAAACTAGAGGAAATATTGGAAGAGGATATGTATTTTGCATGGGTTAAATAGTAGAAGGGTTAAATATTACTAGTAGTAGTAGTAGTAGTAGTAGTAGTAGTAGTAGCAGTAGTAGTAGTAGTAGTAGTAGTAGTAGTAGTAGTAGTAGTAGTAGTAGTAGTAGTAGTAGTAGTAGTAGTAGTAGTAGTAGTAGTAGCAGTAGCAGTAGTAGTAGTAGTAGTAGTAGTAGTATTAGCAGTAGTAGTAGTAGTAGTAGTAGTAGTAGTAGTAGTAGCAGTAGCATTAGTAGTAGCAGTAGTAGCAGTAGCAGTAGCAGTAGTAGTAGTAGTAGTAGTAGTAGTAGTAGTAGTAGTAGTAGTAGTAGTAGTAGTAGTAATGGTAGTAGTAGTAGTAGTAGTTGTCGTTGTAGTAATTGTTGTTGTAATTGTTTTTGATGTTACTGTAAATGATTTTAATAATAATGATAATGACTATGTTGGTAAAAACGATAATGGTATTGATTAATATCATAATACTGATACTAATAATATCAATTATGATAATAATAATAATAATACATGTAATAATAATTATTATACTAATGATAATGACAATAATAATAATAAAAATATTTATAACAATAATAATAATAATGATTACAATTATTAACATGTTAAGTATAACAATAATAATAATAATACAAATCAGCAACAATAACAACAATAAAAACAATTGTATGATAGTAATGTCACTTATAATGGTAAGGATAGAGAGAGCATTTGTATGATATTACCTACACTAAAGTTACTCCGAATAAAAGCGATAGTTGAATGATGAAAAGGGGAAAACACTGACAAAAAAATGCAATGCCTTTCGTTATTTTTATTGTCTAAATTGCTTTTATCCTGTATTAATATATATATATATATATATAAGAACAACTAAGCTTACCTGCGCATTGAAGTACACCAACAAACAACATAAAATAGATCGTTGAAGAATAGTCCATATTACATCCAAGAAAACAACCTCTTCAATATCCACGAAATTATGTCTACAGGAGAAACATTCTTCTAAAATTCAAGAAGTTGAAATAGAATTTTCTCAAGAAGTACGTGCTGTGAATTGTAATCGACATGAATGGACAAGCAACAAGATACAGCATATCAAATATCAACTATTTCGACTCAAGTTGATATTAATCTTTTTTATTCTTATGGACAAGTGTGAATCAGAAACACTTGTTTCAAGAAACATATCCTATTAATTTTAAGCTGAAAAGGCGTAATCGTTAAATGCTATCTCTTGTTTCTGTAAATGTTTCTATAAAAAGAATTTTGAATTTTGTATTATAACTTGTATTTAAATGTCGTCAGCCCTTTTGTATATATTGTACCCTATTTAGTTTTTCAATTATTAATCATAATAATGTAATTTAATGTTCGACTATTGCTATTATTGATAAAATCCATGTTTTTGTTTTTGTTTTAATTTTGTTATTTGTATATTCCTGGACCCCATGGAAAACCAGCCGTCTCTTGCCTGCCATGGCTGAATATGGGCAATCCAGTCGCTTCTTTTGTGTTTCTATATATTTATATTGTATATTTTTCTCTTCTTTTTAAAGGAACGGAAACATAAATACTACTACAACTACTCCAGCAAAGAAATCGTTTCATTCTTTTGAAATTTATTTGAAGAATTCATAAATTCTTTAAATTTTACGTCTGTATGGCAATTCTGCACACATTTTATGTTTCACTACGTATCAAAGTATAAATAATGACAGTCAAGAACGAAAACAAAAATCTAGGCGTCAGAACATTCAAGTCCCTTTTCTACAGGAAAATCTTAATCTGTTTAATCCCATCTTGCAGCTAATTAGCATATGGGGCGTAATAATATATCAGGTTAATGTCATAACTTTTGTAAGACTTTGAGTACTGTCATGACTGTTGTTCTCTGTTATATTTTCTTCTGTTTTTACCCTTCCTTTCTATTTTCCTGCTTTTTTTTCTTCATTTTTCTCTCTCTCTCTATCCCATTTCATTCCATCTCTTCACGAAAATTGTGTGTAGTACATTTATATTCATTGATAGCTCTTTCTTCGACCCCTAATATTTTGTGTTAATTCTGTTTAAGTTTTAATGCTCTACTCTACATTCCTAGAACTTTAGTAACATTAGTTTCTTCACTCATAGCTCCCTCCCTCCCTCTCTACGAAACTTCATTTGTAATTAACCAATTACTATTCTACTTTAAAGTTAAATTCTTTATATCACTATTTCCTACTAATCTGTCTTTCTCCCTATACAAGTACTTCCCTAACTCCCAACTCTCTCTGGACTTCCATATATTTACCTTACTCAACCCACCTTCTCTCTCTCTCTCTCGCTCGGATTCGAACCCTTACTCGTTTTTTTGTTAATGTTTCCCTCCCTCTCACCAACTGTCCTCTATAACATCTCTCTGTCTGTCTGTCTGTCTCTCACTCACTGTAACTTTGTTTTCTTCATTTACATATCTTAGGAGTATCTTTCAATTTATTCCACTCCCCCTATACCCCCATTTCTTAAATCTTTTTTATTTTTCAATTTTCACATATCTTCCCTTCTCGTCACCTTCATCTCTCTTACTGTATGTTTTCGCCCCATGAAACATCTCTTTATCTCTCTTTCTAGAATCAGCCCTTATACTGCCCTTCCATGACAAAACAGCATAACTGACATTTTTTGCAAAATTGAGTTATTTAGTGTGCCTGTGGGTGACTCGGAACATCAAGTTACACATGTTTAACTAAAATTTAGGGTTTAAAAAATACTGTGATTACCTGTTTTGATAAGTCATGTTCACTGAATAAAAACATTAAAACACTTTTAAAGATAAAGACCAGTTCTGGTCATGCGATTGCATTGTGAAAGAAACGTTGTGGAATCGATCAGAAAAGGTTGATCATCTAGTATATAAGTATTGGTGTGTACTGCAAGGTTCTGGAATCATCAAAATTATAAGAAATGTGGCCCAGTAGTTACAAGCACTGTACACAGAAAGATGTATATGGGACTACGCGACCACGTGCGCGATATCTATTTGGTCCCAATAGATATAATAATTTACCAAATATATCAATTAGTAGGCGGTTTCCCGATTTTCCCGGCAAAATTTGTATCATCACGTATTAGTCAAAACATATTCTTTCACATGATTGGTAATGAGAGCTTCCATTTCATTTTTTTTTTGAGAGAGGGGCGTTTCCAAAACTGGTCTTTGGCTTTAATAGCAAATTGAAATGCACGTTTCTTCCTTTATCTCTGAAACATTAAAATGTCAGTTATGCTCTTTTGTCATGGAAGGGCAGTATAGCTCTGGGAGTCTAATCTCTTCAATTACGTTTCTATCTTCTCATTCACCTCATCAAGTCTCTTCCTTCCTTGCTTTCAATTTATCATTTGAGTTGACATCCCTCCATCTCATCTGAATTTCTTCAACTCTCTTCTTAGCTTTACATCTTTAACAGCCTCTTTTCATCGCTCACTCTCCTATCATACAGACAACAGAATTGAACACATTAAAAACATACAATTCATATAAAGATCTTTTATTCAATCTTACATGAAATAAGTTTTTACATTCAAGTTATAAGCATTTTCTGATACTTTGTCATATAAAATACAGGCATTCATTTTAGCTTTAAAAAAAAGGTGAGGTGAGATGTCAAACAGAAAGTATATTTCTAAACAAATGACATGATATTGTTCACTTCATTGGCATATTAATCAGTGATATAAAAATACTTACACACAATGTTTTTGCATAAACTTTAGTGAAGAGCTAACCAAGTGTGTTCACAGAAAACAGTTCACTAATCTATTCTTTATCTCTAGATAAAATCCACTTGGCAAATATTATTGTTCCAATGAGGTATACAATTTTTTTTTAAACGGTTTTGAAAATGCTGAATTTGAAGACCTTTTAGGTGATATGGATAATTTCTTAATTGTACAAAAAAGAGCAGGAAGTTTACGAATGAAATCAAAGTTTTGTTGTTTATGTTTGAATTATCTTTTCTAGATGAAAAAAACAAAACATAAATGATCATAGGATATTTAGAAAAGCACCCATAAAGTATAATAATAAAGCATGTTTTTACTAATATAGCAAAATGATGTATTTACCTGTGCATAAACAAGAAAAACAAGCCAAGCATTGAGTGTCTTAAAAGGATGCTTTTTACTTCCTTTAGAGAAGAACAATATATTGCAAATCGAAAAGGCAAGATCTCAATTCACCATAGAAAATGGAATTGTGCATTTGGCCCTAACACTTCTTTAAAATTTAGATTAGTTTAAATTTTCAGTGCTGTTATTATTGTTGACCTGATGACCTCTTTATTAAACTTCATAAACAGATGTTTCAAGTCACTGATTTATATATAGGCCTATGCATCAATTATCCAAAATATATATGCATCACTTATGCAAAATATTAATCGTATCCTTCCATGGAATATGTTTTGTGAACTGAAAAATATAAATAAAACATCATTGAAATATTTTTAAATAGATCAGGAAAAAATGTCACTAAATAGATAGTAAATAAATATTTAGTGGTGACGGAAAAGGATTACTCTGAACATGATGTTTCAGGTTTGCAGCTTTAATTTATCATTTACTAAACATTCTAAAAAACATTTTGAAATATTACATAGAACATTTCTGCAGTATCTTTACATTTGATTACCATTTCAAATTCATAATTCAAGGAAATGTTTGCTCAAAATCAGAAAGGGTTCGCTCATATAGTTAATGCAGGGTTAATACCCTTCTGGCTCTCAACAGAGTAAATGTTCAATATCAATTTTAAAAAAAAGTTTGAACAAATAATCACTCTGAGCTAATTATATCATTAAACCTGTATGATAATGAAATACTATACTAATATACAATCAAATCTGCTTTAGTGACCACCTGTCTACAGAGACCACATTTTTTGTTTCCCTTGAAAATGGTTTCTTATTGAAACATGTACTAAAGGAACCTGTCTACAAAGACCACCTGTCCACAAAGACCACTTTCTGTGTTTCCCTCGGGCGGTCGCTATAGACAGGTTTGACTGTACATGAAAAATCTGAAATTATTGAAAGGTTACAAACAAATATATTGCTTAAATACAGAGTGGAGCTAACCTGGACTTAAGAAAAAAGAAGTAAAAAGCATATGCAGCCATACCTACTTGGGCAATTAAGCTATCCCCACCCTAGTCCAGAATCTGGCTGGTTCTTAAATGTTGTCTCTATACACCTGTACACTTGCTTCAAGCTGCCGAAGATGGCTTTATTCAAAAACTTGTATGGCCCAGCCGGGGCGTATTCTGGACTATCAAAACCCCTGTCCAAGATATCATGGGTGCTGTAGATACCTTACTTAAGTTTCACAGATTTTCACTACGTATTTGGGGTGGAATATTCTCGGCCTCTATAAAAAAATTTAAAAACCTTTCTACAGACAAACTGTCTACAGAGTTAGCTTGGACGTTACCCAGGGAATCCCCTAGAATCAGAGAGTTGTAAACCTGAAGTGCTGAAAGAATACCCCCCTTCCTGTGTGATTGATTGTATACGTGGATGTGTGTGGTGATTCATCATTGGTGATTTATCAGTTTTGTACAATATAAGTGTAACCTTTAAAAAAATTCTTATTTTTCATTTATGTTCAGTTTGATTATGATGATGTACTGAGGGAACTTTTCAACCCACAAGCTTCTTTTTTTTGGGTTCCCCTTTTTTCCCCTTATCTATTATGTTGCTGTACATGAAATGTGTTTGTAATTGTATTTGATGTAAATTTTTAATGATTTGGAAAAATAAAACAATTGAATTGAATTGGATTAAGTGTAAATTAAATGTCAGAAAAGTGCACCAGAACCCATTGAAGATGAAGGTCAGTTACAATCACTTCGTAATTTAAATTCAGTCGACCTGTTTGCAACGTCACGACCTCTGCCGTTTTCAAGACTTCATTTCATATTCAGAAAGTAACACCTTTATGCACATGTAGACATGCATCTTAGTAAGATTTAAGAATTTATAGAGAATGGGAACTACTTTGTTACAATGAGTATCAGAGAACAGCTAAAAATATATTAGATGTAAAACTAATAAATTAATTGTATTCTATTGTAATTTAATGTATTGACTGGATGTATCTGTGCTTTCTGTATTTTTAACTAATGTTGGTTGATTAGTATATATTAATTGTAGTTTGTAAATATGATACTAGATTGAATGTACTATTGTCTGAGAATCGCCATTTTTTGTTTGTAAAGCGCTTAGAAACATATTGTAATACTGTAAGCGCTCTAGAAATACAATGTATTATGATGATGATCTAAAGAAGCATATTAAGTTGAATAGAAATACATCAGATTTGGTCAGTGATATCTATGATGGGAAATAGTACAAAAAGCAACAACAAAATTCTTTAAGCTTGAATATGAACTGTGATGGATTACGATTTTCAAATTGGCAGTGTCTCTCTGGCCAATTCAGCTAGTATTAAATAAGTTGCCACCAAAGCTTAGAAAACGTAATATAATTTTAGCTGGATTATGGTTTGGTCCAACAGAGCCGTCAATGTTTACATTTCTAAAGCCATTTGCTGAAGAAATGCAAAATCTTGCTGGAAATGTAATCCAATGGAAAACTGGAAAACTGGAGATAAAGGTATTTTTGTCCCTTTGTGCATTAGACAGTGTTGCCACATGCCAAGTAAGCAATGTGAAATGGTTTAACGGGGTGTATAGAGATGTGAGGGGCATTTACACTGTCATCCAAACACGCAAAAATGCCAAGCCCCGAAACATTCCAGAACGAAGTGTGATCTTTTGGCGTGTTTTGGCATGTTTTGGCATGTTTTGGCGTGTTTGGCAAGTATAAACGCTCGCAGTTGTAACATCGCGATGTTAGGTCACGTGACTTTTGGCACTTCCGGATTGGTACCCGCGCTCTTTTAAACCAACATTCTTTCCGGCTGGTATTTATAGCATTTCGCTCATTGCGTTATCCGTTCACTCAGCTCCGTTCACTCATCCTTTTATTCAATCGTTATACAATATAGTCTAGTAGTATTTTTAGTGTTTTGTTTGGTTAATATTTTCACCATGGAAGTGAACAATTCACACTGGAGTGATGGTGAGGTGAAGTTTTTAATATCTATGTGGAGGCAGACCTCCACCTCCACCAGACTTCCAAACGTCCATCAAAACGTGGGGAAAAAACGTTCAAGGAGATGAGCCAAAGCATGAAAACGGCCGGGTATTCTAGGACGTGGACACAAATCAAAAACATAATTCAAGCAATGACTAAGGCGTACAACGATACCAATAGGTACAATAATAGAAGTGGAAGAGACCGGACGAGTTGTCCTTTCTATAAATTATTACAGTTTCCTCGGCAGCAGGCCCGCATTGAATCCCCCTCCCCCCCTGGACTTGTGCTGGAATCTTCCAGGTCGTCCACGCCCGCCACCCTGGCGTCGGGAGCGCCAGGACCGGACCGACCAGATGAGTACTTGGACGAATCTGGTAAGCTAATGTTCTTGACTTATTATTAATTCATTGCAGGAGAGCTGAAGGACAGGCGAGGTCTCCAAGATGCATTTGACTGACTACCAGTTTGTGAAACTATCTTGGTGGCTTAATACAAGAAATAGACAGCAAACTTGCAAGATTTTCCCACCCACAGAAATCACCAGAACACCCAGGCCTACATGTACATGTATATCCCAATGTGTCCATTGGAAAGGATCTGAATGGTGTTCCTGGATCCTTTTTTCAGCTTATTTTCTTTGAAAGGAATCTTAAAGCCCAGATTTTTCTCTCACTGCATGCTTCTTGTCCATTCAGTATACTGCTTGAGCAAAGAGAAAATCACTCCTATGGATTTGAGATCGGCAGCCTCAGCTTTGAATTAAGTTTCCAGAGTTGTATGGAAAGAAGCATATGTCATATAATATTCACCAGTTGCTGCATTTGGTCCAGTCGGTCAAGAACTGGTGTCCTCTTGGGACTCGCTCCACTATTTGGTTTGAGGGATATCTTAGAAATCTGACGAAGCTCTTTCATGGAACAAAAGGGGTTCCCAAATAAATCGCTTCTAAATTTCTTCATGGAACCATTTGACAAACCTGATTCGTGCTGAGGATGATTTCAGTATTCCTGTTCAGAATGTTAAGCGTAGTGTTCAAGCAGACATTGATTCACACTTCCTAGGTATTTGTTCTTATAGGAACCTATCGATAGAAGAGAAATTTGCTTTGAATAGCTTGAATGGCAGTGAAGAAGAACATGGAAAATTCTATGTAAAAGCTATTATCAACTCTGTAGACTTAGTACATGTAGATCTAATTTCTTTTGTCATGGAAGGGAACACCTCTCACTGGAGCGACGGAGAGGTGAAGTTATTATTCAGTATGTGGAGGCAAGGAGAGCTCCTCCATCGGTCATCACAAAGATCGAGTCAGGCGAAACGTGGGAGAAAACGTTCAAAGAGATGAGTGCAAGTATGGCTGCGGCCAGATTTACCTGGACATGGGGACAAATCAAAAATAAAATGTGGGCCATGACAAAATCGTACAACAATACCAACAGGCACAACAACAGGAGTGGCAGGGATGGCACAAGCTGTCCCTTTTACAATGAAATGCATGGATTTCTGGGGAGCAGACCAGCACTGAACCCTCCACCTGGAATTGTCCTGGAGTCTTCAAGGTTGCCCGAGCCCGAGCCCGCGCCCACAGTCCAGCCAGTCCCTACGAAGATCAAGCATCCAGTCCTTCCAGCCCAAGAAGAAGTCACATAATCTGTTTTGGGGTACATTGGATCTCCATCCCTGTTATCTAGCTGCAGCGACCAAGCACTGTGGGTGAAGTTCACTCAAGAAGAAAAAGATGCAGCTAAGAAGCTATTCAACAGCTGGATTGAAAATGGTGCCATGCCTCTCATAGGCATGGTGAGGGATGGATGTACTGAAGATGAAAAAGAAAGTTGCACGTTGCCTCTCTAACAGAACTACACTCCAAGCGAGAGGTAGAGTCCGTAACTGTATCAAACAATCAATGAAATAAATGATGATATGCGCAAATATAGTGAGGCACTGATCACTGTGTGGGGAGAAGCGGACATAAAGAGAATTCTGGAAGAGAAAACAAAGAGGACTCAACTTGCCTACAAAAAAATATATGAAAAGTGAGAGTAAAGTGTGTGATTGTATTGGTTTCCTGCGTTGATTTGTAAAATCACGGACTGAACTTTATAGCTGCTTTGGAATTAATTTTTTTCTGGCAAAATGGCCAGGGAGTGACAGCAAGGATGGATCATTTGAAAATTCTTTGTCTGATGGAGTTCCTGCTGCTGCTGCACCTGGAATATTGCTGTACCAGTTTGAGCCCTTTCCAGTGGGAGAAGTTAAGGAGGATGACAATGTTGTCGGCGTTCGTGATAAATTAGAAAGACATCGAAAGTAGACTTCGGAACAATCATTGGTGAGAATGATGTAAATAGCTATATTTAGGATCATTTATAGTTATTAGAGGAGGAGATTGAAAATCGCTTGAAAGATGGACCAAGAATGGTAATCCCCAAGATTCGGGACTCCTCCGTAGAAGAGACTGACGATGAGGAGCAAGTTGATGAGGAGCCTCCTGCACTTGTCCAGGCCAAGACAAATGGTGCATTAATTGCGAAAAAGAAAGTAATTGTTTGCATGTTTATACATTTCTCATGGATTAATATGGTTCTTCTCTTGGCTGTCATACAGCCTCACTTAAACCGATTTGTTATATTTGTAGTTCTTTTTATACAGGGTGTCATTGGGAGGGGGATTCTAGAAGATCTACACCCCCATTAAAATAGCATGGCCTTTTTTAAGGGTTAGATTTCTATTATTCATTACTTTTCAGAAGGAAATAAATGCTGCAAGCCAAAATGGAAAGAGGGCTGCCCTACAGAGCATAATAAAGGCAAAGCTGGCTATGAAAAGGAAAGCTGTGGAAGAAGCACCTGGACCCTCAACATCCTCTACAGTAACAGAGCCCCCTGCAGTCGAGAAGAAACTGTGAGTTGAGGTGTTAAGGCTCAAAAAGGAGGTCAGAGAGCTGACGGATCTAAACAGAAGACTGCAGGAGCAGGTCATAAACAGGTTCTCTGCAGGTGAGTGAAGAATAAATGGTAGCGAGAATTGGGCCCCCTGGGTAAAATCCACGGAGAATTCCTTCTTCAGACTCACCCACTTTGAATTCCAAGATGTAATGGAATTCATCTGTGATCTTCTGCTGAACTCCCTAAGGTGTATGAGGACGCAGGCAGCAGAGCTTGATGAAGTACCATGGAACAAGAAAGCTTGCTCGACTCACACTACTCCAAAACCAGATCAAACCTCCTGTATAACCACAGAAGAAAGTGCTGACCATGACCACAGGTACACATATAAGTGTGACTGTAGGCCATATTGTCACTGTCAGGGGTGTGTTACCAAACAAAGAGAAATAAACAAACTTGAGCACAAGGTAAAGGACCTCGAACATAAGCTCATTTCAAGGCAGGCAGTGAGCAAAACATTTGAAAGTAGCAGAAAAAAACTAATCTCAGCTGAGAACATTAAAACGGACAAAGATGTCGAGCACTCCACAGGGATGAGCTCAAAACAGGCATTTGAGGATATGTACAGCTATCTTGAGCCCAAAGCCAAGAAATTAACTATTGGAAGAGCACACAGGCAAAAATGCAATGTGAGGAATTCATTACACGAATACCAACAATTGGTCACCTGGTGACTGATGGAGAAGAGAAGAAAACAAGGAGGACATCTGAAGAAGGAAATGATCCAAATTATGCAGCAAGTATCTCTGAACTAGACAAGGAAGGAATGAAACAAAGATCATTTCATCTGGGGAGCAGACCAGCACTGAACCCTCCACCTGGAATTGTCCTGGAGTCTTCAAGGTTGCCCGAGCCCGAGCCCGCGCCCACAGTCCAGCCAGTCCCTACGAAGATCAAGCATCCAGTCCTTCCAGCCCAAGAAGAAGTCACATAATCTGTTTTGGGGTACATTGGATCTCCATCCCTGTTATCTAGCTGCAGCGACCAAGCACTGTGGGTGAAGTTCACTCAAGAAGAAAAAGATGCAGCTAAGAAGCTATTCAACAGCTGGATTGAAAATGGTGCCATGCCTCTCATAGGCATGGTGAGGGATGGATGTGCTGAAGATGAAAAAGAAAGTTGCACGTTGCCTCTCTAACAGAACTACACTCCAAGCGAGAGGTAGAGTCCGTAACTGTATCAAACAATCAATGAAATAAATGATGATATGCGCAAATATAGTGAGGCACTGATCACTGTGTGGGGAGAAGCGGACATAAAGAGAATTCTGGAAGAGAAAACAAAGAGGACTCAACTTGCCTACAAAAAAATATATGAAAAGTGAGAGTAAAGTGTGTGATTGTATTGGCTTTCTGCGTTGATTTGTAAAATCACGGACTGAACTTTATAGCTGCTTTGGAATTAATTTTTTTCTGGCAAAATGGCCAGGGAGTGACAGCAAGGATGGATCATTTGAAAATTCTTTGTCTGATGGAGTTCCTGCTGCTGCTGCACCTGGAATATTGCTGTTCCAGTTTAAGCCTGCCTTTCCAGTGGGAGAAGTTAAGGAGGATGACAATGTTGTCGGCGTTCGTGATAAATTAGAAAGACATCGAAAGTAGACTTCGGAACAATCATTGGTGAGAATGATGTAAATAGCTATATTTAGGATCATTTATAGTTATTAGAGGAGGAGATTGAAAATCGCTTGAAAGATGGACCAAGAATGGTAATCCCTAAGATTCGACTCCTCCGTAGAAGAGACTGACGATGAGGAGCAAGTTGATGAGGAGCTTCCTGCACTTGTCCAGGCCAAGACAAATGGTGCATTAATTGCGAAAAAGAAGGTAATTGTTTGCATGTTTATACATTTCTCATGGATTAATATGGTTCTTCTCTTGGCTGTCATACAGCCTCACTTAAACCGATTTGTTATATTTGTAGTTCTTTTTATACAGGGTGTCATTGGGAGGGGATTCTAGAAGATCTACACCCCCACAGACCACAGGTACACATATAAGTGTGACTGTAGGCCATATTGTCACTGTCAGGGGTGTGTTACCAAACAAAGAGAAATAAACAAACTTGAGCACAAGGTAAAGGACCTCGAACATAAGCTCATTTCAAGGCAGGCAGTGAGCAAAACATTTGAAAGTAGCAGAAAAAAACTAATCTCAGCTGAGAACATTAAAACGGACAAAGATGTCGAGCACTCCACAGGGATGAGCTCAAAACAGGCATTTGAGGATATGTACAGCTATCTTGAGCCCAAAGCCAAGAAAATTAACTATTGGAAGAGCACACAGGCAAAAATGCAATGTGAGGAATTCATTACACGAATACCAACAATTGGTCACCTGGTGACTGATGAGAAGAGAAGAAAACAAGGAGGACATCTGAAGAAGGAAATGATCCAAATTATGCAGCAAGTCTCTCTGAACTAGACAAGGAAGGAATGAAACAAAGATCATTTCATCTTTCAGTGAAGACCAGCGATGGACTATCTGTGGGGAGACACTGGAGCTGAGAGACTTTCAATCTTTGCAGGCTCCATCATGGATTAATGACAAGGTCATAAATTCCTATCTATCCGGCATTATTCTACGTCGTTACGGCGTCAAGTTGTTATATTACGTCAAACTATGGTACTACGTTATCAAATAAGAAAATGTGTGAAAAAACAAACTATATAAATATAAAGATTCAATTTCCTTTGTATCAATTCCGAGCTAAACATCGAGTCAACATGAATACTTTTGATATGTCAAATCGCTACGTTTGTTCATTATGCAATAGGACCTACTGTGAATATTTTAATTTCCGCCAAGGACAAATATGCTGGTCCGCCAGCAAACACCCACATCACGACGGAATTCCACAAGTATCGGAGTAGTGAAACTGGTATCTGCAACACTGCAGAAGCTTGTACTTCATGATTGCAGTGAAATTGCTCAATCGTATTTCAAGTATTATGTCCTGGAATTTCTTTTTGAAAAGTATTTGAGCATTTGTAAGATGGAGATGATGTTGCTGTTCCATTGTCTTCGCATGATGAACAGGTTTTGCAGTATGTTGCTGGGTATGTACAATTGGACGTACAATTCAATAATCCAATATTTTCAATTTCATTGTCATTTTGGAAATAGAAATATCTCAATGAAACCAATAAAATCATGAAACCCAAACAGAACTATTGAACAGAACTTGTTTCTTTTATTATTATTGTTATAAAACGGTTCACAAAAATTCTATTCTATTATGACAATTGTAGGGAGGGAGGTCTCTCTGAAGCTATCCGACGAATTACTGAAGACACGGTTGATTAATGCCATCAAGAAGATGTCGACACTTGGTCAGACCAGCTCATTAGAGGCATTTCGGCCTACTGCAGGCCCAGTTGCGGGTTGGGTGTCAGGACGTGTCTTGATCTTGCACCTGTGAGGGGAGGCCTCAAACCGCTTTGGGCATGGTGAAGGGAGTATCCCCATGTCTATTTTGGGTATTCTCTTGGAGTGGAGGTCCTAATCAAAAGGCAGCCAAAACACAGCGTATTGTAAAGGACCTTGCTGTGGAGCCACACTGGTCTCAAGCTCAGTTGAGGGAAAGATAAGACCTCGCCATGCCAAGCTGCAAGAAAAGGTAGCAAAGCCAGCCCTCAATGCTCAGAAGCTGTAAGTGCTGAGTGACTTAATGCAGCAAACCTGACAGAGGATGAGAAGAGGGAGAAGCTCAAAAAAATAAAACATTACCTTGCTGAAAAGATACAGGACTTGTGTAGGGTAAAGAAGTAATATCACCTTTGTATCATATATGTAAAAGTAAGGCATGTCTGTACAACTTGTACAGTGTACCTCCTCCACATCATCACTCACCACGTTGAAGCTGGATCAACAATCTTCACAGATGGCTGGGCAAAGTACGCATCCCTGAACAACCTCGACTTTGGACACTTTAATGCCATCCACAAAGAATCCTTCAAAGGTCATAGGGAAGGTGGTAAAGCCAACGCTCTGCCCTAGGAGGCTGAATGCCATACAAGGTAAGTCATTCAGGGCTTCGTACAAAGGCTGAAGGGGAAGAACCTGACAGAAAAGGAGCAGGAGCTGGAACTACTAAAAATGGAAAAGTATATAGGAGAAAAGATTCAAGACCTTAACAAAAAATAGTTACATGTAGCTAAGTACTAGTAAAAATTAACCCCCTCTTAGAAAGTTGAAAGCAGAAGTGGAGTAAAGGAAGTCTGCTCCAACCGGATCCAAGGTGCATAGAAGCATGCCAAGGACCATTTCCGAAGAATATATGGGACCACCCTGTCCAACTTCGAGACACACATAGCTGAGGTCATTTGGAGAAACAACGTCTCGAGGCAGATTATCTTTGAAACCTTGTCGCTTCTGCGATGATGTTTCCCCCCTGACCATGTCCAAAGTTCTAAATTATGAATTATGAATTAATGTAATCTGAATTCTAATAAGTGATATTTCTATTCTTTATAGAAAAGAGAAAGGCAGGCAAATTTTTCCAAGGAGGAGAAGCTTGCAATGGTAAATTTCCTTCATTTCATACATTGTATGTCAATCCCAGGACATCATGAAAGTTCAAGATAGGACAGATGGCCAGCACAGGAGCATCAAGAAGATCGGCCCGCCCGAAAACCATCTTGGATTGAAGTTTTAGAAAAGAGGCTTGCTTATGTTCAGGGGGAGTATGCCAACCTCCAAAAAAGGCATCGCTTTGCCTTTGGTCAGCCAGAGAGTAGCAGGTATAGTGGAGAATATTGTCCCTAGTGATACATATAGCCATCATCAGTCACAGTTGGATGATATTGATGTATAAATACAAGTCCAGCTGTGTAGAGATGCTTTCAGTAATATGGAGCTACTTAAACTGAATAATAAGTTGGTTTATTATATATAGAGAGAGATGTTAAAATGAAGTTTGTAAAGATGTACAAGAACCAGGCAAATACGGCTGCCTTTTAATGTATTGGAGTTCAGCGAATTTCGTATGTATGCAGTGCACAACATGGCATCCTCCAGGGATGAGGAGTGCACTTGTATTGGCATGGGAGGATCACTCATGCTCATGCCCATGCTGTCCTTACCCGAGGAAGGAAGGTAGATGCAGCAGCAAAGGTAGGAGGTGAAGCAGAAACCCACGTATCCAACCTTGTGCACTGAATATTAGGTCACAGTTCAGTGCCATCAGGTCTCTCTGCCTTGAAGTATGGAAATGAAATGGAAGGGAAATGAAAGGGAGAGGCAAGGACCGCGTATGTCAAGGCTCAGCGGTCTACGCACAGGAAACGTGTCGTGACAAAGGTGGCCTATTCCTTCACCATCAACATATGTATGTGAGGGCAAGTCCAGACGGACTGGTTCAGTGCGAATGCTGTGGGAAAGGAGTGCTGGAGATAAAGTGTCCCTTCAGCATTTCACATACTGCTCCCTCTCACAAAAAAATGTAGGGTTCCTCGAAATGAGGGAAGATGGTACTCTGTGTGTTAAGAAGTCACACCAGTACTATTCGCAAGTACAAATTCAGATGGGAGTTCAACAGCGGACATTGTGCGACTTTTTTGTATATACAAGGCATGGACACGTTACTGTAAGAGTTCTGTTTGATGATGAGAGTTGATATGCTCATATCCGACAGATTTCAGCGAGTACTGCGTTTCCGGCTGGCTGCTCTGCCCCTTATTTCGCATGGCGTGATTGGAGTGGGAGCTGATGAGTTTGGACTAGTATGTCGGATAAACTCAGGTTGGCAAGCAGTGCGACCACATGTGACTGAGGTTGACCTGCTAGAGATGAGAGCCATGATTTATCAGCAAAATTGGTCGAGAGTGGTTCCCTCTCTGCAACCAGTGAACACGCCGGCTGCGTTAGTTCACTTTAGGCCCCTGATATTTCTGGTGAACCTTCTGTCTGATGACCAGCGAAGGCAACTCGCTGATTTAAGAGAGGTTTGGCCAGACCGGGGTCACCCCGGCGGAACCTAACAATCCAGCCTGAGCCGCAACGTTCCATGGGGATTTCGATGCCCATTATCACCTGGACCGTCTACAAGCCTCTGTACGCAGGTCCAGGAGATATCCTAAACCGCTAAGGGATTCAGACCATTTGGTCAATGTCGAGGGGGGAGTTAGGAATTTCTGTGACCCAGAATCCTTTATGACCTCCTAGCTTGGGCAGAAAATCAAGGCACACTGCATATCGTCAGCTCGTTCGATGGTGCTGGCAATTTTTGGGCAGACGAGTGGGGGTTCCACTACCTTCCTGTGCAGTGACCATGATAAGGAATGCATTTCCATCAGAAGTATACAAAGGTCTTGAGGACATTTACATGTAGATTGCCTTCATGTATTGAACTTGATCATGTGAAAGGGTTGAGGGGTAGTGATTTACTCGTTTGGCTCCAGCATAGCCTCTACAGATAAACTTTTTGTATGGTGGCAGCGTGAAGAACACTACATGAACAGTTTATTTGGAATTGCTAATACAATTTACAAGTTCTTAATCTGAACCATCATAGTCATAGAATATTTAAACTTGTATTTGCTGCTTTTTTTGGGGGGGGGGGGAGGGGTTGACAATTTATGTGATTTTGTATCTTGTATAGACTGATTTTCAAAATGTTGGCATTATTATATTTACTGTTTGTGTGTGTAAGAGGGGAGGGGGTGCTTATGTTGTCTGTATTTTTGGGGGTGCTGTTTAATGTCTAATAAAAATTGTTATTTCAGGACTCAAGAAAAGGATCAATGCGGTGTCGAAGCTGAAGGATTACCAAGTCGTAGGCAGGTGGAAGAGATCCATAATTAATCAGGTCTAGTGGTGTGCATCTTCAACACTGGATGGGGATGGAGATGTGATTGTTGCCAAGTACAAGTCCATCCTCAACCACATCAGGAATGTGCATGACAACCACGGAGACCTCTATCCGGCATGTGCACATGGAGAGCAATATGCACAACGAGAGTGGATGAGGCAAGGTTAGTGAAAATGATAGAGAATGGCATTATGGTAGCAGGATGTATATTTCTTTTGGGGTATATTTTAATTTTAGCAAAATATTTCTTTTTTATGTGTGTTTTTAGCACTTGGTGAGTTTGTAGGTATAGATATAACCCAATTTTTAAAGTGTGTGATGCAAAATAATTGATTATCCTGGTTTTGAATGATATTGCATACTCTACGTTGAAATAAAGGAAACAAAACGAAATATAGAAATACAACACACTCATGCCCTATGTTTCTGTTATGGGAAATACTATTGAATTCATTAAATTCATGTCATTGGAAAAGTGAGTGTGGAAATACATCAAATTATATGCAATATTACATGGGCTCAAGGGAGTGCAAGAAACAAAAAGACAGGTTTCTGTCCGCCCTATGTTTTAAACTTTTGTAATAAGTTATTCATTACTGTATGTACTCAGGTACGAAGGCATTCGAGAAGCCGTCAGAGGAAATGACGAAAAACAAGACTGATGAATGACCTGAAGAAAATGTCTCCTCTAGAACAAACAAGTTCTGTGGAGTCATTTCATAGTGTGCTGCTACATTGGTGTCTGAAAATGCTAGCCTACTCGTACGCCGGTATGAAGTGCAGGTAAGAAATAACAGTTTGTTGTGGTTTCATTCTGTGTAGAATGAAGAGCGGAAACACACACACAAAATTTTACTTTTTTTTCAGCCTTATAGTTGGCGCTGGCACTGTGACCAAGGAGTTACCATCTGGTAACTTGCTGTGACGTAACTTTGGTGCCGGTGCGGCGCCCAAACACTCCCGGCGAAGATCTGGACCAGCCCCCGTAGCTAGCCCTGCGACCGGCCCAGCCTCACGTGAGCCCACATGAAGGCAAGGAAGGCATATCTCTTCACCAGGAAAGGAGTAGAATACCTCGAGAACCTCCTCAGAGACGACCTCCAATATCCAACCCAAAGAAACAAAGCACTCACAGTGCTTCTTCAAGTGTGCATTGCACTCATGTTTTTTGCCGGTGGGACCTTGCTTTATCAGATAGCTCGAGCACATCGTACGAACAATGCAACTGTGTCTTGATGCGTTAGAAAAGTCTCAATTGCTCGTGCACTTCGACAGAGTGAGGTAAGCAACAACCTATCTTTAGATTTCATTTCATTTTGCATTGAACTTAAGTAGTTTTAGTAAATAATAGATCTAGAATCAACTAGAATCAACAAGACTCTATTCCCTAGCGCTAGCTTGAACTGAAGTCTAATAATTAAGACTAAATAGATATCAAGATCCACTATGTCTAGTTTGCAATGCCATGAAAGATAAAGAGAATTGGTTTATTGAGATAAAATGACATCTGATATGATAGCTAAAACTTGAGTTTGTTAATTTAAAAAAGTAAAATGTGTAAAGAACCTCTGTAATCATATAGAAAATATGAAAACATCATATTATAGAATTAATGTTTTCATAGTTTTAAAAAATCTTGTAATTCTATATTATTTGTAATACTTTCGTACATATATAAAGCTGACGTATCATCTTCTCAGATTTGAGGATTTACCTGGAAACGCCCCTCCAAAAACAAAACTTGGAAGAATAATTATATAAAACTACAGAACTTATGTTGTTTTGGGGCAAGGGTAGTTCTATGTTAAACAGTTGGTCATCAAATATTTCTTATATCATTAAGTAACCAATTTTAATTCAATATTTGAACAGGTATGAACTTCAATAAGGCAGTCTCCATGGAGTTTATCGACTATGTAAGAGAAACAGAAAAGAGTGCAAAAAATGGATCCTCATCATATGAGCATCTAAGAATGGCTCCGGTTTCGCTAATAGTTGTAGAAGTGGTAAGTGATACATGCTATTGGATGTAATCTATGTGCATACATGTATATAGATAGGATGAAGACTGTTCGGTGTTTGAAAATAAGATGTATGATATTGAGATATGAATAGGATTTGAACATATTCATGTAAGTACTTATAATTTCAGTCCATAGCTTTTACACCCATTCAGCTTTTTATTATTTTTTTCAGAGTAAAATGATGAGGGAATGCTTGAATAAAGCTCTCAGATTCTGAAAGAAATATGCATACATTATACATACACATTTCAGATCAGAGTTTACCTTTTATAATGCAGCTACATGTAATGCAGAAATAGAGCCTGTTATACTATATATTTCTCATCACTCCAAAGAACCTACACTGTATGATACTCTCCTCATTTTTAACATTACTATATGGATATCTTGAAGAGACCATAGTCGTATAGGAAGTTATTAATTTATCCTCATTTTTGGCTGTGTTAACAAGGATGAATATAACCTCACTTTTGGCTCTGTTAACGAAGATGAATTTATCCTCATTTAGCTGTTAAACGTAGATGAATTTATCTTCAATGTATGGTGTTGGCAAAGGCCCAGTACTGTATACAAGATACAAAAATGCTGAGATGACAGACGAAACGAAACAAAAACAAAGGGAACTTGTTAAAGAATGAATGAAAAGATACAGGTAACAAAAGAAAGAGCAGGATGCAAAGGAAGTTTTTTCTTACTTAAGTGAATATGACATACATGTATCTTTTATGTATTTAATGTTCTTGCAAAGAAGTTATATTGTTAATAAAGCAAATCAAGTTTATGGATATGTTTATACATGTACACATACCTGCGTAACTGGACATGAGGTCCAGCCAGGTTAATTAGGTAGCACAAGTTTGATGAAGTCGCAGAATGAAAAGGGTTCCAGCTATGCATTAAGAAGTATATGATTATGACTCTAAATTGTGATGTTATTTAAGCAATTCAATAATTGCACCAATTATACTGTTCATGACACAAATTTTGATTGTAAAATGAGTGGTATACATTATTACTCAAAAATTATTGATAACCCGATTTATATGTCGGTTATTCATGCGAATGATGTCTACCCGCCCTCCTATGCCCTTTGCACACACACACACACACACACACACACAATAACATAATATTATTATCTTTATTATTAGCCCTGGAGGAAGTTTATCTTCCAAACATGAGGAATATTGGAAGTTCTGATTTTCTTCTTGCTTTTTTACCATTCCTATTAATGCAGGAAATACAGATATGTTGCATACCGACAATTTGTGCGCTGGTGTTGGGGTGTCTTAATAGGCAAAGACATCAGAGTCCAGCTCCCTGCCTGTGTCCAGACCGTCATCAAGAACACTTACCCGGACGGTGGAAACAACTATTGAGGTACCGTGCTGAGATGGCTAGATATCATCTAATTGAGCGATGGATTCTACATTTCATTTCAATCTTTAGGAAGTGATCATTAGTTTTTTCATTCTAGGAAATGGTGAAACGAACCTGACTGGGCGCGATGGGCGCTGCCTGGCAGACTTTGTGAAGAAAAATCGACAAGCTTTGTTTGGCAAAGCGGGGAACTGCGTGGAAAAGGTTTGTAAAATCCAATGCAGATCTATATTTATGAAAATTTCCAGAACATAACTATGATTTCAAATTTGAATAAAGAGTCTTTTTATCTAACTTATTTCTATTTTGCCTTCTTGCAACTTTCTTCTAATAGTACCGTAAAGTGATGTTTTGGTTTTCATTTTTTCTGATGCCCAAGACAGAATGCAGTCCACTGTCTTTGGAGACAGTTAGATGCAGCTCATGGGTTTGGAAGATAGAAACTTACAAGAATTTCCACAAAATGATGATTTGGGGGATAAAAGAAATATCAAAAGAAGAGGAGACTAAAAGAGAAAATGATGTTATTGACAAATAGATCTGTTCAGTGTAAAAAACTAATATAAAGAGGTTCGAGACAGGCAGCGATGTTGATGTACTACAGTGTATGTGTTTGAACACCAGTGACCTGGATCGCTAATGTTTTCAAAGAGCAAATTTATTGATACTAAAATATTACATAATCATGCACCATCTCTTCTCAAAATCCTCTTCATTTCTGTACTATTATAGGAAGAAAGGCAAGCCATGGTCAGAAATTCTCCCGGGCCTCAAAGGGGAGCTTCCCAACATCTCATCGACCTGGTACTGAGCATACTAGCCAGCTCAGCAGAGGTGGAGAGGGGCTTTAGTAGACTGAAGCTTCTAAAGACCTCTATCAAGAGTTCCCTGCGGGATGACAGGGTGACGGACCAGCTCTTACTACAATCTACGGATATCATTCTGGATAATGATCTGCCTGATAATCACGTTGTTGGAAAGTATCGCATGTGCAAGACGAATTTGCAAATACTCTCAGATTCTAGCTGGTTTAATGATTTGATCATTGATTCTTACCTGTATTTGGTGAAGCATACCCAAGTTAGAGAAAAGAACAATGTCTCATTGTTGCAAAGGAAGAAAAAGCTTTCATGCATGCAGCTGCATACAAACACATGCTTCAAGCAGAAGATAAAATGAAGAAAGCAGACATCACTGGAAGTACATCTCCATGAGTGACAATGATGTTCAAGAGAGGGGCAGATCAAAGGCGATACAACTTACCCACGAGTGATGAAGTGGCTGCTGTGTTTGTTGGTGAAGATGGAATGCCACTAGAGAAACGAGACATAGCAGTATATCCCAGAGACAAACCACTACAACAAATTTCCTCCATATCATCAAATGTTAACCCCATGATATATCCTTTATTGTTCCCAAGGGAAGATCTGGGATGGGTGGTAAATGAAAAACACCAAGAACAACATGCTTCAAGATGCTTCAGTTCTACTCGTACCGTCTAGCGATAAGGGAGGAATTCAGTCCCTGCACCGAAGTGGAAAATTATTCCAACAGTACATAGTGAATGCATATGTTAAGACTGAAGCCAACAGATTAAATTACATCAGAAACAATCAGACAAACTTGCGTGTAGAGAAGTACAAGGGTTTGATGGATCACATCCACAACCAATCAACAACAAGGAATGTTCCTGTTCGAAAGGTGGTTATTCTTCCATCAACTTTTCAGGGAAGCCCAAGAAATATGCAGCAGCACTTTCAAGACGCCATGGCCATTGTATAGAAATATGGCAAACCAGATCTGTTTCTGACATTCACATGCAATACTAAATGGAGAGAAATACAGGAAAACCTTCTGCCAGGACAGCAACCGTCTGATCGCCCGGATTTAATACAGTGGTGTAGCAAGGGTATTCAACTTCAAGCTGAAAGAACTTCTCAATGACATAAAGGAACATGTACTGGGACGACCTATAGCATGGGTTTATGTTATCGAATACAAAAACCTAAACTTGCAACTAAGTATGTGAATTACCATGAATTTGAGAAATATTTGACGTTATAATTTAAGCATACATTAAATTTCCTCATTGTTTTCTTTTAATAATAGAATGGCCAAAGTGACTGAGACAGCCAAAGATGCAGAAGTCAATCCTCCAAATGATCGGAGTGTGCACCAGATCGAGACATCACCAATACAATGTCCAACAGGCAGCGAATCAGATGATGAATGTGGTCAAAGACATGGAAAAAATTGTGAAGAACATGGAAAATGACCGAGTGACTGAGACAGCCAACGAAAAGATGCAGAAGTCAATCCTCCAAATGATCGGAGTGTGCACCAGATTGAGACATCACCAATACAATGTCCAACAGGCAGCGAATCAGATGATGAATGTGGTCAAAGACATGGAAAAAATTGTGAAGAACATGGAAAATGACCGAGTGACTGAGACAGCCAACGAAAGATGCAGAAGTCAATCCTCCAAATGATCGAGTGTGCACCAGATTGAGACATCACCAATACAATGTCCAACAGGCAGCGAATCAGATGATGAATGTGGTCAAAGACATGGAAAAAATTGTGAAGAACATGGAAAATGACCGAGTGACTGAGACAGCCAACGAAAAGATGCAGAAGTCAATCCTCCAAATGATCGGAGTGTGCACCAGATTGAGACATCACCAATACAATGTCCCACAGGCAGCGAATCAGATGATGAATGTGGTCAAAGACATGGAAAAAATGTGCAGAACATGGAAGATGAACATGCAACAGCGAAGAAAACAATGGTCGAAAAAAACAGAGAAGTGGCCAAACAAAATCATGTTCTCAAAAAAGAAAACAAAGAACTCAATCTGAGTTGGAAAAGATGCAAACGGACCTGGAGCTTTCCCAATCAAGCCTAACTGCACTCTGTGGACCAGACGATGATGACAACATAAACGAACTGGATACCAAAGAAGGCAGCCAGGATTTGTTTTAAACAAGGAACTCAACATTGATATGATACATTCACCTTGAGTTTTATTTCTACATCGCATAAAGATAATTCAGTGCTTACATTGTGTATTTATAAGTATGATACAGAGTACCAAAGTGTGACGTGGCTACCTTGAGCAAGGTGTGAGACGTGTGATCCCGGCGTGTGCTGTGACGAAGATCCATGAGGCTTTCCCAGCGCCTGACGGAAATTATATCGGGTTCAAAGAAGACGATGGAGAGGAGATAGCAGTACCTGAGGAATTTATAATTCGATGCAAACCCTGCCACAAGACGGTAATGTGGGTTGAAGGAAGAAATGCAAGAGAATCAAACCTTTCTCAGCAACCACGTAGTGTCACTGTTACAGGTGAAATTTTCGCAGTAAGCATTAATTTATTGCGGTGTTATTATAAGATATACATTATATTATATGCTGTTCAAAAAAAAAAAATTGGTATTTTAGACAAGTATGGGCCCCAGACATCAAACTGAAGTGTAGTTCCAATTTACCTAGTCACCCGATTCACCTGTTCCATCTATCATTAATTATATCTCGATATAAAATGGTTCAACCCAACAGTACACATATGAGAGATCCCACCTTGAAGAAAAACTATGTAATTTTACTTCAAAATTTGCAGGGGCCTCCCCTTCTTCATCATAGGCCTATATATGTATGTATGTATGATCATGCAATTTTTTTTTTATATCTCAACACCTCCAATATATGAAGTATGAAATATAAATTAACCCAAATTTGTTTATTTCCTTAGTATTGGTAAGGTCTCAGAAGATCCCAAGGATAATGTTTTGAAAATATGCAAAAGGTCTCGTCACTCATGACTCTATTAACACACTCTTATTTTGCTATAATTTTCTTTTATCAGATTTTATCAGATGCCAAAGTTTCCAAGACTAAAGGTTACAACCATTTCTAATGGCCGTGTGTACTAGAGCACAATGAGTAGGCCTCATTCAGAGATTCCTCAGGATTCAGTTCAGACAGTACATGATCCTGTAAATGTAATGCAGGCAATGGAAGAACCAGCTGAACCAGAAGGTAATGTGTCCAAAGGGGGGGGGCCCAACTGGGACCATAAGGCAGAAAATACAAGAGAGAGATGCCTGGGAGAAGGTGAAAAAACGACCTTAGAATGTCCTTCTATGAATCCATCTGCCCAGAGGAGGGTCTCTGTATCATCTGTCAGAAAAAGCCTGACCTACTTGTAACATGCAGAGACTGTTCGAGGACAGGCCATGTGTTCTGCAGAGATTGTGCCATTAAAATGCAAAAGGGGGCCAAACCGGGAGCACAAGGCATAAAAATACAAGAGAGGGATGCCTGGGAGAAGGCGAAAAAACGACCTTAGAATGTCCTCCTATGAATCCATTTGCCCATAGGAGGGTCTCTGTATCATCTGTCAGAAAAGCCTGACCTACAGTGTACTTGTTACGTGCAGAGACTGTTCAATGACAGGCCATGTGTTCTGCAGAGATTGTGCCATCAAAATGCACAAGGGGAAGGGGGCCCAACTGGGAGCACAAGGCAGAAAATACAAGAGAGGGATGCCTGGGAGAAGGTGAAAAACGACCTTGGAATGTCCTTTTTTGAATCCATCTGCCCAGAGGAGGGTCTCTGTGTCATCTGTAAGGAAAGGCCTGACGTACTGGTAACATGTAGAGAGTGCTCAAGGACAGACCATGTGTTCTGCAGAGATTGTGCAATAATAATGCACAAACAGCACTGTTTGTTGCATACTCTAGTGGAATGGCAGGTAGGTGGAAATACATAAACTCTGATATATACAGTAGTTTAAAGTAAATATCTCCTTGGTTATATGAAACAATTAGATATTCAGTAATATCCTAAGTTTAATTTCTGTAGTGCATGTGTATTTTAATCATGATGACATTTCCTTAGTATTGGTATGTTTTAAGAAGATCCCAAGGATAATGTTTTGAAAATATGCAAAAGGTCTCTTGTCACTCATGACTCTAAAACACTCTTATTTCGCTATAATTTTCTTTGTTTCATCAGATGCCAAAGTTTCCAAGACTAAAGGTAACAACCATTTCTAATGGCCGTGTGTACTAGAGCACAATGAGTAGGCCTCATTCAGAGATTCCTCAGGATTCAGTTCAGACAGTACATGATCCTGTAAATGTAATGGAGGCAATGGAAGAACCAGCTGAACCAGAAGAGAATGTGTCCAAAGGGGGCCCAACTGGGAGCACAAGGCAGAAAATACAGGAGAGGGATGCCTGGGAGAAGGTGAAAAACGACCTTGGAATGTCCTTTTTTGAATCCATCTGCCCAGAGGAGGGTCTCTGTGTCATCTGTCAGAAAAAGCCTGACCTACTTGTAACATGCAGAGTCAGCAGAGACTGTTCGAGGACAGGCCATGTGTTCTGCAGAGATTGTGCCATCAAAATGCAAAAGGGGGGCCCAACTGGGAGCACAAGGCAGAAAATACAAGAGAGGGATGCCTGGGAGAAGGTGAAAAAACGACCTTAGAATGTCCTTCTATGAATCCATTTGCCCAGAGGAGGGTCTCTGTATCATCTGTCAGAAAAAGCCTAACCAACTTGTAACATGCAGAGACTGTTCGAGGACAGGCCATGTGTTCTGCAGAGATTATGCCATCAAAATGCACAAACAGCATTGTTTGTTGCATACTCTAGTGGAATGGCAGGTTGGTGGAAATACATAAACTCTGATATACAGTAGTTTGAAGTAAATATCTCCTTGGTTATATGAAACAAATAGATATTCAGTAATATCCTAAGTTGGATTTCTGTAGTGCATGTGTATTTTAATCATGACGACAGGGAATCATAAAGTTGCAAGTCGTAACCAGAAGAAATTTCCACTGCAATTCTGATTGCTTGAAATACATGTTGTATTACAGTCTTTTCGGATCTGTCACTCAAACTAATTTTGTTTTTTCTTATTTCTTTAATTAAAATCTCCTGTATAAAATAAACCCAGAACTAGGTGCAGGTGAACAAGGATTCACCTGTGGCACAAATGTCTAATTTCTTCAGATGCTAGTAGGAAAATTGAAGTGGCCTTCCAGTGTAATGTATGCATAAGTTTAAATCATTTCAGACAACTCAGTGTCAGTCTCATGTGTATAAGTGCTTTTTTCTTTTCTTTAGAAGTTAGAAGATGTCAGTCTCTCACAACCCACCAATTGTTTTGTTTATATTAATCAATGATATACATACATATTTAAGTTTTTCTCCAAACATCTCATTAATGCAACTATGGGACGAGATACCAAACCTCTCTTGTATACTAAGCGATAAGTTATCTCTCTTAGACTTACAGTTCCTTGTCAAGGAGTGAGAGTGGGGGAATTGGATATTCAGAAATCTATCTTATTTTGTAGAGCAATTTCAAGATATGAAGGAAGTAACAGAGAAGCTGTTGAAAGATCGTGACCAATACCACAGGAGACTGAATTTGGAAGTAAGCAGGATTCTAGAAAAGAGCCGGAGAGGATCTGGATGCAACAAGAAGATCAACCCTAACACCCGAGCAAGGGAGATTTACTTTGCTCATTGGCTCGGATCGTCGACGGATGGGGACTAATCCAGACCCAGGCCGATAATAGCCAGCAAAAAGTGCCTCGCTTAGATAATCAACGACCCACTAGTTTTTGTAAAGTCATCCTTTACAATAATCATTATGAAAACATACGTGAGAAGACAATCAGACTACAACATCTTTGAAATTAGCAAGTAGCATGAAACTAGTTACATGTCTTCAACCTAATATATTCCTACTGCCGTTTCCTAGAGATTCTATTACCAACTGGCAAACTATCAAAGGGTTAGTGTATTTTGAAAATCCCATAAAAAAATATTTAAAAAAGCTACCTCGAAAAAATGTCGTCAATAAGTTTCAGTGCATAAAATCTGTGAACATGATAATTTACACTTATAAAGCTGGATGATTGGCACTATGCAAATAAAATAAAACAAGATTGTAAGTAAATATAAAAATATTGTGGCGTGTCGTTACTGAGAGAATGAAATTACATGTACATGATGTACATGTATCATATGAAAAGGTGATATCTACAAGATAATCTAGTGTATTGTAATGTAAAGTGATCTGTAAGTTTAATGAAGCTTTATTTCTCCCCTTTAAATTCAGGACACCTTCAGTTGTTAGAAGAGCACTCGAAACGTCGAGGCCTGCGTAGCTCTCTTCTTCTTCAGTGCACCAGAGTTTTTGCAAGATGGAGCATCGCTTCAAATCTTCCCCCAATGCTGTGGCAGAGGGGGCAGGTCTATCCGCAGAAGTTAACAAAAGATCTGTTTTGGCAGCATGTGAAGTGGGCCTTGCCAGGGAAGCTCTAGCAGACTTCTGTGGATACATGGACCTGCCCCCTCCTGTGAATCACAAGAGCTACCAGGACCACATATACCGTCTGCACTTGGAGACGGATGAGGTATGTACATGTACATGTACAGGATCTTGGTGGTCTTCAAATTGAAAAAAATAACCAAAGAAACAAATTTGATATACAGACTTGTGCACTTTTTGTGTACTGTATTATGAATAATTTTTCCTCCTCTCTTTGTTCTCCAAACCCACTGCAGGTCTGTGAGACACAGATGAAGGAGACCGGTGAGCGAGTTCGGGAGGTGGTGCTGAAGGCCAACCCGCAGCTGAATTCGGATGACATGCTGGACGTGGCAGTGTCGTACGATGGAACGTGGCACAAAAGGGGTTATGTATCTAATCATGGGGTGCGGGTAGTAATGAGTATGGACACTGGTGAGGTTACTGATAGGGCAGTTCTTTCTAAAGTATGTAAAGCATGTCAGTTTCGAGAAAGCTGGGATAAGGAGGGGGAGGAATACATAAAGTGGTGGGATGATCATAAACATAGTTGTTTGGGAAATCATGTGGGAAGTAGTGATAGCATGGAACCTAAAGCAGCTAAAATATTGTGGGGGAGATCTGTAGAAAAGCATAGGTTAAGGTACAAGTCCATAATTTCTGATGGGGATAATTCAACTTTTAATTTGATTCAAAATACGTATGGGGACGCAAGGCAAGTTAAGAAATATGATTGTGTAGGGCACGTAGGGAAAAGAATGTTTAATGCATTAGATAAGTTTTGTAAGGACGGGGATCATTCGTCAAGTGAAAAGAAGTTAATGAGGAAAGGTAACAGTCATTTATGGGGTACTTCAGATAATGGGACTGTAGGTAGGATGAGTAGGTTATATAGAACTACAATTAAAGAGTGTCAAAATCGTAATGCGATAAGGGATGAAGAAAAAAGAGCAAGGGTTGTAGAGAATATGCAACGGAGGGTATCGGCTATTCTTTATCATTCATGTAAAAGTGATGATAATGAAGCGAGCCACCAGTACTGTCCAGACAATGGGTTTTGTGAGTACAGAAACAAAGGCACAATGAGGGATGAAGACCACCATCTAAAAGTCCCGACATGACTCAGGCCTAGATATGATATGAAGTAAAAACTATACTCATTTGACCAGGTAGTCAATATAACCATTGCAAAATGACCAGAGGTGAAATATGCTATACGATCCTCGCAATTAATATATTTTGACGTGTTGTGGAGCAATCACACATTTTTATCTATAAGAGCTATCTAATATATTAAAACATACATAAATTTGTACTACATGTACTTTAAACCAAATCAGGTTCTTTCCGTGGCACGTTGTTGAATATTGCATGGTGTAAACTGGAGTAGAAGTTTATAAGCCTCATTAACGTCTTCATATATAATACAAATAAATAGCACTACAGTACAAATGTTAATAAAAAAATCAAAATATTTCAGCCTTATTACTTTTCAAAATAGAAAAATAAAAAACCTTTTCTCATCTTATTGCACAAGGAACTGCTGTTATCTCTCTACATACTGCAAACTTATCTTGAGCACGTCCAGTAGACTTTGGTAGACAGGTGTTTCCGATATCTTACTGCCTGATGGAAGTCCTTTCTGTTGAAGACACTCCTGGAGTACAGAGTCTATCTGTCTGGCTACCTGTGTTGGAGGTAACCTAAGTAGGCCTGGAGTGCCATAATGTCTGCTGAAAATATCTGCACAAACAGCCTGCAGAGGAAATTGAGAAAATATTAAGGTCAAAGAAAAAGATGAAGACATGGAGAAGAAGAAAAGATGAAGAAGAAAAAGAGGAAGAAAAAGGAGAAGAAGTAGAAATAAAAGAAGACAAAAGAATAAGACAACGATGAAGGAGAAAACAGAGAAGCAAACAAACAAAAAAATGAAGATAAAGACGAAGTAATAGCAAATGAGGAAGTAAAAGAAGAAAAAGAAGAAAGGAAGAAGCAGTAACAAATGAATAAGATAAGTAATAAGATGACGAAGGACAAGAAGACGAACAAGAAAGTAAGGTGAAGAAGGAAAACAAGAAGAAAAAGAAAAAGAAGAAAAAGAAAAAGAAAAAATGGAGAAGAAGAGAGGGAAGAGAGGGAAGAGAGTATTCAGAGAAAAAAGTTTTTTTTAATCATAAATGACACATTATACTTTTAATAATACACCAATGCTACTATTTCTTAATATTAAGACCATGCTGAAGAAAATTATAATGCTCTACTTCAATGTACTTGTACATGTTTTTTTAACATCAACCTCTATTTAAAAGAAATACAAAAATCTTCAGTTTTCACCAATTGCTATTAAAGCAAATAGAACTTCATGCTAATGTCAATACCTGAAGATTTGTATTAGATCGCTGACTATTGCACCTCCCTGATGTTGTATTGCAAGACCCTTTACAGTCAAAGAAATGGCAATCTTGGGCAGAAGTGCACTCTGGTTGGTTGAGAGTAGTGTCCAGTTGATTCTGGAAGAAGGTGATGTCCACATCGATGGCCTTAACCACCCAATCCTGCGTGACTCCAAAGTTACTGTGCTTCACGTCGCACAGGTGCAGTTTCTCTGGGAACTGATCGTCCATGGCTCCGATGAACTCGACCATTGCCATTGCAACCTTAGCCCGATTTAACCAGGGCAGGGAA
The DNA here is from genome assembly GCA_037976565.1 of Mesocentrotus franciscanus. Classification (NCBI taxonomy): domain Eukaryota; kingdom Metazoa; phylum Echinodermata; class Echinoidea; order Camarodonta; family Strongylocentrotidae; genus Mesocentrotus; species Mesocentrotus franciscanus. The sequence continues at coordinate 23,888,482 of CP137677.1, read as the reverse complement.
GCCAACTGATGCTGCATGCTGATGGCACTGGGGTTGAGAATATATCCCGGAGGCACATACTCCAGGATGTAAAAATGGCCACACGTGCCATAGATTTCAGGATAATGGCGAAATTGGTTCCAGAATTTGTTAAGGACAAACTCCTCTTGTTGAAGCAAAGCCCACAGGCTAATGATTTCTGAATCAGTTAGTCCTTCTCGAGTATCTTCGTGAGTACTATATTTGCTCTTCCACATGTGTTTGAGCAAGTCCTCTTCAGTCATCTCCAACTCAAAACCGAACTGCCCTTTAACTTGGTGATAGACCATGGATGTGAACAGATCTATGTCAGGAACCACGGTCTTCATGGCACCCTCTTTGTCAATGACGGAGGCAAAGGGTTGTGGGTAGTCTGAAAGATGGCTGTACTTGGACTTTAGAATGACAGGATCCCCCTTCCAGGACCCACGAAACACAACCTTACCCCTGTGGTAGTTGAAGCAGGAGACATACTGGATAGATTCAGTCTGACACAGATCATAGCAGAGATTTCCATCTATGTGGTTGCTCTCATACAGCTGGCACTGAGGGCAGAGACAAGAGCAGTGGGAAATAAAATAAAGCATGATCATAAACAATCATTTACAAATGATCAGAGGCAAATATTCATTAAAAGACAAAGTTTAAAATATTTTTGTTAGTGAATCTACATACACATGTATAACATACTTTTTACCAAATGACGTAAGTTGATTCTCTCAGTTTACTTTATTTCCTATCCATTCACCTCCAACCAATTTATCTACAACTGTACTATCTACATGTACCATTTCAAATGAAATTAAATCCAAGTACTAAATCCTGACAGCATATATTCAACAGCGCTGTCCAAAGCCCAGTGGGAGTTTCACTTTCTAATCATGAACATGCAATACAAGCTCAAGCGATCTTTGCCTGACCTGGGCCTGACCATTTTCCAGCCATCAGTCCCCGGTTATGAGGAAAACCGTGAAGACTCAGGCCTCCTTCTTTACCCCTACACAGGCTTACTTTACATTTGCAATTACTCACCAAATCTTTAAGGATCTCTTTTGCCTTTTCGTCTGGGCAAATAATTGCAAGTGACCGAGATACCTCACGGGTGAAGTAGATTGCAAGCACGACCATTCCAACTACTAGACTCCTTACCAGGAGTCTCTTTGAAACTTTTCTCATGGCTCTTGTATTTCCTCATTGCATTTTAAGTTAATCATCACTTCCAGTCTAAAGGTTTCTAGAAGAATAATATCTGCCATGAAAAATATGAAAATCAATCTAGTAACGAACAAATAAAATACATGTACACATGATGAAATATATTTCAGGGGTCATCAATTATGAAGATGTGAGGGGTCAAAACTACCAAAATACAATAATACAGTGTAACAAGTCTCAGTAAAATCTGTCTATTGGCTATTGCAGCCACCCAAGGGAAACAAGTGGCCACTTTAGAAAAGTGGCCTCTCTAGACAGGTTATATCATATGACACATCTCTTTCTCGAGGGAGACAAAATATAAAATACAATTTACATGTACTGTACATGGCCACAACAGACAGGTGGCCTTTACACAGGTGGTCAGTAAGACAGGTTTGACGGTATTTGTAAATTCTTAAAATTCTCATTCTTGCTGGGAACCTCAGATTGCCGAAATGGTGGTAGTGGATTTTCAACAAACCTTGAGTCTTGACTTTGTCTTTTGATAATAGCGATTAGTTTAGTGTACTAAGGCACATGCATGGAGTTCTCTGAATTAAAGGGGAAGTCCACTCTAATATTAAATTGGTTTTGATAGAAGCAGAAAAATTAGAGAAACAATTCAGTTAAAGTTTGAGAAAAATTGGACAAGAAATATTAAAGAAAGTTATGAATCTTTCAAAATCATGAAAATCATGGAATCTTTGAGACAAACTAGTAATGCGGTCAGAAATTGTGATTTCACCCCCTCACATTACGTGCCTTCACGGTTGTTTAATCACAAAGCATGCCGGGACAGATTTCTAGTACGGCAGTAGATTTTCACCTTCACCGCGATCAGCTGTTCCATTACCAACAATGGGATTTTTATCCTGTCGAATCAACATGACAGCATAATCTTGTACAGGATCCGTTATTCTGCAGTGATTTTCTTTCATTCCAGTATCATTTGTACTGTAAGAAACCAAAGTCTGTGATTATGTATTTTTTAAGACGATCCTTCAACCTCGAAAGTACTACGAATCGTCTTCTTTCTCTAATAATTTAATGAAACGTCAAAGCTTCCGCGCTTCACTTGTGAGGGGGGGAAACTGAATTCAGACAAGGAATAAGAGCCGAGAACGGTACAACGAATCCGCTTCTTACTCTAATAATTGAATGAAACGTCAAAGCTTGTTATGGGGAAACTCCCCTCCCTGCATCTGCACCCACCCCCTAGGGAGCGCGCTTTGCGCGCTCTGTAAGTGATTCGCACGCTTTGCGTGCTCACTACCGCCCCCCTAAAATAAAATCCTTGCTACGTGCTTGCCTTGACGTATTCACCACTATTCTGAATGACCTAAAATCTCCTTCTCTGAATGTTATTTGAAAAGTAGACCCATCTTACGTGGGGTGCATGAAAGAACATGTTATCCGTGATATATCATGATCAAGGCTAGACCGAAAATTTCTGTCTCTTTGGTTCGTTAGCCTCTGATTTGGGTAGGGTCGGCTCCTCTCTTTAGAGACAGAAGCCGACGATAGCGGCTGCATTGCAAACTAATGCCTGCATCTGAGCAGTAAACTTATGCCCAAAATACTACATTTTACCCGATGCATATCCGATGCATTTATTATTGAAAATTATGCCTAGGCTAAACTACATCGGTTCCACTTACCAGATTGACTGTATGATGCGTTTACCGGTAAGGGTCTTTTTTCCGGATTTTCATCGCCGAAAATGAGCTCCGTGTTGAAATTCTTGCAGCAGTATTTTAAACTGTTAGTGCGCATGAAGGAAGATGACGTCATCCATTGACAGTAACAGTTTAAAATTCGGCTGCAAGAATTTCAACACGGAGCTCATTTTCGGCGATGAAAATCCGGAAAAATTACTCTTATTTGAGTCTTAAACTCTTAAAGAAAATATATCTTTTAATCAAAATCAAATCTAAATGTAGGGTGTCTGAACGATTTTTCAATTTTCCCTTTTGGATCGTTTTTCACCATTTTGGTTGGATAATTGAAAAAATTATTCACTCAGAATAATACATTTCAAATTTCAAGACTCACCGATGTTTTTATCAAAAGTTACAGCCCCTTCAATTCCCTACAATATTCATCCATTTTTGTAAGAATCGACGAAAAAGACGTACACGCAGAGTTATGTTGTTTTGCTAAATTTAGCACAACAGCTGAATTGCGCAATATGCAAGCGTACACATACGCGTGCAAGCGTCGTGTTGCTTAAATGATGCGCGATCGGCAATCCATTGTCTTTAATGGGCACCCACTTCCGGGTTTGTAGACACGCCCGATGCATATTCATGTGCAGATTTTACGCGCTATCACCATGGGTTCGGCCGGGCGGCTCACGCCTCCTACTTAGCTGATCCGAAAAATGTGGGGAAGGGTATTTTCAAACTGTAATTGTTTGTGATCCCTGGAGGCTAGCGAAAAATAAGCGTAGGGATATTTTCCTTACGACTGGGACTACTTATCGCCAGGGCGTCATATCTCATAAGTGGCAAATTTCGGAGTTAGCCAGGAAACAATGTTTAAATAGCTGTTTTGACCAAGATATTTTTAGAATTTCGAGATGACGCCCCTCTGGAAATATTGGAATTAATCTGCTCTTTCATATGACACCTCATTTATTGAGTATCACCTTCAGGATCACAAAGAATAAAGGTTTGAACTTTAAAAAAAAAAAAAAACTTTGACCAATTTTGCATGGTCGCGTAATGCACATAGACTGCATAGGGCTGCGTGTAATCTCTATGGGAAGGATTTTAGCACACAACATCTGGTGCGCGATCAGACACCCTACTAAATGACATTTCTTGCATTCAACAAAGGATAAAATGTGAGGGGCTGACATCATATTTAGAGACCGCGTTGCCAATTTGACTCAGCTCACGTACGTACAGATTTGAAGCATTTCATGAAAAGTTATGGATTAAAAAAATAACTTTATTTATTGTCCGATTTTTCTCAAACCTCTGAACTAGCTAGCGCCCTCAAAGTCAAACCTTCACTGATCTGCTCTTCACATTTTTTTTCCTTGGTCTATTACTGTTAAAACAAACTTATATATTACGGTGGACTTTCCCTGGCTTTAAGCGGACTCCCTGCCCATGGCCATGGCCATGCCTTACACTAATTGCTATTGTAAAGAAAGTGTGAAGTTGGCAAATCAAAAGCAGGCATTTTCACGTACATGTAATGTATAGTCTAGACTAGGCCCAACTCCAGGAAGCTCCGACGCCGACGCCAAACGTCGGCGTCGGAGCTTCCTGGAGTTGGACTAGGCCTAGGCCTAGGCATACTAGATATGCATGTACAAAAATGATGTAGTCTAGACCTCTACTACTAGTCACACATAGCTGCATCGCTATCCTGGCTGTGTATTAAAACCCGTTTTATTGATCTCAACATTTCAAACATCAAACATCACTGTACAAAATTAAACTGATTTCACTCAAAATCGGTACTTTGTCTTTACTTAGTCAAGTTAGTGACAATTGATGACACCTAAATAGCAGTAAAATACAATTTTTTCAACTCACCGATGTTAGAAAGAATAATTTAAAAATTAAAATCGTAAGTCCACTGTCAAACTTGCTTACAGTTTTATCGGCATGATTGTGTGCATTTGTGTGTTGTAACTCTATTGACTATTCATGTGTGAAATTGCTGCCTATTAGTAGGCCTATTAGTATTAGCACATGGTACAGCACTAGAGCCTGAGGTCCATACGCAGTATTGACTCTCTACGCTTTGCTGGAGTGCTACTACTATACTAGACACTAGTCTAGGTCTCGGCGAGGTAACAACTAATTAAAAAGGACAAGTAACATACATTACAACATCATTAGCGCCCACAACCACAGTCCACAGCATACATAATTGATACATGATTTACAATATCACTAATACAAGCAACATAACATTAATTGTTGAGTGTTTTTCCTAGCGAAGAAGGTCTAGCTATCTAGTCAGTCAACTTACCACCCCATACAGGCCACATGTTCATTTGCGCTCACATGCGCTATATATATATGCACAGCTAGCTAAAAGCTAGCTTCGAGCTTCATGCATGTGACGTGTAGCTAGCTAGCTGAGTCGACATACAATGATTGATATATGGCCATGGCCGCCGCGCGTTCGTACCGTTCCAGTTCGAAATTCACATTCATGCGCCGTAAGTGGCGCCAAACTAGACTGTATATATTTTTCCTTTTTTCTATCTTCAGCTGGCCAGCTCGTATTCGGACCCTCATAGATCCCTTTTTGATCGACAACCTTGCCATTGACTGAGTGAAATGTGTAAGTCAGTTCGGCTAGTCTCCTACTGCTGTTAATTTTTCTGATTTATTAAGTGTGTTGTGGTTTGCATGCAGTGTAACTGATATTTTTTAACAGGGTCCCTCCCCCAGGGCCAGGGAGATGGGAGAGACCACACATAGCTGCATCGCTATCCTGGCTGTGTATTAACCTGTTTTATTGATCTCAACATTTCAAACACCACTGTACAAAATTAAACTGATTTCACTAAAAATCGGTACTTTAGTGACAATTGATGACACCTAAATAGCAGTAAAATACAATTTTTTCAACTCACCGATGTTAGAAAGAATAATTTAAAAATTAAAATCGTGAGTCCACTGTCAAACTTGCTTACAGTTTTATCGGCATGATTGTGTGCATTTGTGTATTATAAGTCTATTGACTATTCACGTGTGAAATTGCTGCCTATTAGCACATGGTACAGCGCTAGAGGTCCATACGCAGTATTGACTCTCTATGCTTTGCTGGAGTGGGAGAGACGGGGGAGAGAGTGTTTGGGCGATGGGCCTAACTCGAATGAATCTGGCGCCGGCCGCCCGGCCAGGAACTCTGGCAAAGTGGCAGCCTGGGCCTGGCCTAACATGCGTGACTTTCGAATGGGCCTTGCCCTACAAAGTCTGTGGACGTGGACCCGGGGCCCGTTTATCGAAACCGTCATAGTCTAACTCTAAGTCTAACTTCTTGATTAAATCAGCATTATTAAGTACTTGTCGGATATGTGTTTAACGAAGCCCTCTTTGCCAAGAGCAAGATCAAGATCAAGAACAGGCGCTAGACCGAAAAATTTCTGTCTCTTTCGTTCGTTAGCCTCTGAGTCTGATTTGGGTAGGGTCGGCTCCTCTCTTTAGAGACAGAAGCCGACCATAGGCGCTCCTGTGCAAACTCGGTGGCACGGATCTGGCCTCCAAACTAGCCACCAAACTTTGGACTAAAAATAAAATGTCACTTTACTCTTTAGCGGATTCATATTTGATGCATTTATTTTTGAAAGTTAGGCGTAGGCTAATATACATGTAGATCTAATTAGGTTTTACTTACCAGATTGACTGAATGATGCGTTTATTAAGGGTCTTTTTTTCCCCGATTTTCATCGTCGAAATTGAACTCAGCTCCGTGTTAAAACTGTTACTGCGCATGCGCTGCAAAAATTTCAACACGGAGCCGAGTTCAATTTCGACGAAGAAAATCAGGGAAAAAAAAAACTTAAACGCATCATTCAGTCAATCTGGTAAGTGAAACCGAATTTTAGGTCTAAGTAGTCATATGATTATGATATCTCTGACTCTGTCATAACTTTTTAGTCGATGGGCAGCGCCATCAATGTCAATTATTTGGTAGACTACGGCTGGCAAAAAGGACAAGAAATCCTCCAGCTATGATCTTTCTATACATTCACTTAAAGGTGAAATTCTAGGACAATAAATGTCCATTAATTTGGTACCTACGGCAAGCCTATGTTATTTCGAAGTTGTTCATTTTCATAGCATATCACAAAAATCTTCTAGCTACTGGATATCCTCAATTGAAATGTCGAAAAATAGCCTCCTCTCTCTGCCTAGAAAGTCAGTCACGGAGCTGGGCCACTATTTGTGACGTCACGCCCGGGGACTCGTATATACGTGCCTTCACGGTTGTTTCATCGCAAAGCATGCCGGGACAGATTCTAGTACGCAGTAGATTTTCAGCTTCGCCGCGATCAGCTGTTCCATTGCCAACAACGGGATTATTATCCTGTCGAATCAACATGACTTCATAATCTTGTACAGGATTCGTCATTCTGCAGTGATTTTTTTCATTCCAGTATCATTTGTACGGTAATAAACCAAAGTCTGTGATTATGTATTATTTATGACGATCCTTCAACCTAAAACACGAATGTTAAGCAGTTTAATAAGGCAAACCATCGACGCAAACTGCACACACACACATTTGAACATATGGGACTATAAATTCATACAGCGGAACCCACTCTCATTAGCCCACTTTACTTGTATATCAGCTTTATTTTTTGAAGGATCGTCATAAAAATACATAATCACAAACTTTGGTTTCTAACCGTACAAGTTATACTGGAATGAAAGAAATTCACTGCAGAATAACGGATCCTGTACAAGATTATGATGTTGATTCGACAGGATAAAAATCCCGTTGTTGGCAATGGAACAGCTGATCGCGACGAAGGTGAAAATCTACTGCCGGACTAGAAATCTGTCCCGGCATGCTTTGCGATGAAACAACCGTGAAGGCACGTATTCACGTACCCGGATGTTCCATAGAAAAACATGTGCAGAGAGATACGAATTCTGCTATTTAGTTTCAAAGGCTGAAAAAGTCCAATAATTCATAACTCTATGTAGAATTCTTCACCTTCCCCTAATATTTCATAGTATAACTATCAATTCACTGTTTCAGAAGTATGACATAAACATGCCAACGATGCGCTATTAGTCGATATTTTCACCATGTAATTTTTGTTGTGTGTGTTGAATTTGGTGAGATTATTTGTGTGCTTGGTAAAGTAGATCCGCCGTTTTGCTTTGTTCTGGCGTTCGGTCTAGTTAGCTTTAAACATATACACGTACAGTACATATTATATAATTATATCAATTGATAATGGCTGGAGAGTTTGACCAGAACGATCCTTTTTATGGATTTTGAAGAGTTTATGGAGGAACTTGAAAGAATGAAGGAGAATGGGACGAGAGTGCATTAATTGTGAGATATTCCAAATTCCGACACCGGTGGTCACTGATCGAGGAGCAGGTCTTTGTTAGTGTTTTTCCTTAGCTGGTAACGTCGCTCTCACTCTCTTGCAATTGCCGATATACAGATACCTATAGCGCTCGTATGTTCCACAAGCCGCCGAGAGCAGCGGCCTGGTCTTACCTGCCGATTCTGTTCGTTTCACGAACGTTCGTGCAAGAGCCGCATCACTCGCGGATGAATATCGTTCAATCACTAGTCATGTAGACGTCGTCAGCTAAATAGAGGAAGCTTGATCTCGTTCAAGTTTGATATAATTATATTTAAACAAAATATTTAACTGGTACTGTATCCTTTTTTGAGGCAGTCACACACATCCATGATAATTACGGTCACGGTTCTAGGCCTATTCGTTTCACAAAACTGCTCCTGTACCTTATCTGATGACAAGATAATGTATATGTACACCCGCCTATTCATACCTGCATATTATTTAACCTTGTTTTCCAAGCAGTAAACCCGTCTTAAAACTCTACCAAAAAGGATATGTGAGGATATAAAAAGAAATCAGCGACTGGAAAACGTTTAGTTATTCTTCATTCAAATAAAAACAGAAAATCCATCACATAAACTCGTTAACAAGAACAATTCTAAGCTCTGACAGGATACCATTTACGTGGGCATTTCATTGGCATTCACTCTCACTCAGCCCATGATCCCCGGTTGTGACGTCAAGAATAGAGGACCCGGCATTTCCGTGCATTTCCGGGTTTCCGACTGGAAGAGTTTGGTGGAGTTTACTCGCATAAATTCACTATTCTGAACTTGTTGTGTCGGTTGAACACCATTTTAGTGTTATTCTGAGGGTTAAAAGCTTTCTATTGATGTAATTATCTCAATATTTGGGATTCTCCTAGAATTTCAGCTTTAATCACTTAAACAGGGAGTTATCGTTTTTTATAGACCCTATGTGGGGAAAAAGGAGAACTTGGTCTTGAACTTGAAGGCATCTGTCCTGCAGTAGGCCTACTAGGTATGCTCCAATTTGTAACCTAGAGGTCTACCGTACTTGCTTTAAAACCAATATGGTGTAATATTCTTCTCTTCTTCTTCTTCAAGATAATCTGCCTCCTTCAATACTGAAGATTCTTGCAGATGCCGTATATACTCGGCCTGATTGGGGTGTGCAGGTGGACCACTACACCGGGGTTTCCCCCTACCCTTATACGAATAGTGCAGTGGGTTCTTAACGTGCAAGGGTGGTGACTCTCCTGTACACGGGGCCTCCATTTAACATCCTATCCAAGGGACGGAGTGTTTTCCACTTAACATAGCCTGCGTCTATGAAACGATGGGAGGGGCACGTTAACACACAACGCAGGCTTCAGTCATCCGCCTGGATGGGATTCGAACCCGAGATGTTTGGTTCGACAGGTAGACGCTTTACCGACTGAGCCAACTCGCCTCCCCTTATACATGTATTATATTATACTACATGTTACCGTATTTATGTTTGCATGTACAATGTACGTGTATTACAGCTACAGTAGACCTATATATGTAATCTATGTAAGATTTAGAGCTTTTTTTAGCATTCTGGCATTTCAAGTAGGAGCTAAAAATAAATGTTTGTTTTGTACACTAGTAGTAGTAGTAGATGTACGTACTGTACATGTAACTGAAGAGCGTATGGTGTTTTGTGTAATTTTATTTTCAATATTGAATGCATGAATTGAATTCCTTCACTTTATTTGAAATTAAAGGAAAAAACAGGAAACAATATAGAGCAGGAAAATAAACAGTGTACCCTTGTTTAGCGTAAACTGATTTGTGATATACGGTCATATTTATTTGTGTACGTACGGTATGTTCTTTTATTTGTCTCTCATTATGTAGAATAGATTTGCTTCAATGGGCGTTTGGTAAATATTCAGCTTCCATAAATACAGTGATGTGTCTCTTTGTAAGAGGGATGTAGTTGATGGACAAAAGACGAGATGGATGCTGTCGATGACTTGGATTTCCCAAAGGCACATACCATGCCGTTGATTCCCGTAGCTGCCGGTGCTCCACCTCCAAGCTCCAATGCTCTACGAAGGCCTCCGGCATTACCAACCAGTGGGGGTTTGAAAGTGCCCTCGAAACCAGGGCGCTACGAGACCGAGGTGGACACCACACCCCTCACCCCTCCCAGCTCCTCCCACAATCTCCAGCTTGTCTTTGATTCCAGCAAAGTCTATGAAAACCACCCAAGAAAGTACAGGTGAAAAATTAGAATTATTCGTCCTGTCACTTTTCATCATTTTCTCCATTTTCATTTTTAAATTGTAAATATCTTCCATGTACAGCACAAGATTTGACTCATTGAATTATTTTCAATTTTTCATTCATGTGGATTGATAAGATATTAGGATGTTGTGTCTTCAAGTAGAGCATTCCTATCTGTTTTTTGTTTGTTTTTTAACTGCTCAATTATTATTATTATTTTGCGGTGCTTTATCTTGATTTGCTTTTACATGTACATGTAAGTTGTCAATGAGTGTATTGCATTGGATTTACAAAATGTGGAATATATATACATGTATATTACATGTATATATATATATATATATATATATTATAGCATGTTTGAGAATTTTTTTAAACTAGTTACTATACCCATTTTAAAACAGTCACGCCCCCCCCCCAATCCCTTATATATTGACAATTTTGTTTGAAGTGTTTGCAGTGTTGTTTATTGGTTTGATGTGCATGCTGTTTTGTGAAGGTATATATTATTTGATGTATGATAATGATATGATATTGAAACTAAGATGAGGTTTTGTAGTCAGTGGTCATGACAGGATATACTTGTATGGACAAAAAAAACATCAATGCAAATTGTCTGTGCTTTAGTTGTGAAATAAGGACTAATACATTTAAATGCAATTAATTGCATATTTGAATATATTTTTATAGCTCATGTACAAAGATTTGAAAAATCGTATCTGTTTAAAATTCAAACTTCAATTGTGTGTAGTTAAAGAATGTACATATTTGACATCGGTAACAGGTTACTTTTAGAAACTGACAAGGATAGCAGTGGCAATAGCAAGAATCTCTCCCTGTCAGGATCATCTGCTACCGATGCTGCCCATACCAAGCCCTCCCCTCCTCCATCTGTCACAGTTGAAGAAGGGCAAGTCGTAGCCATGGGAACGGCGACCAGTGGTCCTGCAACGGGTCCCAGCCCCACGCCAGATGCAGCAGCAGCAGCACCAAAGTCGTCAGCAACATCTGCTGCCGGGGGAGCTCCATTCACCCTCTCTGAAGCCATTTCGTCCGTTGCTGTCAAGAAGGAACCAGGTACTTTTCAAGATTTGGAAGATTTTCAACCGTAACACTAACCAATCACCATTAAAAAATGTCAACCAGTTTATTATTTAAAGAAAAACATACTTATTAAGTTATTAGTCCCTCTCCCCCTAAAAAAAAAAAGTAAAATCATTTTTCAAAATGTGAAAAGAAGAAAAAATAGTCATTTAAGAGGAAAACAAAAGAGCTTTTAAAGAGAAAACAGAATTTATTGTTTAACTCTTTGCCCGCCACGTACACAATCCCCCCTGTGCCACATTGTTTTTAGGGTGCCACCTTAGGAGGGGTTCTGCATGGACTATGCTTATTCAACTCGCAATAACTTTTGATTGGTGTACTGTAATGAAAAACTTTGTGTAGCAATATTGTATAGAAATTAATAGTCTTGCCAATGGTATCATTTTTGTAATGTATATTATCATAAATTTTGAGATTATCAACTATACATTTTGTATCCAAGTTTTCGTTTAGAAGGGTATTCTATACCTCTTATATCTAATACTTTGTTATGGAGGTTTATGTCCTGAGTTAGTTCATTGAAAAGATGTATTCATGAGCTTTCACTACGCAAAAGTGTACGTGTGGGACCAGGCTCATCTTCCTCGTCAGAGTCAGTCTCGCTCTCCTCTGAATCAGAGTCGGCTGTTGGAACAGGGTCCAGCACAAGTTCTCGTACCTGATCAGCAGTGAAGAAGTCCCGTCTCCTCCTAATAGGGGCCATCCTAGCTCATCAGAATATTTGCAAAAGCAGTTTCAAAAACTCAATTTTTCTCGCAAAATGTCAATGTAAACAATGTCTGCGAAAGCGGTGCAATGAAGTGTGATGTGTATACAATGCGAAGCACGCGTTACTATTGTGTGTGTGTACGTACAATAGAATTAAATGCGTTCCGTGTGTATTGTAAATGAAATGTGACTTGAGTCGAAGTTGGCAGCCCGCTGTATGTTCCGCTAGCCGAACGTAGCGTGCAAAGAGTTATGGCTTATAGAGAAATTTAAGAGTTTTCTGTGCAACTTGAATTTTCAGTGATTGTATCAGGCGTGGATCCAGGATTTCTTAGACGAGAGGCATAAGGGGGGGCACAAATATTTTTCTCCCGCAAATTTGTGCCGGCCGAAAATTCGCTCAGGGGGGTAGTGAACACTTTTTTTTTTGCACCGAAAATTAGAAAATTGGAAAATCGCGCCGGCAGAAAATCCGCTCAGTGGGGGAGGGCACGTGCCCCTTGTGCCCCCCCTGGATCCGCCAATGTGTATTGACTAGTGCCCTTTTGATTTACATGTATATTAACCATTTTTTTTCTTCATTTTTAAATGCAGTCTTGTTATTTTTATTATGCAATCTATCTCTTTACAGAAGACTGAATATAGGATTCTAGCAAGAAGATAAACATACAAAGCAAAACATATTTTAATGATTGGTCACCTTTCATGATTATGCCTCATGAATTACTTCAGTCAGATAGAGAGATGTTTATTAAGTTGATTTTATTGAATTGAATAGAGATGAAGATTCCTGTCCAATGCTACATTTAAACGAAATTGTGTTTCAAACCCTTTGAAAAATAATCATTTTGTAATCCATGTATTTTCTTGGAATCAAATTTTTGTGATCATGTCAATAAATTGTCTTTTTGAAAAAGTAAATTGCTTTTTGCTATGAAGAAGTCAATAACGATCCATTTGATTTGGTGGACTCACGCAGCTTCATATTAATTGCAACTTTAATACAATGATGATGTTATTGCAGGACTTTCCCACCATACACCAGTGCAACCTGTATATGAAGACTGCTGAGGGGAGACAAGAAAGTAGTCTTCATAGGAAAGTGGTCTTTGTTTACAGGTTCCTTTGGTTCATGTTTCAAAGAGGAAACACTATTCAAGGGAAACAAAACATGCGTTTTTATACAGATGGTCGCTAAAGGAGGTTTCACTATATCATACACGTACTTTGTATTTTATCTGTTGTGTTCCATACAGGTGGATCTCGATATGTGCCTCAGGAGTTCCTGCATACATTCAAGGCAGCCACAACGCTTGGTCCTACGTCCGATCAAAAAAGCAAACAAAGAGCGGGATCTTCGTCGTCGGCCGAGATGCCCCCTTCATTAGGGAAACCAAGCAGCACAGGAATGGTCCAGAGAAGCAATGCACAGATCCCTAAAACACGTACACAAGAAAGGTAAAGTGTATTCCTTGTTTCCTGCATTCATACAAAGCTTGATATATAAAGCCCCTCAAGAAACTGTCATGCAAAATATAATTGTTTCTTTATTTTACCCGACTGCTATTTAATAAAGAAAACATGTGTATGCTTGTAAGTAAGCAACCAGGGGACCAACAGCTTTAAGTCCTCACCAAGGGACTTAGTAATGAGGATTAATGCCTTACCAAAGGGCACTAGCGCATCGACTTGATTTTGAACCCGAGACCTCCCAGTTACAAGACCACTGCTCTACCACTGAGCCATCACGCCTCCTGCGCAATGTTCTGTTCATAATGACATCGATGAAGAGAATTTCCACATTTTTGTATCTTATATTATAACGTAGATATTAGTAGATAGTGGCCTTTCATTTTCTTTTTTCTTTTTTTTTTTGTTGGAGGGGGGGGGGGTGTTTTCACTCAGCCACTTACTTCACCATCAATTTGCCATTCATTTACATCTAAAATGGTATACATCCATGTAGTTATGTGGCATCACAATTTTAATAATAGAAATACATACAGACCAGTGCACATGTCAGTAAATACAACTGAAGAATTGTCAAAACTGCAGTGTAATTGTCATTAGGAGAGATCTGTCTTTTTTTCAATACACATGATTGTCAGAATTATTCAAGGATACAACAAAATAGCCAAGAAGACTCTGATAAATGAGTTTTAAAGACTGTTTAATGAAAACTAAATCAGCATCTAAATTCAACAGTATGTTCTCTTGGTTACAGTTGAACGATTTAACTTTGAAATACAAAACACAACTATATTCATAAGAATCTGTTATTACACATATATGTAAATATAAGTGCTGTCAATTAATTACTCAATCAACAATGAGTGGAGTCCCGTCTCAAGTTAACTTCCCGTTTCAAGTTCAGTAATTATCTGAAGTTATCCGAAGTGTCCGAAATTAGGACAATTGTCTGAATTACGCGAAAGGCCTTTTGTTTGGTATTTGCTAATATTGGTTGCTATATCAGAAGATCAAATACCGACATGGTTTCTACGATGAATCGATCCCTGGAGACTTGTGTCGGAAGGATGATGCCCCGTAATCACTCTGTACGGCAGTCGGTCATGTGACGTTGTCTTCAAGATCCCGGATGAAACGACTCGACGATTCTTGAATAATAATTAGACGAAGCTCAGCGTGCCACTAGTTTTGTCATGAAGAACTTTCTTGTCCCTCGTTACACGGCTATAAATGAAATTATCAATATATCCTTCAAAATACATGAAATCTAATTTCTACGTTTTCAACACTTATTTCTAATAATTAGTTTCCATTTAAACAAGCAATGAAATAATAAAGGTTATTTCACCAGACTTTCTTTATCTGGTTATAACACAATAAACATGGTTTGTTTCCACACACTTTCTTTCATTATAAACTAGGGTCATCAATCTACCTGACCCGGGCAAAAAGTAAGATTAAACGACGTGTGTCGGAAGGATGATGGCACAAAAACTTAATTATTCTTTATAAGAATTTTGTTATGTCAATACAAATTCGTTAGAGAAATTAAGTCATTTCTAGCACAACAATTTCAATACTAAATTGTTCCTCAACATTACTATTAGGTTGTAATGCATTAATTCATTAATACTAGGTTGTAATGCGTTAATTCACTAACACAAAAATAAAATGTTCTTTTAGATATAATTCAGAATTAATGCATGAAGCATTAGAGCATTTGTATTAATCAACGTATAATTATCCCTATTGATCGACACTCAGGAGAACGATGATGGAGAAAGACCCTTTCGTATACGTGTTCATGAATAATTAATTTTGATAAACATACGAGCTAATTTGCTCTAAAATGTGTTCTTCTTGCACAATGAAAAAAATGTTTCCTTCATATCAGAATAATACTTATTTCAATCTTTCAATCTATGGGTTTATAATCGTATATATACTAACTGTATTTTCAATTATCATATTAATCTGAATCTAATTATCACATGCAGGTTATGTAAAGAAAGCTACTTACAGTTATATTGACAAGGTTTTGCCAATGGCAGGAAAATTAAGGTTCTGGGCTACATGGAGGATACCTCTCGTACCGGTGTCGCCTGAGGAAAAAGATTGCTGGTGCCGAATACAAAAATCAAGGCCCTGGTAGCAACTTCCACAACACACATAAGGGTACATGTACAAGACCTCTCACACGCCCAACTCCAACCTCGGTCTTCCAGTCAACTGCACTGAGTCAAATCGACACGTACACACTTTAGCTTTCTCGGCACCACACCCTAATTTGCATATTCAGACAAGCGAAATATTTTCTATTACAGACGCCCTCTAATTTCTAGGTGCCCTAGAAAATAAGAATAAAAATAAAATAAAAATAAATTTCCCATTTTATTCTGACAAAATGTGCATAAAAATAATCCTGGTCCTCTCACTCTTGAAGTTACAAAAATGTAATTCATACCTCCTTCATTTTTTTAGTCACTGTGAACATACTGGTATGACTGTACCTTTAAATTGATATCAGATTTTCTATGGAGATTTAGCAAAATGCCATGTGAGACACATACATGTACAATGTACAGTAGCAGTGAAATGCTCAAAAGCAGTTGTTTTGATGTTTGAGTGATCACATATTCCATGTATGAAATTTGCAGGGCCAACAAAATTGATTGTATGGAAAGTGCTTTTGTGAAGTATAGATTCAAGAGATTGAGTTATTTAGGTTGTTGACACAAAATATATTAAAATCTCTTCTTTGCAAGGCAAAAATATATAAAAAATGAGGAAATATTGATACCGACATTTCTAACCAGGGTTCCGGAACACAGTCATGGAAAGTCATGGAAAAATAAGTTCTTCTGGAAAGTTGTTGAAAGTCATGGAAAAAATCTCCCAAAGTCATTGAAATCGATGGTGTCTTGCACAGCTTCACAACAATAGCTGGCGATATTCCTCTTTTATCATGAGACAACATGTATCAGATAGTTACAGTAGTATAGAGTGTGCTTTCGGCAGTTTCCTGAGAAGCATCATTTCCCCCACAAGTTAATGGTCTGAACATACATGTATATAACAAACCTATTCAGGCAAAACTTATATCCCTGTGGATAGCAATGTTTTCTATTAGTGTCAGGCATCAAGTTTTGAAAGCAGATTTGTGTAAGGGTTTCATATTTCCAAAAGTGGGATGTGCATCCCAAATCAATGCAAACCTCTTTCAGTACTCCAGGGGGGTGTTTCACAAAGATCCTCAGTCGAACTTAACTCTAAGTTGGACTTAAAAATTATGGAGAGCCATTTGTAGCCTTAAAATAAAATATATTCAAAAGCGAAAATTCAAGTATTTTAGACTTTTTATAAATTCCACATCAAGAACATGAAATCTCCTTTATAATAGAAAATATGAATGATTTGAATCAACATTTTATGCCTTTTTAAATAACTTTTACAAAATGTTTTCATAGATGCTAACGGCTTTTCATAATTGTTAAGTCCAACTTAGAGATAAGTTCAACTTAGGATCTTTGTGAAACACCCCCCTGAATTCAGACTGAAAGCAATCAAATCTTTTTGACCTAATCTTCTGAAATCACATATACATGTATGTATTTCATATACCGGTACCTTTAATGCAAAGTACAGATTGTCTTGAAGCAAATCAAAGACAGCACATATTGCATTCAAATGAGAAATTAGATTTTTTTTAAATTTAATTCCCCTCCCCACTACTCAACCTTTTCTTTAACATCAGTGCAGACAATGTTATCTTTTATGATAGGGAAAACCTGGTTGATTGTAGTAACAAACTAACATTTACCATTCGTGTTTGTGCAGATGTCTCTTTTAACTGTACGTGAATGCAGCCAAAAGACACTACTAACCCATGACTTGGCCTAATTTTGGTTTGTTATGACAGTAACCATCGTTTTCAGAATACCCCCGCCCCTATACATGCATATGTAATTTCTTTTCTTTGTTCCTCTCTTCATTATTCATCTATAGAATTGATGTGCCTTGTGGATGTGCTGTTGTGCAACCTGACCCCCGCCGCCTCTTCGGCTTCGGACCCTTCTACCGCCCTCTTCCGGAAACCATCTGTGCGGCCGGTGCGGGTCGCCAGAGCAGCCCCACCGTCCATGTGCCCAGTAAACTCTCAGAGGCTGTGGATAGGGAAGGAATCACAGGGGCGGGGTACTCTGGAAGTAGGAAGAGCGGTGCTGTCGTGGATAGCACTGATGGTGGGGCTACAGGGGCAGATGGACGTAAGAAAATAAGCCCCACCCCTGCAGAACTTAATGCTTGGCTGGGTGGATCATTCTAGCAGGACTCAAATTGAGGATGTACTGGATCCCTTGGGCAGGGTTTCCCTGGCAGTAAGAGAAGCACTGCCACTCGGGATATCAGTGATAGTGGTGCTACGGGAACAGATGGCCATCAGAAACCTAGGACTCTGATGGAGATGAATTCAAGGATGTACTAGTCAGTTAAAGGTTCATGTTGAATCTGTCACTTTTAAACACATGAATGTGTGAAATCATTTGGAGTGTAAAGTCGTACACCTTTATAAAGTTGTTCCTCTTTCTGTCCAAGGTCCAATATTCCAATTTAGCTGCAGCATAGATAGGAGTTACATGTTTATGTCATTCAACAGTCCTACGTAAAGATGGACTACTTCATAGACAGCTGTGTCAAGCTGATGCTCCTACGTATGACGTGGCGACAATTGCTCCGGACTTTACTTTGTCAAAGATATGGGTTTAGAGTTAGGGTTGCAAGAGAGTTTTAAGGTCAGGTATAGAGTTTTTCCAGGGTTCAAATTTTGATTTCAGTTAGGTTATGATATTGACTGAGGAGCAATTTTTGCTGAGGCATGCGTAGTATAACCATGAAGCTGCATGTACATGACCGGGTGTGGATTGGATACACAGTGGTCTATTCATCGACCAAACTTTCTAGTCTTCCTCTTTCAATTTCAGGTTTAATTTGTGAAGTGAAATAAGAGTAAGACCTTGCAGCGATATCATGCTGATGATATAAGAGAAGTGAGTGTTGAACTGCTTGAGAGGATTATATTTTCAACATTTTGATAACAATCAAAGTGATTAGCAAATCATAAAATCTTTGAATAAAGAAATATTTCATGGTGTCTGTTTTAAATTTCTTGCCAAAAGATCTGATATTTCTTTTAAAAAGGACTATATTCTATAATTAGGTATTATTTACTGTTTTGAAATTGTCCATAAAACTTATCTGTCTAAGACTGCTTTCCAGTAGATTAACTTTTCTGTTGTAAGTTATTCCATTGTTATGTATTTTCATGTTTTTATTTTTCTTCTCCATTGTTCCTTGTTATGTGGAGTTGAGACAATACAAATAATTATTACTGTTATTATTTTCAAAGAAATAGTTGAACTTTCAAAAAATGCCCTTATCATTTTGAAAGCAGTGTAAAGTAAAAATTCGAAACAAATGTCTTGTAAAAATGCAAAAAATTGCAATTTCCATGCTAGAATCAGTCAGTTATATATATTTTCCCGTAAGGGATGGTCACACAAACGTTAGCCTCCCTAGCTATCCCTAGGGGGAGGGGAGGGGGCTTACCGTAGCCCAGACTACAGGTGTACGTACATTAAAATACGTTCAACTAGGTCCAGCTACGTTAAAGTAAAAGTACGTTATTATACGTTTCGGCTACGTTAAAGGACAGTAAAGTACGATGGACTAGGTTGAAGTAAGTTGAACTACGTGCAACTGAAAATACCCAACAGATAAACCTGCGCTGGGTTTTCTCGCGTTAATGGCCAATTTATTTCTACAGATAGCCATGGATGGCTACAGATCGCTACGGTGCACCATGTTAGGCTACGTTTTAAAGCTTAAAAGGCTTCTTCTATGCTATAACTATGTTATTTAACGTACATGTATGTGTGACCACCCCATAGAAGCCTTTGCACTAAGAAAATCGTGAGGGCCAATCTGTGTCATAATGACAATATTCTTTCAGAGGAGATATTGAATAAAGGTAAGATTTTATGTGGAGTGAATTATTTCTAGTATAAAAGTTAGTTTACTCATGTAAATTCTTGTTATTAAATGTTGTGCATTTACAAGTACTCAAGTTTTCTTTTGTGCTGCGAAATTTTAAAGCTAATTTAAAAGTTGAGCCAACATAAAATCTACTGCAGTATTAGACTATTTTGTTCTTCATTCCTCATCCTTTCATTTGCTTCTGTTGAGAATACAAAAGTGGCTCTTATCCTTTATACATGCTGTTATCGATTGGGACTTCCAAACTTTCATCAGTTTTAGAATTATCACCACTAATAGATCCTTATCTATGAAATTTGAATTCAGAAATACTTTCATACAACAATGATTGAGCAAAAGAGCTAAAGAGGAGATATTAATGTTATTATTAAGAAAATTAATAGAATTTATCTGTATCCAAAATTTGAAAAAAAAATAGGGAAAACTATTTTCACTCATTCAACTTCTACCAACATGATGCAACATAATTTACTTCATATTTGTTACATAGGGATGGAGGTTGTTCTCATTTTCTTTTCATAAATTGACATGAACATAAGCCTAAGGAATGAAATGTGATTTTCAGCATGTAAAAACCTGGAAATCTGGAACCAAAAGGTCAGGGAAAATGTAATGAATTTGTATACATGCGATTCTCATTGTTATGTTGTTTTATTGTTTGTTATTGTTCAGAGCACAATCATGCATTTTCAATTTCTTGTGCATATACTGCTAGACAACAGGTGTTACCATGTGGTATGGTAAGATGTAAAAAATGAAATGATCACAAACCGACCTCATGTTGCACATACAGATTTTCAGTATTGTTATGAAACATCAGTTGTGTTATTATGAAAAAATGTTTTGTTTCATTTTAGTGAGAGGTTCGTGATTGTCATGACAAATTAAAAGCACATAAAATAGATACTTATAATTGGTGACTTTGAGTAAACTCAACACTGCATACCTACACAGCCACTCGTACAGGTAAATGCAGACAATGGCCTGAAAGAATGTGTACCGGTATTTGTTTTCTCACTTCTTTTCAGATTAAGGTCCCTTTATGTTATTTTAGCTGCCTTGCCATAAAAGTATTTATTAGCAAATTGTTATATTTACGGGCAAACTATTCTTCTTTTTTCCTGATAATTTTTTTCATACAATCTGAAATATGTATCTCATTTTATTGCAAAGAATTTATATTACTCTCATTATCTTTGTGGGATTTATTTTAACAGTGGCCATGTTAGATGTACTTCTTTTGTCAAGTACCGGTAGCGAGTTTCACTTACATGTATAAATAGGACCAGGGAATGGTTTAATTTTGATGTAATACATTAATGTCATTTGATAGCAGTATACTGCTGAAATAGGAAATATAGGATGTGTTTATCATGTGAGTCGTTGACTCACACCATGCAAAGGAAATGCATTAGACCAGAATGCGGTCGTTCTCAATTTTGTTTAGGAATTTCAGAGCTTTTTGTCTTTTTTTTCTTCCTCTTTATATTATAATTATCATTTTCTATGTGAATGTAAAACAGGGATTCTGATGTTCTCATAATGAAATTTGTATCCATCCAATCTATATTTTGAATATATTTGACACAATTTCACGTCTTTCTCTGGATGTAATAACTTGTACCTTTATATACAGTCAACAACTGAATTATTCATACTCCTTGTAAATTTGATGTTTATTGTGTTTCTCATAATTCAATAATGAAAGGTGGACTGGTTGAATTAGGGCCTTTGTTGAATATTTTAAGATGTAAGCTTTAATTTGTCTCATTCTCTAGAAACTTAAATTGAGGCAAATTAATTTTTCATATACTTAAAGATTGCAAGACTTGGTAGGAGTATGAATAATTTAGATGTTAACTGTATTTTTATTATTTGAGTATGTTTAGAGAATATACTCTACCACAATATTGTGTTTGTGGTTTAATTCTACTTTGGTCAGTTTTTGATACAAAAGCGAAAAACAAATTGTCACTTTATTTTTAGTACAGTTATTAGGGTAAGGAATTTATGCTGTAGTACAGTATGTACTCCTGGGCACTGTCTTATAAAGAGTGGCAATTGATCCAAATCCAAATTGCAAGTCCTCTAATCAATCGAAAGTTTGCAGTCCCTTATCTCTTTAATATGTACATAGTTGCGATTGATATCAATTGCAAATATGTTGCGATTAATATCAACTCTTTATAAGACGGGGCCCTGATCTGCCATTAATTGTTAACATTGTACTTGTCCTCTTAATACACAATGTGTTATTTCACGTCTTGTCAGTATTTTATTTTTTGTGCAATTTTTATTCAGAATTCACTTTTTGGAATATATATTATTATCCAATGTGAAGTACATTTGTCCGTGGAAATGTGGTTTGTTACTATTGATGTTGATACATTTAATTTCATGGTTTTGTAGTTTGAAAAATGATTGTATTGGTAGAAACATTTCAACTCTATTTTTCTATGTTCTTGTTTATGTTCATTGTTATGTACATGTATGCAATATGGTATTATTGAGTCTGTTGAACCATACTCTGTAAACTGAGTATGAATAAATATCAGACATGTCTAAACTGCCATAGAGATATATTGTTTTTTATGTAAAAAAAGTAAGGAAAATGATTAGAAATGAGGAATTTTATGCAAGGTGTTATTTCGTTTAAAAGTCGACACCAGATGCCAGATCCACTCTGAATCTGCACAGTAAAGGCTTCACCACACAAGACGTTGCTATTCTTCCAATCTTCCTATTTACTATGATATGGCCAGGGTTCCAGGCTCAATGCGCTATCATGTATATATTTTTCTTGTTGAAAATTGGTGTAAACAGACGGCTTGTCTTTACAATAGCTTGCAAAAATCTGCAAAACCAAGCAAGATCTACTGATTGTTTTCTAAAGCTTGCAAATCCTTGCTAACCTTGGACAATCTGTGTGAAAGTCTCTGAAACCTTTCAAGAGAAGATTTTCAGGATTTCGCAGGATATTGTTGGACTTTGTAGGAGGAAGTCCATTGTGTGTAACATTAGATAACATATAGGCCTTAAATCAAGGCTGCATCATAAGCTGAAACAATTTAGGGAGGTTTGAGTTGGTTCTAGCGGTACAGTCACTGAGCTCTCTGTCTATCCCTACAAACTATTGATTCTGAAGGACCCCGGTTCGAAACTGAGTTATGTCGTTTGCATGGTCGGTCCCCAGACGTATATTGCATGCCTTTTAAAACCCAATTACACACGTACACACACGAGAGCCTTCTTGGGGAATCACAACTTGTATGAGGAAGCCTTACATAACCTCATTTACTGGTGGTTTACAAAATTGCATACCTAAGAAGTTTTCTTTTTCTAAAATGGCAGAAATGGGTGATGGTAATCTTACGGGTAGCATGTAATCACTAATGGAAGGAATCGTTTTTTTTCATTAAGGTATTTGAAATAGACATGATTCTAGGCCTTGACATATTATATAAACGTGACTAAATGTGCTACATGACATAGTACTGTAAAGACCAATGACACGTTTGAATTTGTTTATGAAAGTTGAAACCCCTCAGGAGCTAATTCTTAGGGTCAGTTAGGCCTATGGCTATACACCATGAAGGCATTATGAACAACTGTAGATCAGTTTGACCTTTAATTAAAAAGATATAGAACGTTATGCTGTGAAATTCATCCGCATCCTCCAACAGACATGTATATTCTCTGTTATTTCTATTCATATGTTGTATCCATGAAAGAGTATTAATAAATATGTGATGAATTGTAAAAGTGGAGAAAAAAAATTGTCAGTCTTTTTTGTGTGTTTGAGAGGAAGTCCACCTTGATATTAAGTTTGTTATAATAGAAGAAGAAAAATGAGAGAAACGGGTCAGTGAGCAAAAACCAATTAGATATAAGGAAGTTATGAATATCTTGCGAGGTCCCCTCCCATTTACCCTGTACTAAAAAACTTCAAAAATTTATAATTTCCCTTCAGAAAATTTTCTATCATACATTCACCCTAAATACAATTATTGGAAATATGTTTTTATACAACCCCTGTATGAAACAAGTCTATTCCGCCATCAATAATTAATTTTATGACATTTCCGGTACAGAGCAAATTGGAGAGGAGCTCGCAAGATTCATCAAAGTGTTGCCAATTTGTGTTTCCCTGATGACAACTTCAAAAATTCATAACTTTCATATCGCTAAAACTTTCACTAATTTGTTCCTCTCATTTTCTGCTTTTATTAAAACCAAGATAATATCAGGGTGGACTTCTCCTTTAAAAGTAATATATACAATGTATATGCATTCTGTAAATTTTGGTGATTACGTGCCATTTGTCCTTATATTACTGTTCTTTTTCCTCTTCCTCTTCCTTTTCCTCTTTCTCTTCCTCTTCATTTCCCTCTTCCTCCTCTTCCCCCTCTTTCTCTTCATCTTCTCTTTGTATTTTTTAAGGTTTAAAAGGTTGATCAGGGAAGGTGTCTCCATTTAGAAAAAGGAGATATATGCTCAAACTCCCCCCCCAATTGAACATGCTATGTAGAGGGATGCGATTCCTCCACTAATCGGCGGATTTCCGCGTATTTCAAGATTTCAAGACGGGGGATTTAAGTTTTGTTTTTTCATTTTCTTTTCTTTTCATCTGGAAAATGTTATAGAGTCCCTTTAAGCAAGGTGGGGGTAATAAATATTTCTCAAATTTAGAATTTAAATGCAAGGAAAACGTGTCCTTTACGTTAATATATTCTAAAATTTTCTGCGGAAAGGGGGTACAGACCCCTTAACCCCCACCAGGGGAGTTGCCCCCGGGCCCCCATTTAATATTCCTCCATTG
Organism: Mesocentrotus franciscanus; assembly: GCA_037976565.1. NCBI lineage: Eukaryota > Metazoa > Echinodermata > Echinoidea > Camarodonta > Strongylocentrotidae > Mesocentrotus > Mesocentrotus franciscanus. The sequence goes on along the minus strand of CP137677.1, from coordinate 23,863,815 downwards.
GGGGAATTTCTCTGCATCCCTCTATGTAAATTCTTGTACTAGAGAAGAAAATTACCATTTTAAAGAATTCATATTAAGAACAATTCCTCCTTTCAAATGGCTGAGTTCTCCCATGTACAAGTGTAAAGTGTACATATGTGATCTTGTAACACAATTTGCTTATCATGAAATATCTTCCATGATCTGAAGTAATGTATCATATCCTAAAATGTCCACTTCTGATTACACAAAATGTGTTGTAAATATATAACCATGGACATATATTGATAAAACTATACCCTCACTTAATTTATCATTTGATGGATATAACGAGTTCTAATGTTTTTTGGTCCGGGTTCATGCAGTCGCACTGAAAGAATTTGTCTTGGTGTCTGGTCCCATTTTTTACAAAACTAGCACTAAACATGGGTCTGTTTTTCCAAAAATTTCCATTTTTGGGGGGTGTTTGCATGCATGCTGGCGAACACCCAAAAAATGGTGAAAATGAGCCTATATTTCGAGAAAAATCTGCCAAAATGACCCTTAATAATGGGTAGGGGTTTAGAGGCTTGAGCTGCACACACCCGTCCAAACCAAATCTGAGTCCTCCCCGGGTTTGGGGCAATCAAAGCCATTCTAATTCAAGACCTTCTTGAAGCCATTTGCAGAGGCTTTCAAAGATATTTATTCTATTATAGGTGAGATCAATGTTAGGATTTTTTTCCTCCTTCAATTTATGTCGTCTTATTTATTTTGCTTCATGACTTGTTGGGTGCGTCAATGTATGATCTTTCAAAGCACTAGAATTTCTTGGCAATTATTTGGCACATACAATTGAACAATCATGTGTTATTATGTTTTCATGCAGCCAGGGAATTGATTCTCTTGAAGTGTGAACATCCATCATGTGCAAACAAAACAACCACTAAACCTCAAACCATTCCACTGGTATCAACCTAGCAGGGCAATAAATGAAAAATTAATCATATTGACAGAATTTGCTTCTGACGATTTTTTATTTCAGTATACTCGTGTTTATCCATTCAATGTGGAGAGAAGGAATGGCCATTATTATGACCCACGTACACATGCGGAAACGAAACTGGATGCAAATTAAGCTCATCGCACGAAAAGGACCGTCAATGGTGTAAAGGGTCACCGTTGGTTCTTAATTACATGTGCCAAAATTTGATATAATCAACAGTGTAGCTGCAGATTATATGCATGGACTAGTTTTAGTTGTAATGAAAATTCTCATTAACCTTTGGGTTGCAGTAGTCACCATAACGAAGGTGAGAGAAGTTGATAGCAGATTTAATTAATTTCACCCCACATAACATAATTATCTAGAATATATATGCCTCGTTTCATTGGAAATTAACTCACTTAAAATTTTGGAAGGCATCAGAATTTAGGCCATTTTTATTATTTTACGATATTCCTTGTTTGTGGGGGATTTGGGCTCCAGAGTATGTCCAGCATTTTCTTCTTCTGAATGAAGCATCAGTCATGTTACTTTCTGACTCGATATCAGACCAACGCTTGAAAAAGGCAAAAAGGCAGAGAAAATACTTTGTCACTTCTTCTGTCTGCGTATTGAGGCATTTTATATGGCAAAAGATACCAACCATGGAATGTGCATAGCTTATTGCATTACTTACACTGCGAAAGAAAGAGATCTAGGGCCATTGTAGGCCAATTCATGTCTTTTTGGTATTCCACTCGTGGAATTGAAATGCAGATCATTTCAGCTTTACGTTTTCAGCAGGCCATTCCACAATTCTTGAATTCTGTGGGTAAAGGAACTTTGGTTATTATGATTTCTTATTGAAATCAACGGAAAAAACTCAGCCAGGAAAAATAACAGAACAAATATATGATGGTGTGTATGTTGTTGGCAGTATGAAATTAGTAAATGTAGAACCTTTTCTTTGGCATGTTCTTGGTCGCTCGGTAAAAAGGATTTAATTGTTTTTGAGATTGAAAGTGAAAGGTGAGTTGGCTTCCCCTAGAAAGAACAGACCTGGAATTAAGCGGAATAGTTATACAGTAAGATTTAGCACTAATTAGGATGGCACTGTTGCATTTTGCCATTTTTAGTATTTTTTCACATGTTACACAACTTGTCCAAACGATACATATTGCATTGAAAATTGTTTATGTCAAACAGCCCACTACTTTGCCGTAATAAAAATAACTGATCTCCATGACATGACTCTTTCATGTGACCAATCCACTGGAGCAACAGTTCCGACTATCATTCATGTTAGAAAAGGAAATGAACAACTAAAGATGGCAGTAACTATTTCATGAATAACTGATGTGTGCATGTGGATTGACATAAAACAAGACTTTGCATTCATTGCAATCTTTCCTAATTTCTGTGAAAAAGACTAAACAGAGATTCTAATTACCAATGTCTGTAAGTCTAGGTAACGCAATGTTTTAATGGAGCTGCTTTGCCATGTCGGTTGTGCGTTAGGAATGTATTACTTAAGAAAACATATATTTGTTCAATATACATTTTTATAAATTTATACATTTTGAAATATGTTTTGAATTTTGCAAAAATATATTTGATATATTTGTAACGTGTAAGTAAGTTTCAAGGAAAATGATTTGTGTTAAAAGAGAAAATATATCATTTGATTTTCAGTCCTTGATTTAACATTCACAATTTACAGAAACCTCTTTGAAATATATATTAATATATATATATATATATATATATATATATATATATATATATATATATATATACATTAAAAGCAAATAGGTGACAAAATCCATTGAGTCCGGGAACATATTTAAAAGAATGGTTATAATAATCCAAGTCCAGAAACATGGTAAATATATAGAAAAAAATGGGTGAGAAAAATCTAAGTCCAGAAACATAGTTTAAAAAATAGGAAGAAAATGGGTGAGAAAATATAAGTCTAGAAACCAAGTAAACAAATTAGACGAGATCTGGTGACAAGAAATGTAAGTCGAGAAAATTAGGGGAAAAATAGCAAGAAATGGGTAGAAAATAGTTAACAAACCACTAATTCCTCGGAAATAGAAAAAAAAATAGGCGGTTAAACGCTATTTTAAAACCATCTTGAATTAAAAAAAATAGTAGTTTAAATAGGGCACATTCACATGAAAATAGGAAATAAATAGTAAAAAATACATTTTGTTCTTCTTCCAGAGCCCATTTTGACTAGACCGCGCGAACCCCGAAAATACACCCCTTGAAAAAAGGGAAGGACTGTCTCCGGTTTAGCGTTGAGGGTGTGTTATTATTTGCAGCTGATTGGGCGCGCGACACGGAAACAGTCGCATGCGGACTGGGTTTTTCCCTTTACTATGATTATGTAATTCGTCAGTCGCCTGTAGATGACAAGCAAGGAAACTCATGAGACAGGGGCGGAATGTGTGTTTGGGCTTCCCAATGCTGTTCACCAACTTAAAGTTTCGTCGGTCTTTCTTTCTGGGCCTTCAAAGTGTATAGGTGTGAAGGGGGGGGGGCATTCGTTAACTCCAACCTATCTGACAGTGTGGTATTCTCTCATGTTATGGCTCAGTTGTTGAACTATAACCTCCATCGGCTCGATAAATCACAACTGCAAACCCCATCATAACACGAAAGAGAAGCTAGTAGGACCTTAACCCTATATCAGTCTGATGAAAATTAACTCTGATCTGGATGGGCTGTTTTTTCGGGGGGAAGCGGCAGACATGTCACGAATGTGATTCCAAGAAAGCGCAGTCCGCCACGCTATAGGCTAGATTACCCCACCTCGAAAATGACAACACACTTTTATTTCCTCATCGAGATGAGGGAAAAAATCACACTCTGACCAAGGACCTACAATTGGTCCATGCTTAAGACAGGAAACCTTCTTCGGTGATAAACAAGACATACTGGACAATCGTAATAGTTTAGGTCGAGGACAATTGACTGATATAACTTCGATAAAGAGACCGGTTCGTCGTAACCACCTGACGCCTGAATGACCAAGTTATCTTTGAGACATGGAAAAACTCCACTTTGTGCAAGCCTGCATTAGATTATATTATTCTGAAAAGTGAGTAATTTGGGAACTGAAAACATCGTAATAATAACACGATCGCAAAGATTTAAAAAACAACACTAATTTTGAGTATCTGCAAACATAACTCTGAACACGATTTTTATCAAGGCAATACAGTAAGTTTATTTTTTGAATATCCCCTTGTATTGATTTCTTGAATGTCTTTGTGATTTTTTGGGGTTCAGAATGGGGACATGGAATTCTCTTATCTTTGATCATGGTTGTGACCTTTAAATTCAGACGAATATCAAACAGGGATAGTCATTATATCCAAGCATTAAGTTCAGGGTTATTGTTAGGCTTTATCTTAAAAACACCAAACATAAATACGTCCTACTTCTTTGTAATTTCAAATTCAAAATTTGTCAACTGAGAGAAAGTGTTACAATGGTACTCGATGCCCATGTTATTCCAATAAGATTTGACAAAATAGAGGATGTATACCGATTCGCAGATTCAACGTGAGTCATGAACAAAAACGAAGAATTATCAGACACGTGCATTTCTTTTAGCTATCAATGAGACTGCAAATCTGCAATCAAATATTTTCTGTCTCTTCGTGTATCATTTTGAGTTGGCATTGACGAGAGTGGTTAAATCATACACGGCTATTAAAATGAAACGAAATAGTTTATTGGTGTATTAAATAATTTCGTTGAATAATTCAATTGAAGTGAGTGTTAGGCTAGCAAATAACCACAAATAGAAAACAAGTCAAGATGCAATACAACAACAAAAAAAAAAATAGTGATAGTAATGATAACGGTGTATCTGCTCTGATAATCAAGATTCAAGAATAAACCAAGCTACCATACGAGTACATTCAAGATAAAGGCTTCATAACACTATGGTCCAATATGTAATGTTTAATAATAATCGTTCAGATGTATCTTGTATTACTGACGGTGTTCCCAATGGTCAATCCTTGGCCCCCTATTATTTTTGCTATATGATTTGAATATATTATGTATGCAGATGATACTTCTTTAATTTATACGCAGCCAAATATTGTTGATTTAGAAAGTAATGTCAATTATAAATAAGGAAAGATTTCTTTATGGTTTAAATCAAATAGACTATTGATAAACCTTAGTAAAAACAAATTATGTATCATTCCATAATAAGACTTATAAGATAGCCAATACACTAAGTAGTCTCATTCTCAAAATTGATAATATTCCGTTACTTAAGATTGATACTGTTAATTTTCTTGGTGTCCTTATAAGTAATAATATGCATTGGGATACACACATAGATTATTTAATAGGTAAAGTTTCTAAATGTATTGGTATACTCTATGGATTGAAAGATACAATTCCTGCATCCTCTTTGATATTGTTATATAATGCATTTATGATGTCTCATTTAAATTATTGTATTGTTGTATGGGATAATAGTAATCACACAAAATTTGATAAATTATTTAACATACAAAAGAAAGCCCTTAGGATATGCTTAGCCTGTATTATCGTACTCACTCTGCCCCATTGTTTATGAAATTAAAAGCACTGAATATATTTTATTTGTATTTTTATTCAACTGCCCTGCTTGGATTCTTTTATTTTCAAAATAAACTACCGCAAAATATTTCGAGAATCTTCACTTTGAATAATGATGTTGATAATTATAATACTCGTGGGCGAGACTCGTTTCATTTTGGCCAGTAAAGACAAATATATATTTGAAATGGTTCTAGGACACATACCCCCTGGACAACCACCCCCGGATAACCACCCTTTATAGGATAAACATCTTCTAGAACAACTACGCTACCCCTAGGACAACTACCCCCTAGGGCAACCACCCTCTAGGACGACTCCCCCCTAGGACAACTACCCCCGGAAAACTACCCCGGATAACTACCCCCTAGAACAACTACCCCCTAGGACAACTAACCCCTAGGACAACTACCCCCGGACAACTAACCCCTAGGACAACTACCCCTAGAACAACTACCCCCAAGGACAACTACCCTGTATAGGACAACTACCCCCTACGACAACCACCCTCTAGGACAACTACCCCCGGACAACTATCCTAGGGGGTGGTTGCCATAGGGGGTAGTTCAAGTTGTCCTAGGGGGTAGTTGTCCTAGAGGGTGGTTGTCGTAGGGGGTAGTTGTCCTATACAGGGGGTAGTTGTCCTTGGGGGTAGTTGTTCTAGGGGTAGTTGTCCTAGGGGTGGTTATCCGGGGTGGATAGGGGGTAGGTGTCCGGATACGATTTGAAATATGTAAGAAACAATTTTCCTGTTATTTGGAACTCTAATCCTACTGAAATATCCTCATGCAAGTCTTTAACATTATTTAAAAGAAACTTGAAGCAGCATCTTATGTCTAAATATCAATGATTCTTGTACCAATAATTACATTATACAACGTTACCTATAACTGTTTTCAAAATTATGATTTGTAATGATTACTTCCGTTTGTATTACCTGCCATGAACGATGTCCAAGTCATGTTTTGTCATGTATGTGTCTTAGACTCCCCGGCCCCCACTCCGGGGTCGGGGGACCGCATTCGTGTTCCCAAAATCTCCGATAATAGGGTACTGTTCGAGCGACAAAGTCCGACTCGAGAATTGTAAAAAAAAAAGGGGGTTTATTTGGTTTTTCACCCGGAGATTTTTTTTAAATAGGGGGTGTTTTTACTTTTTCTCTCTTTAGATTTCGTAGAAATTTAAAAAGGGGGTCATAAAATATCTTGAATATCAGAGATAGGGGGTTACATTGAGCAGGGTTCCGGATTTAAAGGGGGTCCTCAAGGCAGGAAAAGCCCGCGAAAACCTGCGAAAGGGGGGTTCAGTCATTTTGGCAGTCCTCAGATAGGAGGGTGCTTTCAAAGAGAGGGAGCAAGCATACGCGTACCCTAAATAACACTGAGTGGGGGGGGGGGGTAGTCTCTTAGTTAGTTTTATTTGTATATTAAGTAAATCTCTTAACTTCTGTTTTAGGGGAACTATGCCTCCACAAGGCCATTCGGACTTTTTTGTTCTTGTAGTTTCCTATTTTCCTTTTCTTATATATTGCAAATGCTTATTAATATTGTATAATTAGATCTTTGTATTGTTTTCATTGAAAATAAAATGAATTGAATTGATGATGGAATTTCTTTTCGAACAATTATGATAAGTTAGGGATGTTGAGTTGGGGAGCTATACATTACTTATCATATTGTTTATCCGTTCTTTAATCTGTATGCTTTTGTTCCGAAATGATTTAATACACCAATAAACTATCTAGTTTCATTTTATTAGCCGTGGTACGAGAGATTGGATTGTAAGGAGAACGTCATCGGTTTTGTTTATTTACAACTAAAATAACTGCAAGACTTTTGCTCGTTTTATTTACGGCCCATGCAATAACCTTCTCAAAATGATTCTACCGGAAAACTATGAGATGTAGTTTCGACCGAAGGAAGTTATGTGGAAATAATTACTTGCAGTTATAACCAATAAACAGGATCATGCTTTAACGTGCAGGATGATCAGCAGGGTCATCAGGGAAACTCCCATAAATCTACCTTTAACGGCAAATTGATTGCAAGCAGTTTATAAAGTTGGGTTTTTTTCATTGAAAAGTGGCGGCATCAGTATAATTAGACATTATAAAGTTTACCGCCCCCTTAAAGGTCAAGCGGATCTGTTTTCATTATTCGGTGTTTCATAGATGAGAACGAAGTGGATAATTATAAGTGGCCCTGAGGGCTAAATAAATTTAGAATAAATTGGTCACTGTGAAAATGATATTTACTCAGTAAACCCGGGTCAGTAAACAGCATCTTAAACTGGAACCAGGAACAGGATTTTTTCTTCTTTCATGTATGGCGAACATGAACGTGTTCGGTTTTATTCCCTCCGTGTTAAGGTGTGTTTTTCGCCCTGACGGTGAAGTCAGAGAGGAGAATTAAGATATGATAAACGACGAAGAAAGGAAGATGTATTTTATTATGAAAAAAGACTCAAGAAAGGAAGGTGACAGCCACATGGTAGTAACAAATCTTTTATTTAAAAATCTGCTAAAAGTTACTAATTCAATGGATTTATCAAATTATTATCATTTATTTTTATTTAACGAATTACAATAAAACAAAACAACAACAGAAGAATATTGAAACACCTGTTACATTAAAACTGCAATTTTCAACCAATCAAATTTACCGCCGTCAAAAAGTTTTGGAACTTGCAAAGTGTTTCTGCGCAAAGACAAGCGCAGAACCACAAAATGAAAATGAGGAAGTACCCAAAAGTTATTTCTGTATCTGTACCGTATCGGTACGTACGTACGTGTATATGTATACGGCGGGCTACATGCATGCATTGTGCGGAAATGTGTGTGAGTACTTTGTATCCGCGGAAACACCGACAAAATCTAAACCGCAGGCAAGATAAAACACATGACTAATTCCAGATCAGTGGAATGACAGTTGACGAAAAGTGGACATTTGGATGAAGATATCTAAGGATATTATCACAAATTAGTTCTGAAAACCACGATGAACACAGGCAACGTACGGGAGTGGAGCGTAGAAGATGTAGCCGATTGGCTTCGTCAGGTAAGAACGAGATTAAAACTCCCCCGGACTTTCCCGAGAGCGGGTACGTAGAGGCCCGTGCTTTGATCTCTCTAGCGCCAGGGTGTTGTAACTTGTTGTATGATTATGAATTAACGTGCATGACTTTTGAATTAATTGATTTACCACACGCAGCGTAGTCTGAGTGTATTAATCACGTGTGTTGGATATCGGTTGTAATCATGTCAGGATTAATGGGAACTGACTCTACTTTTCTAGAAGTACGTGAGGTACAACCACAAGAAGGAGACGTCAGTTGTAATACTAATAGATCTATATAGAGTCTAGACTATTATAGTTTGTGTAAAAACCATGATGGAGATGGAGATGGAAACCATTGCGAAGTTGAGAACAGATTAGTGAGGATGTAATGTATATACTCATATAGGCTTGTACTTGTAAGTTGTAGGTGCTGTCTGGTTGTCCCTGCATGAACCAAGTTCTGACTTCGATTATATGTCATAATGCTGTGCGTTCTTGACTTTAGTTCTATCCCGTATTGATTATTGTAATGGACTTCTCTCTACCATTCCCTCAACTAAATCGGATCGTGTGCAACGGCTACAAAATTGGGCAGCCCGATTGATATTTCAGGTTTCTAGAGACCATCCATCTCAGCCACTCTTGAGATCATTAGTTACACTGGGGGTCGTTTCTCGAAACCGTCATAACTACAAGATCAGCGACATCTCGACACTGTCGCTCAACTTGTCCGCTAAGTGTTTCACAAAACCATCTTTGCCAAGATGAGCGACAACTTCCGCGACAAGTGAGTTGTCACTCCTTCGAACCCGTCATATCTTTTTTAATTGCTGGAAAGCGCCACCACAAGACAGTTTGTTGCTATTCTATGGGCCGCGAAATGTACGATTAGTTTCAATATCATATTGAGAAAAATATAGACTAGTTCAGTACGTAATTCTCTGGGATGCTCATTCTGTATAAAGCATGAATCCTTCGCATTGATCTACCATGAAGCTCATGCTATTCACTTGTCTGTCATTTTAGTTCCAATAATATTCGATAGGTGACCTCCTCATTGCCTTATTAGTCATATTTCATTGGCTATCTGTTTTTATTCATTTTGGGGAGGGGGGGGGGGTGGAACCGAATTGGCCTCGGTACGTGTAGGATTATGGATGAATATAATTTCCAATGATTCGTCTATATTTCAAAAACCTATAATGCAGATTTTGTTCATATTACTAAGAACAGAAACGGGCCATCCTAATTCTTGCATTTCGTTTGATTGTGTAGCTTTTTTCGATATGCTGCTTAATTTTACGACTTGCATTTATATAAATAAAAACTGATGGAAACGTTTAGACAAATGTATTTTGTTATCGTTAATTAGGTTGATTGTGTTTCTATCGTGTTGCCCATAAAGTTGGAATAAATTGTTCTTACGTCTTTTCATGAAGGGATTGTGAAAATATGATTTATTATTGATAGATAAAGTTTATATCTTCTCAGATCTATAGAAAATAAATCATATTGTTATGTAGTGATGATTGTGCAGTAATTTCAATTAAAGACTCAAAGAAATTTTATGGGTAAAAGAATAAAATCAAGTTACATTCTTCAAAAATATATTCACTAATGATTTCTAATCCATCGATCTCTCTCGCTCTCTCTCGCTCTCTCTCTCCGTCAATTCTCCCCCTCACAAATATCTCTCATCTGTCACTATCTGTCTGTCCGTCTCTCTCTCTCTCTCTCACCCACTCACACATGCACACACACTCGATCTGTTACAATTTTCTTTCTCAAACTCTATGCCCATGTTCTCTCTGTCTCTTTCTCTCTCTCTCTCATCTTTCTTTCTGTACTCGACGTACTTCACTATATCCTGTTGAAGCTAACCCCCATCCCCTCAAGAAAATGCAATGAACAATAATTTCTTTGAAATCCAAACATTTATTAACATATATCACTATATGATATTCATAAATGCACAGCATAGTGTTACAGTGTATGTCAAGATCAGAGAAACGTGGAGATGAAATTAAAAAGAGTGATAATACAAAATAATATACATATGATTTAAAAGGCTGAATATGGACATTTAATCAGTTTAAATTAGGTTCAATCTACATATTTCCTTCCACTGATCTAAATTAAATTGCAAAAATAATAACATATCAATAAAATAGATAAAAATTTAACACACCGCTGTCCATAGTCGATCGATAGTCTTTCAATAGGATACCATCATGCCTGTAGGGCTTATGTGCATTATTATTTTCTATCTAATAACTTCTTCCAAATTATATTTTAAATATTGAATCAATTAGATAACGAGTGTTTACGAGACCCTGGAATATAAATTAGCTGAAAAAAGGTATTTTTCCTAAAATTCCTTGTCACAGTAAAAAAAAACAGTACGTATTGATAAACTATCATATTACGGTATCCTTCAACTAACTTTTGACTCGACTGTCCAAAAAAAACACTCACTGGGTTTTCCTTCAATTTAAAAATCTTTCCAAAAATATGCAAATCGTTTGATGATCTACATTTGATAATGACACTATTTTTTATTTATTTTAGGAGAATATACAGTATATATATTTATTTCTTTTTGAACAATTTTAGCCCCAAAACTTGTTTTGGGTTATTCGGGATAAATCTAATGGATCATGACAAAGACTATGTTCTTTGGCTGATAGTATCGATATCATGTCTGTCATGGTTTTGTGAAACGGTTTATCCACTTCCTGACATCTCCGTAGGTTACCGACAAAGATATGACTGTCATGGAGTTGGTTTCATGAAACGGGCCCCTGGCTTTCTTTGAAAGAAAGAATAATTTTTAAATTACTCTTTTTTGTCTACAAAATATGCAATAATCAAGCTCCACAATATTTACATGTCCATGAAGATACCTGTTTGAATTTATATACACCTACCAGGGCATTGAGGTCAACCAGTGATCCTCTCCGTTTCACATATTCAGTTACTCGCACATCTGCTTCAAAATACTGGAATGATCTACCACTTAAAATTAGACAGTCTTCATCAGTTATTACCTTCAGAAAGGCCTTGAAACACACCTTTTTGCAGTTTATAGTTGTAAGATTTTTTATCTTATTACTTGTTGCAGTATCCCCAAACAGCAGCTCCTTAGAAGCTTTACCGGGATGTCATGTAATTGTATTTACATGTATTTATGTAATTGTCATTTACTGTAAGCGCTTTGGGCCTTATGTGAAAAGCGGTACTCTGATCATGGCTGTTTTACTAAAGAAGTACAGACTAAAGTCTAATTCACATACGACGCGGCAAAAAATAAATGGGAACTGCGTGCAACAAAGGACCTGCATGCATTCACTGAGCTCTGTGTTATAAGATTCAGAAATGTGAAGGGTACAACCAGGGAGCACATATTATTACACTTTACGTGAATAACGTGATCATAAAACACCACTGCGGTTTTGCCATCTTAAATCTGAACGAGCCTTAAATGCTACTGATCCAAGCCTTTCTTACCACCATATATTCTGTCAATAATTTATTCTTGAAAAACATCGGAAGAAGTTTGAGGAGAAGTAATAGAAACTGATAATCTACTTAAAGGTAGTGTATCCCTTTTGCAGCCAACATCAAATTCTGCAGAACTTTTCACGAATAATGAGCATGTCACGTATGTCCTACATTGTATATACATATATATATATATACACATGTGAATTTAAATGTTAGCAGTGACCTAGTTATGCAAGGGAAACTGTTTACTGACTTTTTAAAATTTGTTCATAACATAGATGAAATTAGCTGTAAAGGGTACATTTTCGTTCGGACACATCAATGACCTGCTTCTTATAATAAACAAAAAAAATTAAACCTGGTGACCTTGCCTCTTTTACAGCTAAAAAAAACCAAAAACATGCATATATCTTTTTTTATGACGTAAAAGCGGTAAAATATATATATGCTTCATGTTTTTGTATCTTAAAACACAGATTTCACGGAATACGTGCAGGACCTTTGTTGCGCGCCATTGCCATTCACTTACACTGTACACATTTTTAAAAATGTGACAGCTATTTATTTTTGTGGCAGCATACCACATCATATCTGAACGAGCCTTCATTTCGAAATCCTGGATCTGTGTCTGCCTTTCCAATGCTCATAAAGGGTGAATGGATCTGTAGGCCTACAGTGAATCACAGAGTTGTTTTGTACTTTTGGAGCCAGATTTGTAATGTCAAGTCATCTCTGGCTTCTAGGGCTATTAGGCAAGCCTAAATATGATTACATTCCCCTGTTCTTTCCTTTGGAAAATTAACAAGTGAAAGTCTAGGCTATTGTGCTGCAAAATTGACTCAATTCTACACAGTGGCATATCTACAAGAGGGGGGGGGGGGGAACAGGAGGTTCACCCACAATTTTTAAAAAGAAGAATGAAAAATCAAGAAAAGGGAGAAGGGAAAAAGGACGAGAAAGTATGATGCCTCTGCCACCTCCCACCTCCCACATCCTCCCCTAATCAGTAGCCTCGTAAATTCACATTTTATTTTCCGAGTAAGACCGTTGCCCCCTTCTCCTCAATCAATCCAGTGCACCCCCTCAATGGATGGATTCATGCTATGCCATTGATTCTATCTATATACCTATTTTGCCGTCATTTAATTGAACAGGTGATTCTTGTACCAAATTTAAACAAACCAGTTTGAATTCTAAAAAATAAAAAAATGATAAAGTATTGTAAATTATGAAATGTAATTCTATTCAATATTTCACGAGCCAAAATGTGCATTGAAAAAGAAAACTGCATATTTTAGATAGTTAAATCATTTCATATTGCATGTTTTGCCAAACCATGCAATTGAGATTGCGAGAATCATTCTCCTGATTTCATGTGGATTTGACTCAAATTAAGATTTTGGTTCTTTCTTCTTTCTTCTATCTTTCTTTTTTCTTTCTTTTATTCTTTCTTCTTTCTTTCTTTCTTTCTTTCTTTCTTTCTTTCTTTTTTCTTCTTTCTTTCTTTTTTCTTTCTTCTTTCTTTCTTCCTTTCTTTCTTCTCTCTTTCTTCTTTCTTCTCTCTTTCTTCTTTCTTTCTTTCTTTCTTTTTCTCTTTCTTTCCTTTCGTTTTCTCTTTCTTTCATTCTCTCTCTTTCACTCTCTGCCTCTCTTCTCTCTTACTCCATCTCTTCCACGTATTTGTATTTGTATTATTATTTTTTGTTATGAGGGGGGGGGGGCAAATATTCATGAAGGTGGTTCACCTTTAAAGTGTACTTTTAAAAATGAGCCCTTCCAATGAAAATATATTATGTTGATTTGTCAAAATCAGGGCATATTAGGATGTTGACAAACAGCCAAGAACATTCATTATTTTCTTTTCTCTCAGAATTTATACCTCATTTAATAGTTGAATGGCCTTTAAATAATACCAGTGAAACTGGGTTTTTCTGTCTCATATGATCTGATGGCAGTTTTGCACACTTATTAAGTATTATTGATAGAAAGTACAGCCCAGGAAGTTGTGGGTAATCTGCAGTGGTTTTGTTTAATGTCTGCTTCAAATGTTAAGTGGTATGGTTTACATGTATGTGTAGACCACTAGACCAGTATCACTATCATATTCACAGATAACGTACATTATTTTAATATGGAAATATCTTAATAAACATTAATATAAATGGATGGAAAGTGATATATGAGTAACTTATTCAAGTCTAGATTAGATGTCATGAGGAGGAGAACTGTTGACATTGTATTGAATTAAATTAAATTAAATTATATTGTGAATGTTAGTCACAAATTGCAAAAGCAATCGCATTAAATCTGCCATAAAATTTTATTAATGATCAACCACCTTGGAATGAAAAAATGTGAGTTAATTGGAATTAATTAGCTGAAATATATATTTAAATTATCTTGTTGCTTATGAAGGCAATATTCTTTTCATGTATCCAGAACCACACTGTACACCTTACTATAATGTAAATCTACATTGTAGTACATATTATGCTTTGCACTGCAGGATCTGAATGATTCATTTTCTTCGTTTGAATAGATGTTCACTGGAATTTTGATTGTTGCACATTCTTCTATTCAGATTTATTCACTATGAGGTTCCTCTTTTCTTTTGATGCCTTTACTACGGTGTTCCCTACATCAAGATTTGTACATTGACTGGTTTTATGTAATGGTACTACCACCATCATGTACTACCACCACCACCACTACTACTATATTGCTACTGCTTGCTGCTGCTGCTGGTGCTAAATAGCATTTAATACAAATGTTTCTAAGCGCTTTACATCAACTTATGAAAACCATAACCATAAATTGATAGAAACACAGCATTAATACAGACACTTCTGTGATAAAGATATGTGCACACATGGGAAAACCCCCACCATGTGCCAGTACAATGCAGCGGGGTTAGGATTATGGCCAGGATTATGGCGAAGGTTAAGATTAGGATTAAGGTTAGGGGTATGGGTATGGACGAGGAATCACCCTTTTTCCCATTGAAGACTTCTTCAAATTATAATTTCAAGTGGTTTGGACGATGCCCAGAGGAGTCGAGCACACTTGTAAGTCAAAATTATAATTAGTTTCAGTTTTCTATTAAGACCGTTCTGGGTTATGGATCAGGATAGGCCCCGGAGTTAGGGCTGAGCTTGCTTACATGGTAGGGTAAAAAACCTGTTTGTAAACTAATTTTATGCACACCTCTTGAATAATAGTTTATCTTCACAACTCGAAGCTTGCAAGAGACTTGCCAGACATAGCAACTGCCACTTGTATACAAAGTGGATTTCATCCATTTTATAGATGGCATTATTCATAGCAGTGGAAGACATTGTTGGTATAAACCCTGAGTACATGTAGTTGGTAGAAAAACCTGTATGAATTGAGTTGTACATGTACATTAGTTACCTAGTCTATTCTGCAGTTGTCCCCCGATGAAATTATGCTTCATGTTCAAAATAGGCTGGTAAAAGAGGATTGATGATTACACTTACTTGCAATCCATGCAATATTGATGGAAATCTATTTATTCCATAAAAAAATACATAACTTATTGAAATACTGCAATTGGATTGGGAGGCATTTTGTCTGACAATAATTGCTCCAGTCTTTATTTCATGAAAGGTACATTGTACTTGTAAAAACCAAAAACTTTGGTGTGTTTGAAATGTTCATGAATTTTATAACTGGTTTCAATAAATTTGCGAAAGTTTTTTGCCACAATCTAATAATTCTTGTTTACAAGGGGTGCAATATTCATGTAGGGAAATTGTCTGGTTTCACTTTAGGGTAAGGGTTGTGATGAGTTTTAGGTTAGGGCTATGGTTAGGTTGAGTGTTTGATCCAGGGTTTCAAAGTTAAGGATCAGTTGATTGGCTGAGTAATGAGCAAATTAAGAAAGATAAGGAAATCCTGGTAAGTAGGCCCGACACCATGTGCTTCACAGGTCACTACAGGCTGTATGTGCAAATGGGAGTTGTGGTTTTTATCGGAGATGAGGCCCAGTAAGTTTTTGTGCGTATGTCTTTATTTCACTGGTTCAAACAATCAATCTACTGCAGGATAAAGAATCCAGAATGAATGATAGCCATGTTCTCTCGACATACGATTCCCATACCAGAGCTCAAGATGGGCTCTTCCAATTCGCTGAATCGGATAAGTTTTTGTGATATTGTGGCGGACAACTTTCCCATTTGTTTCAACACACAAAATGACTGACTCAGGAGTTTTTTTTTCTCTCTTTAGAGGACCTATAATAATATGCTTTTCAAAATACATGTATATTTTGAATAATGACTGAAGGGAGAAGCAAGTATTAAAGGAGACAAACAGAAAATAGTGATAGTTTTGTACACGACAAGCGGGAGAGTTATCCTCGACAATCCACTGACCAAACTACCAATTTGTAATTATTATAGACTTTTAGTGATCTCATATTTCAGACATTTATAACTTTCTTATTATTTGTCCTATTTATTTTAACCTTTCCCCATTCTGTTTATCTTACTTTTCTGCTTTCATACAAATTAAATTATTGTAAGGATTGCCCTTTAACATTAGGCTATTTGTGTTTAAATTCTTTAGATATTGCTTTTATAGGAATTTACAAATGCTTACTGGAATTCATGATTTGATGTCAAACAGAAATTTAAAGATTATTCTGGTGGTGAACTTGCCGAACTCTGTTAAAATCTGTCATTATCTGACAACTAAAGCTTAGAGATGTGTAGTCTCAACTTCAAAGGAATTATTTTAATACTGTGGATAGATTAATATAGTCCCACTCACTGTAGGCTATAACATTTCTGCCTTTCAAAGATTAATACACATGTAGCATGCCTATGAATATAAAAGATAATCTAATTGCATTCTACAGGTAATTACTTTCCATTGTGTGTCAAAGCTACATGTACTTACAATGGCTTCCTTTGGAACCACAATTTTACAGCCATTAAAGAGGTACTTAGGTGACAAAGTTATTTTCCTAATTTCCCATTAATTTTATGTTGACCATTAGTAATTAATTAAATGCTTAAAAGCAATAATGTTGTGGTATCACTCATGTGCAGTGAGAAACTATGTGTGTAATGTACATTGCCTGACACAGTGACACAATTGACTTCTACATAATGTTTAATTGCGCATGAATGTTACCGGTACTCTTTTAAACTTGGTATAAATTTTCACTCTGTGATATTTTAATTTTGTTTATATTTGTCATATTATAGAATATTAAAAGGTAAGAATGACAACAACAATAGCAACAACAATGACAATGACAACAACAATATTTTATTTTTTCAAAAATTCTTCATGTTACTCCAAGGGCTGGATTGTACAAAATAGGCCTGTCTTCATCAGCTCGAGTTTGCCAAATAACCCGCTATTTTCAGACTCTGGATATTTTCCCGAAGCTCGAAATTGCGTCCTTACCAGACCGATACGCTCATCACAAACTAGCTCGGAGGAGCACAAATTAGCCTGCTATTTGGGAAATAGCGGGCTATTTTGGAAACAAGACTAAGATTTCTCGGGATATTTTCTCGATCAAATAGCCCGCTAATTGCAACTGTGGGCTGATGAAAATGCAAATTAATTGGCTAATTTGCGATCGGGATAGTCAAAATAGGGGCTATTTTTAAACTCGAGCTGATGAAGACAGGCCTTCTGTTCTACAAATTTATTTACATGATAAATTATACACCTACATGTAATAGTATCATAAAATATTAAGGAAACATTAATTCACATTATCTGAATAATAAACATGTACATCTTCTCACATGCATAAAGTGTCCACTATTGAATTATGAAGAAAATGAGTTGTATACTTAAAACATATACATCTGTTTAAATGTCATCTGAATCTGTCAAAATATAAGAGTTAGAATAGAATAGACTAGAATAGAATAGAATATACAGTTATTGTCTTCTTCCAAAACAAAAGAAGAAACTTTCCATCCAGGTGAAGCATATCATAAAATCACACAACTTACAATATACAAAATTTAAATATAAATACATTCATATCAAAATATCAAGTGCTTAAAAAGTATGAATAGATAAATAATACATACATGTACATATTAAATTAAATTAATATTAAATCAAATTAAATTAAATCATATTATAAACTGAACTAAGAAGAGGATGCGAAGATGATATCACTTGCATGTATACCGGTAGGATTTGCTAATTTGTATGCTACATGTGGATATGACTGAGAATCATGTTTCATTTTAGTCAAGTACTTGAAAGTACTGACATTTAAATACTTGTACGGTAAGTGGAAACTAAAAGTGGGACAGAATTACAATAGATGGCCTTCATAAATTCTAATAATTGTAAACAGATATCTTGGGTTGTCTATATATTATGTGGTTTCTCCTTGTGAAATGAAGTACTGTGCCTGAGATATTATTCAGTTTCACTGTCACATACACATGTATATGTCAATATCATTTCACGTGATTTATGCCGAATGAACTAGGTTGCTGATAATTAATGATATATATTAGATATAACTGGGCAAGTTTAAGGTGTGTCCCATAAGCTGCCAAGTATTATTGAATTGTATTACAAATGGTATTGTGAACACAAATTGACATATCGTAGCTTGGCCTAGGCATGAAAAATACCCGGAGAAATTCACTAATTTGAAAGCAAAATGGACTTTTTCAAAACAGGACTCCTACAATAGATATTCCTATTAAATGAAAGACTACTAATATCTTTTGTAGGAGAAGGGACTGAGGCATGAAAATTCACCTGGTGTAAAAGCAAGTAATTCAAAGAAAATGATATTGTATTCAAGCCACATCTTTCTAACTGGCGATAGCCAAGTTTTACGTACGTACATGTACAAAGTGATTGCAAAATATATACTGCTGTCTACCATATAACCAGGGCTCCAAATTAACTCTTTTGGAAGTGGGTCCAGCTTGAACTTTTTAGAATCTCTATGTACGAACCCTATGTAAAAAACTTCAATATCATGGGGGTCTAGACTTAAGTTTTGGGTGCCCGTGTGTCCCGAGGCGCCTGTTAGTGTCCGACGAGCCCTTCATGTAACGATCAGTGCACCGTATGAGAGAAATTGAATCTGGGTTCTGATGTTCACCGTTGAAGTTTATGAACCGGAACTACTCAGGCCAAGTCTTGTCTGATTCAGGTTCTAGTAGCTCTGTAGCTGTACTTCCCCAATTACATTTACGTGTATCTATTCTATAATTTAATGGCTGTGACTTAGTTCCTACCAATGTGTTTGCAGGGATAAAATCAAAAGGTACATGTATGCGGTTGGTTGTATCAAATCAGTAGGTCCATGGTTGGATCAGGTTTTTTAATATTTCCTCTCTAAGTTTTAAAGGTCTCTAAGGCAGGTTATAAATGCCAGTCCATACTAAGGTTAACAAAAGACGAAGGAAAAAAACAACACTCTTATTAAAGCATTAGTTTGGAGTGCCAAGTTCCCTGTACACAGGAAGATGAAAGTCCACATGAAAAAAATCACATACATGTATGCATACTGTATTCATGTCTTACAAAATATTGCAATACAAGTACATGTATATATGTACATGTACAGTCAAACCTAGTGTATAAAGACCACCTGTCTATAGTGGCCATGCATTTTGTCTCTCTGGAGAGAGAGAGAAATGTGTGTTGTAGAACCTGTATAGAAAGCTAGTCCACTTTTTCGGTTTCCCTCGGGTGGCCTTAATAGACAGGTTGACTGTATGTGAACTTAATACATGATATAGCCCTACATTTACTGTACATGTATGTGGAGAAAAAAAAGAAGGAAAAAACAACTCTTTTATAAATTACACATTAGTTTGGAATGCCAAAGTTCCCTGTAAACATTGTACTCACAATTCATACAACAGATGTAGTCGGTGATGCCTGGGAGAAAATTCTGAATTCTTCTTCACATCATATACATTGTATGCACTCGTGCATGAATCTGCATAATACTACTTGCAAGTTGGCATTATAATACACTGTATTACATGTGTAGAAACAGCTTAGTGCACTGAAACACAATGTATTTTGAGGCAAATATACCGTGTTATCCTACCCCACAGGGCCCAGGCATATTTATATATTCAAATATCAACTGCCTAGTCACTAAAAGCCAACAAGTTGTGATATAGGATTTGTTGTTGTTGTTGTTGTTGTTGTTTTTTTTTTTGGGGGGGGGTTTGATTTTGAATCTGTTTTCATAAATGGATGCAAAAATTATGAATTCAAGGCTTATCTACCATCACAGAAAGGAACTTTAGGGTATTTTTGTTTTTTCTCCCATTGGAATTGAATATGTAAAAGAATCAGTGAAGACAGCCAATTTAATCTGGCAAAATACAGCTGTATGTAAAACTTTCTGGAAAGTGGAAACCAAGTTCAGTGTAAAGCACAACTGATATTTTAGTACATTTATGTAGAGACCATGTGAGTTTTAGACTATTTGCATGATTTCCTTATATCTATTTTGCATATTACTCAGTTCTTACACATGTACATTTTCTTATTTTTGTTCTTGGCATATCATGTACATGTATATTTATAGTTTAGAAATTTGAACATTTACTGTAGTTTAACTTGTATTAGTGTGTAACTTAATATTAATAAAATGATTTTGTAATGCACCTAATACTATGTTTCTAGGCACCATGGTGCTGTTGTCCTAGCAGCCAAATAGGTAAAGCATAGTATTTCTACCCAATAGAAAGCTAGGACAACAACACCAACGTTACAATGTTACATAATACATCATATAAAATACTGATATAATATGAACTACAAAATAGAAGCATAGATATATACAAAAAGTAACTTGTAAGTTTTCATGTGAATGTGTAATGATAAAGTTTCCATCATTATCAGAAGTTCAGAACTTACAATGTACAAGCATTTATGCTTTCTTAGCAGTCAGGTAAAACCAGGTAAATAAATAAATAAATAAATAAAATGTACATGACTTTTTGCTCAGGACTCAGAATGTCAATTTCTACAATGTTAACCATTCATGTTCATTTGCATATTATATTGATGGCTATTAATTCTTGAACCTCGACCCACTTTAGAAACTGGGTGGATACTATCTCTTGAGGGCATTTGGTCAATGGGATGTGTAGGCCTGTCTTCATCTGACCGAGGGTTACTGTCACCTACCTATCCCCTCCCAGCTTTCAAAGCTAACTTAAGAATTCTGATTATCACTTTGTTCTTTATATTTGCGCATAATCCATGACCTTGACAATGGCTGTGTATTACATGTATCTGTACCTGTAGGCCTGTACCGTGCAAGTAAATTGAACTGTAGGCCTAACTTGGCGAGTTATACGAAAAAAAAAACAGATCAGGCGCTTCTTTCTGAAAGCCAACCAGTCATGTGCAATATGCCATAAATATTTATTTTAGCTAGTGTGTCAGAGTTTTTTTATTCATGGAAGTAAATGGAACATGTGTGTGGTTTATATGAAAGTGTGTATTGGTGGTGTAGGCCCTACTTCCTCAAAATTATGATGTGTACATTGTATATATATGCACTTTCACCTCAGTTTACCCTTTGCAACAATTATTCCACATTTCGTGGTTTGGCTCTATAACTTATGATTCAGAGCCCTATAACATATGCCAGGTGCATATTAAAGTTGAAAGGACAAAGATTTCTGCACACCATCCATTTTTGATACACGACTTATTGCGTTTGATACCAGGAATTAAAGAAAAAGGAAAATAAGCTCTAAAATTACACGTTGAGAGATTCAAAATCATTGTTTTTCTATTAGGACAACATGTGGACAACATTCTCACCTACAGGTGTATGTATATTGTTGTCAGAGACATTTTATTTGATTGTAACAGTGTAGCAATAATAGAAACAAGTATTATTGTTGCCAATTTTAAGAACGATATGTGATCAATTTAGCCCTCAAAATAAATCCTTTTCTGAAACGTCATGAAACGTATTGTTATGTATATCCATAGAAACTACATGTACAGTGTAATTGGCTACTGTAATATCAGAAACTTCTGGTGCCCCAAAATATGCTCTCAATTGATTTTGTCAAAGATGTAGGGTTATGGTTAGGGTGGCAATTATGTTTGAGGTTAGGTTTAGAATATAGTTTATAGTCCAGAGGTATACATGTAATTAGTTGAGTTATGGTAAATATAGAAAATAAATTCTCACAGAAGATTACAAATAAATGACATGTGTCGAACAAATTTGGTAGAAAATGTATAGTGGCTGAGTAATGAGCATAGAAAGATAAGGAAATCCGGGTAATTAGGCTCTGTGTCTCTGTGTAAATGGGAGTTGTGGTTTTTATTGAAGATGATGCCCAGTAAGTTTTTGTGCGTAATATGTTTTTATTTCATTATGGTTCAAACAACCAATCTACTGCAGGATAAACAATCCCGAATAAATCATAGCAATTTTCTCTCAAAATACGATTCCCTAATTGCATACCAGCTAGAGCTCAAGATTAGCTTTAAGAATTTGGTTACCAGTAGTATACACAATGTACAATTTGTACTTGTAGGATATATTGAGATGAGACATTACATTGTATTGCGCATTGCACTTTGTACTTGTGAGCTGTCGTTGTTAGCAAATAGAACTACTGCATACATGTGTACATGCAGTCTGAAACTCAAATCAAAGGTGTTACTGAAGTCTTTGAAAACTGTGTTTGTAGAACATGACGGCAGTATATAGTCACTATAGTGATCTGTTTGTATGTGCTTCAGATATCCCGGATTCCCCAAAGTCTAAGTAAATGTAATCCATTAAAAAGAAAAACCAAACATCCAAATTCGTACATGTACAGTGCCACTGAAGTTATAAGCTCTAATAATGTACCTGGCATTAACCTTCTTGTCAATAGTTCAATGGATTTTCTCTACTTTTAAACAAAGGTTCAGGAATATATTTTACAATTTTTGCCAATTTTCCTAGACATTATTACCATCAGTCCACTATCTACAATTCTACGTGTACCTTCTCCATATGTATTTAGTTCTTTGTTTATAAAACTGATTTAATAGTACAAAAATACATTTAAACTCATTGTATGAAAAGAAACACATGCGGTGTATAAAAGTTTGTATAGTACATGTCGACAGTAAAAAGATGGAATTTTCAATTTGGATTGATTTACGATAATGGGTAATGCTTGTTTTGACAATCCTATTTCTGTTGCATTATATTTTCAAGCACACTCTGGTAATGATATGCAAAGTTCTAATTTCTTGAATGTACATGCAGCTATCTAGAGATAAAATTTGATTCTTCCAAATTGTTTCCTTCAGCTTTATGTATCCTTCAGCTTTATGTACCGGTATTACTGTGTGCATTGTTATTGTATGCAAATTCCCTTATCTCAGAGGGTATTATAGCTGTTATGTGAATACTGAATAGACTACATGTACTGTTTATGATATTTAAAGGCAGGGCATTCTACTGACATTACTTCAGATTTACATTTATACTGCCATCTGCTGCTCACCCTGTCCCGATGTGTTGACAGCTATTTCCCACAATGCATCACCAACTGATTAGCGCGTAATGTTGCTCCGATGCAGGAACCGAAAATAATACATTACAGCAGTGGTAGCGATGTTGGTACCCTGCCTTTAATTAAAGCCCCACTGCACTACTTATAGCTAGCTATATAGCTACCTATAGCTGACCATTGGCATGGCCCTCTATGTTATAGCTGATTTGATGAGATAACCACCTGTCAGTGACCATGCAGGGAGGTCTAATCCCTCCTGGCCAAACTAGTGCAGATAGGCTTTAGATGTACAGATTGTATGAATATATGTGTATCTGTATGTACAATATACTTGGTAAACTTTTGCATTCATATGATGCAATGTACATTATTGGAATGAGACGACGCAGGTTGCAATTTTAGCACGTTATTCTTTTGCCAAAATTATCCATTAGCATTTCAATAATTTTCTTGTTTCTTTGTTTTCAGGAGAAGTTTGCGTCCTTTGCAGGCGTCTTTACCAGGTACAGGATCGATGGAATCGCCCTGAGTGTAAGTATGACAGCACCAAGAGATAAAACAGAATAGAATAAATGCATAATACATTACATCAATGAATAAGTAAATAAATATATAAGTTAAGGAATAAATACATAAATAGATAAATGGAGGAATAATTGAGTTAATAAATAAATGAATATATAAATAAATAAACTAATAAATTAATAAATAAATGAATAAATGAATGAATGAATGAATGAATGAATGAATGAATATATAAATGAATAGATAGAGAGATAGATAGATAGATAGATATTAAAATGAATAAATGAATAAATTGCTAAATGAATAATAAATACAGTTTAAATAACAACTTCATCATTCATACATGTACCCTTACCAAGTTTTGGAATCTTTTAAGTAAGTGAAAATTGATGTGTCCCAATTCATGTTTCTTGAGAATGTGACATATTAAAGCTTCCATCTAAAAGTATTCAACAAAGGGTCTTAATCAACCAGTCCACCTTTCATTCTTGAGTTACAAAAACACAATAAACATCAAGTATACTCAGGCGTTAACTATAGATAACAAACTAGATATATATGGGAGCAGTGAGTAATCTAGCTCGTGTAAACTCCCTATAAATTCTGGTAAACTGAAAAGAGCTGTTTACTGCGGTAAAAACCAAATCAAATTCAAGTACACTTTACACCACAAATCCAAAAAGAATTTCTTTGAACAGAAAGTTTTTATTACACTAAAGTGTGATTGTGCTATGACGTGTCTTGAAATTCCCAGATTTTTTTCTTCTTCAGGTTTCCTAATGATTTTTATTATCCATTATAAACAAGAATTTTTGTGGTTACTTGATATTGCAAAGCCAAAAGTATTTATTATAAGCAGGACTGATCAAGTAAATAATTTGAATAAATTACAGATTATAATTAATCAATGACTATAAAAGAAATCAATTATATTCATGTTCATTTTTGCATCGCAGAGATTCCAAGAAAAATACCTTTTCATGAAATCCATTACTTAGGTCAACTTAAACATAGAATATAATCTTGAAGATATATATTTTTCCATATACTTGTCAGATTGTATTGTAGTAAAATTGCAATTGTAATTTGATGATTTCAAATTCAAATGTATTTTGTTGCATGAATTACAATGAATATCCCTCTTAATGCTATTATCAGATGTTTTCCTCCTTTTTATGCGTTTCATTATTTTCCCTTTCATTTTGAAGTTTTGAACTCTTTCGTGGCTTCCTTCCTTTCTCTCAATTTTTGTTCAATGCTTCTCTGTCAATTGCGGACATGGATTTTACTTCCTCTTGGCAGTTTATATTGAAATAATAGGCAAAACGTTAACCTGGCATTCATTGAAAAGTATTCTCTTGTCTTTGTAAATTGAATGCTTGTATCCTTAAAGGAGAAGTCAACTCTGGTAATAAATTGTTTTTAATCACAGCAGAAATATGAGAGCAACAAGAACGGTGAAAGTTTGAGCAAATCCGATACAGGATACAAAATTTATGAACTTTAAAGGCATTGTTTAACAATGCAAAATCTGAGATGCATGGCCCTACGTGTTATCAGCGTCTGTGATATGGTGTAATATTGAAGCCCTGAAAAAATTGCGCTTCAAATTGATTATGAAGTGCCTCAAAAAAGTAAAAATCTTTGAGTGACTGGTTTTACCATACTCATTTTCCTTAATATACTGTAGTGTTAAAAAAATTCCAATCATAATTATCTTGATAATCAGACTGGCGATCAGCTTGTAAACGTCATGGGATTCCTGACTGACCTAAAGTGTTATAATTATGATTGCAGCATGAGCTAAATCCAGGATTTTGTTTAGAATCTGAGACAAAGATACCCAATCCCTTTTAAGTATTTAAACCAATCAAATGAAAATGGGCGAGTATGTTTGTTCATAACTGTTTTAAAACCGCATTCTGATTTTCCTCACATATTCACCGATCTCTTTCTGTCATGTTTATGCTTTTATTGAAACCAACTTGTCGCCGATATGAATTCCCCCTTGAAATTGCTTTTATATGAGAATGGTAACTTGGCACATATCATAATATAATATTATAATGTAGGGTAAGGAAATACATCAAAACCTGTCCATATATAGTGGCCATCTTTATAAAAAAAACACCTGTCTATAGCAGTCACCCTTGGTATTCTGTCTCCATCCAAGAACAAATGTGTGTTTTGGAACCTGTCTCTTGTGGCCATTTTTTCTGTGTCTATCAAGCGGTCTTTATAGTCAGGTTTGACTGTACACTATGGTGCTGTGAAAAGAACTACATGTATATAAACTTACACATGCTAATTTAGTAAAATTTACTATGTATTATTATACATATGAGCCTCTTTTCCAAGAGAATGAAATCATGTATTTGATACACTTTATATTCTCATATATTAAATCCTGTGTATGTGCAAGAGCAGAAGTGTCGTGGTCGAGTGGATATGTCACCGGACTTTGGATCACAAGGTCCGCGATTTGAATCCCGCGGCGGCACTAATGTCCTTTGGCAAGACATTAATCTTCATTTGCCGCACTCGACCCAGGAGAGGTAAATGGGTACCTGATAGGATTATTCCTTGAAATGCAGCGTGCGCTGATAACAGCTGCCGGAGCTAAAGCTAGGGTAATAATTTTCAAAGCTCTTTGGAAGCGCATAGAGTCGTTATATAAAATGTGATATGCACTATACAAGAACCGAATATTATTATTATTATTCACAAGCAGTGCAGGCTGCTGGCTTCTATCGCTTGCCCCAACCTTAAATTTCACGATAGAGTATTATCCCATAGAATTATGCTTCTTAGACAAGTCAATACACTCTTAAATTGGAAAAAATTAATGGAACTCATTGTTTTATACAGCTCATCATTTATTGGACTTTTTGAATTAACATTTTTAAAATTCAATCCTTTAAATTTCACTACAGGTATATTTCATCGAAATTTTATGTATAATAATAATAATAATAATACTATTGGTTGCTCAAGTTCATGGTATATCAGATATAATGCATACAGATGGCATGAATATTGCACTCCTCGAGATAAATGCAATTTATAAGATGATGACGTGAATCCTAATCAAATGATTGGTTGAAAGCGTACACGTGACCAGGCATTTATTTTGCCTACCGCATAATTTGGATAATGACCGGTCATTATCCAAATCATGTTATAAAACATCATTTTATAAAAGAAATAAAAGATAATCTTACAAAACAAATAATACACAGCATTTTGTTCAGGCATTAGTAAAATTACCCACACTTGGTACCTTCAAAACAGTCCAAACACCCTCGGCTACCGCCTCAGGCGTGTTAGACTGTTCCAAAGGAACCTCGTGTGGGTAATTCTTACTAATGCCCTCACTGCTGTGTATTATTTGTATAATATCTGATATGCCACTCAAGGGCAGCCAATATTCTTTGACAATTATTTCATGACCACGGAAAAGCACAAGCTTGTTCATATTAAACATGCATGACCAAGTCACATAAATATTTCCCTTCCTTTTGTTTAATTACTACACTTATGAATAAAAAAAGCCTCAATCCTTTTGCCTTTTTTCCTGAGAAAAAAACAGACGGCTTTGGAAGCTTCCAAAGAACTTTGGATGGCAGGCATGAAAAATATTTAATCTTTTTAGGAAGATAAAAGAGTGAGGGATTTTCCCTTTTTTCGGTAACACTTGAAATCTTGTATTTACCTGAGGACTGAAGGCAGCATATTATTTTCTAATCTGTCTGTGCGCAATGATAATGCACATTTTATATTGTCCTTGAGTTGAGGCATCTCTTTCTGTTGTCAGAGAGAGAGAGAGAGAAAGAAAGAGAGAGACAGAGAGAGAGAGAAAGAAAGAGAGAGAGAGGCAGACAGACACAGTGTGTGAGCGAGAGAGAGAGAGAGAGAGAGAGAGAGAGAGAGAGAGAGAGAGAGAGAGGGAGAGAGAGGTTGTGTCAATAACGTGAGTTGAAAACTAAATACAGTTTGTACATTGTTCTTGCTTTTACACCTACTGCTATTGAAAATGTACCCTCAGTTTCTGATGAATTAGAAATTTTAATGCAAACTACAGTATACTGTATTAAAAATACAGTGATGAAAAAGAGAAAAAAAAGTGAAATAAAGAGAGAATATTGAAATTCAAACAAGTAAAATGAAACAAAACAAAATGCAAGTATGTAATGTATTGTCCGTTCAGAGCCAGAAGGGCATTAATTCTGTGTAAAGTATATGAGTAAACACCCTTCTGTCTTCAAACGGATGAAACACTCTTGTTCACCATATTTCAAATGAATGATGAAATTTTAAAACATTTTTTATTCTTGGGACATGAGAAAGGCATGGTAATGGAGAGAGAATGATGGGGAAATGGAGGAGGAGGAGGAGGAGGAGGAGGAAGAGGAGGAGGAGGAGGAGGAGGAGGAGGAGGAGGTGGAGAGGAGGAGGAGGAGGAGGAGGAGGTGGAGGTGGAGGAAGGAGGTGGAGGTGGAGGTGGAGAAGGAGGTGGAAGAAGAAGGAGGTGGAGGTGGAGGTGGAGGAGGAGGAGGAGGAGGAGGAGGAGGAAGAAGAAGAAGAAGAAGAAGAAGAAGAAGAAGAAGAAGAATTTGTGAGAGAGAGAAAGAAAAAGAGAAATAGAGTAAGATAGAGAGGGAGGGATGGAGGGAGAAGGAGGGAGAGAGAGAAAATGAAATACAGGAGACAACAGTGAATAAACAGTTGAGACATGGGAGTAGGTGAAGTTTTGAAGACCAGTTTGAATCTGAAAAAAAACTAAGTAAAGCTTCTGCACACAAAGGGAAAACAAAAATTATACAGTAAAAAAACTCCCCTTCCTTTTGGGGTGATGAATCAGGCCCACACTATCACGTCCTTTTGATTTCTATCATGCCTGTCTTTCAACAATTTTAGGCACAGCTTCATGCCAGCATTTGGGGATTAGCAAGGCTGCCCCCTGCTGTTGATAACCATATAGTCAACAAAATATTTACTATTTTACATTCAATTGGTCTAGCTGTACATGGACTTGATTAAATGTGGACTGTTCTGTCTTTTGGTTTAGAAGATTTGCTACATGTATGTTAGAGAGGAGCTCTGCATTTCATTGTGAATGAATAAGGACATTGCATAGACTGATATTTGGAGAGATCTGAAAAGAAAATTGTTGCTTCAGTTGTGGCAGGTTGAATCAAAGGCCGATACTTGTAGTTAATATTGTAAACACTTTTAGAAATGAGAACATATGGAATGTTTTGCAGATGCCTCTGAAAGAAGAGAATTAATTCCAAGGAGAGACCATTAATACAGGCAGTACCTACAAAACTTTTGATTTGAAGTTGTGGATAGGCTATGCGGGAGTGAGTTAGATCTGGGCCTGTTGCATAATGGTAACTTTGCCATCAATGGCAACTATCATGGTAACAGGACTCAACAGCCAATCAGAATAAAGGTTTCCATGGTAGTTACCATTGATGGCAAAGTTACCATCATTAGTAAATTTTGTGCAATGGGCCCCTGGAAAGCTTGAGAAGAGCTCTGGGGCTTCAAAAATAAAAGAAATAAAAGAAATCTTTGGAAAAAAATGCCCATGTAAAACAACAAAAAGTAATAATTTTGCTGCCAAATAGCAAAGCATTTCTTACATGTAAAGCTTTAAGTTTGTTATGGTGTAAATGTGTGCAAAAGGATGCAAATGGATACACAGCCAGTAGATATATGTACATTTCTATATAAATGTAGGAAAGCTTTGACGTTTATCGTTATTATTTTTTGGGAGTAAAGTAAATACATTGGAAAACATAAAACAGACGATTGAGCAAGTATAGATAAAATATAATACAACCACTGGAATGCCAGGGAGTCAGGGACACAAGTTAAAACCTAATAACTGTGGCAAAAAGCCTTCTGTCTCAGTTCCAGTGGTTGTAAAGTTATTTGTACTTTACCCCCTGTCCACACACAACATTTTCCGTGATTAGGCGTGATTAGTTATACCGTTTCGCGATAGTTATACTGTTTCGCGATAGTTATATGATGAAATTGTGTGTGTGGACGCTTACTAACGATACGTTGTATAACGAAACGTCGTGTAACGAAACGCAGGTTTGGGCATCATTTCGAACTAGAACTCAATAACTAATCGCGCCTAATCACGCTTAATCACGGAACTTTTGTGTGTGGACAGAACTAGTCTAACTGGGCGGGGCTTAACGTCGGATCGCGAAAGGAGACCTGACCTCTCATTTCCGCTTCCATTTCATGACCGCAGTAGCAAACTGCGCACCTATACGAAATTTCGCTGTAGAGTTTTGGGATTACTTTCTTGTGTGTGTGGACACACTGGAATTTATACGATGATTCTTTATACAACGTTTCTTGTGTGTGGACACCCTGGAATTTATACGATGATTCTTTATACGACGTATCGTTATAGAGTTTCGGGATAAATTGTTTTGTGTGTGGACACGCTGCACGTTGGCTAAATTTACACCACACATTTCAGTCTGAAGGCTTACGTCGTCTACATGTTTTGTTCAATACCAATAGGTTTTTAAAAACTTTTCTGCATTATCCTATTTATTTCAAAACAAATTATTACAACTTTTTAATTTTTTAAAAACCAAAATGTATGTTAGCAGCCTTCTTCAGGGAACACAACATAGTATATTGTATAGAGGATATTCATAGTAATACATGTCATCTCTTCTCTACTAAAAGCTTTGAAGGATTTGACTATCACTTTGGCCCCAAATAGAAGTCCTGTCTGGCCTGTACTGGAACCAGTCATGTCTCAAGTATTGTTTTTCTCCATTGATGGAGCCAGGAAACTCTTTCTGGAGGGGGAGGGTAATGAACACTTGTTTAAAACAAACTCTGATAAAGATAAGTAAAAAAGGAAACAATCTCGTGTTTTTTAAAAAGAGTTTACATTTCTGACATAGAACAACAACAACCAAATTGTTATCAGTTGGTTGGTAGGGGCTTTAGCCTACATGTTCACAGATTTGAACTCATCTTTGAACTCATGTACAAAATGGTGTTTGTATGTGATATGTCCTCCCTTTCCATCAAGTGCAATTTACAACTATAAAAGGAGTTATATCATAATGTATATCATAAACAGAATAAATACAATAAATACACATGTAGTTATGCAGAAGTTTTTACTCTTTATAAAGACGTAGTTGTAATGATTATGTAATTATCCATTAAAGGTACTATGTCCTATTTGCAGGCCCAAAAAATGAAAAGGTTAAATTCCAACGGCATTTGAAAGATAATACTAATTTAGAACTTCCCTCTAAATGAAAGGGCTTGAAAATGTCTTTTAGTGGGAAAATAATGAGCATTAGTTGTCGAATCGACTTTAGTGATTGCAATCATTTTAGTAATAGTCTGATTTTCAGACCCTTGTACCGAATGGTTGTACATTTTGTGCTGTGCAAAGATTCAATCAGTTTAATTTTGGCCATTACAAGAAGTGGGTTATTGATGTAGACAAATATGCTCATGTACCTGTATGTTATTACCAAAGAAAAAAAAAGTCAGTCAGTCACTCAATAGTATAGAGATATCGACTGCTTTGAGAGGCCTGGCTGTTTTATAGGCTCAAGAGGATGTGCACGTTCTCGAGAGCCAACAGCCAGACCTCGAATATTAAAGCAGTCGATATGTCTTTTATATGCCGAATTGAAACAAAAATGTACCAAGAATTCTTACCTTATCCTTTTATTGAATAAAGATTGGTTAAAACATCACGGAAAATCTGAGACACTGTCTGTTAATCTTCGCTGGAAAAATGACTGAAAGTTTCAATCATTTGGGAATCGCAGACAAAAAGCACTGTATGGTGTCCTCGCACAAAGACAATTTTAACACGTAAACCAATGGGAATCGCAGTATGAGGGCACTTTTCAAAAGACTATTGACTGGTAGGGGGGTACGAGGGCACTTTTTAAAAGTCTATTGACTGGTAGGCGGGGCATGGCTAAAATCATGACTCCAATCTGATGGCTAGATTTCTAAAGTGAGGTATATAATGTCTGACAGTGAAGTCTAGAAAGTAAAGGGGTTTCCTTGCATAATTTGAATAATAAGACACTGCTAACGTTTAAATTTCACAGATAAAACATACGTGACATATTCATAATTCCTGCAAAGTTCTACAGAATTTGATGTTGGCTGCAAATGGGACATACTACCTTTAAATCATGATAAACAAAATATATTTTGCATATTAAACTGTAATTTTGAAATTGATTTGAAGCTTAATATGCATCCTCTTGATGTTACTAATAGGTACACATGTACATGATATATAGTTTAAAAACTTTAGATGGATGTGATTTGTACAGGAAATGATGAAATTGATGCCTTGTGTCCAACATAGACAAATAGCATGTTCAGACTAGAGGAGTAGAGGAAATTTATTCAAAACTCGGATAAAGAAACGTCATATAAATTCACTGTATTGCGAGAGCAGCGTTCACACTGGATGTACATGTACAGTACAGTATGTGTGAGTATTTGTGTGTTCTATATTCTGTAGCTTAATATTTCCATCCCTTGTATATACGTTACCGGTACATTCTTTTTATTCACCTTACCATATTGTTAATGTACCGGTACATGTATGTATTTTGTTGACTATAGGGCCCCGCTCACAAGCTTAGCTTCTAAAGGGGTACTAAAACCATTCATTTTATGATGTAATCAAGTTAATATATGTTGATTAATGTACTATTACCAGTCTCTTTTTTATGTAAAAGATTATATCATGTTTTGTGTGGTTTTGAATAAATGAACTTGAACTTGAACTACATCATATAAGAAATGTTGTATAAAGAAAGAGAGATCACTTGATTTGACAGTCAGCTAGCCCATCATCAGTGGGTGTTTATGATAAGCCCCGACCTGTCATACAGATTTGTTATGATACAACGTTCAGACAAGAACGTTACCCTGATTCTGTATCATACTGTTGCTCATATATAGTTTGCAATACAATGTTTCCTTTTACAACGTTCCCTTATACGACGTTCCCTTATACGACGTTCCTTTTAACGACATTTCTTAAAATGTATATGGTGTTCTATTACACCGCGTTCAGACTAGAATTACTTATCGTATAAGCTATGCGGTTTTCATGTAGCCATACATTGAACTTTGTTTAATAATCTGAATGGGGGGGGGGGTGGGGTGAACTAGCCTGGTATTTTGTAGGATTTCCTAGTCTGTGCCTGGAAGCTTGGGATCATATTGGCAGGATGTTATCTTGATTTCAATCACTTTCATGTTTAATATCAATTCAATTTCTGTGATGTTGGCAGAGAAAGTTAACTTTTCATTTTGTATGTGCTCTATCGCAAGATCTCATGAGTAGTATTCTACATTATCAATATTTTTATTCATTCAACTTCGATTTCAATAAAGAATTCTGTGAAAATTCCATCTTCTTTCTCTTATTTTGATGTGGACTACATATTTTTGAGAATATATTCCATCTGTTTCCGACATTTAAATAGATGTTCTCTGTTGCAGTTTACTTTATTTTATTGTATTTTCAGTAGGAATTGTAGAGACATTTTGAGGCAAATCCGTACAAAGTTTATTTGAGTACCGGTAGGTGATATGTTTCATTAAATATAACCTTTTCATCAACATCTTCTTGAAATGCTTGTAAAACACCTCTTGTGAATCAGTCGCCCTTGCCCTGTCAAGAGGAGCATTTATATTTTACATTTTATTGTGCAAATCAAATCAGTTTGATAAATTCAGGTGGCACTGGAACATCGGAGTTTCACTCCATACAGACTAAAGCACACACTCGCAGACTCTAGCCGGAAACACGAAAGTGGAGCCTGAAAACTTGAGGAAGTCAGGAATAGAGAACAAGTAGGGAGAATCTCTCGGGACACGTAGACATAACGAGGGGGCCTGCTCGCCCTTCTTCTCTCCAATTATCCCACTAACGTGCAAGAAAAATATGATTATGAGAAAAGGAAGGGTAAAAATGGATGACGTCAATGTAGAGGGGAAGTTGTAGAGGTGGTCAGTGGTACCAGGAATAGGTCCTAAATTGTGCGGTGTTCCTTGGGCGCAACCCATGGATTAATGTCCTGTCATTCCTGAGGCATAACGTAGGAGTAAGATTCTGACGATTTTTGTGTAAGGGGTCCTACGATATACAGGCATAAACAGGGCCAAAGCTAACGTCCAAGAAAAATATGATCATGAGAAAATGGAAGGGTAAACAGGGATGACGTCAATGTAGATGGGAAGTCGTAGAGGTAGTTAGTGGAACCAGGAATAGGTCCTTAATGTTGCGGTGTTCCGTGGGCGCAACCCATGGATTAGTGTCCTATCATTCGTGAGGCATATTGTAGGAGTAAGATTCAGACGATTTTTGTTAGGTAGATCAATTTGAAAGGGGAGTTCTTGCACCAAAGTTGCCAATATAGTAGCCTAAATGTCCAACTTGTTTAAAATATATACTTTTTATAGATTTGCCTACAGCCTGTCAAAACATATTTTAATGGGGGTGGGGGTCACATCCCGTGCATTTCCCCTCTAGTGCCGCCCCTTGGAATGCAGGTTTCCATAGAATTCATTCACTTAAAACCTGTTTTGTAACAAATGTATCGGTAGTAGTATATTTATTTTAAAAATTCGTTATGAATGATTATTCTGAGTATCTCTATTTAGTATGGATGGAGATAATTGGTGATGGATGATAAATTATTGTGCATGGACTGGACACCAGACTATCTCTCCTTAATACTATTAATAGACTTAATGTATGAAATTTAATCGTCCACCATAATGCATGTTTCTATTTATGATTCTAATAAAATAATAGAGACAATAGGATGATTAATTGTTACACAATTATTTTCATTGACGTATGATGGGCCCAGCCATTTTAGGGGGCACTCACTTCAATGTGGGTCTTATGAGGTGGATAAATCGTGCCTTAAAGCCCAAGTCCACTCCGATTTTCAAAAATTATAACATGTTGTAAATAAATCAAAGGTTAAAACTGCCAAATATCACGGGCGTACTTCAATCAGGTGATTTTTAAGAGCGATTTTTGTTTCGGGTATTTCGAGCAAAACATTTATATTGCTGTACGGATGTGACGTATGCTCCTCACAACGAAAGTGCCAGCGGTATACATTCTGACAATAGGCTATTTTCGTAATGTAACCAAATTTAATGCATACGTCTTTGTGAAGTGCCTCTATACAAACTATTTCATTCACCTGATAAGAATAATAGTGTTTCATTATTCTTATCAAGTGAATGAAATAGTTTGTATCGAGGCACTTCACAAAGACGTATGCATTAAATTTATATTACGAATCTGTGTTGTGAGGACCCTACGTCACAACCGACTCGATCATTAACTTGTTTTTTGCTCATTAAAAATAATTATTAAAAATAAATCTGAGCACCATTTTCAAAAACCAAGTTATATTTGGGCTTTTTAGATTTTTGTCTATCTAATCAGCTCAACTTTTCAGTGGAGTGGACTTGTACTTTAAAGGTACTACATGTATGTCCCATTTGCAGGCCACATACGTGACATATTCATAATCCCTGCAAAGTTCTACAGAATTTGATGTTGGCTGCAAAAGGGTACACTACCTTTAACAAGGCCATTGATTAGGAGAATAATTCCTTTCACCTTCTTTCTCTCTTTATTCACCCAGCTTTCTGCCGTTTGATGGGGAAGGGCACATGCCCAATGTGCTCCCTTAAAGCTTGACTTTTTATTATAATTAATGATCACACTCTTTTTTTATTGGTCAGAGTAGGAGGCATGGAAATTGGAGCAGTCAGCATCACGAGACTTTACTGGAATGTTCTGCCTCTTACGTAGATTGGGGGCGTATCCTGCATCTCATTTTGTACATGGAGTGAGGTTTCTTCATTTTATCATGATGTAGAATCAGGGATTGGGTCTTACCTCCTTCCTCAATAGTCCAATCGTGCTTTCATTCATTGTATATAAAAAAAAACTGGATCTTCTCTACACATTGAATAAGAAATCATTTGCAGTTAAGAGCACTTGCCTTTAATAGACCCCAGCCTGACATATCTTCAACCAGTTTAATGGGAATGTTTACTGACTTTAATAGCCCTGTGTCACCTGAACTCCATCTAAGTTCTGGCCTGGAGCTTTCCCATAACTCAGCAGTGTTTGTCATCATATTATGTTCTCTTGGCTTCAGCTTCATAGGACACAACATTATCCAAATGACTGGTTTTTAACTCATCTCCTTCAACAAGATGGGGCTCCTTTAAAAGGTCTAAATGGTGAAATTGCAACTCTACAATGAAGTTACCCTCGCATTTGAAGTGGAATGTTCTACATTTAGATATTTTCTACTAAGCTGTGTTACTCGCACAAGAAGAAAGTTGCGTCTAAGAATCTACAATAGTTCATGCTTCATGGCAATCAAAACAATTTTCACAGCCCTCATCCTTCAAAGGTAGTCCAAATTGGTCACTCCAATTTTCACTTCCTCCAGAGTTCAAGAGCTGCATACCGGTCCATTTCTCAAAGGTGCTGATGACGTGACTGGCAGAATTTGCATCTGCCATTTGTTTCCGCCAACGCCAGAGATTTCTCGGAGATAGAGTTTGGAGAATTAAAGCCAACTAGCCTCACCGCAGATGAAACGTCTTGATAGAGGCTACCAAACTGTGTATTTGATTTGGGAGCTTGTTTAAAGATTCTGGCTGGTTGCCTAGAAAGTTCTTTGCAATCAAACAAAGGCCTTGCAAAGCCAGCTCAACTTCTTGAGGTGTACACTTTTTTGATGTCTTGGACAGCTAGATGATCTTGACCCAATGTCATCATCTTTTAATAATTGATAGCATGATAGCAAAGTGAATCTGTTTGTTGATGTTTATCCGATGCTGTGACCCTGAAGAATCTTTTTTAGTCAATTGCTTACTTTAGGTGTACATTTATCTTTTTGATGTCTTGGACAGCTAGATGATCTTGACCCAGTGTCATCATCTTTTAATAATTGATAGAATGATAGGGAAGTGAATCTGTTTGCTGATGTGTATCTGATGCTGTGGCCCCAAGGAATCTTTCTCAGTCAGTTCCTGACCTTAGCAGAGTTGTTCCGGACGCTGGGACTTTGAAAAGTGTGCACCGTATCTAGGATCCTTCTTGTACTTTTGCATAAATCTGGAGGAATCTTGAATATCCATATTTAATGAGTTAGTGAGTTTCTGACCATACACTTTTTATAGCAAATGTGACTTTGAAACGGGACACAAAACCAGATGTACAACATATCTTCTGGAAGAATCTTTAGGTGATACTGGTCTACAAAATTGTTGACTACTCCTTGACCTGGTCAGAGGATAACTTTTGAATTGTGCATGAAAATTCAAGATTGAGTAATCGGCTTTGCTCGAGAGGAAAGGAAGCAGAACAGGAGAGGAACCAGATACCTTTAATTTTTGCTTTTGTGAGATGGGGAAGGCTCGGAAGCTTACTGTGATTTTCTCCCGAAAGCGTGGGCGGAAGCGGGAGAAGTGCCACAATAGACAATCAGGAATCTCACTCAAAGAGGTATACATGTATATACGTATACATACATTTTCATCTGTTGAGAGCCAGAAAGGCATTACATGTAATAAATGACATCAACTAATGACCTTTTGGTTCTGAACAACTATTCAGTTCTTGTACCTTGTTGAACGTACTTTGTCGAAAACTAGAAGAGCATTCATTTACACCTTTTGGGTGTCGGCAGATCATGTGATGCCTCCAAAAAGTCCAAATACAAGTACCTCTTTTTCTTATTTTGATTTAGTAAAATACACTCTTTGTGTATGAAAGACCTGAGGGGTGATTCACTAACTGGGAACGATATCGTTCCTAAGAGCAATTTTTGGGATTGATTTCAATCCCAGCTTAAAATCGATTCTACCTGACTGGTTCACTAAATCGCTTTTAGGCTGGGATCAATCCCAGCGTGAATAATCATGCGGGCATATGAATATTCATGTATGCAATCAATCCAACCAATCAACAGACACAAATTTTAGTCAATGGGCATCGATCAATCGCGCGCGGCCGATCGACATAACGATAATTAGCTAGATATCGTCGCTTAATTTGTCAATGACGTTCATTTCTATGTTGATTTCGTTCTAACATTAGAAGAAAGCTGAGTGAAATTTCGCATAAGACATGACCAAAAATCATTCATGACTGTTTCATGTAGCAGTGTGAGGATTCATACGATTTTCTGTGGGTATAGTTTGTCTTTCTTTATGCTTGTTTCGAGTAAAATGCCGGATTTAACGTAGGGTCTAGATGATATTGATAGATCTACGTACATTTTTGTAGGCCTAATGTACGTAAGTTAGACCTACCGTCCCCATCCATCTAGTCTAGATGTAGAATCCTGGGTGGTATTCTTGAAAGCAGACTTTAGTCTTTAGTGTTTTACATATGTTGTTGGCACTAAGTTAGGCCTACCCTATCATAGTATAAATCAAAACGATTCGATATATCACTTTAACAGTGACTAACAATATCTATCTTCCTCTTGTTTGCTCTAATTTAGCTTCAGTTTGACAGTTTTTGTCTTTGACTTTGCCAGAAAGTGTAGGCTAAGAGTAATCCGGATCACTCTTAGCCTTAACAGCGATTTTAAGGCTAAAATCAATCCCAAATGCCTTAGTGAATCAGTTCCTAAAAGCGATATTGCTCTTAGGAGTGATATTGAGCCTAAGAGCGATTTTATCTCATTTGGGATCGATTTTAGCTGTTAGTGAATCACCCCCCAGGCTCACCTTGAGAACTTACATGTACATGTAAAGGCAAAACATGACTATTTTAGTTCAGAGCCAGAAGGGCATAATCACTTGGGTAAAGTATAGGGGCATTTACACTGCAAGCAAAAAGTGTCTTGTTTTTCTCACATTCCGGAGTTTAGTTGTAAGTTGCTAGGCAACTACTTATCAACACAATGAAAAAACCTGAATCGAAAAAATCCCACCCCTAGAGTGTTTTTTTATAAAAATGCTGTCCGAAACTCCACTAGTTTTTTGCAGTGTATTGCTCACTCTGGTAATGGTAATGGTAGATAAAAACGTAGTTCAAAACGTTTTTTCATATTTTTCTTTCTGCAATGTAAATGG
This sequence comes from Mesocentrotus franciscanus, assembly GCA_037976565.1. Classification (NCBI taxonomy): domain Eukaryota; kingdom Metazoa; phylum Echinodermata; class Echinoidea; order Camarodonta; family Strongylocentrotidae; genus Mesocentrotus; species Mesocentrotus franciscanus. The sequence continues at coordinate 23,824,468 of CP137677.1, read as the reverse complement.
GCCTATTGTATGCCTTTCTCGCTTTACCAGATGATAATTTGTAGTTAGGTCTCATTACAAGAAAGATGTAATTCATTCTATCATATCCTTATTAAACCAGTGGTTTACATCTATCTCTTATGTCCAGTGCAATCTGTGATGCATCATGACGTAGGTATCGAGTGGTTAATGTTTCTAGTGATGTATGGGCCAAAGGGTTCATGTTGCCTTGACAACGAATGTCTGCATACTCCACGTTTGTGTTTGGATATGATGAGATCAGCTGACTTTCCTTGCATTATGTTCACATTAGGTATGTCTTCATCAGCTCGAGATTGCCAAATAGCCCGCTATTTCTGATTTGGGAAATAAGCCTGAAGTTACAATTAGTGTCTTCATCAGCTCGAAACTCGAAACTTGAGCTCGAGAAATTAGCTTGAGATATTTTGCTCAGCATTCGCGCATAGTGCGAGTCTTGGGCTGGTGAAGACGCACCGGACAAATAGTGGGATATTTTGCCAACTAGCGGGATATTTTGCAAACTAGCCCAAGATATCTTGGGATGATCATCTCCACCAAATATCCCGCTAATTACAACTGTAGGCTGATGAAGACACAAATTAGCTGGATAATTTGCGATCGGGATAGTTAAAATAGCGGGTTATTTGGCAATCCCGAGCTGATGAATATAGGCCTGTTGACTTTATTCTAAGAAGTTAACTATCTAATTAGACCATATATCAGCTTTTTTCAGTTTGATAGGGTGGACATGACTTAGCCTAATGAGTATTCGGTGCATCACTTTTATAGGGTTTGAAAAAGTGAGCAATGTCTAGGAAGGAAGAAGCTGATACAGATTTTCATTAAGATAGCCATAATTGTAAATGTGTATTTATATATGTCAATTATAGATATCATTATATACCTCACTTTAGAAATCTAGCCATCTGATTGGTCGAAAGTGAAGTCGTGATTTTAGCCATGCCCGCCTACCAGTCAATAGTCTTTTAAAAAATGCCCTCATACCCGCCTACCAGTCAATAGTCTTTTAAAAAATGCCCTCATGCTCCGATCCCCATTGGTTTACCGTATTTGCCGGCGTAAAGACCGCAGTATTTTCGGACGCGAAAATATGAAAAAGTCCGGGTGCGGCCAATGCGCAACAACAAAAATACAGCGATCAAAACAGCACGTATTCGTACATATACGGGACTACAATGACTATACCACTATGGTACAGGACATATCCACACAACTTACCAACTATTTTATGTGGCATTGTTGACATGAAGACGAAAATAAACTTCATAAAACAACATCTACCGATAGATACAGTACTAGCTTCAAAATCAATTTTTTAGGTAAACTTAGTTTTTTCCTGTAAATTTTATAAGAATATTGATGAATTTGGTATCAGTTTGTAGAAAAAAATAAGTGTTCTACAAGAAAATTACGAATATTTTTTTTGATCCGTTTTTTATTTATTTATTTTTTAATGTTCAAGTTAGGGGTACGGCCTATGCGGCGCTGCGGCCTTATCGCCGGCAAATACGGTACGTGTTTAAATTTTCTTTGTGCAAGCGCGGATACCATACAGTTCTTTTTGTCTGCGATTCCCAAATGATTGTAAAATTCAGTCCTCTTTCCAGTGAAGATTAACAGACAGTGTCTCAGATTTTCTGTGATGTTTTAACCAATCTTCACTCAAGAAAAGGATAAGGTGAGAATTCTTGGTAGATTTTTGTTTCAATTCGGTATTTAAAAGAAATATTGACTGCTTTAATATTCAAGGACTGGCTGTTTCTATACTGGCTCGCAGGGAAGTTGCCTCCCACCCCTCGACGCGCCGCTCACCCAGGTGGGCCTCGGGGTGATGGCAGGAGGCAACTTCCCCTTGAGCCTATATAAACATCCAGGCCTCTTGTAGCAGTCGATTATCTATATTAGTCAATCATTACAGGAGCAGTAGTTCAGAATGAATTCTTTATTATTATCACCAACATCCTTATATCCTTGCTTCTGCATGTACTTTCAAATATGTTCTCAAAGGCGTGAATAGCACCTTTTTTTTCAAAGAACAGGTTCTTTTGGTAGTAGTTGATCAAAAAGTCCCTTCCTTCAAATATTTAGGTATCACTGTATAGATGAGGCTTGTAATATAATTTCACTGGTTCTGCATTATATATGCATTGCAGGCCTACATGTATGTATATTCTGTATGATGTATGTATCATGTTTATGAGCCTCACTTTAAAATTTTTAGACTTGGTGTTACTCAAAGATTGGATGATTATTAAAAATCGGACCAATCAAACAGGCTGCTTATTTTTTCCATCCTCCCCTTTCCGCATGGACATTTTTTCTTCTTCTGGTAGGCTTTAACTGAATTTTAAACTTGGCTGATTCTAACATTTGTTTAAACTCTACTGACAGTTCTTAACATAGGATTACCCATTGGTGCATGTACACATGTATTCACCCCCCCCCCTTCCTGGCATACATAAACCCCCATGTCTCTGTCATGGTTTTGGGATTAAATGTAGACTTGATTAATAACCAAGATTAACATGGCTAGCATTACTCATGTACAGATAACACTTCTCATAACTCTCAGTCCTGGCTTAGTGACATTTCCATTCTGATTCGACTTTGAAAGAACTGCTCAAGTCCATTTGTTTGTCTGATATTTTTCAGAAGGGGTCAGGATCATTCTTTATACAGTCAATATGTGAGTCCTATGTAAATATTCCATTGTTTTAGGGGGCAGGGAGAGGGGAGGGGGCTCCTGACTGAGATTTTTCAGAAATCGTCAGGAACATTCTTTTTACAGTCAATATGCATGAGTCCTACGTAAAGATTTCATTTTTTAAGGGGGGGAGGAGAGGAGGGGGCTCTTGACTTAGATTTTTCAGAAGGGGTCAGGATCATTCTTTTTACAGTCAATATGCATGAGCCCTATGTACAGATTTCAATGACACTTGCTGCAAGAGCAGGATTACCCCCCAAAAATTAAAAAATATTTTTCCAAAAGTTCAACAGATTACCTCATTAAGTCAGCCCTTTCCTTTGGTATGATGTCTATTGTGTGAGAGTGCGACCAAGGCATTTGTTATAATAATTTTGTTCCAATGTTCCTTCCTTCCCTGTATCTCTATAAACAGGGAAATAACATTGTAAGCTTGACGTTAATGAGTCATTCCATTATGACTCGCTTGATACTTGAAGACATTTTCTACTTTTAATCTTTGAATTGGCAGAAGGCACATTGTACCTTGTGTACTATCTGATTTAATGAAGGTACGGTATTAAAATAGTAGATTTTTACATGAAAAGTTGAAAACAATTACGAGCAAATATATATTCTTGGAGAAAACGGGTTTTTACTGTCGAGGAATGATGTTTAATTTTATAAGGTTGTATCAGGAAGATTTTTTAAAAACAAATTGACTATGGAATATTGAATTCATATTTTAGGAATTCAAACTTGATGACCTTAAGTATTCTACATCAAGTTGGCATGGAATAATTTTCTCCAGTTAGAAGCATGGGTTAAGCAAAATTGAGAGAGAAAAAAAATGATATTTAACTTGAGTCGTAATCATTTTTGTCTCCAAATAATTCATTCTAAAAGATGAAAATACAATTTATCTGTGATTGCAGAATATTTGAATTGATAGTACAGATGTGGTTATGTTTACTTTTGGCTTTCTCAAGGGCTTACATGTGTATCGAAATGTGTATTAGTCAACATTTTCAGTATGCTAAAAATATTGACTCAAAGTTTAGGCTCATATCCCAGACTGTTCATGTAAAAACAAAGATATTGTGTACTGCTTTATTGATGATATTGGGTTTGTAGTGTGCTGGTAAGAGACTACTGCCCTCACACTCAACTATATATGCACCTCACACACGCGCTGAGCTGAGGCCTCTGTATGTTCAAGACCATTCCATTACAGAAGGGGGAAATGGGGGAGGAAGGGGCTTGATTAGAAGCAGGCTATGCCAATCACGTCACAGCAATGGACACCTTCCTATTTCTGTCTAATATTATAACATTTTCTCTTCCCCCTTTTTTGGATCCATTTCTGATGATAAAATATGCAATATTTAGCCCACATGATATTTATATGTCTACATATGATATGATATAAAGCTGTGTTTTTAGTATTTTTTTAGTGATTTTCAAGAATGTTTTAATAGTTTGAAGTACTGTATAGCTTTTACAGAGATATCAAATTTACATGAGTACAGTGTATATAGAAAAGATGTGGGTGTGTGTGGGTGTGTGTTGTGAGAGAGCAAGAGAGAGAGAGAGAGAGAGGGGGACATGGTGAAACATAATAACTTGAGTCCATGGAAATGACTCTGTGCCCTTAATCATATCACACTCGCGTACCATCCCTCCGTCCAGTCCGAGATATCCCGTTGTAATGCTTCCCTGCGCAACGTGTCATCACGCCTGGCAAAACTTATATGGGGATATAACTGGTGAAGACGTAACAGCTCCCGACAAGCCATGTCAACTAATAGCACAATCGCCACCGCCAGGACGCATCACATTAGCCTGTTAAGACTACAGACGACTCCCACACAGCGTGGATAGTAACGTGACCATACAGAGTGCTAGGACTACATAATTAAAGCTTATAAGTGGGGGGCTAATTCTCTTTCCTCTGAGCATTTCGATATTCCTCTGGCCATATTTTCGGTGTGGTGGTGTGTACGAGATATGACTGTTTGTCTGTTTCCTTTCTTTACTCTCAGGATCTACAAAAGGACAGGTTTGATTCCCTGACACGGTCATCTATGGGGAGAGACGATAGAGCAAGGTGAGTGCACTTCTCAAAATGTGTATTACATTCTCTATAACATTCTCTATGTAGACATATTTTCCTAGCTGAAAAGATAATGTTCTTTCAGTATATGCTTGACTGTCATGGTCATAGGTCAATGTAGGCTTCATTTATGGCTCAACTGCAGGATATCCCACTATGACTATGCATCACCTTCGATGTCCGACAATGTGGGCAAGATTTTGAGTTAGAGTCAGGGTCAAGGTTACGGTTAGGGTTAGGATTATGGTGAGGGTTAAGGTCAGGCTTAGGCCCTTTAAAGGCCAGTGCTACATACTGTATAGGTCAGGTTTAGGGTTATACTTGTGTGATGGGGTATTCTGCAGTTGCTCCACATTTACTGCTGTGTGAAAGGAAGAAAATTTGTTTGGGTTTGACTACTGTGACTGTAGGACATGTCACTGTGTCCTTCATTAGGGACTTTTAGATTTGCACGTCGACGTAGTGGACTGCAACGTGTGCCATTCTTTCAAGGCACTGGCCCGTGCCCGGCAGTGCCTTAAAAGGACGTCACATTACCTTAAAAGGATGTCACCGTGGCAGTCCACGTTCTCGTCGTGTAAAATCTAAAAGTCCCTAATATTGATTGTTTACACTGTATCTCAGAAGCTAGGAGCAATTGTTCATGTTTTGAATGCATTTCTTCCATCCTATTTCCTTTGCGTTTCCTTCTCCTAGAGGTACATTCTTACAAGTTGCCCTCAAAGGTTCTGCATGTTCCCCATCTGTGATAAGGTCTCTTATCCATGAATTTGTTCAAATTTGTGACAGGAACAGACCTTGACAGGACGTCAATCGCAACTAGAAACAATTACGGGAGACTGGGGTTTCCACAATAGTCTCCTGTTCAAAGAATTGCCTTGCAGCTGGCTGTTCGTCACAACAAAACAATCGAGTCATAGATACATTGAAGAAAATAAGAAGCTCTGGCCTGATTCATATGGCACTTTTATTCACACTCATGTTATGTTTTTTTTTTGCAGTATAATTAAAGGCTCCACATTCTTTTTATGTGAAGTACTGCAGAGGACATTGGGTTGGTTCTTATATTTTCCAATATTTTACATAACCTCAACAGCGTATGCTTTCATTTGGAAATACAGGTAACCTTAAAGTTTTTATGCATGATTACAAAAATGCAAATTTAACAAAATTTGATAAGGTTTATCTCCTATTAGCTGAAAGAATTTGATGGGAAATGTGTACAAAAGTGGAGGATAAGTAGTATAAAAGTATCTTTGACTACACTACAATATATTGTCCCATATGTTCATATTCATGTTGGTCTTTTTAATCCACTAGCAACTAAACTGCCCAAAACCGCCCCTCCTTTTAGTAACTGAAACTCCCGAAACTGCCCGAAACTACCCGTCTGTTTTTGTCTGTTTTCAACGCGCCATAGTATCCGTTCTAGGGTCTACCGTGATAATGGTATACGTGCATAATCCTTACGATGTCTACAGTAGGATTCTGCATAGAAAAATAGCGCATGTTTCATATTGTTCAGAACAATGTCAAAATGAGAGCAATATTGCAACATCTTCCAGTGAGTATAATTGGCCATTTTTACAAAATCTCTAGTTGCTAGTGGGTTAATGCAGCCTCCTGGAAAGCTAGAAACTTCTGTGATTTGTTTAACGGTGATAGCTATGTTACTGCAAGAAACTTCAAAAAGTAGAAAAATTCACGTTTATAATCGGATCATTCTTTGGAATTAATATTTTGTGAATCTTGACAATTCACAAAAATATTTGCATCTTCTCTGTGAGTGGGCTCTGGCTAATTGTTTTCCCCAGATAAGAATTAAAGATCGTTCAGATATGTTGCGGCAAAATGCAGATTTTTTTAAAAGCCTACTGAAGTGTAGTGCACTTTCATAAAATTTTTTTGTATCTTTTTTAATATACAGATGAGTGAGTACACAAACAGTTGGGCCCAAAAGTTTACATACACCTAATAGAAAAACAGTTTCCTCAAATTTTCCCAACTTCACTCATTTCTGCGAACTTTTCCCCTCATGATGACTGACTACTTAATCTCTCTGTATAAATTATGTACTATTTACAGCAAATAAACATACTCTACTGACACATATTTCTGATTCATCAGAGTTATATTTCCAGAAAATCTGAGGTTCGAAAGTTAACATACACCAATGTGCTGCCTCTGTTTTTCTTCACATCTCGAAGTCACTGGGGACAGCTGTTTGCTAGCTTGCCGCAGACCTCTACTGTGATTCTGGACCATTCCTCTTGGCAGAATATGTACAGTTCAGCTACGTTCTTTGGATTCCTGCCCTGAACAGTACTCACTTCTTGAGTTCCATCCACAGGTTCTCTATAGGGTTCAGGTCTAGGCTTTGTGGTGGAAACTCCATCACTTCCACTTTGTTTTTCTTGAGCCACTCAGATACTACTTTTGCAGAATGTTTAGGGTTGTTATCAAGTTGGAATACCCAATTATGACCCAGATGTTAGAGTTGTTAAAGTGGAAGGCCTCTCCTTTCCTTCACCAAGTGTAACGTCGGTCATTGTGGCCAAAAGCTTGATCTTGGTATCGTCTGACCACTGGACGATTCTCCACAAATCTTTGTGTTTTTGGGAGTGTTCATTTGTTCACTTCAGTTTGGCTTGTCGTGGTCCTGGAGAAGAGGCTTCTTCCTAGCTCGGTAGCCTTTCAGTGCGTGATTGTGGAGGACCCGCTGTACAGCAGTGGACCTTGATCCCCAAAGCCTCCAAAGTTTGGAGAACATCCCTCTTTGTCAGCCCTGTGTTTAACTGCACTGACAAGTCTGGGTTGTGATGATGGAGTGAGCTTCCGCTTTCCACCCGACCATGGTAGAGTCTGTGCTGTCCCAAGAACATTGTACTTGCGTATGATGGTTTGTATAGATGCCTAATGTATGTTGAGAGTCTGCAATATGGCCCCATAAAAGAGCCTGCCCCCTGAAGAAGAGCCTGCCTTGCGTAAAGCAATAACACACTCCCGGATATCCTTGCTATACTCATTACACTTCCCCTTGGCACCAGGTTTATATTGCTCTTGGACATGTTCTAATGTCTATGAACCCTTTAAATACCCACTTTAGAACTTACAGTACTACATATTTGTGAAGAAATTTGGACAATATTGAATTAAATTCAGACATTGGTGTGTTCATTAATCCACTTCCTTGCATTTTGCAATGATGGAATTTGAAGATTACAATATATAATAAATATTCAATAACACAAATTGAAAAGCTTTTCTTGGCCGTAACAAGGTGCTGTATAAGCTTTTGAACCTCTAATTTTCTGGAACTATAACTATTAAGAATGTCTCAGAGTGATTTATATAGGATTAAAAAATAATGTTTATTGAGGAGACGTCCAACTTGTCTGTTCTCATGAGAAGAAAAGTTGACTGGAATGAGTCAAGCTGTGAAAATGTGAGGAAACCTGTGGGTTTTTTTCACCAGGGGTAGATAAACTTTTGGGCCTGATTGTACATGATTGTAGTACTGTTGTTGCACGGAGCTACTTCTTTCATCTCCACTTGCCTTACATTTAGCCCATTGCCTAAGGAAACGGGATGGTCCCTTTATTAAAGCTATGGTTATTAATTAAGTAGTCAACGGGTTAATACACACAAAAAACACTGCTGTTTACCTTGACAAATGTGAACAACCCTTTAGCCGACTATTTTGAAAACTTGATTTAATGGAAACAGCCCTAGTGTTTCCTAACGGACACCCAGGAGCACCTTGGTAGCATTCCAGAAAATAAACCGCAATGATTATGTAATCCTATATATCACCTACACCTATCTGCTTAGGGAACCTCCAGGCCAAATTGCACTTGCTAGCGTTTGGGATTCTTGACATTTCATGATCACAGGTTTGATTCGGATTGAGCAAACAAATTCTGGCAAGTCTTTGATGTCACATTATTATTTTTTTAAAATGTCTTTGTGTATTTTATTTCCAGACATTGTTTACAAATAAAAAAAAACATGTAAATTGTATACAATGCAGGGTCGGAAATACATGGGGGCGACGGGCGACTTTGCCCCCGTGAGTCTCAAAATCGCCCCCTAAAATCCTGAAAACTGTACGTGAAGGGGCGACTCTTCTTAGAATGGTCGCCCCCGCAATAATATAGTGCCAGCAGTGCAATTTTTTGCATTTAAAAAAGAATACTACTTTTGTTTCAATTGTTGCATCTCTCCATCTCTTACTAAATAAACTATATAATATTAAATGAAAATAAAAAATAATTATTATAATTGATTTAACAACAATTTTTTCCATACTTAGGTTATAATTTGTCATATTTAATTCATTCACTCTTTCATATATTATTAAAGTCTCATTAACAAAATTATTAATTCCTATCAATATACCATTGAATCCCAATCCATGTCTATTAAAAGAGATTTGTAAAAGTCTCTCCATTTGCACAAGGATATGGGTATAAACTATATGATATCTGATATCTAGCGATATCGCTGAATCTTGTGTTCACATTTTGATTTTGATTTTTTTTTTAAAACAATAGAACTTAGGAAAACTTAAAAAATGGTTTGGATGCAAATGGTTAGATTTCAGATGGTTAACCTTGTAGCTACATGAAGCACCTTATAATTTCACATGAACGTGATACTGATATGAATGGTTTGACACTCACATTTTTAATCGATGATACACATACATGCAGTACATTTGTACATAGCCTTGCTCTGGCAGTTATGGCATGCCAGTCAGGCATTTAAACCCACTGACATATAGGCACATATTATAATGCACTTGAAATTGTTAGGAAGAGAGGAAAGAGTATGGGGGGAAAATGGATATGGGTATTGCTGAAGAGGATTATGGGATATGTCCGCAGGAGTGATTTCTTTGCATGGCTTAGGTTAGGTTACTGAATATGTGTTTTTTTGTACTTTGAACATATGATTTAGATTAAACTGTTTACAATTTATCAGTTTTTAATGTTGGTCATACTTTCAATTAGTGATTCTTATTGTGACAATGGGAAGATATTAAATCAGGGTTAATATTCTCTGGACATAGACTCATAGAGGCATTGTTTCCTTTATGCCCCAAACAGGAAGTAGAATATAGGACTTCCGATACTTGGAATTACAGTTTTAGAAATGCTCTTTATTTCACCTTTTAATGATTATTCCAGAATAATTATTCTTATTGTGAGAATGTGAAGATATTGGTCATGATATTCTCTGGACAAAAAAGCATTGCTTCATGTATCCCATTATTAAACAGGAAGTTGAATGTAGGACTTCCAATACTTGGAATTACAGTTATAGTACTGCTTTTTATTTCACCTTTTAATGGTTATTCCAGAAGTAACTATGATGAAAGCGGACGTCCACCCTGATATTAATTTGTTTTTAATATAAGCAAACAAATAAGAGGAACAGGTCAGTGAACGTTAGAGCAAATGCAGATTAGAAATAAGAAAGTTATGATTTTTTGAAGTTACTATCAATCAATCACAAACTTTCAACACTGACATACCTTGTGAGCATCTCTGCAATTTGCTCTGTACATTAAATTTCATAAACTTTCATTATCTTTGCTATTGATGAGAGGATATATTTGTTTACATAGAGGGGTTGTTTGCAATAATTATATGTAGGTTACATGTATAATTGATAATTTTCTTGAGGGAAAGCAAACAAAATTTAGTACCAAGTAAATGGGAGGGGAGCTCGCAAGATACTTCACAGAGTTGCCAATTTTTGTTGGATTGATCACAACTTTAAAAATGCATAACTTTCTTATTTATAATTGGAGTTTGCTCAAACTTCCACTGACCTCTTCCTGTCATATTTTTTCTCATTTAAATTAATTTAGTTGCTCATTCCTCCTAACTATGCATATACATGTACATGGCAGAATCAAGTTTTTTAATAAAAAAGTCTAAATCTCTAAATTTCAGGGGTTCATAGTAGACAATTAAGAGACCAGTGTGTTCCAGAACCATTGTATGCACTTAAAAGGTTACAGTATACATTTTAACCCATGCCCGATTAAAAAAAATGATATAACAATAATCTGCTGAAATGCATTTTTATTCATCAAATATACAAGCCAGTATGTACAACTTAAAGATATTTAAACCTTTATGTAAGTTGCACTTTAAAGTATTTTGAGCATATATGGTATGAGCAAGATCCCATAATTGCTGGCCTCTCTGTTACAAAGTTTCTGTGTAAAACCTAGTGATTAATCAGCCATCATTGTGTATACGAAAATAGTCGTGCTTAACGAGCATCTAAGCCTTACGTTATTTGCTTCATGCTGATATCTTCTTCTAAAGTACAATGACCTATATTGATAATGTAAATGAGCTCTCATTTCACATGAAGTTAGTCATGTAGCAAGATAAACCAACCAAACATATTAAATAATAATGATAATGGTTACACATTCATTTTGGGGACATACCTATTTCAGGGGTTGTTCAAGGCTCCTACAGAGTGCTGTAATTAACTGTTAATTAAATTAAACTGTTATTTGTTAAACATACATAATACCATTAAAAATATTTTTCCTGTAAATAAGAAAACTTTGAAATTTTCCATATCTATCAAAGATTGATATGGATTTGTATGTTTGCCAATAGGAGGGTGAATTTCTCAATATATTATGTTTTCACATATTTGTTTACAACTGGTAATTTGGATGTGGAAATGTATTAAAAAACCATGTTTTGCTTGGTTTTGCTTGGTTTTATTCATCAAATATACAAGCCAGTATGTACAACTTAAAGATATTTAAACCTTTATGTAAGTTGCACTTTAAAGTATTTTGAGCATATATATATGAGCAAGATCCCATAATTGCTGGCCTCTCTGTTACAAAGTTTCTCTGTAAAATCTAGTGATTAATCAACCATCATTGTGTATACGAAAATAGTCGTGCTTAACGAGCATCTAAGCCTTACGTTATTTGCTTCATGCTGATATCTTCTTCTAAAGTACAATGACCTATATTGATAATGTAAATGAGCTCTCATTTCACGTGAAGTTAGTCATGTAGCAAGATAAACCAACCAAACATATTAAATAATAATGATAATGGTTACATTCATTTTGGGGACATACCTATTTCAGGGGTTGTTCAAGGCACCTACAGAGTGCTGTAATTAATTGTTAAATTAAACTGTTATTAGTTAAACATACATAATACCATTTAAAATATTTTTCCTGTAAATAAGAAAACTTTGAAATTTTCCATATCTATCAAAGATTGATATGGATTTGTATGTTTGCCAATAGGAGGGTGAATTTCTCAATATATTATGTTTTCACATATTTGTTTACAACTGGTAATTTGGATGTGGAAATGTATTAAAAAACCATGTTTTGCTTTGCAAATATAGAGCAAAATTCCTCCCTAGCCCAAAATCTTTAAACAAAATTATTTCATGAACTTGTCGATAAGGTACAGTCATAACAACAGCCTGCATTGGTACAGTATGTGCTGAGCCACTGTTGAACATGCAAGCCATGCTGTACATGCTATACAGTCAGGTGTTGCCAATTCACTATTCGATGTACATGGAGCTTGTATGAGTAAGCCAGTCGAGGATGACTCACCTCAAAAGAAATCCCCAAGCCTAATACACAATATGACTAGATTGTGAACCACAGATACATGTAAGATCGTGCTAGGGCTTTAATTACAAGCTTCCATGCCTGTCCCAAGTTACAGAAACGCAGCACTTTGTGGTGGCCAGCATAAATGATTTAATATCCATTTAATAATTATTTAAACATCATAGAGAATGTTTGCACTTAATAGCATTATTCAATTACTTCCCCAATTAAGTTTCTTTGTGAATTCCTTGTCTGTATCTGAGCTGAGTTGTACATGTATAATAATGATGTTTCAGAAATATCATTCATAATTTGATCATAGGTGATTGTGATTGATTCAATGATTGATGTGTTGATGAATCAGGTGATATAGAGTCATTAGTATCTAGTACACTACACCTGGGGGGTGTTTCACAAAGACTAAGATCGACTTTAAGTTGGACTTAAGTATAACAGGCCGTTCGTGCCATTGTTTGCTCTCACCATTATGATCTTTAGATAATATTTTTTCCTTCAATAATGAATTATCAAAAAATGTACGATTTGTAGATTTTTTACCATGATTTGTGCATCCCTTGAGAGACCAATGCCAGTAAATAATGATAGCAAACAATGGCATGAACGGCCTGCTATACTTAAGTCCGACTTAAAGTCGATCTTAGTCTTTGTGAAACACCCCCCTGATCTGTTGATTGGCTTGGATGAAACCAAAGTTTATCAAACCTGATAACCTTTGTAGCCACAGCAAATGTAGACAGGAGAAATTATTTTCCCATGTCACTCGCTGTAAGCTAGAAAGGCATTAAAAGGCGATCCAACTATTGTATTTAGTTGATTTGTATGAAAGCAGAAAAATAACAGAAACAGAATGGCAAAGATTTGAAATAAGTCGTACCAATAATAAGGAAGTTATGAATGTTTGAAATTTGAGATCACTACATCTATGTGAATCTCAAATGGGCAATTTGGTCAGTGGATTGTGACGTAGTCACGGATAACTGTCCCATTTGTCAAGTACAAAAATATTACTAATTTTTGTTTTTCTCGCTAGAGCCATCACCCTTGGGGTGAAGGCCTTCGTGAGTCATACATATTGAAGTTTTTAAAACTAATTTTGTGTGTTGGAACAAATGGGAAAGCTGTATGGCACTCCATCACGGTGACATTACCGCTTCAGCCAATTTGAAGTGGCCATAAGTACAGAAATATCAATTTTCAACAATTCATAACCTTCCAATTTTTTGTCAGCTTTCATTCAAACTTTCACTGATTTTTGTGCTTTCTTTTATTAAAAGTTGTTTGCTATTAGGGATGGATTTCCCTTTAAAGATAGAGGCCAGTTCTGGTCATGCGATTGCATTGTGAAAGAAACGTTGTAAAAACGATCAGAAAAGGTTGATCATCTAGCATATAAGTATTGGTGTGTACTGCAAGGTTCTGGAATCATCAAAATGATAAGAAATTTGGCCCAGTCTTCGTAAAGTTACAAGCACTGTACACAGAAAGATGTATATGGGACTACACGACCACGTGCGCGATATCTATTTGGTCCCAATAGATATAATAATTCACCAAATATATCAATTATTAGGTGGTTTCCCAGCAAAATTTTTATCATCACGTATTAGTACAAACATATTCTTTCACATGATTGGTAATAACAGCTTCCATTTCAATTTTTTTTTTTTTTGGTTCCCAATACTGATCTTTCCCTTTAATACTGTGTTAAAGGATGTGGGTTAGTGACCTTTCTACCTCTCAGTACTAGTCAACGAATGATTTCCTTCCAGTGTGGTACTTTCATCGCAGTTTTCAAATCCTTCCATGTCTACAAAATGAAAACACATATTTCCAGAAAAATCCCTGTTAATTAAGAACATTAGCTCATTATAATGCATCACCTATTACAGGGTTGTACGTACAATAAGATATATGATTGCCGAGATGTAGACTTTTTCAGTGTGTGGATAACAACTGTTTTACCTCAGAATTATTACAATGCACATTTTCAGGGTCAAAAGTGTATTAGTTACATTGACTTGCAAAAACAGAAATGGGTTTGTTTAAAAATATTAAAAATATGATACTTTATAGCATATACGTTTTAGTTGTGAATGTAGACTTCTGAGCCAAGCCTTTGTGAATAAAAAACTGGCTTTTAATCATGTTTGTATAGAAAGGTATCAATTAACCTTCAAAAGAGAAGGTATGAATGAGAAAAAATGAGTGATATTGCCAGCTGCACCATTAGGTTTTGGTGCACTTATAAAGTTTAAATATCAGTTTGTATGAATTGGGACAATTATGTGTGAACATGAAGCCTGGCCCCTTCGCCTCCTTCAACTCATGCAATCCACATTAGTCTGTTGGACTCCTGGGGGGTGTTTCACAAAGACTATTAAGATCGACTTTAAGTTGGACTTAACTATGACAGGCCATTCATGCCACTGGTTGCTCTCACTATTGGTCTCTCATTATGATCTTTAGATAATATTTTTCCCTTCAATAATGAACTATCAAAAAATGTAAATTCTGTAGATTTGTGACCATGATTTGTATGTCCCTTGAAAGACCAATGCCATTAAATGGTAAGAGCAAACATTGGCATGAACGACCTGCCATAGTTAAGTCCAACTTAAAGTCGATCTTAGTCTTTGTGAAACACCCCCCCCTCCCCCCTGTTCCAGTAGGCTCATTCACACAAGAAAAATGTGAGATATACTCACTTTATTTGCGCAAGTTCGCAATCAAACTCTTGGTTGTAAGTCGAAGCGCTTCTATGACGTTGGTTGTAAGTTTGTAACACAGTGCATGGAGCAAAGTATCTGCAAACATTCCCTAACGATGTATTACTGGAGCAATCTGAATGTCAATAATCGGTTCTTTATCAGATATAGATTTTAATCTTTTTCTGCCTCATTGATTGTTTTGGAGTATTGCTCATATTACAAAAAATGCCTGTGGTGTCCCACTGTTTATTCCATTAAAGGGCGATCCAACCCTTGTTATAAGTTCATTTGTAGGAAAGCAGAAAAATGAGATAAACAGAATGGCGAAAGTTTGAAATAGAGCATACCAAATACTTAGAAATCTAAGAATATGGTATCTGATTGTGGTACAAAAATCTATATTGGAATCTCACAAATTGCTCTTAGTGTGAAAGGGCCCCCAATGCAGTCTGATATGGGTGTGCACATTTTGGCAAGATTTTGCATGGTTTTATTGGTTTGCTGGCAATCAGCAAGCAGATCAACGGGATTTAACATATCTTCATCTGTTTTGAATCTGCAGTTCATTCACATTTGATAATGAACATGATATATTGTTTCAAATATGTGTCTTTTTGTGTGTTTAACAGTATCAGGACTATGGGATGAAAAATGTAGGCCTACATACTTTCAATTTATGTGTGATTAATTTTTAGCTAATTTGGGGGTTGACTATTAAAGTTTGATGAACCTTTTGATTGTTTTATGAATTTCAGGTTTCTTTCCAAATGTGCCCATGTATACATGTAGAACATCAAATACATTTCAGAGTTGTACATTACAGAAGTAGTGTAGTGCATTAATTTTGTTATTATTAAAGATGATTCCAAGGTCTTCCTAGATTTCAACCCAAGGGTAGTTTCGATAGCCTTGCCCATCATGTGTTGAAGTGTGCAAACACTACAACATTTATACAATGACGTTCAGTTTAAAGGTAATGCAAAGTTTTGGGAAATTTTGAAAATTGGATGGATAGTAATTCTTTTTTAAAATAAATATATTTGGATGTCCCTGTGGATGTATTATAAGCACTAGAAAATTTAGCCCCTAAAACACTTCTGCTTTCGAGCAAATAGAATAATCAAAATTTACCGGTGCTCTGGGTAAATTTCAAATATTTAAAAAAGCGCCTAAGGCCATTCCATGGTAGCTGCGACCATGAAAATCTCAGAATATGCAGTTCTGATATATAATTTCTAAACGATAATAGCAAATTGGTCGATTGTAGTCAAGGAACATTGTTTTAAAGCTAAAGTAATATCAGTCTTGAGAGGGAGCTTTACAACATAAAGAGTTTATCATTTACAATTTCATCACTTTAGACTCGATTTCAACCGCGACAATGATCATTGAATATTGTAAAATCGCATATGCTTCCAATATGTTCATGAATTTGAACCAAATTCATGACCCCATACCAAACTTTGTATTACCTTTAACATAATCATATGATTTCTGTCAACCATACAATATAGTATTTAAATTGTCCTTGGGTCGATTTCTTGAAAGTATTTACACTCATGTAATTTGTAACCCACATATTTTTTATGTATGACTTTGAGCTTCTTGTTTCCATGTAATTATCTGCACAAAATAGATGAATTGCCAAAGTATTCATACCGGTAGGAATTATAAAAGAAGATACATGTCTTCTTTTTGATTTTAGTCTAGATAGTTAGATAATGGAATCAATTGTAAGATTTAAACCAACAAACATGAGAATAGGTTATTTTAAGTACAGCCTCATTTTTACTCTCTCGCAATCCAATTTTGCAATTTAACACTCACTATCTATCATCAACCTAATTATTGTTTTTGTTTACAAATGAATGAATAATTTCCCTTTTCTTCTTGTCATTACAGTATGCTATGGAAGAAAATCGATATCATCAAGAGAGCCAAGAGCAAGAATGCTAACTCCAATTACAATAAAAAGTAAGAAAACTCAGTTTTCTCTTTCCTTACAATGTAACTTATGCCATACTATCAGTTGCTTAGAACTATTTTGATTTGTTATGGATAGGTCTTTGACTGCAGGTGTGTTTTATGTTGTTTAAAACAAATTAGTTTAAACATGATGAGTTCTGGTAGTGACAGAATTTAATTCCAGCAGAATAAAGAAAAATTACACTAAAAGTGCAAAACTTGAAAAAAAAGTTGTGCATAAAATATGTAATGGCTGAATAATTAGCAATAGATTGTTTGAAAACAATTCCTTCTCGTCGTATCTGTCTTTGTCAGAACATCATACACTGCGCTTATTCATCTGAAGGATAATTAGTTATCTAACAGCGTGTCCACACACAAAAAAATTTATCCAGAAACTCTATAATGAAACGTCGTATAAAAAAATCATCGTATAAATTTCAGGGTGTCCACACACAAGAAACGTCGTATAAAGAATCATCGTATAAATTCCAGGGTGTCCACACACACAAGAAAGTAATCCCGAAAATCTACAGCGAAATGTCGTATAGGTGCGCAGTTTGCTACTGCGGTCATGAAATGGAAACGGAAATGAGAGGTCAGGTCTCCTTCGCGCGAGGTGACGTTAAGCCCCGCCCAGTTATACCGTTAGTTATACTAGTTACGTCCACACACAACACATTCCGTGATTAGGCGTGATTAGACGTGATTCTTTATTGAGTTCTAGTTCGAACGATGCCAAACCCGCGTTATACGACGTTTCGTTATACGACGTATCGTTAGTAAGCGTCCACACACACAATTTCATCATATAACTATCCCGAAATGCCAAACGGTATAACTAATCACCCCTAATCACGGAAATTTTTGTGTGTGGACACGGGGTTAGTACCCATGCCTGTACTATCAAATGATGTCAAATTCATTATAAAATCTAACCTGCTTGAGTTAACATGTGTTAAAGTAAGCCTGTCTATAAAGACCGCTTGCCTACAAATGCCATTTTGTGTTACCTGTGGGTGGTCTTTCCGTACAGATTTGACTTTAATTTGTTGTTGTCTTTTCTGTCCTTCCAGTAACAGGAAACCACCCCCTCAGGATTTGGGACCACCAGAGCCTCCTCAAAGGGACTATCGGACAGGTAAGAAACGATTCTGTGTCCCAAGATTTACCATCTGTGGTTGTGCCATGGTGATCCAATACATGTTCATAATGATAATAAAAATAATTATAGTCAAACCTGTCATAGTGGCCCCTTTTTTAGAAAGGCCACCTGTCCATAGTGGCCACACGTTTTGTCTCCCTGGAGACAGAAATGTGTGTTGTAGAACCTGTCTAGAAAGGCCACTTTTTGAAATACAGTGGCCTCTTTTTCTGTTTCCCTTGAGTGGCCTTAATAGATAGTTTGATTGTATTATTATTATGGTGGCTTCTTATAGAGTTTCAAGCTGATGAAGACGCGATTTGTAACTTCTGGCTTATTTCCCAATTCAGAAATAGCGGGCTATTTGGCAATCTCGAGCTGACGAAGACATACCTCATGTTCCTGTGGCATATGCTCCAGGCTTGATTTGTCCGGGCTTTTTTTGGTCCAAGTAAAGGGATTGTAGTTTGCTTTTAAGTAGAGGTATCATAGTCAAGTGGTTTAAACACTTGCCTGGAGATGCTTGGGTCATGGGTTCAAGCTCCAGAGTGGTACTAACATCCTTTGGCAAGACATTGAAGTACATTTGCCACTCTCCACCCGGGTGTTAATTTTGTGTTTGGTAGGAATTAATTATTTGAATGCTGTGAGGACCAAAATCTTTATCCTGTATCTTAGCAAGAGCCTGGGTATACATTTGAACTCTTTAAGTACCTTACATGAATAATATACATTGAGCTACAAATCCTATGCTTTTGTGTTCTTATAAGTCATCTACACACATCATAAGACATTTTCAAATGTCTTAAAAATACACATCATTGTGGTTCGACAATTATTGATATGTGAAATACTATTTGAAAATGTTCATTTCTTACATGTAATCGGGGCTTGAGCAGTGGATATTGAATGTTTTGTGATTGTCAAATCAACATATTATTGAAATAATCCCTGAAGTATAATGTATGTTTCTCAGAAGGAATCGGGGTTAGTTTGCGATTCCGTTTGCTCTTTATTTCCTTCAGGACAGCATCTGTTTCCTATTCTTCCTTTATTCCTATATTTAGCCATATTGTGAAAATATTATAAATCAAACAAATGTCAACATAAGGTCATTTTTTGGTATTTCCTTGATATAATTCTAAAGTGTAAGCATATTATTACATTTCAGTCTTATTTTCAGATGCAAATATTTTTGGAATTTATGTCCACAATCAAATTATTTTATTGAAATATACTTGTTAAGAATAAAAAATAAACATATACTCTGCTCTCTTCTTTTTCTGAGAATTAATGAATAGAATATAATAGCATGAAATGTATTTTTTGCATAATTTATCTTCAGAACTACCATAAAATATATCCTGTTATTGAAATGAATTCAAGTAAATGAGTCAGATCCTGCTATCTTATTTTTTCTGAGAACTAAGGAATAGAATATAAATATAATGTATTTCTGCACAAATTCAATTTCTGAAGTATCATAAATAACTAAATAAAATTTGCTTTACCTGCTTCGGTCGACTAAGGGAACAAACATTAGGCTGCCACAGTCAACTTTTGTCACATGCACAATATATATAGTCAATTCCAAGTGTTACAGAATGAATTTTCCAGAGAATTTTTAGTTGTGAATAAAATATTAAAGACATGTTAATATAATTATACAAATTAATGATATGATATATTAACGAATAGGAGGTACTTTCACAACGTTTGGGTTTCCTATCAACCAGTCAAATTCATAATGAATTGCATAAATTAATTGTTGCTAGATAGGACAAACATTATGGCCTGTCCTTCCTAACAACAAGTAATATATGCAATTTGTATTCTGACTATTGAAATACAATTATTCATCATAGGTGAATGAAATAATATGTAACAAGGCAATTCACAAAGATTTGTGTATTAAATTTGATTACATTACGAAAATGGCCTATTACCACGTAGCAGTGGTCATAGGAGGATGTGTCATACAACCTTAGAGAGATAGATCGATACACATGTGGAGAAACATGAAGCTATAGGGCCCATTTATTTCACTGCTTCCTTGACCCTCTCATCTTAATAACAGGATGAGCTTTTTGACATGGGGTCAGCCATCACATGGTGTCCAGATCAATTTCATCATCTTTGTAATAGCTTGCTGAATTCTAGATCAGTAGGGCAGTGTCTTTTAAAATGGCCAAAATCAGTATTATAGGGTGATTCAAGGCAATGTATCCCATATGGCATGATATTTACCCATGATTTCATCCAAAAAAGAAAATCTTTTGAAAGGACCAGTGAATTATGGTTCTTTCTGGGCCCCGTCTAATAAACAGTTGCATCTTATTAATTGCAACTATGTACATAAGAGATAAGGGTCTGCAAACTTGCAATTGATTGGAGGACTTGCGATTGATTCAGATCAATCGCAACTCTTCACAAGACAGGGCCCTGGGCCCCGTCTTACAAATCAATCGTAAGTCCTCCAATCAATCGTAAGTTTGCAGTCTCCTATCTCTTATGTATATAGTTACGATTGATATCAATCGCAAATAAGTTGCGATTGATATCAACTCTTTGTAATACGGGGCCCTGGTGTCACTGACATTATTGGGTGGTCATTGCAAGATTTTTCTAATTTTTGATGAAATAAATGGGATAAAAAGATGTATGTTGTTTGGGATGCAGTGCACGTGCAGAATCACCCATTTGACGTCATCCTTCTGGCTTAAAACAGTTCTGTTATGGTGTTAGCAGATCAAGATAACTAATTGATGAATGACAGTACTTATGTTTAGATTCTGAATGTACTTCAGGCAATCTTCAGTTTTGTCACAAAAATTATGTCTGCAATTGCAGACATAATCCTTTTTATATACACAAAAGATTTATGATTTATTGTGCGATCATGAAAAGTGCGGGGCAGATTTACACTGCTGTTAATATGGATAGTTTTATTCTTCAGGTGAGATATTAGAGAAATCAGAAATGTGTTGGTAACTTCATGCCACCAAATTAGAATAATTTTTGATTTTTAAAAATTTCAATAATAGTTTCTAATTGCACTAAATAGCTGTTTTAGAATATTTTTTGGTGTTTTTATTATTTCAGAAAATTATTTTGATACCTTTATTTCAAGATTCTTTTGTGAAGTACCCTTTATAATATCATTTTACTCTCCACTCCTACTCCTAGCCCCCAATGTATTTTTTCTTTAAGTCTTATATATATAATATATATACATGTATATGTTTTGTGTGATCGTTTTAAATCGGTTATTTTTCCATATTGTTTTACCCTTACATAAATTTGATCTATGCTTTTTATCCTACTTTGTAACCTTGCATCCTATGTTTAGATACCCTTGTTTTTCAACACCCCTATGTTCACAACTTCCTACATACCCTCAATAAGACTTGTACATGCAAAAATCATCAAGTTTCCAACTGAAAGCATCTATAGAGTACCAAAGTGTGGTGTCATACTGGCCAAGTTGTCAAGGTTGCTGGTTCCAAACAATTTTTTGCTAAACAATGGCATGGTGATCACACCAGCATTGAACACCGAATTTGCCCTGCTCCAGCCTGTTGCTTGAATGATTTTGGGGTGAACCTTGTGCGCATGCCCTGTTGTTTGGAACCAGTTACCTGGACGAAGTGCGAAGAAGACGTCAGCACTTTGCAACTCCATTTGTCCAAAACGCCCTTATACTCTCATGACCAAAGTGTCACTACACAATGGGATGTTGGATTAAAAGGATGTCAAGACAAAAGAGACCTCATTAAAATTTTGTTTTATTTAATACCCTCTTTTTGAAACCTTGTTTATTTTGTTATGTTTTCTTCTTTCTATATTTGTTTTAAAAGATGATTATCCTCAAGAACAAGGTGAGACAATAATCTTCATTCTTCCATCTTTTTGTTTTCCATCTTTTTGTTTTCCATCTTTCCATTCAGTTTGTTTCTAACATTGACACTTCGTCCACAAACCTTTAATATGATTAACAGTTTCCTATTCCAGTTAAAGTGAATATTATATACTCATTTGATCTAGTTACTTCTTGTGTTTGTTTTTCAGCAAACTTTAGTGGTTATATGTGTTCATAAATTCATAAAAATTGTTGTAATTACTAATCATTACTAGAACATTTCACTTATGTTAAGTCCTCTACTTGACAAAGTATTAGAAGTAACAAAATACATGAGATGGAACCGAATTATTACACATAAAACCAACTTGTGTTTGAAAAGTTACAATTTTGATGTGGCAAAATAAGTATTCCACAAAAAGAACAATTTCACAATGAATCTCTTCTACTTACTTCATAAAGTATCTTGTTTTACAGGTGTAGCTTATTTATATGCAACATAGATGATAGTAGTACTAAATCATTTGCTTATTTTAAAAGCTCTTTCATAATCTTAATGCTAGATTGCTAACTATTTCGGTTTTTCAGATGTTCATATTAATCTAGTACAGTTAATCTGTTAGTAATTAGTTTGACTTACAAGTGCAAAATTCCACCTAGAAAGTGTAAATTACACATGTTTTGCATAGTTTGATTAAAAATGATATAATTTGCCAAAGTGAAAATTCAACTTGTGCAACTTCGAGTTATGCAGAGTTAACTGCAACTACACCTTTATTGCCATTGTCCATCACCATCACACGAATGGATCTGTGAAATCTGATTTTTATAAACAAAATTTCTTTGAAACATAGGTATTAAAGGTGATGTCATCAGCAATACTAAATTGTATTACAGATCTCCCCCAAATGCACCCCAAATACCATTGAAACTTGGCCCAAATTCTTAAAACCATAACTAGTTCTAGGCATAGTAGGTTTTCGTGAATATGGGTCCAAGTTTCATCTTACTCTTCCCCTTAAAAATGGCATAATCCATTGATCGTCATGTCCTGCGTCTTTTTGTTGGTGTAATCTAATAATAAGTTCTTGTACCTTATCAGGATTTCGTTTTGGTAACTTTTTTTTCAATATTTAAAGTTGGTGTTGAGGAAGAGACGTACGAAGTATTCCACGAAGGTAAGGGCAATGCTCTGACTCCCCCCTACCCCCCAGCACTGCATCAAGCCTTGTCTGTAGATAGATATAGATATAGAATATAGATAGAGCCCCCCTCCCAACTATGCTACACTTGCCCCTTGTAATAACCCCTATCCCTCCCACTCCTGGAGGTTAAATGTCATTTTTCTTAAGGTTAGTAATTCCGAAAATGAAACACTGTAGCTTCAGTATGTCTGTATTTGTTGCTATTCTTTTAATCCCATTTCCTGAATTATTTTCATTTTTATTTTCGGAGTTATGAACCCTATTTCATATTTGGAATTATGAATCTTATTTCATTTTTGGATTATGAACCCTATTTATTTTTTTTTTGTGGAATTATGAACCTATTTCATTTTCAGAATCAAAAACCTTCAGAATAACGAACCTCTTGAGTGATGCATCAAATGTTTGGAAATATGAACCCTCAATTTCATTTTCGGGATAACAAACGCCTGGAATGGAAAAGTTGTGCTTTGGAATTATGAACCTTGGGGAAAAACAGGTAACCCCCACCCCTCCTTGCCCCCTCCCAAATGGAAAAGAACCATGTAGTCTTCCATTTAAACTTTTCAGTAGAATAGTTGAGTGTAGATGGTGGCAGGCAACTAATGAAAACAACTGCTGTTCAATCAATCAACCACAAAATATGTATCGTCTGAAAATATGATTTTACTCTTTTCTTGTCATGTAGGGTTAATGTAGGGTTAATCCAGGCCAAGATCTGGGGGGTGTTTCACAAAGAACCTATGTTGAACTTATCTCTAAATTGGCCTTAACAATTATGGAAAGCCGTTAGCATCTATGACAATATTTTGTAAAAGTTATTTTAAAAGGCATAAAATGTTGATTCAAATCATTCATATTAGGTATTCAATTACCAAGGAGATTTCATGTTCTTGATTTGGGATTTATAAAAAGTATAAAATACTTTAATTTTCACTTTTAAATATATTTTATTTTAAGGCTACAAATGGCTATCCATAATGTTTAAGTCCAACTTAAAGATAAGTTCACATTAGGATCTTTGTGAAACACCCCCCTGTTTAGAGCCAGAAGGGGTTTAACCCTGGGTTAAAGTGTATGAATAATGTCTTTCTAGCTACAAACAGACTAATACGGTTGCTCCAAGAATGACTATTTATTCTTTTGAAAGTTTTGCAGTTTTACATTGGTTCCCGAGGAAGATGTATAATGCCTAATTTCATGATAAAATGGGAATTAAAACTCATAGTATGGTTTTAAAACTTCACTTCTGGAAGATGCTTATAAACTTAGTGGCATGCTTGGGGGTCGGTAAAATATAATCGTCATGGAAGAAGGTGTTCGCACATGTAGTGACCTTTCATAGAGATTTTGCAATTTAGATTCTTTTACCTTTTTTGTTGCTCCCTTTGCATGTCTTTTTGCTTCATATTCCGATGCTTCTTGGTTGGTAGATACTTGTACTTCAGTACCACTGTTTATCAAATAGAATTCAAGGAATAGCACGCTTTATAGAAATGTATCGTTGTACATACCTAATTTGTACTTGTGTATAAACCTTATTATATTAAGTTCTAACACCAACATCTAAGTAAATAAACTATGTAAGTATTAACACAATTTTACTCACAAAGAAATGTATATATTTCTTTTGCACTTGTATGGATGATTATTTTTCCTAGAGTAAAACAAGATGAAAGATTTTGAGTAGCTACCTCTTTGTTTTATTTCTTACATGGAAATTCTTAAGAGTAACACAACCTCCAGATACCTCTCCTTATAAGAATGTCTGCCAGGACTTGAGTACAGCATGTATTCTTGACATGTCATGGGGGCCCTCAGTTAAAGATAAGCTTGAGTTCTGGTAATGATAGAAAATAAATTCTCACAGAATCCAACAAAACTTACACTGAATGTTCAAGATTACAAATAAATGACATGTGCCAAACGATTTTAGTAGAAAATGTATAGGGGCTGAGTGATGAGCATAGAAAGATAAGGAAATCAAGGTAAGTAGGCCCGACACCATGTGCTTCACAGGTCACTATGTGCGAATGAGAGTTGTGGTTTTTATTGAAGATGATTTCCAGCAAGCTTTTGTGAGTTTGTTTTTATTTTACTGGTTCAAACAACCAATCTACTGCAGGATAAACAATTCAGAATAAATCAAAGCAAATTCCTCTCAAAATATGATTCCCTTACCTGCAGAGCTCAAGATTTGCTTTAAGAGTGACCCTTGCAGTTGATCGACAAACTTGTCTGTTAGGAGCAGAAGGACTTTATTAAACTCAATATCGTTTTATGCAGAGTCAACACCCTTCTGGTACCACACAGATTAGACAAATTTTGATTTTGTTTTTTGGTATCAATAAGCAACTTTCATACATCTCAACCAATATTATTTTACAAAGCACATGCACTTTTAATTTGTAATAATAGGGCACATATGCTCACATGATTGCAACAAACTCTCAAAAATGAGATCAACCTTTTAAATGCCTTCAACTCACCTTTTGAAATTGGCGTACATTACAATAACATATTTTGTATTAACTGAACATGATTTCTATGGGACTCACAGTAAGGTATTGACATTTTCGTTGATTTTTTTTTTCTCTGGAAAGTCTTTGCGATCGTGTTGGGGGTAATATATGAAATAGGATAATGCACTGTTCTCCAGATTAAACGTGGAATAAGACCCTAATGGGGTCATATATCTGGTGATGAATACTAACTAAACCACTATACCTACTCCTCTCCCAGATGAAAGTGCAGAACACATAGAGGAAGACTTTGAAGAAGGTGAGAGCCTATTCTTGTGTCAATCAGAAACTTTGCGCTTACAGTTTCGCATGAAAATACAGAATTTCCTCATTTACACCTTCACCGAATATTTGTTGACAAAAAATATTTGTTGGAGATGCTTGCAACTGTGCACAAACATGTACATTCTATCACCATGGGGACAGGGTTAAAAATGCTTTTGGTTAATCTTTTACTGCTGTATTTATTATGCCTTTAAAGTGTGTGATTGCTGCTCATGTTGTATCTAACTTCAATGCATAGCAAATATTCCCTTGATTATATATATTTTAGTTTACAATGTATCTGTAATACTTTTTATAAAACCATCAAACCCTTAAAAAAAAGAATCATGCTGCTATTTAGCTGGGTCAAGTACATGTAGATAAGAAATTATGTTGCACCACTCTAAGATACTCTTTCGTACTTCCAATCTCCAGTTTCATCAATCAAAGGTTTTCCGTTAATGTTTTAAAGAGAAATAAGAAACGTGTTTCTCGTCATCCTGACTGAAGTAGTAAGAAAATATACCATAAGCAAGTTGTTAGCAACTAATCTCAGTGCATGTTTATTAAAGCAAAAGCACAAATTAGAGCTTGGACTCCATGGTACCTATGGGGTCATAGATGGTGGCTTAGCTATTGGGGCAGGGGGCAAGAAATCCCCCACACACACACACACTCACACACATCAAATGGTGAAAACAGATGAGTAAGAGGAGGGAGGGAGAGAAAGAAAGAGAGAGAGAAAGAGAGAGAGAGAGGAGGATGGGAAGAGGAGGATGCAACATTCAAAGAAGATTATATGACTCTTCCCATGCCCCCCTATTTCCTTGGCCATGTTCTCTTGCATGATCCATCCATCATTGATACCAGTGCCCTTATCATCAGTGATTGAACACATGCCCAGCCTCGGGTCAGACAGACTGATGTCCTAAAACACGAGATAAACATGTACATTGCATACTTGATTATGTCGAGGATGTGGATACTTACACTTTTGATAGGAAAATGTGAAATCAGCCAAAGATATGACATTAGTGCAAAATTTAAATTGCATTTTAAATTCCATTGCATTTAAAAACATCTTTTACATACATTATGTTCAGCCAAAGATATGAAATTAGTGCAAAGTTTAATTGTATTTCAAATTCCATTGCATTTAAAAACCATCTGTTACATACATTATTTTCCTCAAGGTAAGCATAACAGGCTCTTATTGAAAGCCGACCGTAAGGGCTTTGAAATAGTAAACACTATCGACTTTCAATGTAACAATCTACAGCTTTTAACTCTTGTAGTACTTAGTAAACAGATGAATATTGTGTAACATTTTTAATGATTTTTCAGTGGCGTGCTGTATGTCTTTGCTTATTAAAATAATTTCCCATCTTGAAATAACATCTGTAGTGGCTGTTGAAAAGGTGTATCAATGCAATGCCGAATGAATGTTGATGGTTTGATTCTCAAAATAACCGTTCTATGAAAAATAAACATGCTATCCTCCATCAAACAATGATCAGAGGACTATTATTAAAGACTAAGACCAAGCTCAATTTCACATTTTTAGCTCATCCGGCCCGAAGGGCCCGATGAGCTTATGCCATGGCATGGCGTCTGTCCGTCCGTCCGTCCGTCCGTCCGTCCGTCCATAGTATTCAAAATGCTTCTTCTTCTTGTTTCATATGATAGGGCTAGGAGGGGGATTTAAAACTTCTACACAGAATCGTGAAATTCATTATCTATGCTAATTTATGCAAATTTTTTCGAAATCACAAAAAATGCTTCTTCTCCTTCATTTCGACCAATTTTGATTTGGTTTGCTTTATCTGGTAGAGCTCACTTTGGTACACTAAACTTCTACACAGAATTTTAAAATTGTTCTCCATTAATTATCTATGCTAATTTATGCAAATTTATTCAAAATCACAAAAAATGCTTCTTCTCCTTCATTTCTCAACCGATTTTAATTTGGTTTGCTTTATCTGGGAGAGCTAACTTTGGTACACTAAATTTCTACACAGAATTTTAAAATTGGTCTCCATTAATTAATTATGGTAATTTATGCAAATTTATTCCAAAAATAACAAAAATTGCCTCTTCTCCTCATTTCTTGACCGATTTTGATTTGGTTTGCTTTATCTGGTAGAGCTTACTTTGGTACACTAAACTTCTACACAGAATTTTAAAATTGTTCTCCATTAATTAATTGTAATTTATGCAAATTTATTCCAAAATAACAAAATTGCTTTTTCAACCAATTTTCATTCCATTTCCTTTAGTTTCTATTTAATCTTGTACAGCTAAATGAAATTATGTCCCTTCCAGGGCATCAAATTTTTATTTTTTGACCAGTTCAAAAGTGTACCACATAAAATTTACGATATTTGTTGTTGCGAGATGCGGATGAGCGCTACGTCATTGACGTTCTGGTTGATTGAGCTATCTATAAACAGCTACCATATTGTGTCATTGCGTAGTGTATATTAGCTTCTCAGTATTAACATAAAAATCAATGGCTATCTTTGGCTTTCAAGGCTTTGCATTAGCTTGTGATGGTGAAGTACAGTACAGGTATTACTTATGCACTTAAATGTTGCGCTTGACTTAGCCTTTCAGAACTTTTTTTTGGAGGCCCTTTCCGATATCAAGGTAAACCTCTTTTAAAAAAAAAACACTGCACCACTGCTTCAAAAATATCATATACATGTATATGTTGTGCGCTTCATAACTCTGTATCTCAAATGGCACAAATTAGTGAGGAGGTTATTTTTTGTCCTCAAACTATTGCTTGATGGCATCCATTTCCATGAAAAGCTTTCCTGCTTCTTTTTTTTTTAAATAATTTTTTTAATCGGTTTACTTCATCATGTCTATATAGCATTATGGGGCTTTCCTAAACATTAACCCTCAAACTCGTTCCTACGAAGCTCAAGGACAATACGATTTCCACCTGCCCTCTGTACGAACTATACTCACCCAAAGGTCTATACTCTTCTCAGGTCCCAAACTATGGACTCTCTCCCTGCTACCCTAAAAAAAAAACTGTTCAGCATTTAATACTTTTAAATGCAGGTATAAATAAAAACACATGCCCTCTTCAATACCAATAATTGAAGTATTGCAATGGGGTTATTAATGCAGCATTTGCTTTTCTTTCTCCTTATTCCATTTTAATTTCACCTGACAATTTTTGCAGTGGCCTTTCATATACTTACTTCATTTACTACTATCTAATTCTTTTATAGTCACTTGTTCCATATCTTATATTTTGTTCCGACTCCGTATTTATATCATTTATATATTGTAAATGCTTTGTTTTGTATTGTTTTGTTTGTTTTGTTTCACTGTATACTTCTTGAATGATGTACATGTCCATTCTTTTTTATCAAGTGAAAGATATAAATTTGAAATTGAATTTCTAGCATTTTATAGTACATGTAGGCCAACAGAACATGGCAAACATGTATGTATGTGCATTCATGATTGGTAGTAACTTTTGCCCCTTTAATTGCTTTTGTTAGAGCTTCAAGCATAAATTGCACACTTTTTAAAAAACCCATTGCTTACTGGAACCAGGTGACCCCTGTGTTAAGCCTATGGAAATTTGATGATTCAGTAGTCAGCAGGTTAAATATTTGATAGACTGTCCAGTTGACAGAGTGTCAACAAGATGGAAGATGAAAGTTTAGGTAATGTTCACGGGGCAAAGTACCCCGTAAGCCTACTGTTTCATCCTCTTGCACCTTTATACCAGGCCAGAGTTGGAAATGTCCAGTAATATGTGACCCTCTTTGAATTCTAACACTCGTGTTAATTTAAAAGTTTCCCTTTTATTTGTTTATTTATTTATTGATTTATTTGATTTGTTTGATATTTATTTTAACCAGTTTATTGATAAAACTTCATTCGCAGATTCTTTTACAATGGATACATAAATATACATGTAACATCTGTAATATAAAAAAATAATACAAATGAGGTAATAATGCAGGACTGTAATAAACTGTATGGCACATTAAATAATAAATTGACAATTTTATATCTGAAAAACAGTCAAGTGAAATTATCCAGAAACAATTGTAAAGGCTTCTGGCTTTAAAAGCATAAACATCCGGTGACTGACTACATGCTACAATGCAAGAGAGCCATCCTCTTACAGGAGGTGGCGGACGTGCAGGGTAACCCCCCTCTTTTGTTGATCAAGCCCCCACACCTGTCCCATATATCATTGACCTTGTGTTGATATGGACAGAATCATCATGCCCTAGAGCGTAAAGCACTTCCTCTCTCTGCTGTAATCGCTAAGTTACTGGCTTCGGGTAGCGTAATAAGTGTAAGTCTCTTCAGGTAGGGTGAGTCTCTCGCTGCGCTTCGGGGAGCCAGTGATATTAAATCTTCTTGCACCTCTCATTTCCGTTTTACTTGTACCGTTTCCTCTGCAGTCCGTTGCTAATCTGTGGTATGTAGATGACATTGCCTGTCAATCAACGCTTGGATTTGACCACTTCCTATACTCCCTGACTTCTCCTACCCCACTCAACCCCTTTCCTATCCAAACTCCACCCCTCATACCCCACCTCTCCTGTAGTTATCTTGCAAATCAGATGCCAATCCTGCACTTATACTTGTAATTTTGATAAAAGCAAACCCTCTTCATGCCATGTCAGTGGAAAGTCCCTTTCCTCTTTTTTTTTGGGGAGGGGTGGACTTGATAGAAAGTTATTTTGAAAGAAAGGAAATATGAAATTGCTTGGTAGTGATTAATTGAAAAGATTCCAGGACAACTATTACTGGGAGGACTACGGTAGCTATCGTCCCGTAGACATATTTACTTCCTGGAACCCCCCATCTCTGAAGGTGACTCCCAAAGATAACTACCCTCCAACTACCACTATTTCTCTAAGTAGTTATTTGGGGAGCAGTTATATGACGTTGTGGGAGGCTTATTGTTTTGATGGTTAAAAGTCTGGGGATAGTCATTATCATGTACTGTTAAAAAAATCATTAATTATGCTATTTTAGTTGTACAGTTTTTTAAACATCAGAAATTTCAGTTTGCACCTTGTCTTCAAAAAGGCAAATTATTAATTGGATGTCTTAATCTGGCAGATATTAATATGTATGCAAAAGCAGTGTCAGCTGACTATACTATCTGACCATGGCCTAACTTCCTTTTTAAAGGGGTCAGTTTTTTAAGGTCAATTTTTAAAGTGGTCAGTTGCAAAAGGTTCATTGTCATATGTTGCGATTGTGCACAAGTTGCTTGGCATGACACCAGTCTAAGAATAGTTCCGAGGCCAGCATAGGCTCTCCTGAGTATTACTCATCACAGGTACTCAAAAGACAGTATGGGGTTCAGATTGATTGCATCATTGTAGTTCCATTGTAATAAGTGCTGACCCACTTTTGATACACCTGAGAATCATCATATTCCTGTGGCATGGACGTTATATTAAAATCTCTCAATGACCAAAAATATGGTGACATAGCTGCCAACCATTCCTATTTTTTTTCAAGCTATGAATTGTTTTGAACCCTAGCTTTCTCTCTTTTTCTGGTATATTTTGTGTGAATATTATACAAAAAAGACTTTATTCCCAATTTTGCTGTGAGAGATTCCTAATTTGTTGCTGTGAAAGGTTGGCAGGTATGGGGTGAACACTGAACAGTATTTTCAGAGCCCAAGCTCATCCATAATTCACTACAGTGCATTATGTTTAAAGCCCCACTGTACTACTAGTAGCTACTTGCTCCCTCTATATAGAAAACAATGCCTAAGCGGTGCCCGTTGGTCACCCATGATCCTCTTTTTCTTATGTTAATTCAGAGCTGAGTTGATGAGATAACCACCTGTCAGTGACCATGCTAATCCCTCTAATCCTTCCTGGCCAAACTAGTGCAGAGGGGCTTTAAAGTGTCTATTGGCCTGGAAACAGCTTTTGAGCGCAGTATAGATTCTTTAGCTAGTTTCAGAACAATGGTTACTGTATTATAATGAATAATGGGTGAAATCATATTGCGACAGGGAACCTAATGTTTGCTTAAGGTTTGCTTAAAGGGATCCGGTAACTTTGTCTCAGATTCTGAAACAAAATTCTGGATTTAGCTCATGATGCAATGATAATCATAAACCTTTAGGTCAGTCAGGAACCCCATGACTTTTACAAGCTGATCGCCTGTCTGATTATCAAGATATTTATGATTGGAATTACAAATTTTGAAAACCGTTCGCCTGATGGTTTTCATAACACTATAGTCTATTAGGGAAAATGAGTATGGTAAAACCGGTCAATCAAAGATTTTTACTTTTTTGAGGCACTTCTTGATCATTTTGAAGCGCAATTTTTTTAGGGCTTCATTATTACACCATATCACAGACACTAATAACATGTAGGGCCGTGTATCTCAGATTTAACACTGTTAAACGATCCCTTTAAGGTTTGCTTAATAATATAGCACCAAGTGATTTTTGCACATTGGATATTGAAAGAAAAACCATTCAATATTATTATTTTTAATTGTATGATACCTAGTACCTCAATATATTCTCATGTATTTAATTACTTTTAATATTAAACACAGGGAGAAAAAACACATTTTGTACTTACTCAAGCATTTTGGAAGGATCGACTGTGCCATACATCTATTGTCTAATAGCCTTTGGGTATTAAACAAGTATTCGCTTTTTTACGCATGCGCACACACCCCAAACCATGAGATATGGAGAAACATTGCACGATCGTCTGAGTACTCACCAGCCGTGAGATATGTTTTTGAAATTGAACGGTCATCCTGGAACTTTTGCCCACAGCATATTAAAGATACGTTGATTTTTCAGGTTGGCACAAAACCCTTCATACAAATAGTAATGATCAATATTTCTTTTGTTTCTCAATATGATTTCTTTTCTAGATATAGACGATATAGATACATTCACAGATGATGAGGAAATAGAAGTAAGTTTTTATTTTATTATTTTACATTTCATCAGTAATGACTCCTTGCCCAGGAGAAGAACACCAAACAGACGCATGGAAAGCAAATGTACTGAGCTAGAAATATGATAATCCTACATTTGCTCTGGCGACAATTGCTCCAGGCTTTATTTTGTCCTTGGATATGATGTCAAGTTTTAGTTCTCATGGATGCATTACCAACCACTGAAGTTGAATTGCTGGGAAAATTACGACAGATGTCAAGGCACATTTCCAAGTTGATTTCACAACCAGTTTAAATTTCCGTGTGGCAAAATTGAATGGATCCTTAAGCGAAGCATATGAAGCATGTGAATGCCATTTTAAGATTATGCTTGCATCGTTTGAAGCTTATTAAGTATCTAAAGCTTTCAAAAGGAACATTAATTAATTTTTGTCTTCCTCTTCATTTCAGAGTGATAATGGAGAGTACTTGGATCCTACCGAGGATGTCCCTAGAGGTCCACCACTGGTTCCTTCTAGACCTACCGATCTTCTTAACGGTGAGTACCTAGAACTAAATCTAAGGTAGCTATTAGTGAAATGCAGTGGCAGGAACAGACGCGTTCGGAAAGCAAAAGGCACAAAAGTTGGTGATGTAAATTAAAAGTTTTTTTTTGAATAGCTCAGTGAAAGTCTAGGTAAAATAAATCTTAATCGACGTCATGAATTTACCAGCTCCATAACCTAACAAAGTTGGTTCTAACGTACTCTATGTGATGTAATTATGATTTTCAACAATTATGCATTTTGCATTCCGTCTTTTTGTGCCATTACATTTCACTAGGCTATCTAACCATACATGTAGTTCTATCCAGACCTACATGTACCCCACTCATCAGTGAATACTGAGCCCAAACACTAACCATACAATCATGTAGTTTTTTCAAGGCCTGCCTGAGTCAGTGATAAGTACTAATAGCTCTAAGATTAACCATACATGTAATTATTTTTTAGACCCATACCCAACTCAGTACTTAGTGCCTAGAATTAACCTTACCTATACATGTATGTTCTAGACCTACTCACCTCAATGGTGAGTACCTAGAACTGACCCAAACCATGCATTGAGTTCCATCTAGACCGGCCTACCCCAGTCAATGCCGAGTTCTTAGCTCTGATCCTGATCTTTACTCATACATGTAAGAGTATATGAGCTAATGCCATTCTGACTCCAAACAGACTATGTTTATAAATGGAAGAGCCTGGACTGCATTAATTATATTCATGCTTGTAATCATTTGCCAAATATGCCAAATTTGTTCACCCTTATCGCATTATCATCAGACAAAGTCTGCCAATGCCTTGTGTGTCTCTTATCCTAAACATGTCCACTTAAACCTAGGGGAATTACATCCCACCGCTGCCATCAATTAAAGTTTTGGGGGACTATTATCAGGGCGATAGTGATTGCCTCTTGATGTTGACTGTTTGTGTGTGCGTTTCTATGTTACATGTATGCTTGTATGATACACTTTGTACTTTGTGACCTTGCCAAGTACAGGACACCAGGACTGAAATGCTATTGTTCTCTGATTTATAATCAAACATAAAAAATAGATAGGCGGAGATCATGAAAGCTGAAATGTATTAGCTGGGAATCAAAGCCTTTGTAGAAAGTTGGCCTGAATAGAAATAAGAGAGATTAGAGAACGTTGAAGAGAAAATGTTCGCTAGTGATCTTGACTTTCAGAAATTCACAACTTTTTTATTCTCTGTTTGCTTCTACCCAAGCCAACTTTCTCCAAAATGTTTATTCCCTTTAAGGAGAAGAAAGAAAAGAGAAGAAAGAAAAGAGAGAGTTCTGATGAAAATGAAAAGTTAACTTTCTCATCAAATGTCATTCCTATGTGGGTGGGTATTACGGGAGCAATGTCGCATGAAAAGCATTGCTCTTGAAATGCCTTCATATTCCAAATAATAACAAATAAAGTTTGTTTGCCTTTTTGCACCAAATTTGCACCAAAGAAACTTTGGTGCCACTTGTATGAGGAGTCCCATATACCCTTATTTGTGTGTAATGCTTTTCCACTGTATGTGATTTTCCAGCAAGATTTACTGATTAAAATTCTCACAATACACAACCATTCCCCAGGACTTTTGGACAGTTTTATTTAACAATAGAATTACATAACACATACTCAACTTTGTCTCTATAGAATAATAATCAAGGAAAGTTGTAGAATTCCCGCCTCTTTAAAATGTCAATTTATTGATAGCAGTAGAAGTGAGGAAAAAACGATTCTTATTCTGGGAAAATGTTGAGATATTTACGTTCCCTTTTTAAAGAGGAAGAACAGATCACTAAATCTATATCTTGCGGATCAATTAACCTTTACTTAATGATAATCAAAATGAGAAAACACTGTTAGCTTTGGACTTTTACCTGTAATTATACTTAGTCATCTATAGATATAAATAATTTTAAAGATCAATATTGTTTGGGAACCAGGAAATTAAAGCAAGGTACCGGTATTTTTCGAAAGTCATAGAGCATTACAAAGGAGTGTATGAGGAAGTAGTTGAGGTCTTTTATTTCTTTTATTCTTCTAAAAGGTTATGAGGTAGTTTTAGGAAATAACCTCCTTCCATTAAAAGCAGGACAATGTGACCCATAACTCATTGTTGCAACTATTGTGTGGATATGCAGGATCTCCTCCCTCCTTGGTGTTTTAGATCACTGCCATGCCATGATCATTTGAATACATAATCTCAAGTTTGCCGGTAGATATGTCATTTGCGATTCCTTCCCTGAACCTTGCCAGTTTTGAGAAAAACAGAATAGGGCAAAATGCAAGGTAAATACCATGTTTTATAATGTTCAGGAGATCTTCGTCCACAATGTTTGGAGGGATAGAGCTGTGAAGATACCATGCATTTTGGAATTTACTTGGTTATATCGTAGAGAGGAGTTTGTCTTTCCTCTTTTCTTTAGTACAGTGGTATAAAGATCAGTGCTGTTTACTAACAGGACATAGTATTCTGTTATTTTTTTGATGTCGACTATAAGTGAGTGATTTCAGTAAATATTTTTGTGTGGAGGTATCAGAAGAAGATGCTACTCGTGAATCTGCTGAATGACAGAAGGGCATTAAATCATACAATTTTAAATAGCCCAGAGTCTTTGCCGTTCTTGCTCTCTGCAGAGGATATTGTAATTGACGAATGCGATTCATGATGACTTCATTTATTTCGAAGTAATAAATCATCTTTTAATGGCTTTGTTTTGCTATCCTCAGCATCTTGGGGACAGCCAGGAAGAGGAAATCCCCTTACTGAGTTGGTGAGTATGAATTAAACAACCATTTTTACAATATCAGTACATCCATGTACATGTATTAACAGCAATGGAATACATTGGTATTTGGTAACGTTCACAATTAAGTTCTAGCTGTGTAGTATTCACACGTTCCTGCTCGGCTTTTTGTGTGTTCAGTTCCATATTTTGTGATGGCCAAAGAACATATATGGGATATATCAGTGTTCATATGAGCAAGTTGCTCCCTATAGTCTATACATGTTAGACCCCATGGGGGGGAGAGAGAGAGAGAGAGAGAGAGGAATGTGTGAGATGACCGTTTTATCATGCATAGGTTGAAGCTATAAAGAACTGTTTGCTTGCTATGTTCTAGACCATTATCAATTTCTAAACATGGATAGAGAGAGAGAGAGAGAGAGAGGAGAAAGGAGACAGAGAGTGAGAAAGAAACGATCTACAAGTGCCGCTTTATCCAGCATTGCTACTCATGGATCTGAACTCCTCATACTGCACTTGCAGTGCATCCACCATAGTACTACACTGCTTGGTGACCAAATAATTTTGTAACTTTGTGGAAGTTCTCCAGTAGAACTGTGGATGAAGAACCAGCTGGAATCATGAATTTTTAGTGATGCAACAAAAAAGTACAATTGAAAAGCGCTGTACAGGAAGAACAGCCAGTAATTGAAGACTGAATCCTAGAACTACCAGCGAGCTTCATCCTCCTATTGGCTGGCAGGGCATCATCCTGGAAGACAGCTGCTGTGATAGTCATGACTATCATTTATGGTAGCTGATGCTAGATGCTGAATGATCACGGATATATATATATATATATATATATATAGAATGAGCGATTTTTATGAGTCTTTGGTGGCTGCCAGAACACTGCAACTGAAGACCCTTTCTGCAATAACGGAGGACCCAAATGCTGTAGTCATTAGCACAGTGGAAGAGCAAAAATGTGATTTAACAAAAAAAAACGAATCTGCAGTGGCTTCCGGAATGCTGTACCTGAAGACCCATCGTCCTGTAGTGGAGATCCCCGATACTAAAGCTGTAGCCATCACCGAAGTGGAGGGATTGAAAATGAAATATCCATGGAAGTCAGCTTGCAATGAAAGGCATCTCCTATAAACCTTGCAGCTTCATAGGTACCATTTTCTAAAGGTTTTGAAGCATCAACTGTAGAGGATACCATGCAAGAATTTTACTGTAATATGGAAGACCAAATTGCAAATGGTTTAGTTATCACCAAAGTGGAGCCAGTGAAAGAAGTCCATCAGAGTCTGCTTAAATTCTATTTGACAATGGACTATACAGCTTATAACTTACAGCCATTAGCAGCCAACATTTCCGACATCGACAATGTTGAAATATCATTGATAGAGGATCTGTGCAGCAGGGGTCTGTATATATGTGTCCTGACCAAGTACATGATCATTGACTGTAACCACAGATTTTTATTTATCATCTCTTTGCTAAGGATTATTTACAAAAAAGGGAAACACAGACTAGATCCTAACCTCTCTGAAACCACGACAGATTACTAAACATCTTTAATTCTGGTAGGATAAAATACGAACATGCAGGGAATGGGAGTGGGATGGAGTAGCACGATAAACACCACAGTCTTCAAAAGTCACGAGGAGTCACACAAGTGTACTCTATTGTTGAAATTGATGTCTAATAATGTATGTACCTGTATAAGTTAGTGATTTTAGGTACGGCCAATTGTTTGTTGTGATGTTGTTTGAGACTACATATGTTCATGTATATCTGTCAGTCTAAGCTTTCTTAACCCTTTGCCTCCGGAACTGGGTGGTCACTGTATAAACCTTGAATTTGGGAATTCAATATGCAATGGTTTTAATAATGATGTAGAACAACTCATTTTGTTTCCTTTTAACACATCAGTTGTGAGACTATTTTTTTCTTTTACTTCAGAAAAACTTAAGTTTCATATTTTCATATTTCATTTTTTCAAGGTTGTTTTTTGTTTGGGATTAATCCAGTCATTACTCATATATAATAGTGTATGGTTACTATACCCTACATTCCCTTCCTATGATTTAAACTCTTAAATGAATCCAGAACAAAAGCTTTATAATATATCGCTTCCTCTCCTTCCACAAATGATTTATATCTTGACCTTGTCGTTGACCTTTACACCTCTTTCACATGTGACTAAATGCCTTGGCCAAATTAAATCATCTACATGTAATACAGTACCTCAGTTCACACTGCCAAACCGTTTTCAAGCTTACTCTAAACGAACCGATATTTGGGATAATTGATCATTACCCCTTGTAAATTTGATAGTTTTTTTTTCTTCCTTTTTTTCCCCCGTAACTCAAGAATGAAAGGTGGACTGGTTGAATTAGGGCCTTTGGTTCATGTACACATAGAATATTAATATTTATTATACTTTTGTTTACCTTCTTCATTTTTAAACAGATGGAGAAAATAAGGTGAAATACTTTGCCACAATGTTCCCTGTGATTTTTAAATTTCTCCCGTCATAGATTGTGTGTTTCTAATTTATGATACAAAATGATCTGTTTAATTTTTTCAGTGTTTAGTTGAATATGAAATATTTCATTTACATTTTCCATCTCAAAATAAAAGTGTATGATAATAGGTTGTGATAAAACTACAGGACTTTTACTTAAAGCGTAACATGGTTTATTTTAACACGGATTTTATAATACTGTAAGTGCTTTTGTCGGTTGTAGCATGCTTTATAAAGAAACAGTTATTATTATTATTATTATTGTTATAATTATTGTTATCATTATTATTATTGTTATTAATATTATTATTATTATTAGTATTATTATTATTATTATTATTATTATTATTATTTATTTTTTATAATTATAATTACTATTATTATTATTATTATTTTATTATTATTGTTATTGTTATTGTAATTATTGTTGTTATTATTATGATTAAATTAAACCACAGTGTGTGTAATAGCCACATGGATGCAAGTCTGCAAGAATAGTTTTTCTACATATATAACTACTACAGGGTAACTAATGATGTAGTGTGTTTGAGTCAGGTTTACCCTAAGTAATATCCTATTTACATACGTACTAACTTTCAAGCTAATCTTGAGCTCTGGTATGTGAATCGTATTTTGAGAGAAAATTACTAGGATTTATTCTGGATTGTTTATCTTGCAGAAGATTGGATGGTTGAACCAGTGAAATAAAAACAAACACACAAAATCTTACTGGGCATCATCTTCGATAAAACCACAACTCCCTTTTGCACATTGTGACCTGTGTTAAGCACATATGGTGTCGGGCCTACTTATAATACCTGGATTTCCTTATCTTTCTATGCTCATTACTCAGTCACTATACATTTTCTACCAAAATTGTTTGCCACATGTCTGTAATCTTGAACATTCAGTGTAAGTTTTGTTGGATTCTGTGAGAATTAACTTTCTATATTATGAGAACTCAATTTGATCTTTAACTGAGGGCCCCCACGACATGTCAAGAATACATGCTGTACTCAAGTCCTGGCAGAGATTCTAATAAGAAGAGGTATCTGGGGGGTGTTTCACAAAGACTAAGATCGACTTTAAGTTGTACTTAACTATGGCAGGCCTTTCATGCCACTCTTTGCTCTCACCATTGGTCTCTCAATTATGATCTTTTGATAATATTTTTTCCTTCAATAATGAACTATCAAAAAAGGTAAATTCTGTAGATTTGCGACCACGATTTGTACGTCTTTTGAGAGACCAATGCCAGAAAAACGGTGAGAGCAAACAGTGGCATAAACAGCCTGCCATAGTTAAGTCCAACTTAAAGTAGATCTTAGTCTTTGTGAAACACCCCCCTGGAGGTTGTGTTAGAAAAACAAAGAACCTTGGATCTGTCAAAAATTGTGATATTTGCACCAATTGTTTTCCTACAAGGTTGTTGAAGTTATCGGCGGAAAGGGATCGTTAGTAGAGAATGTATTTTGTGAGAAGGCAATGTCTTTGCGAGCCCATTAGTGTTTGTATTGTTTTAAGAGGATAATGTCTCTTTTAAGACGTGATACCAATCGGAGAAGTAGGAGGGATAATATGTATTGCTCCAAAGTGTTTTATCACACTCTCATAGGATGTGCACTTCAGGTACAGGAAAAGCGAAAGGGGGCAAATCGTCGGGTAATTATTCAACAAGTTGAAGCTTCTTTTTGTTTCGTTTTAACCAGTATTTGACTTTAGTGTATAATATGTATGTATGTATGTATGTATACTGTTTTTAGTCTGTAAAACTGTAATAGATTGATATTGTAATTGTGTTTAGTCTGTGAAATTATAACATTAAATTGGCTGAATCAGTACCATCTCTGTGATGTAGTGTCGGACATAAATGATTAAATGTCATATTTTTCCAATATGCATGACTTGGGAGGGAAATTTATTTTTATAGGACCTATAATATATTTTGGTACATGACAAATGGGAAAGTTGCCCGTGACTACATCACAATCTACTAATATAATTGCCCATTTGAGATTTATATAGTTACAGTGATCTTTCATTTCGGGCATTCATAACTCTCTTCATATTGGTCCAATGTATTTCAAACTTTTACAATTCTGTTTCTGTTATTTTTCTGCCTTCATACAAATTAACTTATAAGGATTGGATTGCCTTTTAAAGCTATGCATTGTGCATGTGTTGCAAGCATGTCTTGCATGTATTGGTTGTGTGAATGTGTGCATGCTTCTCTATCAGAGTTTGAATGCATACAGGTAGTTGTGTTCCCATAGCACACCAAACATGGGCCCCTCATCGTTTACATGTATTAATACAAATTGAGTTCATAAGGTACCTTTAAATGTTGTGGCACAGAAAGATGCGTCCAGAACGCAAAAGGCGTAATTCATTTTGCTGGTGATTTTCGTGAATTAAATCTTCTTTTTTGATATATCTGAATGAAAATTTAGCTAAGCCTTATCGAGATAGTACATGTTTTACTAGAATCATATCCTATATAATGATGCCCATCTGCTTCTATTTGATGAAATTATGGTTCACATCAATTATTTACATGTATTTTGCGATCCGGACGTGTCTTTTCATGCCTCTACATTTCACTAAGCCACCTTATAAGTGAAAACACACACCGTTTTAAGCATTGACTATTGTCATGTTTGCTCACCCAGATATTCCCCATATTCTACCAGATTGTTGGCCCACCACTGGGTTTCTGTCCAGTTTAAAAAAAAAAATCAGGTTTAATAAAAGAAGTTTCCAATGTTTTAAAACTAAGTTCCATCACCAGGTTTAACTGAATATTCAAAAAAGTTTGACTAAGGTCTAAGCTTTTCCTTTTTAAAACCAACTCCCATCACCAGGTTTAAAGGTATGGACCAGTTTTGGAAACGCCCCCCCCCCCTCTCAAAAAATGAAATGGAAGCTCTTATTACCAATCATGTGAAAGAATATGTTTTTACTAATATGTGATGATACAAATTTTGCCGGGAAACTGCCTACTAATCGATATATTTGGTAAATTATCATATCTATCCGGACCGGATAGATATAGGGTAGTCCCATATACATCTTTCTGTGTACAGTGCTTGTAACTTTACCAAGACTGGGCCAAATTTCTAGATTTTCTATGCTAGATGATCAACCTTTTCTGATCGATTCAACAACGTTTCTTTCACAATGCTTCTTTCACAATGCAATCGCATGACCAGAACTGGTCTATACCTTTAACTTAATATTAGAATGTGAAACTGTGGTGGGAGTCATACATACGTGTATGTCAACCCTAGATGGCAGTACAACTATTTAGAGATGATAATTGCATTTGAGAAGGCTATCTTTGAATGATAAATGTTTTTTCTCTACTTTTCAATACTTCATGTTTCATCACTATATGTTTCAATAATACTTTTTTCAAGTACATCTAATTGTCATAATACATGTTAATGTAATAAATCCTTGTCATTTTGTTATTCACTTAATTTTTACCGAGCGAATTCTCATTTCAAAACAACTTAATCAGAATTCATAATACATTGCCTCATTGTGATATATATACGATTCCTTTTGTATGTTTTTCATTCAAGGAATTAAACAAAATACTTTTCTGTTAGTTACATATCTCTCATGAAACAAACTTCTTCTAATTAATTTTTTCTCGGGCTGTTTATAGAACCTTAAAGCAACGGCATTCAAGCAGTATAACATCACGATTGAAGGAAATATAACGTTTCAAAAGGCGCTTTGTTTGGATCCATGTTTGCATGTGTTATTATGTCATCTGTATAATATTTATTTTCTTTGCATGTCCCATTTTGTTTCCTCCAGCAAAAGGGCCTCATGCGTAGAATGAGTGAGAGGGCTGTCAGTAAAATACCTCACGCCCCTCAAGATCAGGTGATGTTATATCTATTTAAAAAAAGTATGGTCTTTTGAGAGCCGGAAGGGTGTTAACTCTGTAATATATGTTAAAAAGCTCTTTTGGCTCTCAGCAATCTAAAAGTATCATCTGTGGTGATCCAGAAGGGGGTTAGGCTGACTCTGTGATACATCGTCTATTTGGATATAGAAGGGCATGAACTCCATAGGCCTGTTTTCATCAGC
Source organism: Mesocentrotus franciscanus (assembly GCA_037976565.1). NCBI lineage: Eukaryota > Metazoa > Echinodermata > Echinoidea > Camarodonta > Strongylocentrotidae > Mesocentrotus > Mesocentrotus franciscanus. The sequence continues at coordinate 23,781,497 of CP137677.1, read as the reverse complement.
TTGAGTTTTCCAAATAACCCGCTATTTTAACTATCCCGATCGCAAATTAGCCAGTTAATTTGCGTCTTCATCAGCCCGCAGTTGCAATTAGCGGGATATTTGGTCAATTAGAAAATATCCCGAGAAATCTTGGTCTTCTTTCCAAAATATCCCGCTATTTGGGAAATAGCAGGCTAATTTGCGCCCGTCTGAGCTAGTTTGTGATGGTCTGGTGAAGATGCAATTTCGAACTTCGGGATAATATCCCGAGTCTGAAAATAGCGGGTTATTTGGCAAACTCGAGCTGATGAAGACAGGCCTAATGTTAACCCTTTCAGGACAGGATTTATTTTTAGGGCTAAATTGATCACAAATAGTTGTTCAATTAGGCGACAATAATACATTTCTTTCATTGCTAGATTGAGGATGAGAATGTTAATCAAGAGTTGAAGAAAAAAATTGTCAATTTTTTATTAATTTCTCTAAAAAAGAAAATCTCTCAACGTGTTGCAAATATAAGGATTTTAAAGCTTATTTTCCTTTTAATATTGCTTATTTCCTTTTAACATCTAAATGCAATTTAGTCTTGAAACAAATTGGATGCAGTGTATGCCGAAATTTCTGCCCTTTCCGCTCCTGCACCTGGTAAATTTTCAGGGCTCTGAATCAAAAATCATTGAGCCAAACCACAAAATGTGGAATGATTGTTGCGAAAGGGTTAAAGGATGTGTTACCGTCCTTCTGGCTCCAAACAGACCGTATGTTTGAATGTCTTTATGGCTCTCATTAAGGGTGTATAACCCTCACAACTCGGTTAAATAAATAGAATACTACAGTCATTCTGTTCAGAGGCATAAAGACGTTAACACACATACCACTAGAGTAAACGACCTTTTGGCTGTAAGCAGACAATATATTCGATTTCATATTGGCTTATAGTTATATTTAGGGTCGTGCTTGTAGAAATATTTAGTTTTATTGCCTTTTTTTGTTTCAATGCCTTTTTTTTGTGTTAATGCCTTTTTGTGTTAATGATATGGATTTTGTAAGAAAAGAGTTAGATCCTACCTTTTAGATGTAGATCATGTACGTTGATAGATGGTAATTAGAGTCCTTTCTGTAAAAGGAAAAACTGAGCCTATCTATAATATGGTCTGGGGGGTGTTTCACAAAGATCCTAAGTCGAACTAACTCTAAGTTGGACTTAAACATTATGGAGAGCCCTTTGTAGCCTTAAAATAAAATATATTCAATAGCAAAAATTCAAGTATTTTAGACTTTTCATAAATTCTACATCAAGAACATAAAATCTCCTTGATAATAGAACATATGAATGATTTGAATCAACATTTTATGCCTTTTAAAATAACTTTTACAAAATATTTTCAAAGATGCTAACAGCTTTCCATAATTGTTAAGTCCAACTTAGAGATAAGTTCAATTTAAGATCTTTGTGAAACACCCCCCAGGTGTGTGATTTTTTTTAAATCTGCAATCTACTTATTGTTCCACTGTAGAAGAGAAACACAATGCCTGCATGTGACACTGTGAGTAAATACAAATATATATAAATATATAAAAAGATATATAAAGATATATTTGACTATTCGTCTTGAAAAAATTCTATTAGATATACAGCAAATAGGTTTAGATTACTGTGTATGGGCTGTATCTTTGCAACTGGGCCCCGTCTTACAAAGAGTTGATATTAATTGCAACACTATGTACATAAGAGATAGGAGACGGCAAACTTGCGATTGATTGGAGGACTTACGATTGATTTGGATCAATCGCAGCTCTATATAAGACGGGGCCCAGGTCTTGTAGAAATATTTTTTCAAATTCCTTGCTTCGCTTTTTCCTCAAATGCCTTCCCTTTTCTTTGTTTCTTTGTCTTTTGTTGTTGTTGCAAATTATATGTTAATACTTCTATTCTATGCAGCTTCTATGCAGCATTATATCAAAGAGACTTAACTGTCCTGGGGGTGTTTCACAAAGACTAAGATCGACTTTAAGTTGGACTTAACTATGGTAGGCCATTCATGCCACTGTTTGCTCTCACCATTATGATCTTGAGATAATTTTTTTCCCTTCAATAAAGAATTATCAAACAATATAAATTCTGTAGATTTGTGACCATGATTTGTACGACCCTTGAGAAACAATTGCCAGTAAATGGTGAGAGCAAACAGTGGCATGAACGGCCTGCCATAGTTAAGTCCAACTTAAAGTCGATCTTAATCTTTGTGAAACACCCCCCTCAGTAGTATTATATACTAGGAGCCAGAAGGCATTAATTTGTTTTATCTTTTGATAAAATTAATGCTCTTCAGGTTTTAAGCTGAGGATGCACAATGCTGTATGAATTGTTTAGGTTACTTTGAATTTTATTCAAGCAATTTTGCACAAATTTTATAGATTATGCTCCATTATCTTGCAAGAATGTATAACGGAACAGTTGCTTTTTTAGATTAAGATATATACATTTTGCCATGTATATCATTGTGCATTATTTTGTTTCAACGAGTACCTCAGTATTTTTCTATGTGGTTGGCTGACATTCAATGTACGTGCTTGTATATTCTTTCTAAAAGTATAGTAAAGAAAGATAATAATAGCAGCTATTTATACTATCATTGTTTTCATTTCTCTGTCACTGTTTTCTTGTCCCCATCACTTAAGGTATACAGGCTACAACACTTTGACAACACGATAAGAGCTGTTGTATCAGGGTAGACATTTCATGTTTCAGAAATTAATCATTTTTATAGCTTCAGAATTAAATATACATGTTGAAATTGAAAAAGTGGGAGAAATATGATATCAGGAAAAAAGTAAGGAGATGTATATGTAACTTATAATAAATTGATGCAACATTTTCTAGCCCCCTCTAAAAAAAAGAAGATATATAGCAAACATATTAGATATCTATGAGTTCTTAGGGAGTCAGAGGGAGAAAACGTGTGAATAAATCTTTTTGAACACTCCACTCATCATCTGATTCATAAATATCTCTTCTGCAGACATCTAATTAGTCTGGAAGCAATTCATTACCATGGCAGACACCCCTAAACTGAGTAAAACCCCATTTTTCTTTCATTTTAGTTAGATCAGCGGATGAGAGGAGATTTACAGAATGAAGAGAAATGCGCTGGTCTGAGCGGAAAATATAAATATCTTCTTATCTTCTTATCTATTGGAAATGCGTATGAAGAATGCCCTGGGGGTAGGGAATATAGGCGATCATTAAGTTTCCAGATTTTGAGGGATGTGGGCATAGACAGCTAATGGGAATAGAAGAATTGTGTCAAGCAATGCCTGGATTGAAGATTTTTTTTTTTTAGAGTTTAGTCCAGCTTGGAATATCCAATAATACCAATATAAGGTTATATATTGATAATTTTTTATTTAAGCTTGAAATTTCGAATATTTTTATTCATGATATAAAAAATAAGTGTGTGCCAATTTTGCTATTCCCTTTTTTAATTAAAACAAATTTTACAACAGGATTCCGGATAAAAAGCTTCATCAATTATAATCATATCTTCCTAGTGGTGAGAAGGATTTAAATTGAAACTATTATTGACCGTGATTTATAGTATTATTTTCATTTGCTGAAATGTAATGGAGGAGATATTTTATTGAAAGGAAATTAAAATTGATTCAGAGGTTCAAGCTTATATCTTTGAAGCCAATCATATTTTTGGGGGGCAATATTTAATGAAAACAATGTTCATGGATTTATAAATATTAGTAGAATTACTCCTAATTAATTAACTTCGAAAATCATGCATCAATTTGTGCATTGTCTGAGTATGAGTATCAAACACTTTATAATAGTATAAAAATAGTTCGTTTAGAAAGAAGATTACAGACCAACACCTAAGTTAGGAACCAATTGACTAATCAACATGTAGCAAACTTACATATAGTAAAAAAATGTATGCATATCTTTATTAGCCCTTTCAGGGCAGGATTTATTTTAAGGGCTAAATTAATCACATATTGTCCTTCAAATTGGCAACAATAATATTTTTCTTTTCTTGCTACATTGTTAAAATAAAATGCAATGTCTCTGAAAACAATATACATGGGCGGGTACGCTGTTGAAAAGTTGAAAAATGGCCAATGTTGGTCAAAAAACAATGATTTTGAATTTCTCAATGTGTTGCCAATTTGAGGATTTTAAAGGTTATTTTTCTTTTTAAAATTCCTGACATCACATGCAAGATAGTCATGAAACAAAAATAGATGCAGTATATGCAGAAATTTTTGCCTTTCTAATCATGCACCTGGGGGGTGTTTCACAAAGATCCTAAGTTGAACTTATCTCTAAGTTGGACTTCAAAATTATGGAAAGCCATCAGCATCTTTGAAAATATTTTGTAAAAGTTATTTTAAAAGGCATAAAATGTTGATTCAAATCATTCATATTTTCTATTACCAAGGAGATTTCATGTTCTTGATGTGGAATTTATGAAAAGTCTAAAATGATTGAATTTTTGCTTTTGAATATATATTATTTTAATGCTACAAATGGCTCTCCATAATATTTAAGTCCAACTTAGAGTTAAGTTCGACTTAGGATCTTTGTGAAACACCCCCCTGGCATATTTTTCAGGGCTCTGAAGCAAAATTGTTGAGCCAAACCACAAAATGCGGAATGATTGTCGCAAACGGGTTATATTATCTGTAACAAGCTTGAAGAATAAGAAAATACAGCAAGTGAGTTATGTGTATAAGGCATACTCACAAGGCAATACCCAATTGGGCAGTAGAGAATGAGTGAATAGCGCCATCAGGTGTTAGGGTATGAATAGCCTCAACTAAATGAAACTTATTAAGAATTTGCTCAAGTTAGATGTGTTGGTATACCTACATGACAGTGTACTTGTATTTCTTAAAAGCAGCAACATAATCTTAAATTTGTATGTGCATACATTTATTTTCTCTTTTGAAATTCAATTTCCATACATTGAAATATAGATATTGAGAAAATAGTTGTTCATCTACCATAAAAGCTATCGGGTTTCTCTTTTTTTTTTCTTCTTTCTTTTAAAACCAATAAAAGTAAAATCTGCAGCATTTTTTTTTTTACTGTGTTATCAAAGTTTGATGAAAAATGACACAATTCAGTGTGTCACAGCAAGTTTCTTCTAGTCTTGATCTTTCAAAGATTAATGTCCTGATTTGGTTCTTAAAATAGAAATTGGGGGCAAACAAAATTGAATATAATTTACCGCTCCTTATCTGAACAAGCCTAATTGGTGTCCGAGACCAAGGTCCACAATCCAAAAGGTATTTGATATACCGCTTTTTCCTTGCATTTATAAAGTACTGGAGACAGTGCTCCACATGTTTGGGCCACTTAAACAATTACCTGAAGACCAGGTGAGTCAATACAATCCAATGTCCTCTAACATAATAAATGACCCTTCAGAAGTATCAAGACTAAGAAGTTCACTCTTGTCATTCTTAAGTTTCATAGATCATCTTTAATACTGATGTCATCTTCAGAATGTACTCATAACCAAAACCTGCATCCTACGAAAATGTGGTTTTGTTGACCTTCCAGCTCCTGGTCATGCAATCGAGGGACCTGTTGTCAACAGGGGTTTCTCTCATGCCCCATTACCTTGCACCTTGCCTAAATTCTTTCCCCTGTTAATTATGTCATTTCTTTTCTTGCATTACTAACCATTCTCTTGCGAACGTGCACCTTGATTGCATATTTCACACTTTAATACATTGTATGTTTTGGCTGAAATATTTTGCATCATGAAAATTCTCTGACCTGAGTCCTGTTTTCCTTCCTCTAAACCTTCCTAAAAATGCATATTGTTTTTGGAAATCAATGGCTACTTTTTTAAATGCATATTATACAAGTGAGAATTCTTATATTTTTCTATTCTTTTTATAATGGTATCATGTGCTTGGTAAGATTTTTTGTCTTGCTTTTGTGGATGCATTTATTTTAAAAAGGAGACAAAACCAATTCTACTTATTCATAATTATGTCATCATAAACTTTAAATGTTCTCTCATTTTCTCTTCCTGTCTCCTTCCTGTGCTGCCATGCTCTCCCTCTCTCCTCTCTTTTTTCTTTCTCTTTCTCTTTCTCTTCCTTCCTCTTTTCCTCCCTCTCTCTCTCCCCTCTCTATACCTCTCTCTCTTGCTCTCTCTCTATCTCTCTCTAAATCCCTCCGTCCATGCCCCCTCCTCTTCTTTCCGTATATCTTCTAACTCCGCAGGAACATGACAGTGACCTCTACTTGGCCCCTGCAGGTAGTTACAGTTCTTATTTTATTTTAACTGCTGGAATTAAACATGTGTATACCCTTGCAGTGACAACAAGCATTTATCACAAACATATATTTGTGAGGCAAGCTTGCAATCGTACCACTCTTTTGTTCATCAGTCATTTTCGATAGAAACATCATTCTATATCATCCAACTTCACAATTTATGCATCCTTTTAGAGTTTCAAGAAGGACAACAAGGTTATTTGTCTAAACAATATTAGATGCTGTAATATAAATTAGCTAAAGAACGGAAATGAATGAACACATTTAGGAAAGTGTGCTAAAGATGCACATACATGTATATCAGATGTTGTGCGGCATTTTGTCTTTGATGAATCTCTCTGCACTTCATGAAATATTCCCCTGGAATGAAAAGTGGATGAACATTTTACTATTTCTACGGATCATATTGGCATGACCATTCATCACTTCATAACAAGTTTTTCTGTACTTTGGCTTCATGTAAAAAAAAATTTTTTTTTAAATCCTTGAATAGATTTTGAATTTATTTTGCTTTTTTTTGCAGAAGACGATACTTATGATGTCCCAGAAAACGATGCACATGCTGATGGTGAGTTTGGATATATATGTTTGGAGGATTGCATCTTCTTAATGACCCAATATGAAACCACAAGCCCCAAATAATATGGGATTCTTAATGTTTCTTAAAGTTGATTTCTTTGTCTTTCTTCCATGCTGACGATGATATAAATCAATTTAAAAACAAAAGAAAACCGGGCTCCAGGGTCATAAGCTCAGCTTCCGAGGATTCTAATGCAAATTTATTAGCAATTTTACAATATACCTATTTATCTCTTTTTTTCACCAGAGAAACAATAAATGGAATTGGATTAGATGTGTGTCCATATACCTGTATCTTAATGGAAGGGGTAATGATCATTTGATGAGAGGACTTAGACACCTGTGGGGGTTGTCAGTAGCAAATTACTGGATTAATTAGTGGCGAGGGAGGGGGCACTATAGCCTCGATTTTTAATTTAGCTCCTTGTTTTACTCCAAAAAAATTTAGCACTCCCAAAAGTAGCACATGCTTCTGTTGTATGCAGTGAGTAGCACTTGCCCCTCATGCGGCACCCCCTACCCCACCCGACACCCCCTACCCCACCCCTGATCTGCCAAGGTCAGGGTAAACCAGGGTGATGGGTAGGTACAACCTAATAGAGGAAATGAGTGTTGATGATTGGTAGATAGATTATGGTTTCATTAAACCCGATTGGGTTATCACAAAATACAGGGTTAAAGGTAATCTCGGTATCTGGCAATAATTTTAAAAATGAAATTCTGTTTAGAATCTAATTTCATTTACAGTTCATATGTCATCATAAATAGATTATTTGTCATGATGTAATTTCTGAATGTATGGACGATAAATACTAGCTGAGAAACAAAGTTTTCAAAAAAAGGTGGTAAGGGGACTGATCACATGATCAATGATGGGATCATGGGACTACCATACAGATGCAATGTTCCATTTGTGTATATCCTTGTGAAATTGCATAATCGGCAAGTTTTCAGAATTTTATTGCATTTTGCTGATCCAACAAACCCATGAATTATCAAAATTCTACATACCCCATGATTAAGTTTAGTGAATGACTTTATGACAGGCTTCACTCAAAATACATTTTCAATACCAAAATTCAAGACTGCCTTTAAACCAGACAGTGCATAAAATTAGAAGCCCACCCTGATGTTAAGTTGGTGTTAATTGCAGCAGAAAATAAAGGAGAGAAACAGGTCAGTGAAAGTTTGAGCAAAAACTGATTAGAAATAAAACAAGTTATGAATTTCTTAAGGTATGATCAATCAAACACAAATTGGCAACTCTGTGACGTATCTTGTGAGCTCCCCTCCAAATTTGCCCTGTACTAAAAAAAAAAATCAAAAAAAAAAAATCAAAAATTCCTATTTTCCCTAAATATAATTATTGTAAATATGTACAATCCCTGTGTGATACAAATCTATTACCTCATCAATAACTAAGAAAATTATATTTTATGAAATTTTCTGTACAGAGCAAATTGGAGAGGAGCTCGCAAGATACGTCACAGTGTTGCCAATTTGTGTTTGACTGATGACAACTTCAACAATTCATAACTTTCCTACTTTTTATCAGATAATGCTCAAACTTTTACGAAATTGTTTCTCTCGTTTTCTACTTTTATTAAAACCAAACTAATATCAGGGTGGACTTCGATCCCTTTTAAATAGGGATCAGATGATCCATGCTTACATGCTGGGAGCCCTATCAACTATAATTTGATTTGGTCAGAACAACGCATAACTAAATTACAATTTAAATTACTGGGATTTCAGGTGTGTTTCAGGGTTGATCGAAATCCCACAATGACTAACTAACTGTCATATCATAATAAAAGTGAATGACAAGCTATGTATTATAGTTTATTGGAAATAGGTTTTGGAATTGATTCAGTAATTCAAAAGGATTAGCTACCTTGGTTGTGCAATTCTAAAATAAGATAAAAAGATTTGGAATAGAGATCATGATATATTTGACATATCTAGATCAAAACATAATTCTATTGTTCATTTCTATCATTTTCAGTTTTGTTGCGTTGTTTGACAATTATCCATTGTATGTAAATATGAAAATTATAGATTAGCTGAATTAAAATCTGAATTAAACCTCAAGTTTTCCGAAAAATGTGTAGCAGTAAGAGAGAAAAAAGGAGATGATTTGACTTTTGCTAGTACAGACATCTAATTGATGCATTGCCTTGAGGAAATTATAATTTTTTTTTTAATTGATGTGCTAAAATTCTTCTTTTTTTAAAACTAAATTGATGCTCTCCAAAAAGTAGAAACTAGAAAATAATTTTCTAATCTTATAATTTGAAAAAAATAGTCTTTGAATGTTGAATTGAATTGAAATTTTTCCAATGATATCATAATAGAACATCGTAAAAAAGAAAACTAAAAGAAAAATGAGAAAATAAAGGTGATCTGTCTTGTCTATGAAGGATGTAAGCATTGGCTAGTCTTGAAACTATCAATCAACCTCTTGATTTAACTATACTAAATGTCACAACCCCCAATCCAAGCCTTGCATCCTCCCTCATGCCCTGCCCCCAACCGTGCCCCAATGCCCTCTCCCCTACAATACATGCAGGGGAGTTAAACAAAATATTATTCCACTTTATTAAAGGTACTATAAAAAGAATGAGAAGGCTCACAAATGAATTTTTCACCTTTCCCAAAGCTCAACTGTTTCTCTTAAATTTATTTATAAAAAAATTGCAGAACCTTGGGAGCTTAGAAAGATTTATTGGAGATACATGATACTATCAACACTTGATTATAATTCCCAGCTGTGTGTTAAGTGTTAATGGCTTGTTATCACATAGAGTGTTAATGTTTCTCACATTTAAAGGCCAAAAGGTCTAGCTGTCTTCTATTTGGGCATGTCTATTAAAGGTATTTAGTCATCTACTGTCCCATGCCTTATGAAGAATGAAGAAAAATACCCCCCCCCCCAAAAAAAAAAAGAAAGATTGCAAGTGTTATTTTCCTTGTTATTTTGGGCTTGTAATGTGATAGAATCATCAGGTATACAACAAAATTTGACAGTGACAGGTAACTAAAAATTGGACTTGCCCATTTAGATATTTTGGACCCCTTTGAAAAACTGCTATTACCTGACAAGGGTAATTCAACCCCTTTTTTAGGGGGGGGGGTGGGAGCGGACATCTTTCAACTCCAAAATTTGCTCTGTTAAAAGCAACGTACTTGCACAAAAATAGATGCATGCATAGAATTTGTTACATGTATGAATAGTTCAGTAATTATTAAGTTGCCCCCAGTATTATTTATCTTCTTTGTTCTTCTACTGGATTTCAATATATTTTTGTTCTCTCTCTCTCTCTCTCTCTCTCAATAGAAATCTATGACATTCCTGACGACCCAAGTAACAATGTACCTGCCCCTTCATCTAGGCAGCCACCAGTCGTAAGTACACTACTCTTCAAACAAAAGAAAAGGAACCGCTTTCTGTAGTTTAGGCATGTAAATTATGTTTTGATTTTATGTCTAGGTCAAACCAAACTTTTTCATTTAGATGTCGGTTCGTTTCTCGATTTTTGAAATGCATGTGTTTCCCATGCGTTTCTACTCTACACTGCATTCTTGGTTCGAAGTATGCATTCTAATTTCAATGTCACTTCAATACCATCTCGATGCAGGTTCGATGTGGAGAAAAGTAAGTGGAAACGCTGCGGGAAACATGTCCAAATTTTTCTCAGACCTTGTGTTATTGATCCGTTTCCCCTAAAACGCATGGGAAACGCAGTGTAGCTATATCGATGTCACTTCGGATCCAATTCAAATCATGCATGCCCAGATCGATGTCGGCTCGTTTCTCCGGTTTTCACATTGAAATAGTAACGCATGGGCTCAACGCATTGGTGTTACCTCAGCATTACGGGCAAATATCAGTCAGATCTGGGTCCCGTCTTATAAATATTTACGATTGATTCAAAATCGATTTCAACATGATACTCTTTACTAAAGAGACAGGACATTCTTGTACATTCTTGAAACTTGTGTTGAGCAAATGATTCTTGTGTCAGACATGGCTTTGAGTATATGCCTGGATTTATAAGTGTTCTACTTCCATTTGCAATTAGCGACATATACCTCCCCCTCCTACGCTTCCCCTTTCTCTCTCTCTCTCTCCTATGTCATTTATTCACTCAGTGTATCTCTCTCTTCTCTCTCTCTCTCTCTCTCTCTCTCTCTCTCTCTCTCTCTCTCTCTCTCTCTCTCTCTCTCTCTGTCTCTGTCTGCCTGTCTCTGTCTGTCTGTCTCTCTCTCTCTCTCTCTCTCTCTCTCTCTCTCTGTCTCTCTGTCTCTGTCTCTGTCTGTCTGTCTCTCTCTCTCCATCTGTCTGTCTCTCTCCCCCTCTCTCTTTTATATCTCTCTGTCATATTCTCTCCAAGCTCTACCTTCTCTACTCCACCATTTACCATCTGTCTCACAAGTATACATGTACTCCCTTTCCCTTAATTGTAAAGAGAATAACCCCAGCAACCATGCCATATACTCTCTGAAACAGCATTTGTGCAACTTGAACGTACCCCATATCCACACCCGTCTCCCCTTCTAGCAACCCCCACCCCATCAAATAATTCCATCCTTCTATCACATCCCAGAGTCAAGCTTATGTTTGCACAGGAAGAGGGTAAAATACCAAAGATGCACGCAAGATCAGGGCCGGCCTATAAATATCTACCCCATCCTTCCTTTTGTCTGAGAGGAGCCACAACTTTCCCTTTCTCAGCCCTTTTGCTGTCATGCAAATTCAATTAGTCCAAATGGAAGTCCCCACTCATTCATTGCTCTGTAGGGCATTTCCAACATCCTGAAAACAGGTACAAACAGTAGCGTGTGCATGTAGGTTATCATATGGAGCAAAGGAAAATTCAAGACCGAGTTTAATATAAACCATGTTTTCAATTGGATCTGGCAAGTCTCTGATGTAAGGTGATATGTGTATATATAGAGGGGTTGACATGAACTTTTTTTGTAACGGGGTCATTTTGAGGATGTGATAAAAAAACAGGGATCATGCTACATCTCATAATGGTGCGATTGCAAACAAAATTGAGGTTCTTTTCAAATTTGGTAGGGCCATAAGCCATGAGACTCATGTAAGTGTCGAGCATTGATATTGGACAATACAGAGAAATGGAGGAGAGGTGCGATAAGATCGACATAGGGGGAGAGAGAAGGGGAGTCTTATTTCAGACACATATGAAGAAGAGACCAGACAATTTGTGGTCATACTCAATATATCAATATAGAAACAATTATATTTCATTACGTCACATTAAAATAATTAAGAGAATGCTCAAGATTAGAGGAGGTATGAATGAGCCTTGGGGAAGTGCTTTCAATGTCTTCTCTCAACAGGTCTTGTATTTAGCTTGTTCAGTAAATATTTAGTCTAGAATATTTATTTCCTGGCCTGTATCAAACTATTTCACTTGTTCAAACAGAAACAAATGATTTCACTTGCTCAAACAGAATCACGCAATTATGTTCTGCCAGTGCAGAGGCTATTTTTGAGGGACATAAAATTCATCAACCATTGTTTGTCATTAATATTGATGTTCTGACACATATTCTGTTCTATTGTTCAAAATTAGTAAATCTACTATTAATTAGGGCAGAGTAAATAGAGTAGGTAGGTTTTGTTATGTTGAACATTTTCCAATTTTATGTGATGAACCTGTACCCCATTAGTTTACAAACAATTTCTCGTTAATTAACTTTCAAGTTTAAATTTCATACATGATAATTATTTGTAAACTTTATAGCATGGAGAGGACCAAAACCTATCTCCATCAAGCAAAAAAATACACCGCACATACAGCGTGTCATGGAATGACTTCACACATTTTAAGAAATTTGAGGCCCTGGGCTAGATTTTGACAATTCATACCTCAGATTGTTTTTGCAATTACAAGTCACTAATAACATATTTTTTTCAATGACATATGTCATCCTTCGTACATCAACTATACAAGAAGCCAATATATTTGGAAATTTATATTAAATTTAAGATTTTGAATCTCGGAGTGCAATTGATTTTTTTAAACACACATGGGGAAGCCTTTCTAACCCTCATGTAAGCTGCCACTTTTGAAGAGCTTGGCCACGGACAACCTGTTGGCCATTTTCCCAGTCTTCTATCTCTACCTGAACAGCTAGCTGGATTCAAGGTTCGACGCTTGAACCGAGTCCAAGAAAGAAAGAAAAAAATCTGATTTATTCTGAGCATACTTCTAGGCACTTCCCGTCCAAAGCCAGATAAACATCGACTGGACTATATTTAACGACTAGACCCGTAGTGGGGGGAAAAGTCCGGCCTCTAATTTTGGAGTTCTTTTGAGATTTTGGAGTTATGAATGAAATGAATCAGATCACATGGAATCTCTGCCAAGTATTCGGTCTGGTGATGAGCTGGCCACAGATATTGAGATCGCATTCTGAAATTAAAAAACTCGTCTTATGGATATGATAAACAGTTTCTGATTATGAAGGAAGTGATGCGTACTTGCATAGTGAGTTTCACAGATATTCAGATCACATTCTGAAAATTGAATACCGGTACTTGTCTCTGATATGGATATGATACAGTGAGTTGTCATCATTGAGGAACCATATGGCCTCATTCACACCGGATGTGGCAAACGATATAAGGGGCGTTCTTTGCATATTTGCCTTTTATTCTGCAGCATTGGGTTTTCAGAAGCAGGTGACTACTTCATGTGTGTGTGAGTGAGGCTCCTCTTATGTCTAAATATGTTTGATGAGATTACTTTATGATTATGTTTATCTCCATTCATGTTTTCATATCATTTGATATTCAAGTGCTCCAAAAATTGAGTATCATTCACAATGCGCACCCATGTCTCGTATGAATCGGTCCTAAAATCTGCATTCCTGAATCATGGATATAGAAATTATTTGAAAATAGAACACTTTGACTTGTTTCATATTAAATGATTATCACCAATTTGCATTTAAAAAAGAAAGATTGACTAATATATTGACAACTTGTATTAGACATACTTTTGATGATGTGCACCTCAAAACTGGCTGTAATTAATCTTCATATTCACAAATTTTGATAGAAATATTTGTGTATATTCCTCATATTTCAACTTTTGTTTGGTTTATGTTGTTCCCGTTGTATCTGTTTAGGGGAAATCCCTAATAAATGTTAAGTGGAACCTTCAGCAATCAGACTATCAGAAACTGACATGACTCTCACTTGGTAAACGTGTCTTCATCGTAGTCAATGGCAATCAAGGGATTACATGTACACATAGATGTCAAAATCGAAAGGTGCGCTAGTGAAGTCATTTTCTAAGTACACCCCAAAATAGTCTGCATATCCATGCCCTATATAAGGCGATTGCTTGTGGTCTGTCACGGAGGCTCTGCAACAATGTAATTATTTGATTTTAACCCCTTTCCTGCTAGGCTTTATTTCATCAAGATTACCGGTATAGAGTTAGGGTTAGGGTTGCAATTTGGGTATTACATGAAGGAAACGATCTAACTGATGGTCAGGGTTAGGTATAGTGTATGGTCCGGGGTTGTTTAGTGTAGAGCATCACTGGAGCACTCAAGTGGCGTATAAGCTATGCCATAACATACAGTCAAACCTGCATTAGTGACCACCTGTCTACAATAACCATAATTTTTGTTTTCCTTGAAAATGGTTTCTCATTGAAACATGTACTAAAGGAACCTGTCTACAAAGACCACCTGTCTACAAAGACCACTTTTTGTGTTTCCCTTGGGCGGTCACTATAGACAGGTTTGACTGTATATTGAAAATAGCAATTTTAATTAAACTTGCATTCTACTATATGCAATTCTGTTAAACCTGATGCTATGTGGAATAGGTTGCCCAATTCATTTTTATCAGCCACAAGACCAGAACTAAATTCAAGGTGTGAAGGTTTTATGTTTAAAGAATCATTGCACATATACTTGCATTCAATATTCTTATAAATAGTTACTTAAGAGTTATTTAGATTAAATGGTTTCTAAAGAAAAAAAATCCACAAAATGAATGAAATTGACACAGAATGTTAATTTGATTATTATATAAAATAAAAATGCTTAGAGTTGGGACCATAATACAAGATTTCTTGGTTGTTTTAGCCTGTATTTCTAACTTTGTTTTCCTTTGATAGATCTAACAACCCCCAAAATATGAGAATTTATATTCAATACTTAGTTGGCAATTCAGGATCTTTAATGGACAGTTCCTTTCAATACTGATCTCTAGATAGCATTTAAAGTTGTTACAACGTTATTGTTCAGCCTGAGTCTACCGACCAGACTAGATATTTGTGTGTTCCCGTCTAATCTTTCCCACCTTTTTGGCCTGATTAGTCAACTGGGAGGGCATGTCATCTTGCCTCTAATTGGTTAAAGGATGTGCGGTCACTCCGTAGCACTTCCCTGTAAAGCGATGAGGCAGGCGCACCACTTCCATGCCGAATGACAGAGCTGTATGGAGAGGAAAAAGCTGACGTGTTTGCGCGTGCTGTGCGTAGGTGTTGCTGTATAGGCGACCTTCTGTTTTTGACCTCCACACCACTTATAGCAGTCTACGCAATGTGAGCATCCCACGCCGCCGGTCTCTCCGCCCCAGTTCTGATTCTGCCACTTTGTTCATTCAGAAGCTGGTTAGCTACCTGTGAAGGGTGAAGGAATCGTCATTGACCTCTACTCTCAATTGTCTTCTGGAAGAATCACAGTGGGTCATCCAGTCCTTTTCACTAGGACTTTTTTAGTTGATTTGTTTGGTGGTGAAGTTAGCATTCTAATTGGATATCACTATGAAGATGCACTCTGGATATATCTACAGTCAACCGCCTTCTGTCTCTCAAAACATCAGGTTCTTCCAGATTCTGGTAGGTGTTTTATTATGCTACAATAAGCTAATGAAAGGGATTGTCATCTGTTGAGAACCAGACGAACGTTAACTCTGTTAAAATATAATAGTTAAGGCCCTTCTGCCTGTAACTGAACAGACGATATCTGCTGTTGTTCACCTGTTGTCTACTGACTTCTCAGTTTCACATAGGCTTAAAGAGAAGGTTGAGTTCTGGGAAGAGGTGAAAAATAATTTGTGAGCGTTAACATTGTGTTTTGCAAGTGTGGAAGAACATCAGAGAAAAAATGTTTCCTGAAAAGCATGGCTCTTCAGATGCCTTAATATTCTAAATATGGCATGTAACATCGTAAAAATCGGGACGGATTTTTATGCTACATGTTCGTGTAGTCCCATATACATCATTCCGTGTACAGTGCTAGTAACTTTACCAAGACTGGGCCAAATTTCTAATCATTTTGATGATTCCAGAACCTTGCAGTACACACCAATACTTATATGCTAGATGATCAACCTTTTCTAATCGATTCCACAACGTTTCTTTCACAATGCAATCGCATGACCAGAACTCAACTTTATCTTTAATACAGGATAATTTTGTTCTTGGGAGGTACAGTAGAAGATCATTGAAAACTAATTTGAAGTGTGCTCATTGCCCAAACTTTTTTCTTCAAAGTGGTGGAAAAGTGTTGAAAATCCTTCAGATGTGACATCGCAGTCATTAATTTGCTTTTGTCTGTTTTGATTTGGGGGTTATCTATAGGGTTTTACTTGGTTTTCTCTTGTCATATTTGGTTGTTAGGCTGTGTCAGCATGTGATAGTTGATCTACAGCTTGGATGAGTAAGAATGGTTTTGAAGGCTCTAATTTAGATATCCTTGTACTGGGGTGTGGATCTGTATTAAATATTTGGATGATTTCTTTTTTAATCTTTAGAGATGTCTACCCTTTTTCATTGGTTAGAGCATGCATCACATGTGCTATACTTGTACATTAGACTAACACATGTAGGGGAAATGAAATTTCAAAACCAGTTTTAAAAAGGTACGAAAGTTTTCACTTGTAATTAATTATGTTATGGTTATAAAATTCTCTTCTTTTCACATTTGACCTGTCTATAAAGTTTTGTTTGTTAGTTTTTAAATTTGTTTAAAACACACCTGTATGAGGGATAGACACACTGCTCCCTTTAATACCAGGTCTATGGGAATATATTTTTGTTTTTACTATATTGGAACAGTTTTCTGATTCATGTACATGTACATTGTAGCACTAGTTGCATGGTGGGTTGTTAATACATAGACTACTGTAGGTATGATTGGTTGAAAGATAACATATAAGCTAGAAACAGTTATGAAAATTCTGCAAAGCCTGAACAAATGGGCAACCAAAAATGAAATCAGCAATACCAGCTTGTTCAGAATAGCAGATAATAGACAGAAATGGAGGGCTATGACCACCGATGTCTGTATTAACAGACCAGGCATTTGACGGTGATGATGATGTGTACATTTATCAGAATTAGTTTGAACTAGAAGAGAAACCAATGTCACAATAAATCATGCCTCATACAGCTTATTTTTAGGGTACATGTAGGAGTTTCTGAAAATAATTATGAAAACATCACTCTTCTGTTGGCTTTGTTTTGCTCAATTGTTTATAGTACGTGCGTGTGAAACAGTATAATTATGGAAAAAATAAAGAGATTCCAGTAATTGACACGTTTCTTTCATGAAAATAGATCAAAGGTGTGGAATTGTGCCCATTTTGCTCAAAGGACTCAAGTTAAAACCTGTGTCATATAGTGTCTAGTGCCAGTGCTTCTCTATTATGTGTCATTAATCCTAGTAATTAAGGTTAATTGGCCAACCAGATTTCATATTTATTAAGGGTGGTTATTGGGGCTGGGTGTTATGTAAGCTTATAGACCACATGCTTGCATCCCCTAATTCGTCATAAACTCCTCCCCTTTCCTTTGTCTCACCATCTCCACCTGTGTCCCTCTCCCTTATTTTTAGTTTTTTTTTTTTTTGTTGGGGGGGGGGGCCAGGGGTTGCAAGCTTTAGTTCCCCCAACAATATGTAAATACAGATATTTAGGCAATGTTAACTTCATATATTAAAGCAGTCAGGTGGTCTATTGATAATGGTTGTTATAGTGTATAATATTTATGACAAAATTTCATTCTCACTTTTTGAAACTCAATAATGTTCTCTCACTTTGTTCGCTTGCTGAATTTAGAACTGAAAACTTGACATTTGGACAAGAGGTCCATTGGCTATCTCCACCATCCCCATTTTCCTTTGTCTCACCCACCATCTCTTGCTGTGTCTGTCTTCTACAGTTTCTTGTTGGGGAAATAAGATATGTGCGAGATGTTGGGAGGGTGGGGGGCTGGAGCTACCTCATGATTTTTATATTGCCATTATTCTGGCAGTCAGATGGTATAATAATATTACTACTCATTTTTATTACAAAATTAAATTTTTAACTTTTAAAGTGTCAGAATCTCGTTCTTTGCATACTTGCTAAACTTATAAATTGATAACTTGCCATTTGGCCATAACAGACATCAGTGAGTTTGGCAAATTATGCCTGTCCACGTATGGAAGCATCTTTTATTATGTTATATCTCTTTCTCTCTCCATCTCTTGTGTACTTTTTGTGACATCTTTCTAATCTGCATCTTTGTCTCTACCTCTCTGTCTTTTTGTTTGTTTGTTTGTTTGTTTGTTTATTTATTCCTCTTTTGGTTGATGCCTTTCCATCTTCATCCATCTCAATGTCATTTATTATCTGCCGTAATTTTCACTTGTGCTCTCTTCTTCACCCTTCACCCTCTCTCCCTTCTTTTTGTTGGTCTGCCCCCTTTATACTACAGGTATCTCTCTCTCTCTCCAACCTCTTTCTATCTCTTTATCTTTTTCTTTCTCTCCCTATCTTTCTATCTATATCTCTTTCCCTCCCTATCTCCCTCCCTATCTCTCTCTCTTTCTATCAGGCAGCGTGTCCACACACACTAAAATTTATCCCAAACCTTATAACGAAATGTCGTATAAAGAATCATCGTATAAATTTCAGGGTGTCCACACACAAGAAAGTAATCCCGAAACTCTACAGCGAAATGTTGTATAGGTGTGCAGTTTGCTACTGCGGTCATGAAATGGAAGCGGAAATGAGAGGTCAGGTCTCCTTTCGCGCGAGGTCACGTTAAGCCCCGCCCAGTTATACCGTTAGTTATACTAGTTACGTCCACACACAACACATTCCGTGATTAGACGTGATTCTTTATTGAGTTCTAGTTCGAAACGATGCCCAAACCCGCATTTCGTTATATGACATTTCGTTATACGATGTATCGTTAGTAAGCGTCCACACACACAATTTCATCGTATAACTATCCTGAAACGGTATAACTATCCCGAAATGGTATAACTATCCCGAAACGGTATAACTAATCACCCCTAATCACAGAAAGTGTTGTGTGTGGACACGGGGTATATCTCTTTCCCTCCATATCTCCCTCCCTATCTCCCTCTCTTTCTCTGTGTCTCTCTCTCCCTCTCTTTCTCTCTGCCTCCTTATTTCTCACTTGCTCTCTCCTATCTTCTCTCTCTACATTTGTTTCTGAGTTTTTAATCCTTTGTAGCTCACTTGTCTATTTTCATTCTTCAGCTTTTGTGTTCTTTAAAAAAAATATAATTCTACTTATGTTTCATTATGTTTGTCAGAATAAAAAATGGACAAGCTCAATAAGTATTCTTTCTCTAATTAATTATCTGCTGAGAACCAGAAGGATGTTCACTTGGTTACTTCAGCATAGAGTCAACACCCTTCCTGCTTTCAGCAGATCTATGCAATAATATCTAAAGTTTCTAGGAAGGATATACCTCGTCAGCGTTGAGTTCAAAAGAAATTGTAATTATCTCTGTAACCCATACGTCCTGTTTACCATTGTCTTAACTTATTTTGAATACTGGTAGTTTAAAGATAAAGTTGAGTTCTGGTCATGCGATTGCATTGTGAAAGAAACAATGTGGAATCGATCAGAAAAGGTTGATCATCTAGCATATAAGTATTGGTGTGTACTGCAAGGTTCTGGAATCATCAATATGATTAAAGAAATTTGGCCCAGTCTTGGTAAAGTTACAAGCACTGTACACAGAAAGATGTATATGGGACTACACGAACAAGTGGCATAAAAATCCGCCCCAATTTTTATGCTGTTACATATATTTATAATATTAAGGCATTTGAAGATCCATGCTTTTCAGGGAATATTTTCAATCTGATGTTCTTCCACACTTGCATAATAACAATGATAACGCTCACAAATTATTGTTCACCTCTTCCCAGAACTCAACCTTCTCTTTAAACCTAGAAAGGAGACAGAACGGTCCTTACAGGATTTCATCTGTCACAAATCCAATATTGCTCAATTTCTGTACATTGAAACCCTAATCTACATGTATATGGAACATGAGCTTTAGACATAGTTTAAAAAAAGCATTCATGTACATAGACGCTTGTTTACTTTCTAACTGGCTCCATTTTAATTGATCACTGTCAATTCCTTTCCAGTCAACCTTGGGGGACAGAAAAAAGACAAGTCATTTTCCCCCAGCATGTTTTGCAAGGTGTAATTTTTCCGATCATAAAGAGGTTAATAGGTCAAAATTAGATAATTTCTGTATTAAAGGAAAATTCCCAGATGTTTCATAGAGACATGGGTCAACAGGAAGTGATCCGTCCGATTTCATTATCACTTCCTGAGGTTGACGACAGCCATTGATTAAAAAAAAAATTCCCAGTTGTATTCGTCTTTCGTCTTTTCCAAAACATGTTTTTGAGGAAGATGGAATTCTGGGAATATAACCTCCATCTGACTATTGTTGGTGTTGGCATCTGTAGGGAATGAGGAAGATGGCATCTTTCTCTAGTAAACAAGTTTTAGTATGTGCCTGATGATAGCTTCATTATTGTTTTGAGGAATGTATCGCCTGTTTGGAGCCAAAAGGGCAATAAGTCACTTACATATACACTAATTAACACAGCTGACAACTTTTTGACTCTGAGTAGGTTCTATTATGTGCTCGATTGATTGATGATGGTCTTATTGATGTCTTGAGGAGTATATCAGCTCTTTAGAGCCAAGAAGACATTAATTTGTATCTTCAAACACAGAGCTAACACCCTTCTGGCTCCAAACAGGTTCTATTATGTGCTCGATTGATTAATGATGGTCTTATTATTGTCTTGAGTACTCTATCAGCTCTTAGGGCAGTAAAGGCATTAATTTGGATCTTCTAACACAGAGCTAACACCCTTCTGGCTCCAAACAGGTTCTATTATGTGCTCGATTGATTAATGATGGTCTTATTATTGTCTTGAGTACTCTATCAGCTCTTAGGGCCGTAAAGGCATTAATTTGGATTTTCAAACACAGAGCTAAGGCCCTTCTGGCTCTGAACAGATGAACATGTACATGTACCTTGTATGGCAAACACTGATGTGAGTTTATAAGATTATTTGAACTTGAAACGTATCCATACTTAATTTGCCGTCAAGTTTACATACATATATTGTGAATGTTTTTTATGAAACAATTTTTAAAGTATGGTTCTTTTTATTTCATTTTGATCGTGTTGATCGAACTAGTGTACCTTAAAATGTATCTAATTATTTGAAAACGTATTGAAATTGTCCAGCTAATGCCTTTATTTTCTTCTTTTAGTGGATAAAATCTGCCTACAGCAGTGTAAGGCTTAAATGACCAGTTATAAACAAAAGTAATAGAATGGTGATAGAAAGTTTGTTTATTTCAAAGTCTGAAAATGATAAGGCTGATAGACAATTTTCCATGAAAGACTATCATCTATAATGTTACTCTTATGTTTAAGTTGTTGCCCAAGGTAAAAATTAATCAAATAAAACTATTAAAAAAATAAAATTAATCAGGAAACATTGATATATTCCACATTTACATAAATGCAGATTCATTTAATAACTTGTATATGAGAAGAAAAAGAGTATTGTTGAGACGCCAGCTATATTTGAGGTGCTTGTTTTAAAAACTTAATTTTTCAGTCTCATAAACTCTCTTGATTATGTCAGCTGCATACCACGAAAGCGCTAATCATCTGCAAATTAGCACCTCTCCTCCGTTCTCTGCCGGTATTTCATACTTCACGACCTATTTCAGACCCTTATGGTTGTAGCATGTCTTGAAGCCAAATCCCAGTATATTTATAGGGGTCCCTGTTAATTGGTAAAATCCATGCTAAGCCAGACAAGCCCAAAGTTCCTTCCCTAGGATATAGGAACCATAGTACTCCTGTAAAGCAGAATGCACCAGCTTAGCACCAGCCTCATTATCGTGAAGTGTCATGAGGCCTGTCTTCATCAGCTCGAGATTGCCAAATAACCCGCTATTTTAACTATCCCAATCGCAAATTATCCAGCTAATTTGCGTCTTCATCAGCCCGCAGTTGCAATTAGCGGGATATTTGGTCGAGATAATCATCCCAAGATATCTTGGGCTAGTTTGCAAACTATCCCACTATTTGGCAAAATATCCCACTATTTGTCCGGTGCGTCGTCACCAGCCTGAAGACTCGCACTATGCGCGAATGCTGAGCAAAATATCTCAAGCTAATTTCTCAAGCTCGAGTTTCGAGTTTCGAGCTCTTATCTCGAGCTGATGAGGACGCGATTTGTAACTTCAGGCTTATTTCCCAAATCAGAAATAGCGGGCTATTTGGCAATCTCGAGCTGATGAAGACAGGCCTATAGACAATATTAACCTAGTATGCTGGGGGTTTGTTCATTAATCCAAATAGTGATGTAACATGAATTTGAGGTTTCCTAGTATCGTTCCAGCATATTTGTGGAACATACCACTTGTACATGTATATTACATCAAATTCTTTAGTGGCCATGATTAGTAAAGAAAAATTAGTAACAAAGAATATAGGAATGTTCTTTCTTGTGTAAATTTTCATAGAAATTGAGACTTGCTTGACTTGTCATCTTTATTTTTCTGATAAAAAATACTGCAAATTTATTTTATCTTTATTTTTCTTATTATTTCTTAATAGAAGTGAAAAGAAAAAAAGTTGCAGTATTTTTTTATGAGAACAATATAAGCAATGAGCAATGTAAAAAGGAACCATTGATTACTAACAACTTAGCTCATGAAATCATTAATCTTGATATAATATATGTATGCTTGTAAAATTTAAAGTCACATTAAAGATTAAGCCAGTACCATGAAAGTGACATTTTCTCCAATGAAATGCTCCAGGCTTTATGATGTCAAAGGTATAGGGGTAGGCAGGGCTTGACACTAACAGGCACCTGGGACATATGGGCGTCTTACATGTAAGTCTGGACCCCAACAATTTTGAAGTTTTTACATAGGATTCATGCATACAGACTGTAAAGTTCTGTCCAAACCCAGTCCCTTTCAAAAAAGTTAGTGTGGAGCCACGGGTTAGGGTTAGGGTTGGAATTAGGTTTTAGGTTAGGTTTAAGGTTAAGGTTAGGATTAGGAATAGTGTTTGGTCTAGGGTTGAAGTTATGAATTCAGTTAGTGTAGGAGTGTAGGAAATTGACAACAGAACAATTGTCCTTGCCACGTGTGCCATGCAACCCCATGATGCAATACCCAGGCTTGTGGTGCATGGCCATGCATATTTCTCATGTATTTCACCATGTCCAAACAAGTGTTATTATTACCAGCGGCTCTCCAACCCCTCTGCTGCCACCATGGCGAGGAAGCAGATAATTATTTTGACATTTTCACATTAAAGACATCTTCCTCTGGCACAGCACATTTCAGTGTGTGTTAATTACCTCAAATCCTCTTTACCCCATTCTGCTCAGCATCTGTCCATTAATATTATGCTCCCAGTTGCCAGGAGGGGTGGGGTAATTACACTTGTTCTATTCCAGAACAATCAAGTACCGGTATTGAAATAAGCTTTGTTCTTTAAAGAGGAAAATTCTTGTTATGGGTACATTTGCTTGAAGATTTCTTTACTATTAAGTTATAATAAATTTATTCACAAAGACTTTCGAAACTTAGCCCAGGACAATTTCAGTAGCCTTGTGCATCGCCTTTTGAAATATGTGAACACTACAGTGACCTATTACATAACATAATGTACACATGATTTATTAAGGTAGTACAGTAGAGTATATTGAAACTAGCTGATTGCCTGAAAGTCCTTTGATCATATTAATAGATGTATTCAATAAAACAGTGCCACATATAATTATGTTGATGGTAAAATATTGAAGAGAAGAGAAGAGAAGGGAGGAGTAGTGTGTGTTAGAAAAAAGATGTACATTGATAGAGTGAGAGAGAGAGAGAGAGGGGGGGGGCAGAGAGAGGGGGAGAGGGAGAAATTGTTGGGAGAGAAAGATTCTGTTGGAAAAAGAGGGGGAGCACCAGGGAGATAGAGAAATATAGAGAATATAGATTGACTGAGAGGAAGGGGGAGTTGAGAGGGAAGGAGAGAGGAAGGGATGGATGGAAGAAAGGAAGGGGAGCGGAAGAAATTAAGGGAGGGGGGAGGGGAGGGAGGGGTGATCTTGGGATGGGTAAAGGTAAAAAGGATGTAGCTATTAAATTGCCCATACTTTAATAAGGGGTGACTATCCTCTCGGCCAGCTGTGTTTTGTAAAGATCAGATAACTGGAGAAGATATATATAAGACTATTTAAGAAGCCCTTCCCATTCCTCTTCACTTTACAAAAAGAATAATTTTGATTGAAAATCAGTTTGGGGGCACAATGTTTGATCAATGTTAGAAAACGAGCTAATTTGCCCCATCCCTAATAATATTTGCATTTGATGCATGAAAATGTTGCCTCTTTGTGAATATGATTGCTGGTGTGGAGATAAATAATTGGAAATTTGATGACATTAATGTAGAACGGTGATGATGAAATCAAAATAGATATTATCATTTATTCATCATTATTATTTTTTCATCTTTTAAAATGAAATATGCTTGTGGAAGATTTACTTATGTTATGAATAGTAAAAAGGTAGAGAAATATGTACAAGAGATTCATTTAGCAGTAAATCATGACTATGTTCCTCTTCTCTCTTTCCAGAGTCAGCAACAAAACAGACATGGGATGAAACAAGGTCCAAGGATTCCACCTGCGTAAGTATAAAAAAAGAGGGCCAAATTGAGTTATTCATACTGGGCACAATTAGAATAAAATTCCTTTTATTTTTCTTGAAAATGAACATTAATAAACACATCATTTTTCGGGGGGTATTATCAGGTATCTTTTTCCCATAGTCTAGCCAAATTAACGAACACTTTTCTTTATTTTTTGAATTAATGAACACTTCAACTATTTAATGACCAGGACCCATTGCATAAACTTTGCCATCAATGGCAACTACCATGGTATTACAGGGCTCACAGCCAATCAAAATCAAGGTTTCCATGGTAGTTACCATTGATGGCAAAGTTACCGTCAACAGAAAGTTTTGTGCAACAGGGCCCTAGTCAAAATGTATAATAGTATCTTTTATGTTATAACAGTTTCATTATCAATTGATCATTTAATATGTAAAGATGATTAAAATCTATCATCTGTAGTGTTTTTATTGTAAAAATTACATAATAGCACACCTGTGTTTGTCAGTGAGTTAATCATCACAAACCCACCACAAAGTGAGACGCTACAGTATAAGGGTCGTACATTATACTCTGCTGACTTCAAGATGAAAGGCTTTTAGTATGTCTGTCAGTCTGTATTTGTTTATTTATTTATTCATGTTTTTATTTATTTGTAGCTTTGTATTTACAGGGTAGCGTTGTCAGCTGCTTTCCACACTAGCCCTGTTGGCTTAGACTAAAGATTAAAGATTGAGATTATAGACAAATTAATTGCTAAGTTCTATATACATCGACCAAATAATGATTTAAGGCAAACTAAGAATAATCTATCGATAATGAAGGCAAATTCAAAGACATTTGTTTAAAATTACAACAAAACAAAAACAACAATTAAATATAACAAAACCAAAGACAAACAAATAATCAAGAACAACATTAAAAAAAAATTAAAATTAAACCTAACCATACTATTGGGAAATAGTGATGTGGAGGGGAAAAAAAAGATTTGATTACAAAAGTAGCAACATATTTCAGGATTTGAACATATCTAAACACCATTCACTGCTATCCACTGCTATTCTGTGATTCTGTAGTACCGAGCATCTCTGATGTATTGCATGTATTCACCACAATAAATGATATACAGTTGCATGTACTTGTAGAGTGTGTGTAATACATTTATCTTAGATCTGTGAGCTGATTTGTGCTTACAGCGCTTTGTTATCATGCTGGTCAAATAGTCCAAATACATTGAGGAACCTTGATGGGCACTAAATTAGAAAATCTGACATGGAACTCCTAAATAGTATAAGTTTGTTGCCAGAAGGGCAATCACTATCTGCTGAAGTGTATGAGTTAATCTCCTTCTGGCTCCAAAAAAGACGTCACATGCATTTAATCTGACTCTGAATTTTGCTTTATAACTTCCTCATGCCAAAACAAATACGACAGGCATTGCAAAATAAATCCAATTCTTTTATTTTTCTTAGATTTAAAACAATGCCCTTTGATCACTATTCAATCTTGTATTCAACCTATGGAATCTATGTTACATTGTTTAGTCTTTGATTTATATAGGCTATCTGTCATCGTAGGGTATTGTAACATGAGATAGTACCTCCAGCACAGTTAGTAGCTTTTGAAGGTTGGATTAGACTTTAGTGCTGTACCGGTCTCAATTCGCTTCAGAATGGCTGCTAGGTAATTGGAATATAATCAGAAGTTGTGACAGTTTTGTATTTTGTTTCAAGGCAATTTTTAACAAAGTTTTCATCATGTTGTTGCCAAGGAGGAAGCTAGACAGTGAAATTTGAAGACATTTCAGTCATTGTCAAATACCTTTCAATTGCACATATGACTATAAAGAAGCCTGTGGGAAAGAGAAAGGGTCCTTTTGGGCCTGAAGACAGGTAGTATTTTTATACCGTCTGTTTGGAGCCAGAAGGGTGTTAACTCTGTGTTAAAATATATGAGTTAAAGGCCTTCTGACTCCAAGCAGACGATATACAGGAGGTTTTGATGGATTTCATGGAAGTTTTCCATAGAATGACAAGAAGAATTAATTTGTCGCAACCCTCCAACTTTTCTTGATATTTATTTTGTTCATTGTGCAGGAGGATACCCCAGTTTCCCAAGCCAGTGGGTCATCACCATGGTATCAACCCTCCAGCCCCGCCCATTCCAAACCGGGTGTCGCCTCGACCAATCACTCCAGAGGAAGAACAGGTGAGTCTTTAAACATCCTTGTAGTATGGGTCCAGATTTTAAAGGGGCACCAGCATCATGGAGGGGGAGGGGGGGGGGGGCACACCAGTCTGTACACTTATCAAGAATACAATTACATAAAATGATAACTTTCTTATTCTTTATTTGATTTTGCTAAAACTTTTACTGACCTGTTCCTCTCATTTTTCCACTTCTATTAAAACCAACTTAATATCAGGGTGGAATTCCCCTTTAAAAAAGTTCCTTATTACTATAGAAATGATCTATACTAGCAAAATCAGGGAGTCGCATTGGAGAGAGAAATACATGGGTTTCTTTCTTGCACTCATCTGGGCAAACTGCAACTCTTCAGTGCTATTTTCTCTATGACACTTGTTAGATGAAGTTCTCCATAAAGTTCTCTGAATACTTTATTCACACTCGCAAGATGTATTTACTCAACATGAGGGTCATCGTTCAAATGTGGTTTTCCATGCTTAATGGACCCACCTGGCTTTTGCCTCCTATAAAGAGCTGACAATCACCTTCTCATTTTTCTATTAGCACCTTGATTATGATGACATGTTGGTCTATTAAGCAATCCATTGTCAGAAATTACAAACCGTTTCATTTGTTAAATAGTCCTCAAGTGTCAGCCGATAGATTGGAAGTTTCCTTCCATTATTTTTTCTTGACTGAGATATCTATTTAGGTCTTATTGTTCTTCTCAATTCCCTTATTCTCTTCAGTTTGATTATGCTGGAATAATTTCAAATTGATTTTCTTTGATTTGTATCTTTCTTATTTTAAACTGTTTGTTTATCTTTAAAGAGTATTCAATCATTTAAAAAAAAATATTATACTTAAACATGCACCTTGTTTTATTTCTTTTCTTTGTTCTCATCTTTTTTTTAAACAGGAGTATGCATTTCCAGGTAAAGTAAAGTAAAGTAATTATTTGTTTTCCATTCAAAGATGTAAATTTATATTGAGAGATTTGTTGATACAATATTTGTATCAACTGTTTTGTACTGGTTGAAAGATGTCAGCCCACTGAAAAATTGACCTGTCTCGGTTTGCTGGTGTGGGGGGCGGGGCGGGCTCACACTATTTCTTACAAACAATACATTCTTTTGTTTATGCAGCTACATTTCTTTGGAACATCTCCCCCTTCAAATTCGCAATGCTAGTTCTTTAAATACATTTAAAACAATGCTAAAAACACATCTCTTTAAGTCTTGTTCCTGAATAGATCTCTGACCTTTTGACTTATATATTTTTGTAGATTAACGTAGGATACTATTAATTTATGAACTATTTGTATTTTGGTTGTAAGTGATTTGTTATTATGTACATGTGTTATTTTCAATTGTAATTTTGAATGTTAATTGATTTGATGTAATTTGTAATGCAAATTCTGTTTCCTTTACTTATCAACTATTTTCCTTCTGAACCGCTTAGAGGCATTATGCATTTTGCGGTATATTAATTGTGAATCCTTCCTATTAAATCATTTTAAAGTACATGTATTTGGAGTCATAACACAAGTCCTACAAGTCACATTAAGTCTTATCAAATTCCTTTACTTTGACTTTGACAGTGTGTAATATAATTCTGTTGTTTCTTTTGGATTTGTGAAGTGCCTGAGACATTATGCTCCATAAAAATATAATTTACTGTTTGTATCATTTATTGTAATGTTTGAAAATTTAAACAAATGTTTTATCTTTGCTGTATCTTTAAATCACTTAGATGAAGAAATCCCAGACTATATTGAACCTGAGGTAAGGGCTTATCGATTCTTTTTCTTCTTCCTTTTTTTATTGGGAGGGGGTAATTCAGTAATAATAATTTTCATTTTAGCCTGTTTCAGTCTGCAACAAAACAAGATTCAGTTATCTTACCTGGCAACAAATATAGCTCAAAAGTACAAGATCTTTAACACATGCAGGTGTACATATATTGTGTAAATCTTTATTTCATATAACTTTTCTTGTCTTAAAGATGTTTTCTTATGTTTAGTGTTTGGTATCAAATGATGTTCAAGTGTTGAAACCTCTGACAAGAAAAGATTTCCATGATCATATCACAGCAGTTGTATCCCCCACCCTCCCCTTGCACTGTGTTAGTTAATATAAAAATTATTTCTTAAATGTGACCACTGCCAGTGGATATATTCATTTGGTCGAGATTTCTTTTCTTTTATTGATGTCTTTTTAAAGTATATTTTATTTTCAATATTTTTACAGGGGGGTTCGTCAGGAGATGAGAATTATTTGGAGCCTGATCGTAAGTAACAACTTCCTGATTTCTTTTGATATTTTTGGTACTTTTTGTAGTATGGAATTTCTTTCATACCACCTTTTGGACTTTGTAAGAAAGGTTATTGATTTAAAGGTATAGACCTGTTTTAGAAATGCCCCCCTCTCAAAAAATGAAATGGAAGCTCTTATTACCAATCATGTGAAAGAATATGTTTTTAATAATACGTGATGATACAAATTTTGCCAGGAAACCGCCTACTAATTGATATATTTGGTAAATTATTATATCTATCCGGACTGGATAGATATAGCGTAGTCCCATATACATCTTTCTGTGTACAGTGCTTGTAAATTTACCAAGACTGGGCCAAATTTCTTATCATTTTGATGATTCCAGAACCTTGCAGTACACATGCAATACTTATATGCTAGATGATCAACCTTTTCTGATCGATTCCACAATGTTTCTTTCACAATGCAATCGCATGACCAGAACTGGTCTATACCTTTAAGCTTTTATGAAAAGGAGGCTTGCTTATACAGGCTTCTTGAAGGAAGTATTAAACTTGGTGAGATTATGTTAGATATAAAAAAATGATGGACATTGTTGAGAATATGTATTGCGCTGACAGACACATGTAAGGTTTGTTAATGAAAGAATATTTGAACAGCTTTTATCATAGAAGCTGGTAGTACATATATATTATTTAATCTTCTCATAGAATGATTTTGATGTAAATCCTTGCTGAAGCTTGTACAAAAGTGGTCTTGTCCATGTCACCATTTGATTTACAAAACTCCAAAGATTTTATACTGTACAGATATCAAATCCAAATGGGATCAGCCCGCTTTACGTGTAGGTCGGCTGTAGTACATTTCTTGTAGATGTACATCACTTGTATTGGCAGGTGCCGTGGTCTAGTGATTCCGTCGCTGGACTGTGAATCGCGTGGTTCACGGTTTGAGTCCCCTGCGGCAAGATATTTACCTTCACTTGCCACTCTCCACCAAGGTGTAGTTAATGGGTACCTGGTAGGAAGAAATTCCTTGAATGTGTGAGTGCCTTCTCATGGTAGCTCGGCCAAGCCTTGGGTAATAATATGATTGCAGGGCTCTCAAGGAGAACAGTATTGATACTGAAGAGGCTACCATGGGTAAATAAGACATATTATTATTATTATTATTAATTTGATGGAGTTGTTATTGAGGCCTAATTATTTGCTGTTTCTTAATTCTCTGTGAATCCTCAGTCCAGCCTCCAAGCAGAAAAGTCCAGCAGCATATACAAAACAGACGTCTTCCAACCGTCCCTCAAACCGGTGCAGCCCCAGTACTTGTACCTCCCAGACCTGACAAACACAATAATCTCCTCACGGCTTCTGTGGACGTCCCTCCCGTGATACCCTCCCGACCCCAGGCAGGCCGAAGGGTACACAACCTTGAAGGCAGCTCACACAACACCAAAGTCATGCCTGTCTTCCCGAATGGAATGGAGAGTGCGAGACCAGAACCTTCTAGGTCGCCTCCGCGTGCTACGCGTATCCCAACGATACCCTCATCAACCATTGACAATGAAAACGAAAACAGCAATGCCTCGTCAGACACAACCTCGCGCCTCGTCCAGAACATGAAAAACCGCTTCGAAGTAGATAATAACAATACCGACAGTGCCAGGAGACCGACGCCTCGTTCCAAATTTGGCTCTAAACTGACAGATAGGCAGTACCCTCCCGCACCCAGCTCACCAACGCATACCCCATCTTCTGTTGTCCAAAGACCAGTCACATCCGGAGGTAATTCAGTGCCAAGGAAACCCGGAATACCACCATCGACATCATCCACAGCATCTGTGTCTTCCATGAGCAGCAGTAGTTCCAGTGGTAGTGAAAGTGGCCCAGCAGCTAGACAGCGCAAGAATGTGGAACCAGCGTCATGGCAGTCAGAGATGCCCCCTCTCCCACCGTCAACGAAGAGACCCTCACGTGAGTTAAGATCTTTTGTTGTGTCAAAGATCCAGTTGGTTTTTAACTCCCTTGTAAAGACCTTTTCTGGGCTCAGAATAAGTTGCACTCATCATGATGGTATGACTTACACTTCAATACAAGCTTACATTGTATTTGACACAGCCACACCAGAAATACATTATAATACACATCTAATAGCCCTTCTTTTGTACATTACAAATCATTGGTCAGGAGGTCAGCATTACATGTCTGACAATGGCACAACTACACACATTTAAAAACCATTGCACGGTACTGTATGTCTTGGCCGCACTGGTGCCATTATGGATATATGTACATATACATGTTTGAGCACCCTTCCTGGTGTGGGAAAGCCTACTAGACTACAGATATGAAATATAGTTCCACTTCATCTGCTTATTTTTACATGTTTATCTTACATTTCACAGTAACATTCCTAATGTTCTTAAAATGTACAATGACACACAGCAAATGCATACCTCGCTTGTGCTGTTACTAAACTTTAAGATTGCGTCTTCTCGTATCCCAATGCAACAACAGAGCCCCAGCTTCCAATGCCCAACCAATCATCCATTCACCAGATACACGATCGACTCGCACCATCTCAACCAGCCAAACCAGCACAAAGTGTGTCAAGAGCACCCCCTAGTCCTATCAGAGTACATGTACCTCCAGCACAGCCCCAACAGGTGAGAACATGTCTAATTTCAGCGGTGGGGTTTTGTATCGCCCACCAAAGGTGGAGGCGAGGCTAAGGGATCCAAATGGCGTCCATCCGTTGTCTGTCACAAATGTTAAGTTTACCTGAAAGATTCTCTTGTGACAAATACCTTTGCAACAGTTCACACAAAAGTTAACATGCCAAGGTCAAAGGTTATTTGTGGCGATGTTATAATTGACCTGCATGACTATCTTGTGACAAATAAAAGCCAGGGATGCTCTTTGGGAACATCCATAGGATTTGGTCACAGGTGGGCAAGACACAATCCAGAAATTTCCTTGTTGTGTGTGTGTGTGTGTGTATGTGGGTTTCTTTTTTTTTTGAGGGAGAGGTGATCTTGGCATGAAAATGAAAATACTTTATACGTATTTCTTGTATTTAATGCTGAAGAAAAAATCCCAATTATTCAGGAAAGTTGCAATATTGCATCAGTCTTTATGTTGCCAATGTAGACAATTTTAAAAAGTGTTTTATTCATGCAGATGTTATACTGATAATGATGATGATTATAAATAATGATAATATTAATCATAAAAAATATATTAAAAGTAATGATACTAATAATGATAATAATAATGATAACAATCTTCATCATGCTTTTGGCGTAATCATCATCATCATCAATATTAATGCTGTTCTCCCGGAGGGCCCCGCAATCATGTCAATCATATTACAGGTTGTTTAGATATATTATATGCTACTTGACAGAAGGGTACATACATGTGCACAAATTTGTCGTCCTAAGGTCCCAAATCCCCGCTCCGGTAAGGCGCTGCAAAACCGGTAGTTTTTTGTAGGATGACGTAAAGTGTAATACGCTTCTCATTTCTGTATCATATGTTAAAGATACTATGTCCCTTTGCAGCCAACATCAAATTCTGTAGAACTTTGCAGGAATTATGAATATGTCATGTATGTCCTATCTGTGAAATTTAAACGTGAGCAGTGTCCCAATATTCAAATTATGCAAGGAAACCCGTTTACTTGCTAGACTTCACTGTCAGACACTATTGAGTGACTGACTGGCTTTTTTCATCTTTGGTAATAAGATACATAAAATGAGCTGTAAAGGGTACATGAGCATTTGTCTACATCAATAACCCACTTCTTGTAATGGCCAAAATTAAACTGATTGAATCTTTGCGCAGCATAAAACGTATGACCATTCGGTACAATGGTCTGAAAAATCAGACTATTACTTACTGGCTCTATAGCTCCTAAGTCGATTCGACAACTAATAGTCGTTATTTTCCCACTTAAAGACATTTTCAAGCCCCCCTTTTTTTAGGGAAGTTCTAAATTAGTATTGTCTTTCAAATGCCGTTGGAATTTAACCTTTTCATTTTTTGGGCCTGCAAATGGGACATAGTACCTTTAAGACAGAGCTATAAAGTGAATGTGCGTAGGACCTTTGTTGCGTGCAGTTATTTTATTTATTTATTTATTGAAATATATTTAATCAGGATAACAAGAATCAGATATACAATTACCATTCATTCACACGTAACAAACATGTCCTGTATTTTTTTTGCCGTGGTTTACCTCACAATATCTGTAAAAGCCTTAAAGGGGAAGTCCACCAAGATGATTATTTGGTATTAGTAAAAGCAGAAAAATAAGAGAAAGAAATTAGTGGAAGTGTGAGCAAAATCCGATTAAAAATAAGAAAGCTATGAACTTTTTAAGTTGTCATCAGTTAAACACAAATCAGCAACACGGTCATAGCTTTGATTTTTCTTAGTTGAAGATGAAATTGATATGTTTCATACAGGGGTTGTATAGAAACTTATTGTAATATTTATATTTAGGGTGCATGTATGATTTAAAGCTTTCCTAGGGAAAATAGAAATTTCTGATTTATTTCAGTTCAGAGCAACTTGGAGAGGACCTGGCAAGATACGCCACAGAGTTGGTAATTTTTGTTTGATTAATTGCACCTTCAAAAACTCATAACTTTCTTGTTCTTTATCGGATTTCGCTCAAACTTTCACTGACCTGTTCCTCTCATTTATCTGCTTCTATTGAAACCAACTTGATATCAGGGTGGACTTCCCCTTTAAAAGTGTTTGGTGGCCTTTACCCATACAGAAAGTGATTATTAGTTTGTTTTTATTTTGTTTTGATCATCAGATAATTCTATGTTCTCTCTTACAGGTGAATGAACTAGAAGGACATCCTTGGTACAATGGAGGTATTGGGAGACAGGAGTCTGAAAAATACCTACACCAGTGCAGGAAGGTAGATATTTTTTAAAATGCTATTATTTTAGTACCAAACAGTTTAAACATGCTGTTCCATTTTTGTAGAGGTGTCGTGGTCTAGCGGATATGTCACCGGACTGTGGATCACATGGTTTGGCGGTTAGAGTTGCACCTCGGCATTAATGTCCTTTGGCAAGACATGAATCTACATTTGCCACTCTCAGCCCAGGTTTTAAAAGGTACCCGGTAGGATGTGAACGTTGATGTAGTTGCATTGGCATGTGTGCCCTTGTAAAATGGCGCCTGGCCGGAATACTCCCCTGGGAGCGGAGCATGTGCACTATCATGTGCGGATTAGCAATTGTACCCTATGACCGGGGTTACAAAAATTACAATGTAAAGCGCTTAGAAACGTAGTATTAAGCGCTATACAAATGTAACTATTATTATTATAGTTACAGAGAATTATTGCATGATATTGAGTCCGGTCATCATTCAGTAAAAGGAGCTAACAAGAGCGTGTCCTCGGCCCTGTCTTACAAAGAGTTGATATCAATCGCAACTTCTTTGCGATCGATATCAACCGCAGTTATATACCTCATACATAGATTCTTAATCACTGATTTGTCAAAACTATTTCACATGACAAGGAGCATCTCGATCTATCATTGTGATAGTACTCCAAAACCCTGTGATAGTACGCCTAACCCCTCCGCCACTTTTGCACACACAAAACCCTATGATAGAACTATGTGGGAGTTGAAAATTCAGCGAGCGTACAGGATTTTTATTTACGATATCTAATTTCAGAGCAATTCAAAATACATTAGTTTTTAGTTACGAATCAGAGTTGTTTACAGTAGTTTATTAAAGGTATAGACCAGTTCTGGTCATGCGGTTGCATGTGAAAGAAACGTTGTGGAATCGATCAGAAAAGGTTGATCATCTAGCATATAAGTATTGGTGTGTACTGCAAGGTTCTGGAATCATCAAAATGATAAGAAATTTGGTCCAGTCTTTGTAAAGTTACAAGCACTGTACACAGAAAGATGTATATGGGACTACGCGATATCTATCCGGTCCGGATAGATATAATAATTTACCAAATATATCAATTAGTAGGCGGTTTCCCGGCAAAATTTGTATCATCACATATTAGTCAAAACATATTCTTTCACACGATCAGTATAAATAAGAGCTTCTATTTCATTTTTTGAGAGGGGGGCATTTCCAACAATGGTCTATACCTTTAACCCAGTCTCTGCACTCTCGACACCTTGTGAAGGTGTCGTTAGTCCAACCAAGATGATGAATTTAATGTAATAAATAGTGCTCATGGTGTTTGCGATCATGTTATGGTTTATCCATTCTTTATTTTCTATTTCCACCAATCAGGATGGTGCATTCATTGTAAGGAATAGCACCCGTGGTGACCCAGCAAACCCCTATTCTTTGGCTCTGTGGTTCAACGGACGGGTGAGAAACCTTCAGATCAGAAAGAGGAAAGATCAGAGATACGCCTTAGGGTCCAGGAAGGACAATGAACTGGTGAGAATTTGATAAATTGATAAAAAAAAACGATGATGGAGATGTAGTGGTTTAGTGGTTCACTCTCTTGACTCTCATCCCAAGGGTTGAGGGTTTGAATCCCAACCCGGCACTAACGTCCTTTGGCAAGACATTAATGCACATTTACCACTCCTTACCCAGGTGTAAATGGGTACCTGGCAATTGCTGAGGTATTAATAGTTGCAGGGCCCTGAGGAAGAACAGCATTGAAGCTGATAAGGCTTCCCTGGGTGAACAGAATTATTATTATATTATTTATTATTATTAAGCTATAATTCACATTGAACAGTTATGAAACAGCGACTAGTATTTCGTGGTGGTGGTGGTGGTGGTGGTGGTAGTATTAGTAGTAGTAGTAGTGGTAGTAGTAGTAGTAGTAGTGGTAGTAGTAGTAGTAGTAGTAGTAGAAGTAGTGGTAGTAGTAGTAGTAGTGGTAGTAGTAGTAGTGGTAGTAGTAGTAGTGGTAGTAGTAGTGGTAGTAGTGGTAGTAGTAGTAGTAGTGGTAGTAGTGTTAATAGTGGTAGTAGTAGTAGTAGTAGTAGTAGTAGTAGAAGTAGTGGTAGTGGTAGTAGTTGTAGTAGTTGTAGTAGTAGTAGTAGTAGTAGTAGTAGTAGTAGTAGTAGTGGTAGTAGTAGTGGTAGTAGTGGTAGTAGTTGTAGTAGTACTACTGTTATTATTACTATGACTATTATTAATAGTAGTAGTAGTGGTAGTAGTAGTAGTAGTAGTAGTAGTGGTAGTAGTGGTAGTGGTAGTAGTGGTAGTAGTAGTGGTGGTAGTGGTAGTTGGTAGTAGTGTGGTAAGTGTAATGTAGTGGTAGTGGTAGTAGTAGTGGTAGTAGTAGTAGTAGTAGTAGTGGTAGTGGTGTGGTAGTAGTGAGTGGTGGTAGTAGTAGTAGTAGTAGTAGTAGTAGTAGTAGTAGTAGTGGTAGTAGTAATGGTAGTAGTAGTAGATATAGTAGTAGTACTGTTAGTATTATTACTATGACTATTATTAATAGTAGTAGTAGTAGTAGTGGTGGTGGTGGTGGTGGTGGTAGTAGTAGTAGTGGTAGTAGTAGTGGTAGTAGATATAGTAGTAGTACTGTGAGTATTATTACTATGACTATTATTATTAGTAGTAGTAGTGGTGGTAGTAGTGGTAGTAGTAGTAGTAGTAGTAGTAGTAGTAGTAGTAGTAGTAGTAGCAGTAGCAGTAGTAGTGGTAGTGGTAGTAGTAGTGGTAGTGGTGGTAGTAGATATAGTAGAAGTACTGTTGTTATTATTATTACTATGACTATTATTAATGTTATTATTATTAACCACATGTTAGGCATTTGAGACTCCGGTTCAGCTTATCGAGCATCACATGACCAACTCACTCATCCTGGCACAAGATGAAGGTAAAACCATCCTGAAAGTCGCAGCACCTATCTACTGATGACCCTTGACTGAAAAATCGACTAACACCAGAAGTCTACATGTGGGACTGAGCGCATTACTGGATTTAGATCCTACACACCATAAATCTTGCAACGGGATTGGTCTAAATGAGGTCTCATGACAAATGATAGATTGCATATCTTGACAGTTCGAGTGATGGTAGAAGCCATCACATATGCGATAGTTTTTTTCTTTCGCTGATGCCGCATGGATCTAACAACGTTCGGTGAGTTGATGTGGGCGTGGGCCGCGCAAAGAGTCTACTAAAATATATCGGAAACAGTTCCAGATCCATGTCTAGGAATGGCAGTCATGGTAATAGATATACTATCTGATTGATAACAATGCCTGAATAAGAGCATAAAGTTGAAAAGGTAGAGCAAGGAGTTGATGTTGAAAGAGAATGGAATCAAGACTGCATCATGACATTGTCCAGGAAGCCTACCAGTTCCCACCAACTTGTATGCCTCTACTTCTTGTAAAATCTGCAAATGGTCTTGCAACCAGTACAAGTACAAGAGTGCACAAGGTCTAAAAAATTTACCAGTGTCCTGTACGGTACCAAGCATATCCCAGATTCAACTTCCCTTGGTGAGCCCATTGGTCACATGGTGTGGTGTAGTGGTCACCAGACATAAGTTCACCAGTCACATGACAAACAGGAAGTCGTAAGGAAGAGAGCTACTGCTTCATTCCTCATCATGTGAAATAGTCACTTACTTAGAAATTGCCATTTGAAATGAACAAAATGAGAAGATCACATTCTCCATGAAGGTATACAGGAGCAAAGCTTTGTTTTGTAAAGATAGCGTGCTGTACCGATGCAATTTGAATTGATAGTTGATATAATTGATGGAGCAAATGCTGATATACAGCTGGTAGAATCATTCGGTTAAAATAGGGATATAGAGGGTTATATGTACACTTACCATCAATGTGACATCATGATAAATGACATTTTGTTACTTGATACATATTTCAAATTAGGATCGCAAATATCTTTTGAAATATTCTTTTTAATGATAATTTGGTTTGACAATCGGTGCCAACAATCAAAGTGTGGTATGTGACACCAGATTGCCTGTCTTGAGAGTTGCCATAATATCACATCAAATATTGCAGTGGGT
Source organism: Mesocentrotus franciscanus (assembly GCA_037976565.1). Lineage (NCBI taxonomy): Eukaryota > Metazoa > Echinodermata > Echinoidea > Camarodonta > Strongylocentrotidae > Mesocentrotus > Mesocentrotus franciscanus. The sequence continues at coordinate 23,743,124 of CP137677.1, read as the reverse complement.
GTGTCTTATTTACATGTAGCTTTTTACAAGCATATTGTCAAACAATATGTTCTTCATGTATGTGTGTGTGATGTTTCCTTAAATTCTTCATTAAAATCTTGCTCAAAAATAAAAATTGTTACTAATCAATTTCATCAACTCACTTATGGTTAAAGATTAATTTCATAGTTTTTTGTTTTTTTAAAGTTATTTTTTACAAGTATCTTTTAAATAAATGAGCATTTATAACTTTGATAATGCATGTACAATGTAGCTGTAACATTAGTCTCACAGCTTGCAGTGTGGGTGTTTACATTTGTGAGATCAGCTTGTAAAATGGAATAAATCATTGTAATGTTGATACTGGGGGGTTGACATAGACATATACTGACTGTGCAGTGAGTATGGGCAGTTTGTTTAAAATTTACTCAAAAATACATTTATCATTGTTATTGTAAAATCATATAATTCAATACCTACAGGGCCAACTTTCCATAATTATACTTTCGATATGTACATGTACTTATAAATTGATACAAGCGTATTTACTTCTTTTTGAGTTAAAGATTTACAAGTTTCATTGAAAATATTTCTCTTTATTTCAAGACAATTTTTTTTCACTCTGATACTTGCAGTGTGTTCACTATGTACGTATATATAATGGTATGGGTGTACTGTTTTAATTTGTAAGATTCACAGACTTAACAATTGTACCCTCTTGACTGTCGATGTTTATGTTATTAAAAGTGAGGAAATACATACATTTTTATTTGCTTTCAGCTGTCTACTAGTTGTGCTTTTGCTTTCAAATTTATCATCTTTCAACGAAACCATTTTTTCAAAACAATTTTGTAAATGTTAAAATTATAATAGTGACTTTTATTTAAATGCTTGCAAGTAAGTCATTTTCTTGTATACCATAGTTTCTTTCATATTGATATTGGTAATAACAGTGGCATTTGACAAATTTGTTATTTTTTAAAATTTTAAATGATTTGTAAACATTTTCATTTTACTAAAGCCTGTCTAAAGGTTTGTTCAGATATGATACATATTTGTAAACATTTTTTTTGAATACTACATCATGTTTAAAGGTCTGCCACATTATTTTGTAACATGTAAATTGATTGGTTTACTCATCTCTTTAAGAGAAAGTGTATGTTGTAGAACCTGTCTATAAAGACCACTTTGTCAACAGTTGCCATTGAAGTGGGGGGTTCCAGTGGCAATTACAGACAGTTTGGACTGGAGGAAGAAAATTAAAAAATTTGTGCTCAGTGCAGATGACTTCATCAAAATGTTTAGAACAGACTTTGAAAAGACAATGAAATATTTTCAAAGGTGTGTAGTATATCATGATTGGCATTCTAAGGGTGGTTTTGAGAAAAAAGGGCTAACTGTATGTTATGACAAATGTTTTTTTGTTTTTTTTAAAGAAAGAAGCAGAGTTATGCTGAATGTGGAATAGTGACTTAGTTATAACGTCTGGCTTACCCTAGCTTAACCTGTAGAATGCTTTGTTTTGTTTTGAGTGACAATCAGATAGAAAGCGAATGTTACAGAGAGCATTCTGTTAGATGTGACAGGAATGAACTCATTTAGAAAATAAATTTCTCTTCAAAATGGCTACATTGATATTTCTTTCTCACAATGATGCATTCTTTGAACTTGATATGTCTTCAAAGCAATATTGTTAATATGGATAATGCAGTTCATAGATTGCCAATTTGAAGATTGATGATTATTTTTGTATGGCTATTCTATGTTTTTAAACCGCATTTCATACTGCACTGTAAATGGACTCTACTTTTGCAGCTATTTTTGCTCCTGTATCAGCAAAATGTGATTCTTATAACACATTTACTACTGAGTTCTCTCATTGCCAATGTTTTTAATAAAGGAGCCCAACGATTCCATAGGCAATGAGTTAACTGTTGTATCTGGATTGCTGGAGTATGGGTACGAAAATAGTAATTGAGATTCAACAGTTCTGATGTAAAAGACATTAATGCACTTTTTATCTTGCCTGGAATGAAAATTATTGAACTTTTTCATTGTCATCTTTCACGAGTTATGTTTTCAAAATTTATTTTTTAAGAAGTTAGTTAAGTGGTAAATATTTAGTGACACATGATATGATGACAATTATCTAAACATACACACATAGATTTGGGTTCAACGTTTGGCAACTATGTCTTTGCACATTGCAAGTTAGCATGAAGTTATAGATTATATAATATAGCTACTATTTAGAATGACATAAAAGAGTTATGAAGAAAGTACATGGATGTACCTAGATACGTTTTGTATTTGAAAATGCAGTTTTATTTGTATTTTTCTATTTGTGTGTTCCATTGATATGCTGCTTTATGTTGCTCTAAAGGCCAATTATATGATTAGAGCTAGAAGTGTTTTAACTATCTGACTCTTTACCATACACTAACAAATGCCTACTTAACTAGATTTACATTTGTATGTTATCACTGATATGTATCACAAATAACACATTGTTTTATATATGACCTGTCTCTTTCAATTCAATACTGAATATTTGTTATTTACTAATTATGGAAATATGCAACTTTGAATTATAGGAGAGGTGAATGGTATTTTTGTATGAACTTTCGAGTAATTTTACAATGTTTTATATATATAGAAAAATATGTATACCTTTCATACGTTGATCTTGTATAGATGATGCTATAAATGTAATTATTGATATCTAGACATATTTTTTGTAGACCCAAATCCCTATTTTGTATGATTGTATACAAACTCTGATTTTTTTTGTTGTTGCTCGATTGTAAATGAAGCCTTGTATGATAATGTTAAAAACTCTGTAAATCTTCCACTTCATATTAATTATTCAATGCTGAAAATAAAAATTGTACTCAGATCAAACATAATTATTTGTCTATGTGGCCATTGTGATTATGTTGTGTGTGTAGAGAAAGGTAGAACAGAAAGGGAAGAGCATAGCTGTCAACCATTTCTATTTTGGAGGACTGATTCCTATTTTTTGGCCTACAAGCTACTGTTTTGAACCCTAGATATCTCTCTTTTTCTGAAATATTCTGTGTGAAATGTTTACAAAATGGACTGTTTTCCAAGTTTTGCCTTGAGAGATTCCTAATTTTTGCTGTGAAAGGTAGAACATAAATAAAGGGATAAAGGGCAGGAGCCTGGTGGTTTCATGTCGTTTCGTTTATTTTATTTTAGCATGGTGGCATACTTCAGCCATATGGCTGTTCTTCAGGATGGACGCGCATATATGAAAGCAATCACAATTTTACAAAGAAACATACACATTAACATGGTTTACATACAAAGTTAAATAAAACATACACATATATACATATAGGTGAGAAGGTGAGAAATCCAAACAAGCCCTAATTTAGAAAAGATGAAAAGGAACAGAAAAAAGAGAAGAAGAAAAAAGAAGAAAAAAAATCAGTTGTGTTGTTTACTAAAGTCAAACATGATATCACAAATATTATAAACTTCTTTTGAAAGCATAGTAACTTGGTTTACATTTAGTTTCTACCAGCAATTCATTCCATAGTTTTCTTTTTGAAGCACGTTTTATTCCTTGGTAAACTAAATATACGAGGAGCATTTCTTAAGCTATAAGAAATGTATTAAAAATTTAATTTATTTAAGAGATAATCCGGAGTTAATTGGTCTGCAATTTTATACATTATACATAAACATGTTTATAACGGCTCTCAACTAAGGTATCCCAAAACAAATTTTCATACAAAAGTCTGGTTGAATATCTATTTTCCACTCTTATTACTGTTTTGAGATTATTGCAATTTTTGAATATTTTGTTTCTTCGTATTATTCCAAACAACATCACAGTAATCTAATTTACTTTGAGTAATTTACTTATAACGCGGTTTTTTGCGAGATGCAGTGTCTTAATCTTTTTAACAAAAACAATTTCTTCACAGTACTTTTACACAAATTGTCTAAATGTTTATCACAATCTAAAGAGTTATCAATGTAAACCCCAAGGTATTTACACACTAACCTGATGAAATTTATGTTATAAATAAAAAAAATCTAAATTTTTTCCACGAATTCTTAAAAAAAAAAGATTCGATTAACAATGTTTCACATTTCTCTGTATTTAATGCCAACCGATTACATGAATGCCAATCAGAAATATTCCGTAAGTCTTGAGTCAAATGATTGTCATTATCTTGTAGAATATTACTAGTATAATAAATGCAAATATCATCGGCGTATAATAAAACAGCACAATTTTGAAGACAGTTTGGTAAGTCATTAATAAAGATCATAAATAATAGTGGTCCTAACTTCGACCCTTGTACTCCACATTTAATTGTCTGTGGAGAAGACTGAACACCGTTTACGACAGTGAATTGTGCTCGATCGCTCAAGTAACTAATGAAACCATTTACGTGCATGCTGATCTAATCCATTAAGACGCAATTTATTTAACAATATCGAGTGGTCTACGGTATCGAAAGCTTTCTGTAAATAAATTGTAACCATTCCAATTACCACCACTTTATCCATACTGTGTAACTAATCTTCCGTGACGTTCAAATGTGCACTTAACGTATAATGATGGGGGTCTTAACCCTAATTGATTCACATTAATAATATTATTGTCATTACAAAATGTATACAACTGATTAAAAACAAGTTTTTTCTAATATTTTTGTTATAACAGGTAGAATGGATATTGGGCCATAATTGGTCATATCTGTTCTTTTCCCACTTTTATATATTGGTATAAGTCTAGGAGATGTTAAGCTTAATGAAACTTCGCCAGCTGCAAATGAGAAATTAATTAAAACATGAACGGCTTAAAAATATATTCAACGACTGGTTTCAACAGCGTTACTGATAAATAATCATTTCCGCATGCTCTTTCATCGGGAATATTCATCAACACTTCTCTAACATTCTGATCACTCACTGACTGAAGACGAAATGTTGCAGGCGTATTCTGTACAACTTGTTCATGATCATCATAATTATAATTCTTACATCTCTGCTCTTGAATTGAAACACCAATATCTACAAAAAAAATATTAAATCTATTTGCAATTTCTTCTTTATTTTGCAGTATACCATTAAGATCTTCTGTAATAACATTATTTTTTATTGTCTTTCTAACTTGTCATAAGAGTTTTCGATGATTTCCAAATTTGTTTAGAGTTCCCTTTGCTTACTTCAGCACTCTTTACAATCAAATCAGCCTTTGCTTATGGTGGGTTCCCACTGCCGATCAAACCAACCCGACCAAGCCCAATCAAGCCCGATCACCCATTTTCCCCGACCAATCCCGACCACATGCCTAAACACAAGCTCTTCCCGACCGCTATTCGACCATTGACGACCCACATTCAACCATTCACGACTCCTGCACGACGTATAGTCGACCACAACTTCGATCTCTTCTCGATCATTCCGATCTACATACAATCCCAACGCGATCCCTACTAGACCAACTAGACGTACACACGATCTCTACACAATCTCGACCCGAGCAGATCGACCTGTTCGAACAGGGATCCAAGATGACTCGTGAACTGAGTGGTTGCACAAAATATTATCGTCAGCTGATGGTACAGTACTCATTTTTATTAATATACAATATTTCATTCCCTCTGTATCTCTCTTCTGTTTCAACATATTCTTTCATATCTATCCATGCTTTCAGAAGATTCTGATAAAAAGAAGGTAACATGAGTTTCACTGTATCTCTCCAATAGTTGCAATAAAATATTAAATTCCCGCCCATTGGTCTCATTAAATATTTAAAGTATTGTTTCCATTTGATAGCTTGAGTTCCTGTTAAAAGCCTTTTATCCACATTATTCTCTGTGCCTTTACAAACAGTCGGAAATACATCATTTTGAGCCCACCCTGCGGAAGGTCTAAAAACATGATGCTCTTTTAATTTTGCCTTTACTTCTCCACAAAAATCAAAACATATTTATTCAATTTCGCTATACACCCATTCTGGAACCGGCATCAATGATGATAAATATATAAATTTAGAATAGCCATATACTTTCATTCATTGAATTTTCCCCATTAATGTTAAATCACGCTGCTTCCACCACGTAAAACGTTTTTTAATCTTGCTCAATATTTCTTTATAATTCATTTGTTCTTTGATATCTTCGTGTATTGAAAAATAAATTCCTAGTATTTTAACAATGTCTACTTGCTTCCCAAGCGGAAATGTATGAGTGGATAATTGTGGACCTAAGGGCAAAATGAATGTCTTGTCCTTGTTTAACTTTAAGCCTGATATTTTTTAAAAACATTCAAAAATATGTTTAATTTCCTTAAATGAATTCGAATCTTTAATGAAAAGTGTTATATCGTCTGCGTACAGAACTTGCTTTATTTCTGTATTTCCAAAACTGATTCCTTTTATCTGATGATTATTTCTTATCATATGAGCTAAAATTTCAATACACAGAACGAATACATATGGAGAGAGGGGATCTCCCAGCCTTACTCCTCTTTCAACCTTGAAATAACCTGTTGATGTATATCCATTTATAACACAACTTTCTGCTTAAGTATAAAAAAAATATTAACCCATTTACAAAACCTTGGTCCAAAATTAAATGATTGTAAAACCTCATATAAAAATAAATGTGAAACAGAATCAAATGCTTTTTCAAAACCAATGGCCACCAAAAAAGCGTGTTCTCTGTAAAAAGAAGTATAAAAGATCATTCGTATTGCTTCTCCAATGTTCCTATCCTTAACATATCCCAACTGATCAAAACCAACAATTTCAGGTAAAACTTTTTGTATTCTCTTTGAAAGGATTTTATAATCTACGTTTAGCAACGAAATCGGTCTGTAATTCTTAATAAGCTCCGGATCTTTGCCATCTTTATGTATCAAGATAATAAGTGCTTGCCTTCGAGAGCCTGATAATTCCCTTGTTGAAGAGCTTCATTAAAAGATGCAAGAACTAGATCTCTAATTACTGGCCAAAATTTCTGATAAAATTCTGCATTTAAACCATCATTTCCTGGAGATTTGTTGAGTTTCATATCTTTTAGTATTTTTATGCATTCCCTTTCTACGATCGTTTCCTCACATGAATCTCGTGATATATTATTATTCAATTTTGGCAGGTTATTAGGAAAGAAGTCCAAAGTGTCATCTTGTATAGAATTTATTTTGCTATATAGCTGCCCATAAAATGATTTTATTCCTTCAATAATTTCTTTTTCGTTAGAAGTGGTATTTCCATTTCCATTTTATTTCTTTATTATACTTTTTTCTATTTGATTCCATTAACTGTTTGAAGAATGCTGTATTCTTTTCTCCACATTCATACCATGAGGATCTTGACCGTACTTTCAAACCTTCATTGATGTAATCGTGGAGTAAACTAAGTTGTTGTTTCTTAGTTTTCAAATTTTCAAAATATCTTTGTCATGTCCATTGCCAATCGACAATAAATCCTTTTCTAAGTCTTTAATCTCTTTTTCCAATTTTCCGATTTTTTTTCTTCTTTCCTTTCCTCCGCCCTTTTTCTTGATAGTTTAATTGTAAACTTCCGTATTTCCATTTTCATGAAATCCCATAATACTCTCTTATCTTTAATTTCAACAGACAGTTTCTCCTTTAAAGTCTTTATTTCTTCTCTCATCTTCTTAACGTATTGTCACTTCATAGACTATTATTAAACTTTGAATAAGATCTTTTATTTGTATTTTTTGTCGATGACCTATTATGGATTACCAGATTAACTGCTGAATGGTCAGGGGCTATAGAGGGAACAATGTCACATTTGGATGTTATTTGCTCTAAATTCTCTGATATGATCCAATAATCTAAGCGACTTTGCATAAAAGGATTTCGTTGTTTATACGTGTAGTGCTTTTTAACTTTATTTTTACTTCTCCATACATCACGTAATCTATAGCTATCCATGAACGCTTCTAATTGTTTTACTAAATTTTGTTTGCTTCTTTGATACTTGTCCAAAATAATCTAGATTCGTGTCTCTAATAACATTGAAGTCACCCCAAGTGCTACTGGATTTCCTTCTGTATTATTCCTATTGAGTTGAGTTGCGATCGGAAAGATCGAGTGCGGTCGAGAAGTGCTCGGGATGTGATCGAGAAGCAGTCGAGAAGTGAGCGAGTTCGGTCGAGTGACTGTTTAGGGCAGACATGTATCGATCGTCAAGCGGTTGAGTTGTTGATCGAGTTGATCGGGAACCAATCGTGTAGAAGTTGTGTATAAATCGAGATGATCGGGTAGTGATCGGCGGAAAAAATCCACCGCGACCAAACTAGACCTCTATACGATCGATTCCCGATCAGCTCGACCTCTACTCGACCAATACACGATCGCTGTACGATCGCTTGCCTTCTCGACCCTACACGATATTTTTGACATGCCAAAATTGTCGTAGGAAGCCAGATCGCTAACGATCAAGGTAGACCGACCCCGATCAGGTAGACCGACGATCTCTTGCCGACCGAGCACCAGGCCAAAATAGCTTGATCGGGCTTGGTCGGGTTGGTTTGATCGGCGGTGGGAACCCACCATTATGGTGGGTTTCCACCGCTGATCAAACCAACCCGACCAAGCCCGATCAAGCTATTTTGGCCTGGTCGGGCTCGGTCGGCAAGGGCGATCGGGGTCGGTCTACCTTGATCGGTATCGATCTGGCTTCCTACACGACAATTTTTGGCATGTCAAAAATATCGTGTACGGGTCGAGAAGGCAAGCGATCGTACAGCGATCGTGTATTGGTCGAGTAGAGGTCGAGCTAATCGGGAATCGATCGTATAGAGGTCTAATAATGGTGGGTTCCCACCGCCGATCAAACCAACCCGACCAAGCCCGATCAAGCTATTTTGGCCTGGTCGGGCTCGGTCGGCAAGGGCGATCGGGGTCGGTCTACCTTGATCGGTATCGATCTGGCTTCCTACACGACAATTTTTGGCATGTCAAAAATATCGTGTACGGGTCGAGAAGGCAAGCGATCGTACAGCGATCGTGTATTGGTCGAGTAGAGGTCTAGTTTGGTCGGGGTGGATTTTTTCCGCCGATCACTTCCCGATCATCTCGATTTATACACAACTTCTACACGATTAGTTCCTGATCAACTCGATCAACAACTCAACCGCTTGACGATGGATACATGTCTGCCCTAAACAGTCACTGATCGACCGAACTCGCTCACTTCTCGACAGCTTCTCGATCACATCCCGAGCACTTCTCGACCGCACTCGATCTTTCCGATCGCAAGTCAACCAAGGACACAATTACGTGCTGATCTAATCACATTTTCTTCGTACCGGTATATTGAAGTTAATTGCTTCTAGAATTGATAGTAACATGTGACTGCGACACGTGCAGCTCTTCCCATAAACAACATTCTACTCCAACATAACGAGTAAAGATGCGCGAAGAGCTAAACGTAGAGTGCCCACCGCTGCTGACATTGATGATGGCGATGAGAGTACATCGTCAACATCTTCAGCCACAAGGCCACATCAGCAGTCAGCAGCACGTGTAACCGACGACTCCCCTGCCAAACACACTCGAAGACAAGAGCACGTGAGAAGAAGCGCCAGTGCTACTAGCTGCTGCGTCATCTGATGTGACTGAAAGCGAAAATGCAGCTACAACCTCGGCCATGTCAGCTCCTGTAGAAACTCCTCAGTTGACCAAGAAAAAAACGAACGTGCAGCAATCGGCAGCTCCTCCACCCCCGGATCAATCCACAAACAATAGCACAGAAAGTCCAGAGAAGGAACAGCCTCGCTCCCCACAGAAAGAGGTAGGCCTAACTACTTGTATTGATGCATTTTTTGCTAATGATTTTGACTTTTGAATGAAAAAAGTTACTAGTAAGTGCATGGTGTAATTCTTTCAATACCCTATACATTGGATAACGTTTATTTTCTTGCAGCACCTGGCAAAAAAAAAAGAGAAAAAACTTAAATTATCATTGGCAGTGGTATAATTTATGAACGTTGTTTTATTATTCAGACTGAATTCAAAACTCGGAAGTCCATGCGTCGAATGCTCACTCAGGATGAAGAGGACGATCTTGTGACGTGGCTGAGAGAACACACCTTTCTGTACGATAAGTCATCTGCCGAGTTCAAAATGAGAGAAAAAAAAGAGCAGGACATGGCGGGATATAAGGAGGTCGAATTGGACTTGAATCCCGGAGATCTATCATCAATTTGGTATCTCAACATGAGGACCCTGTTTTCCAGACTCATCAAGACATCTCGCAAGTCAGGATCTGGTGCTGCAGAGCGAACAGCAAGACAGGAATTGATTCTGAACAAATTTGAATTCATCCGGCCATACCTAGTTCAGTTGCGTCATCAGAGAGGATCCAATGTAAGTTTTTTCTTTTTTCCTTCTTCAAATTTTCGGCAAAAAACTTTTGGAATAAGACCCAATAAACCCTGTCATGAAACAAGTACTCTAGATAACCTGTCGATATACTTTATAAATGAAATACAAACAAAAATGCCAAAAGATCATTAGACAATAGACTTAGTTCTAATTATAGTTTTCTCTTCAATTACAAAAATGTTAATATTGTAGTGCATCATATGGATGGATATACACATATTTCCATTTACTTTATGTCCAATATATTTGCAGTTTCTGAAAAAAGGAAGGAACTTGCCCCAGAGGAAACAGATGATGGTGATGCCACTTCTGATTTGTCAGTACCATCAACTTCATCTGGTGGCGGTCAAGAAGCAGCTCGTGCGCTCTCCTCGCTGACATCCGAGTTGGAGTCCGTGCGTGGTGCCATTACAGGTACACGGGATGCAGCTTCTCAGAGTTTTTGGTGTACTTGATGAGTCAAATGGATCAGCAAAGGATGAATTCGTTCATCACCCGAGTCACTAGGCAGGCTCTCGACCTTGTGGATGAGAGCCGAGAGGAGAAGCGGCGACTGACAGCTCAGGAGGCAGCTCCGCAGGCACCTAAGCAGACAACAACATCAACGTTTACCCTGCCTAATCTTCCCTCACGTCTATTCCCAGCAAACAGGAGACGGGCTCCCCCTTCAACAGCTGCTGGATCAGCAGGGCAAGCAGCACCAGCAGTTCAGACAGCAGCAACAACTTCAGGACTTTCAGCTTGCCACAAATATAGCTGCAGCTGCGCCGCCAGTCCATCTCACTCCTCAGATGTCATACTATTCCCATCTACAGCCACCCAATGTGCAACCTTTTCTCCCGGAACAGCCAGAAAGCATTTTCCTGCAGCTGTCACAACAACCACTGAATCTGTCATCCGTCGTGCCATGGATATTGTCTGTACACCAAGCACCTCCTTCAGCCTGAGCCAAGAGATCGACACCTGAAGCAGACCTTGACGACTCTAGCATCTATCATCATATTGACTGAAATATAATTACAAGAACCGCCATGTCGAAAGCAGCAGGAGACGTGCAAGCCCTATGTGAGTAAACTGTGACAGAACTCAGTAGTACCTAAGCCCTTGAACAAAGTTCTACAACTTAACTTCGATTTTTCACATTTCTGTTACAGAGTAATACTTGATATTCGGGTGTTTTTCAAGGGTATTTGTTCAACTTTGGGTTTTCTTGAAAGTTTATCAAGCCACCTCCAACAAACATTCAGTCATTCAGGAAACAAACTCCAAATCACTCTCTACAAAACAATTACAAAAGCATTAAAGAAAAAAAAACATTAAAAAACAAAACATATTCTTCATCGCGTTATTTATTGAATACCATGGCATATTTCAAAAAATGTTGAATTCTTAAAAAGAAAAGCGAAAATACTCTATTGACACTCATGTATAATCACCACAAGACCAATACTCTCCATCCATCCTCTTACAAGTGAGGAGTTGGTCATTGACAATAACGGCTAATTTTACATTTGACTTGGCCCAAACGTTCCATGATTTCATAGATATTACAAATGGGGATCGTGATCAAAGGATATAAACAAACATTCCAATGATATCAAGTGACATAAGGTAGTGCTCGAAGTTGAGGGTTTAGTTAATTTCACTTCAAGGAAATTTTGGTTTTCTTTTCTTTCTTTTTAATTGCTCTGTACTTTGACTTTTGGTTATCTTTTCAATATCATACGCTTTCTTTGATAGTGCCTCGTTGGTAATTAAAGTTTGTATCATTACTTTTTTATTCGCTAAGCCAAACTGGAGGCATTCTATATTATCTAATGTCGCATGTATTGTGGACTGTCAAAAAGCAGCACAATTAGAAACACTGTATACAAAAATTTCAAAGCTCCACGAATAGTCAACTGTGAGGGGTAACGTGGATTCAGAAGTGTCCAATGAATGCTGGCCTTATTTGTTCTTAAAATGAACGTTGATTTTGTAAACTTTGACATTGTTTAAGAGAGCTTGTGTTATTAACATTATTATTTCATGTTGTTTGGAAAATGTACTTCCTTTCCTGTTGTGTTAGAGCTAAAAAGAATTTCATCTTCATAAATTCTTTGTGAAGTTTTTGGTTTTTGAAAGTTTGAATCATGCAATCTATAGGCGTCCCATGGGCACGTATCTGTTGAATTTAATCTCGCATGTACTGTGGACTGTCTAAAAAGGGCAGGAAATAGTATTTCAAAGAATTCAAAGTTCCAAGAAGGCTTATGCCTTACTTTATACTTTAAAAAGAACGTTGTTTTGAAAACTTTGGTTTTTATTTGATAAAGCTTGTGTTATTAAAGGTTGAATTTTGTGTATCTTTTATGCTGTTGTGAAAGTATATTTCTTATGCTGTAGTGTTAAATCTAAAAATAATCTAATCTTCATTACCATAACAATGAACTCTTAATCATGAACAAGCAATCCTTTCATTGTCAAATGTGGGTGATGGATAACCCCTCCCCGAGTCTACACAAATACAACTCTAAATATCATCATAATATGAGTACATTACAAGAGTCATTAGAAAGCTGTATCATGATTATGAAGCGCTATGCTATTCATTGCTAGAGTCATTATGACTATAATTATGAAGAGCTCCTTTCCAAAAAAAAAAAAAAAAAGTGTGTTTTCGCATGACTGTGTGGACTATCAGTACACCTATAATACAGTGAACATGACAGAGATAAGTTCAGTTCATTTTTGTTCAAAAAGGTTCTAAATCCATGAATTAAGAAAGAAAAAAAATCGTCCAAAAGAAAAAGAAGCATTGAGGATCGAGTCCCATATTTTTTAATTTTTTTTTTAGTGTGATTTCATAGTCCTGAGTTTCTAAACAACACGCAAATACACCTGTTGGAAGAAAACTCTTCATACAAGAATTATATATCACTATGTATATAATGACTAGAGCAAGAGTCACTGTAGTGAACCAGGGACTAAACCATATCGTGTTGCCAATCCACTGAACCAGCTGGGGAGTTAAAGTAGTGCTTGAGGTAGTGCCTCTGGTGGACCCCTGCGAATGTTGACACATTCTTTCCATGGGTATGGTCACCATCTGTCATCTGTCTTCCCTGACGCCATTCACCAGGTATTAGATGGTTGCATGTCCTCATCTTCATGGTCGATGGTCTGTCGCGCGATAGCAGGATATCGGATCCGGAGAAGGTTGTGAAGTGTTACACACGCAAGAATTATAGAGTCAACGGTCTCTGGAGACTGGTTCAAACCGCCGAGAAGGCACTGAAAGCGCATAGCGAGGAGCCCGAAGGCATTCTCAACAACACGTCTCGCTCTTGATAGTCTGTTTGAAAAGGCAAATAAAATGAGTGTTATAAGTATCATGTGCAATACAGTACTTTGGCAAATGACACTGGGTCTGCAGGGGGAAGTTAAAGAAATGCGGAATTATGCATTGACTTCGAAATAACCCTTTTAAAAAGAAAAAAAAACTGAAGTAGAATGGAATTCGAGTTTCATTTTATTAATTCATAGCGAGAAAGAATCTCTCATTAATTAAAGAGGAATTCGCAGAACAGAATACATTTTATCATAAAGATAAGTTCAAGTACATCATTGCATGTGAATATATAGGTTGAGGTTGTGACTACTATTATTCATTTTAAAACAATATTTATATTGCCCAACAAAAGGAATAACAAATCTTGTTACATTTGAAGGAGACGATAACAAGATATACTTTAATGACTACCTGTAATTAAATATCCTCTCTTCGTAGGTCAGGTTGTGTCTCGAATAGGGCTTCATCATCCAACTTTTTAAGGGAAACGCATCATCTCCGATTAAGTAGTATGGGGTGTTCTTATCATCACCAGGCAGTGGGGCGGGCGGTGGCAGACCAAGGTTGTTCTCCTCTAGCATGGTTTTGAGATCACAGTAATTGTTGAACAGCTGGGCGTCGGACGCACTTCCATTCGCCCCAACATTGACCCAAATAAACTTATAGTTTGCGTCGACCAGCGCAAGAAGAATTAGGGAAAAGAACCCTTTGTAATTGTAGAATAACGAACCAGAGTTCTTCGGATTCTTTATCCTGTCTATTGCCCCGCAAACATGTGGAAAGTTCCACTTGGTTTGGAAGTCGCTGGCAATTTCCTGCCACTGATCAGGGGTGACGATGGCTGGCAGAACCACTGTATCAAAGATTCCAATACTTCTGGGACGAACTTGCTGATGGTATTTTTTCCCACTCGGAACGAGTACATCAGGTCTGCATATGAGGCACCAGTTGCAAGATGACGAAGGGTGACGGCCAACTTTAATCCAGGTTGCAGGGCTTCCCTAAAATTAAGAAAGTATTTGAAAATTAATAGCCTAGCTTACAAAACATGATGTGGTACATCTTTCATGGTACATGTAGGCATAGAAATTGCCTCTTCTAATTTGCCTCTATTGTTCTCCAGTGGTGTATTGCAATACCGCATCAAGAAAACATAAAACCATGCACTTTCTGCCATGATTGCGCCATCATTTTGTACTGTTAGAACTATTAGAACATACTATACAGTGCATATTACGAACAAATTCCTTGAGAAGATATACCTTCTCGCTTTCATGATGTACAACTTATCATTCATTAATCCCGCATGAATGAATCAAAACAAAGGAAAGATGTGTTACCAAAATTTAATTTGCACGCGCGAATTTCAACTTTGACTATTTAGTTTTCAGAGATAAGCGTGATCAGTTTAAAACAAGAATAGCATCACATACAATTTAGTATGTTCCCTTTCATATGACACCTCAGGCATAAACATGGATGATAAATGCCAGAGAACGGGCAAAAATCAAGACAATTACTGTACAGAACACTAGTATAGACTCGTTTGTAATTACCACATGATAGTAAGACTATGTGCAATGACTTGGAAAGAGCATGTAGTCCTGTGGTAGCAAGTACGAGATACCTTCTGGTGGTAAGTATTCCCTGGGTCTGTGGCACTGTCCTGTGATTACCAGTGTGATACTTTACTATCATTTCGACATATAGTGAGTCTGTGGTAATGTCCCAAAATAATACAGGACATATCCCGTGGTACTTTCCTGTGGTAATTACCAGAGAATTACAAAATGAGTATTACAAGATTTATATTTGTAAGAAATTGATTTGAAATATTACGACTATTTCATCATGGTTTTAAAAGGTTGTAATTACCTGAAGTTAGTCTCCTGCTTCTTTATTCGAGGCGATATGCGGTCAAGAAGCTCCCCAAACATGTCGGCGTCCACTCTCAGGAAATTTTTAAACCCTTTTGGGTCCTCCTTATTGAGCTCCTTCATCAGCTGTTCAAATTGTCCAAAGAGCGGTCTCCGAGTCAACCACTGCCTCACCCAGATTTCCCTGCGCCGTTGCTGCCCACGCGTCCTCTTACGTCTACGTTCCTCGACTTCTTCCTCTTCGAGTTGAACCATAGCCATTACCCTGTTTCTCTGGAGCTCTAACCACCTAGCCCATAACTGTAACTGTTCGATTTCCATCTCTTGAGTGTCTGAGATGAACTGAACGCTGATAAAAAATGAGTACTGTACCATCCAGGGGCGGATCCAGCCGGCGGCAAGGGAGGGGGCCTAAAAAGGGGAAAATTTGAAAATCGTGCCGGTCGATTTTTTCGCGCAGTGGGGGGTAGTGAGCATTTTTTTTTTTATGGCACTCGAAAAAAAAATTCCCCTCCGGGAAGGGTATTTTTTCAACCGCCACCCCTTGGGCGCCAGGGGAGGGGGCCCATATTCTTTTTTTTTCAAAAAAAAGGATGTTTTGTACCTGTTTTTTTTGCTAGGGAGGGCCTGGCCCCCTGGATCCGCCACTGGTACCATCAGCTGACGATAATATTTTGTGCAACCACTCAATTCACGAGTCATCTTGGATCCCTGTTCGAACAGGTTGATCTGCTCGGGTCGAGATTGTGTAGAGATCGTGTGTACGTCTAGTTGGTCTAGTAGGGATCGCGTTGGGATTGTATGTAGATCGGAATGATCGAGAATAGATCGAAGTTGTGGTCGACTATACGTTGTGCAGGAGTCGTGAATGGTCGAATGTGGGTCGTCAATGGTCGAATAGCGGTCGGGAAGAGCTTGTGTTTAGGCATGTGGTCGGGATTGGTCGGGGAAAAATGGGTGATCGGGCTTGATAGGGCTTGGTCGGGTTGGTTTGATCGGCGGTAGGAACCCACCATTAATGGGGCGTTCCCACTATCACGATCGGCGCCACGATTGAAATCATGGTCTTAATCGTGGAGTAATCGTGGTGATCCTGTCAGATATCAGATCTTGAGGTCAGTCGTGGCAATCGTGTTGATCGTAGGAAAGTTTTGGACGGTTCAAAAATTTTCTACAATCAACACGATTAATTGTCAATCGTGATCATTGCATCAGATCGTATTGGGTAAAAGCGCAACATATCGCATCTAATCGTGGTGATCGGGATAAACCTCGGACAAGACAAACACCACGCTCTGTTGAGATGTGTTGCGATCTGCCACGATCTGTGACGCTCTGTCGGGTACCATTGCTCATGACCTGACACGAATGACTCACGAGCAGATACAAGTTGATACGAGTAGATGCGAGTAAATGCGAGTAGATACGAAAAGTCACGTTTCTTCACGGACGTTTACGATCTGTTACGAGTTCTCGCGCCCATATATATATAAAATTGTTCTCCTTCCCTCTTTTTTTATTATCTATCTCTCTCCTCTTTCTCTCTCTCAACTAATTTTTTTCTCATTCACTATCATTCTCTTTATAGTCCTTAATCATAATAACTCCCTTACCTTCACTCCATCAGCTTCTTCAACCTCACACTCTCTTATTCTTGTTGTTAATCTTCCTTCTCCCCCTTCTCTCCATTCCCCTCTCTCCTTCCTTCTCTCTCTCATCTCTCTCCCTATCAATCATGGAAAGTAATGTAAACATGTTTTCCATTAATTTACAGACTTGAAATAGTTGTGCCCATATAATCAGAAGATGATAGATACCAACTTTATTTATTTCGATAACATAATCGCCAGATATATACATACTGCTGTTACAATTTTGCAGCGTGTAACCTATACGTACATAGTGCCATAGTATTTAGTATAAGGTAAAAAAATAGCTTTTGTTCAGACACATCTTTTAAAATGTATTACATTATAGTAAATCTTTCACATGAAAGTTTGTTGTTGTTGTTCTTCACTGACATATACAATGAATGAGTTTAATCCGTTTTAATCCGTAAAAAAATAATGTCACCTAGATTTAACAACTTTGCTGTAATGACCCTAAAATGAGTTTACATATCTTTAAAAACATTGACTTTGAATAGTCAGTAAGTCAGTAAAAATGAAAAAAAATAATTATGCATCTTCAATATCAATTTTCTGAAATTTTCAAAAATATAAATCCAAATATCGAATATCATCTTCTCCACCTTCCGCGTAATGCAGCCCGCCATCCTTTCCTGGCATGCGACCGCGCCTTGTGGTGAATTGAAGAAAGCCTTCAGGAGTTCCCTCTGAGGCTTTGCATCTGCTGTAGCTGAGTTGCGAGGTTGATTCACATCTAGCCAGTCCACATGGTCCCTCCATGCTCCTGGGATGACATTGTGGTTTTCAGCCTCATGATCCGCCTCTTGTGCTGCAATGCCTGGATGCCTCTGCCTAAGTAGGTTGTGCAGAACCACTGCCGCCTCAACCATATCCTTCACAGTGTTGGGCTTCTGCTCTAGAGTCCTGAGGAGACACCTGAATCTATTGGCCAGGATCCCAAACGAATTTTCCACCACTCTCCTCCCCCTTGAGAGTCTGTAGTTGAAAATCCTCTCCTCCCTGGCCATCCCTCTTCTGCCGTATGGCTTCACGAGGTAGTTCCTGAGTGCGAAGGCGTCACCCCCAGGCTGAAGAAGGGCATGTCTTGGAGGGCTTGCAGTCAGAGGGCAGGGTGGGGGAGTCCTAGGGCTTCCTCTTCAAGGCCGTTGAACAGCTCAGAGTCGCCAAATATCTGAGCATCTGACATGTGTCCTTTTCCACCAAGCTCGATCCACACAAATTTGTAATCTGTACAGGCTGCCAGTGTGGGGTGGCTTCTTGATAGCAATGCGTTTGCCATCCAGGGCCCCAATGGCGTGGGGATGTTCCATCTCTGCTCAAACTGGTTAGCTACGGCTGTCCAGGCTTCAGGGGTCACAGGTAGGCTAAAACATCAGCTTTGTACGCTTGCACAATTGCCTGTCACACTTCTGGAACCATCTCCGAGATGCTGGACACTCCACACCTGAAGGCATACGCAAGGGACCGATAGTTGTCTCCAGTGGCAAGGTGCCTCAGTGTCACTGTCAGTTCCAGTCCAGGTGAGAGGGTTGCCTTAAACTGGTGCGTTCCTCCCGATTGCTGGGGCCAACCTCTGCAAGACTTCATCAAAGATGTGTGGTGTTAACCTTGTGTAGTTTGGAACGCTACTAGATCTTCCAGCCTCAATTGGGTGTCTAGGAGGCTGAAGAACTGGCCAAGCTGTTATCTCCTCTCCTCTATGAGCCATGGTCGCACCAAGAACTGCCTGACTGCAGCTCTCCTGGCCCTTTGTGGTTGGGGCTGCGGCTGGTCTGGCTGCTGCTCGTCTTCTTCCTCTCTGGCGATAATATAAGCTAAAGTATACAGTAATACTGCAAATGTCGCGTTGCCATCATTAATGGTTGTGGGTTGTAGTGTTCACTCTATATAGAAGTTCAAGAAACAATGAAGTCCATGCATGGTCAGTCGGCCTGTATATATATATCCGTCGGGGGTTCAATCGTAGCTCAAATCGTGATCACTCTGGATCCTTATCGTGATAGACATCGCGACCACAATCGTATCCTGTCGCAACAGAGCGCATCGGTTCGTGATAAACGTGTGATCGTGATGATCGTGTCACAACGAGACCCAATGGTGGACTCCATCGGGACAATCCTATCGGAACGTATATGATCGTATCTGAACGGGAGACCAGATCGTGTCACCTGAAATTGACCAATCGTGACCATATCGCATCCAAGCACACCAAATCGTACCACAACCTATCGTCTCGCATCACCTCGTATCCAAACCTGATATTTCAGAGAAGTTCCACGATCAGCTAAGAATGGCCAATCGTGGGGTTCGTAACGGATCGCACGACAGTGGGAACGCCCCATTACTAATTTTCTTAGTGACTTGATTTTTTAAACATTTATATTCAGTCCAATCATCATCTTTTTAAAGATTTTATTGCTTTTTTCTTTTGAGAGTTTCTTTCACGAATTAAATCCAATATTTTTGTGGTAACACTTCCTTCTCAAAAGGGTAGTGGAGTTGAAAATGACCCCCGATTTAGATAACTTTCAGAACATTTTCCAAAATATAAGACCCCTTTTTTTGCCTAAAATCAGGTGTAAAATGTGATCTGAACATAATCCTATCTGGGGCTTATCCAGTTCAGATTTTAGGATTGTAATGTCAAAGATCAAAATTTGTAAAGATCAATTGATATGTTTTGATAGGCTTTTTAATATGATCATATATCTATCGTAATCCAAGCCATGATTTTAACTGAGTTTAGGCGGAGGCATATTGGAGACGCAGTCACATTTGTCTTGTTTGATTATTTGAATTAATGAATCCTCAAAATAGTTAATTACGTAAACAAATTTAGGAAACGGTCCCTTATGTGCAAGGTACTATGCATAAGGAAGCAATCCCCCACAAAATCGGTGTATTTGGGGGACCTTTTACTCACAAGAAATTTGTCAAAGTATGACTTTATAGTACAAAAATTTATTTAAATTGCAAGATGAATGCTGCGATTGGCTTTGTCGCATGTATTAGACAGCTTCCTTGTAAGATGTGATTGTTTGAGTTTTAAATATCGTGATAGGTAAGTGATGAGACTAAGCACGTTTCATGCACGGCATAATTAAAGATGTCAAAGATGTGATGTGGAATAAAGGAAAAATTATACCTGTATCATGACCGTATATGATTTGTAAATTATATTTTTGATGATGATTTCGTCCAGAAAATCCTTTTTGAATAAAGGATATTTGAATACCTACATCGTTATCATGCACGATTTCGATTTTCACCATGTTCAAAAGTGAAATATGATTTAGTAAAATATTACATAAGGTCATTTATTACTATCTATATTTTCATGAATAGAAAACATGAATGTTGTGATCAGATGGCAAATCAGTATAAATACTTGAAACATAGCAAATTGTTAGGTATTTGTCATAAAAAGCCAAAAGCATAGTTAGTTTTCAACGTAAATATTAAAAGAGTATTAAAGATATTTTTCAAAGACTTCCATCTTTAATGTTCATTAGATTCACTCTCCTACATTGATGATTGATTATTTTTGGGTCATATTTCCAACTCAATTTTAGATTAGACGTGCTAAGACAACTTTAGAATTAGGGATGTTCGAACAAATTTTGTTGCATCCCGCCCCACTATAATAATAATAAATTGTTTCTTTTATAGCGCTATATCCAATTTAGAAATGCTCAAAGCGCTTTACACAACAAATAAATCAATCATCAATGTATTAAAACTCAACAAAAATATGATAGAAAATATAATGCAATTAATTACAATGTAAATAGGTATGTTTTAAGATGCTTCTTAAATGATTCAACTGACATACTACAGCGTAATTCACAAGGTAACCTATTCCATGTAACCGGACCACTATACAGATCCACGGCATTTTTACTTGAATGTTTGAGCCCATAATTATCCCGTGTAGTTTTTGTATACACGTACCTCTCAAATCTAACGGTCAGATTTTTTTCAATTTAGGTATCACTATATTTCATCAATACCATGCCACCAATTGCTCTTTTAAAAAAGAAAGAGAAAAGAAAACAAATTGTTACGGTTATTTGTTTTCTTCAATCAGTAACTATGGATGTGTAAAATAAATAATGTACAAGAAGAGGAATTAATAGTATAATGTGAAATAAATCTAATAATTTGCAGCATTTACAATGCAGTGCCGTTAAACGGAATCATTATCGTGTAAATATCACTTGGCTTACTCTCCAAAAGGAAACAGAAATGAGTCGATGAGAACTTTACATTTGGATTTACAATGGCTGCACTTACCGCAAAGAGGCAGTGGCTGGCGGGTCTGGTACTTTAGAAATGTGGGGGGGGGGGCGGATGGGTAAGCCAAATACGAGAACAATCTGGAGTCGCAGTGTTCTAAGCGAAATGACAAACACTGCTGGTTAAAATGTTTGGAGTTAAACATAAGTCCATCATTATTTGACTGCTTAAAAAAACAATACGCGAGTAAAAAAAGAGAGGACGTTTTGAACACATATTTTGGGGATAAGGGTTAAAAATCAAAGACGTATGCCAAACATCCGGAGAGAATTTGAAATAAAAATGAATATAAACACTTTATTTGAAAGTTCTTACTGACAAAAGTTTCTGCAAAAATATTATAATCTGTCCAGGAGTTTTCTTGTGATGAAATTATTGGCAAACTATTGGCTTCCTGCATGTCCCCTACCCCGCCCTTAATTGATGCCGGCATTGATGAAAGAGAGGGGAAAATGCTTATAACATGATCTAAAAATGGCAATGCGTTCTAAGCCACTTTCGGTTATCGATTGGCTATTATATTCGAAATCAAGTTTTACTTAGCTTTCTATGACCAATTTGGGAAGTACTTGTAAAATTGCTCAAGTTTCCATTTTATTGCTCTTTTTAAAAGAGCTTTCTGAATACCAATAACAAATTTGTGACTCGTTAGCTTAGCTTTGTTCATTTGTTATCTATCATCTCTTTAGGCAGACAACAAGAGGAAATTTAGCCAGCACCATGATGGCTTGTAACGACTGTCTGTTTCGTCTCCCGTTTTTGATATCTTGTCTTCTTATACCCTTGACATTACAGACGTTAAGAATAGATTCTTTACTGACCCCTTCAACATTCGATCGGGAAAGCTTGGGATGTGAACTGAATATTGAGCTAAAGACAGCTTCTTGCGGAAACAGGGGACTTAATTCGGTTCCTCAAAACCTTTCTGAAGATATTCTGCGCTTTGACTTGTTTCGAAATAATATCGCCTCTCTCTTGAGCTGGTCGTTTAAGCGATATCCTCTGATCACTAGTTTGGACCTTTCTCGAAATAACATCAGGGCGATAGAACGGACGGCTTTACACCCCCTCAACGATCTGATGTACCTAGATATATCCTTCAACCCACATCTTGTGCTTCCAGGTGCAGGCCTTCTTAGGTGGGCTAGAAATCTTTCCACTCTGAACTTGCAGTCCTCGAACTTGCAATCGCTCCCAAACGACATTCTTACATGGAGCCCATGGTTGGAATTCGTGCAACTTTACCGCAACCACCTCAAAGTCGTCAATGTCAGGTCTTGCGGTACATCCAAGACTATTGCTTTGTCAGACAACCAAATTCAACATATTAATGCAGACGTTTTCGATTTAGTGTGTCACGTTGGTAATTTAGACCTACTAGGTAACCCTATCCAGTCGGTTGACCCGGATGTAGTCGCATTATTACAAGTCCGTACATTGATTGTTGGAGACCATCCCTTGACGTTTGAATTTTTCCGAGACTTGTTCTCCGGAATTTTGCACTCTGAAATAAAAGAAATTCTGATAATTAATGCCTCTATTGCTGCCTTTCCGGACAATTTCTTTGATCCACTGCGTGATTGGCCTATCCATATTCTTGAATTCTCATACATGTATGACGAAGTGAATGTTTTGTATCCTTTTGTCTTCTCGAATTTGACGCGAGTCTATGAACTTTCATTCGACAATGATTATATAAGCAGGATCGAACCGAACTACTTTGAGGGTATGCTGGACTTGAGAGTTCTGAGAGTGGAGTATTGCCAGTTAAAATATATCAACACTGATAGTCACACTTGGACTGTAGATGTTGTCGAACTGCACTTAGCAGGCAATTCTTTGACAGAAATTACTCCACATACATTTCTCGGTCTAAGGAGTTTGACCTTCTTAGACCTGTATTCCAACGAACGCCTTGCTACCTTTAAACTAAACTCTTTATCGGGACTTGATAAGCTCCAAGCCATCAATATATCTGAATGCGATGTATTTCGATTGCGACTGGACGCCCCCGCTTTAAAATGGCTTTCCATGAACAATGTGTATTCCCCCTGGAGCCCTTTGGAACCCGGAGAATCTTTCGAAGGAACAAGATCTCTTTTGAGTTTGGATTTGATTAATTCGATGCTTGATGTCTCGAATCTTTGGGAAGCCACGGTGAAGATTTCTATTTTCGATAGATTATTTAACCTGACAACCTTGGATCTGAGTGAGAACACTTCTCTTGGAAAGGGC
Source organism: Mesocentrotus franciscanus (assembly GCA_037976565.1). NCBI lineage: Eukaryota > Metazoa > Echinodermata > Echinoidea > Camarodonta > Strongylocentrotidae > Mesocentrotus > Mesocentrotus franciscanus. Next base: position 23,719,353 of record CP137677.1, on the reverse strand, counting down.
TTATTACCTCCTTTCATCTTCAAACAGCTGTCCGCTTTGCAAAAACTGAGTATAGAGGAATGCGATATTTCAAACCTGCACCACCTTACTTTTCTGGCTGATATCGCTCGAGAAGCTTAGTTTAAGAGGAAACAATATTCACCAACTTCATCATGATTTACTTCAAGGGTTGGTGCAAGTCATAAGCATGAATCTTCAAGGAAACTTCCTATCGTATCTCGAGGAAGCTATATTTTCAAACAATACAAAACTTACTACACTATCATTAGCAAATAACAAATTGACCAGTTTCAACCAAAGCACTTTCGAACCAATCAAACCCTCTCTTTTATCTATCGATATTTCAATCAACCCAATCAATTGCAACTGTGATTTAAAGTGGCTTCTGGATTGGCTGAGTGGCCCTGTACATCTGGTTAATAAAGATGAGACTATTTGTTCGTTAGCATCTTTAGATTCCGTTGGGGAGAAATCTTTGCTTGATTTTGATCCCACTGAACTATGTGGGCTCAACATTGTTCTCTTTTGTGTGCCTTCACTCGCCGCCATTTGCTTTGTGGTCGTTGTCGGATTCGTTTATCACAATCGATGGCAGTTAAGGTTCAAACTCTATCTCTTGAAACTGGCGGTCCTCGGGTACAACGAGCTACGGGACGCTCGAGACCACAACGACTACGAGTTCGACTTAAACATCATCTTCTACGACGACGATGAACATTGGATTCGCGAACAGCTCCGGCCGGCTTTTGAAGAACGGCTCCCGCAGTTCGAGAGGAACGTGTTTGGTGATGAGGACCTTGTTCTAGGAATGCACTACTTGGATTCCGTTGACTACGTGGTTAGCAGGAGTTACAAGACTGTCATAGTGCTCAGCAGAGCCGCCGTTCGCGATCGCTGGTTCATGCTCAAGCTCCGCATTGCAATGGACCACGTGAGTGACACTCAGACCGAATTTGTTGTGGTGGTCTTCCTCGAAGACATCCCAGACGATGAGATACCGTTCCTGGCGAGGTTGTATCTCAGTGATGGCAGACCTTATATTCACTGGCCAAATGACGAAAGAGGACAAGAATATTTCTGGAATGAATTAGTCAAAAGTTTGACCATCAATCTACGGACCAACGATTTGATTCCGAATGAGTAAGAACATAAATCGTAAAGCATTATGATCTCAGTTGTGGCAGATCTTTTCTTCACTGGCCGAATGACGACAGAGGACAATAATATATCTGGATTGAATTAGTAAAAAGTTTAACCATTAATCTCAGGACCAACCATTTGATTACGAATAAGTAGAATGGACATCGTAAAGCATCATGATCGATGATGCAGATATTGAAATCTTTACGTAAGTTCTTTGCGCTGTTTCATTGTTTGTTCTTTTGTTTTCTTTCATCAAGTTTAATCTATAAGGTTTGACAAGTCTTCACTTTAGGTATTATTGTGTATCAGACATGTTTATAGCAAGATAATGTTTCTTGTGTTTAAATTATGAGTAGACCTAGCCTAAAGGCCAAGGTAAAGATCGAGGTTTAAAATACTTCTCTTTGATGTATACATGAAATTTAGAGATCGATGATACATGCTCAGTTCTTTGCTCAGTAATGTTTTATTGGTTACATGTCGTTTTCCGAAGGTTCGAAATTCTGAAAATCAAAAATAAATCTATACTGTGTTCGAGGTTACAAAAGTTCGAAATTATTAACCTTTTTTCATTTTCGAAATTATGAATCTTATTCCATTTTCAGAATTACGAAACTTCAGAGTAATGCATCAAATGTTCGGAATAATGGACCAATCATTATTCTCGGAATTATCGACCCCCTGTATGAGAGATTGGTATTCCGGAATTATTAACTTTTGGAACCTTCGCAAAATCGAGTAACCCCCGTTGTCTTTTAGGTTTCATTTTTAATTGATTCGCTTCACTTTTATTCTGTTGTTTCCAACGTTTGATAATCCCATTATAATTATCTCCTCTCTCATTTAGTTGTGAAAGGATTGGTTTAGTTACGTTTCATCGAGGTTTTTAATAGTTATGTTTCAGTGATATTTTGTTGCCTTTTAACGGTCGTAAAATTCAATTTTATGTGCTCTCATTTTAGTCTGGTAAATTTGTGGTAAAGAACTTCCCAAACCCCCAAAATGGCAACAAAAGGTTTTGCAATTTTGTCCGGTAGTGTTACACATCATGAAAAATGTACTAAAATCTAAGAAAATCGGACCCCCGAAAAGGAGTGATATTCAAAATGGCGTCCAAGATGGCTGCCAATACTTTAAAAGAGCCAACAATCATGATAAACTCCTCAAAAAGTTCTGCAATTCATGTTTGAGCGTTGATATCTCTCTTGTTACTATATTATCATACTTGAGTTGGTATAATTGAAGAGCCTGTTTATTCCCCTTTACAATAATGCCCGATTTGTAATGAATATGTTATCATGGACTGTGCAGTACACATGAATACTGGGCCAAGTCAAAAGTGATATGCTGTAAAATTCATTGTTATTCCTTCACAATCCGTCCTCCGAACAAATGAAAAATTCATCATCTGAACAAGGCTTGGAGGCCGTGGCTATAAATGAAACTGTTGTACTGGGTTTGGAGTAGGATTACTACATCATTGAGGTATATTTTGTAACTTGGAAGGTCTATTTCTGTCCATTGTTGTGAGTGCCTAGAGGTCACAAGTTTTTTTTTGGAAGGAGTCACTGAATATTTTGAATTCTCTTGTTAAATGTCCTAATTTCATAGTTTTCAAATGCAGTTGCTTGGGAATTTGACTTGCTCCTATGTGTCTAATTATTTGTTCAAATGCTTTTTGTTCTACAAGACATTCATGAACTGATCCAAGTAGGTGCCAAATGTCTTAGAGTTGCCATAATATCACGTCAAATAATGCAATGGGTGTGTCCTATTTTCATGTAGCCTTTTACAAGCATATTGTCAAGCAATATTATCTTCATGTATGTGTGCTTGTGTGTGTGTGCGATGATGTATCCTTAAATTCTTCATGACAATCTTGCTACAAGAAACAAATTGTCACTTATCAACTTCATCAACTCATTTATGATTTATATCATAGTTTTAAAATTGTATTTACAAGTATCTTTCTTTGATAATTTATAACTTTGAAATTGCATGCAGCTGTAGCATTAGTCTCACAGTGAACCGTGTGAGAGTTTACAATTGTGAGATAAGCTTTGAAGATGATAAAATCAGTGTAATGTTATAATTCTACTTCCACTTTGTACTTTTAAATTGATACAGGCGTATATACCACTTTTTGCTTTTCAAGTTAAAGATTTAAAATTTTCATTGGAAAGGAATTTTTCTTCATTTCAAGACAAAATTTTCACTCTGATACTTGCAGTGTGTTTAATATGTACTTATAGAACGGTATGGGTGTACTGTTTTAATTTGTAAGATTCACAGACTTAACAGTTTTACCCTCTTGACTGTCGATGTTTATGTTAAAATAAGGAAATACTTTTGTCTTTTATTTGCTTTCAGCTGTCTACCAGTTGTGCTTTTGATTTCATTGTTATAATCTTTTAACAAAACCTTTTCATCAAGGCAATTTGTAAGTGACTTTTATCTAAATGCTTGCTAATAATTCACTTCCTTGTAAACCATAGTTGCTTTCATATTGATTGGGTAATGAGCGTTGCATTTGACAAACTTGTTATATTTTTTTATTTTGAGTGATTTGTAAACATTTGACTTTAGTACAACCTGTTTAAAGGTTTGTTTAGATATGGTACATAAACCGCCACCAAAAGACCACCTGCCACGATAAAATGTTAATGTGTAAATCAATGGCAACTGCACGCAACAGAGCTCTTACGCTATTCACTAAGCTCTCTGTTATAGGATAATAAATGTGATGTGTATTATACTTAATGTCATCTTTAACAAAAATACAACCGAATGAGGCCTTATAATCACATGAAACAAGTCAAAGATGCATTTTGATTAATTGTTATATTTATGTGGTTCTTGCATATTAAAGGTTTATATGTAGCATGAAAAATAGTACATATTCAAAGGAGAAACTTTGGTAATGGATATATTTTTCACCCATTTCATGTCATTGATTTTAACACAGATACTATAGTAACTATGCCTTAAACACGTGCCTCTGTATGAATTGCATGTATAGAAGTGATACATGTATTTGTTGATGACTGGGTACAATTTTATAATCCTGCACATTTGAGTGACAAAAGAAAATGATATGATAACCTTGACCTTCACCATATTTGGATTTGGACTCTTGTATTTTATTGGGAAAAGGGGAGAAGGATTCCTTGGTTACATGTTTTATATGGATAATGCAGCTAATAGATTTCCAATTTGAAGATTGATGATTATTTTTGTATAGCTATTCTGCTTTTTAAACAGCATTTCATACTGCACCGTAAATGGACTCTACTTTTGCAGCTATTTTTGCTCCCGTATCAGAAAAACGTGATCTTTATAACCAATTTACTACTGAATTATCTCATTCCCATTGTTTTTAATAAAGGAGCCCCACAATTCCATAGGCAATGAGTTAACTGCTGTATCTGGATTACTGGGTACTATGGGTACGCAAATAGCAAAGGAGATTCACATTCACTTTTTTCTTGCCTGGAATGAAAATCATTGAACTTTGAAGAATATGTCTAAAAGGTGATATAGCTTCAATTGCTCTCGCTAAATCTGCATTTTCAAAGTTAGGCAAAATTCTGACAAATCGCAAATTGGGTATGAGGACCAGAGTAACAGTACTGAATTGTTGCATCTACCCAGTACTTATGTATGGTAGTGAAACATGAACTTTAGCCTCTGATACTAAAAAGCGGTTGGAAAGTTGCGAAATGTGGTTTTTAAGAAGAATGATGAAAATCCCTTGGACTGATAAAGTTAGTAATGAAGAAGTTCTTACAAGAGCTGGAGTGCCAAGGAAAATGATACATGAGATGTTGATTAGGCAGTTGAAGTTCATGGGTCACATTACACGTAAAGAAGGCCTAGAGAATCTTGCCTTGACAGGGAAAATTGTGGGAAGGAGGAGTAAGGGAAGAAGAAGGACACTTTGGATGGACAGTGTGCAGAGATTGTTAGAAGAGAGAGGAGTAAAAGAACTGGGAGTGGTGCTAATAGAGAAGGCTAGGCCGAGGGTTGTGGAACAGCATGATCGCCAAAGTCAATCGATATGGCACTTAGAGAGAGAGCATGTGACAAGCAATTTTAGTGTTACTTCCTTCTCATCTTTCACGAGTTATATTGTTTAGATATATTTCTTAAGAAGTTAGTTTAGTGGTAGATATTTACTTACATATGATATGATGACAATTATCTAAAGATACACACATAGAATTGGGTTCAACGTTGGCAACTATGTCTTTGCACATTGCAAGTAAGCATGAAGTTATAGATTATATAATATAACTACTATTTAAAATGACAGAAAAGAGTTATGAAGAAATTATATGGATACCTAAATACGTTTTGTATTTGAAAATGAAGTTTTATTTGTATTTTTCTATTAGTGTGTTCCATTGATATGCTGCTTTATGTTGCTCCAAAGGCCAATTATATGATTAGAGCTAGAAGTGTGTTAACTATCTGACTTTTTATCATACACTAACAAATGCCTACTTAAAATAGATTTACATTTGTATGTTATCACTAATATGTATCACAAATAGCACACTGTTTTATATGTGACCAGTCTCTTTCAATTCAATACTGAATATTTGTTATTAACTAATTATGGAAATATGCAACTTTGAATTATAGGACAGGGGAATGGTATTTTGTATAAATGTTCGAGTAATTTTACAATGTTTTATATATATAGAAAAATATGTATACCTTTCATACGTTGATCTTGTATAGATGATGCTATAAATGTAATTATTGATATCAAGACATGTTTTTTTGTAAACCCGAGTCCCAAGTTTGTATGATCGTATACAAACTCTCATTTTATTTTTTATTTTTGCTCGATTGTAAATGAAGCCATGTATGATAATGTTAAAACTCTGTAAATCTTCCACTTCATATTAATTATTCAATGCTGAAAATAAAAATTGTACTCAGACCAAACATAAATCTTTGTCTATACATGTGGCCGTTGTGATTATTTTATGGGTGTAGAGAAAGGTAGAACAGAAAGGGATAGACAAAGCTGTCAACCATTTCTACTTTGAAGGAATGATTCCTATTTTTGGGCCTTCAAGCTACTGTTTTGAACCCTACAATCCTCTCTTTTTCTGAAATATTCTGTGTGAAAAGTTTACAAAATAGACTGTATTCCTAGTTTTGCATTGAGAGATTCCTAATTTTTGCTGTGAAAGGTAGAACAGAAAGGGACAAGCATAGCTGTCAATTATTTATATTTTGGAGGAATGATTCCTATTTTTTGGCCTTCAAGCTACTGTTTTGAACCCTACAATCCTCTCTTTTTCTGAAATATTCTGTGTGAAAAGTTTACAAAATAGACTGTATTCCTAGTTTTGCATTGAGAGATTCCTAATTTTTGCTGTGAAAGGTAGAACAGAAAGGGACAAGCATAGCTGTCAACCATTTCTATTTTGGCGGAATGATTCCTATTTTTTGGCCTTCAAGCTACTGTTTTGAACCCTGCAATTCTCTCTTTTTCTGAAATATTCTGTGTGAAAAGTTTACAAAATAGACTGTAATCCTAGTTTTGCATTGAGAGATTCCTAATTTTTGCTGTGAAAGGTAGAACAGAAAGGGACAAGCATAGCTGTCAACTATTTATATTTTGGAGGAATGATTCCTATTTTTTGGCCTTCAAGCTACTGTTTTAAACCCTACAATCCTCTCTTTTTCTGAAATATTCTGTGTGAAAAGTTTACAAAATAGACTGTATTCCTAGTTTTGCATTGAGAGATTCCTAATTTTTGCTGTGAAAGGTAGAACAGAAAGGGACAAGCATAGCTGTCAACTATTTATATTTTGGAGGAATGATTCCTACTTTTTGGCCTTCAAGCTACTGTTTTGAACCCTACAATCCTCTCTTTTTCTGAAATACTATGTGTGAAAAGTTTACAAATAGACTGTTTCCCTAATTTCGCATTGAGAGATTCCTAATATTTGCTGTGAAAGGTAGAACAGAAATGGCCTGAAAACAGGAATAATATAGGCTCTTAATATTACCCTATTTTGGACTTTTAGAGTTCAAATTCTGAAAAAGTACCCCTTTTTCTATCAAAAAAAGAAAATTTAGAATCCTCTGTTTTTCAAATGGGCGAGCGCTTTTATATTTGCTGAAATCTACCCTTTTTTCGAGAAACACCATCATGCATACACAAAGCCAATATGAAGTAACACCAACCGAGTCGAGGTGATCCAAATTTTGATCTGGCGACCATTGTTCAGGAAATAATTTTGTCTTTGATATAGGGTTAGGTTCAGGTTAGCAATTGTGATTTTTGTCTTTAATAAAGGGTTAGGGTAAAGGTTATGTGTTTGGTCCATGGTTGAAGTTAAGAATTTGGTTAGTGTAGGTCAGGGGCGGATCCAGCCGGCGGCAAGGGAGGGGGCCTAAAAAGGGGCCCACTTCGTGGGAAAATTTGAAAATCGTGCCGGTCGATTAAAAATTTTCCCTACGGCAAGGGTGATTTTTTTCCCCCACCGCCACCCCCCTCCCTTGGGCGCCAAGGGAGGGGGCCCATCTTCTTTATTTTTCTTCAAAAAAGGGTGTTTTTACATGTTTTTTGCTAGGGGATCCGCCACTGGTGTAGGTAATCGACGACTGAAGAATTGTCTTGGAACTTGTCTTGGGCAGGATGAGACTTGACATTTGTATGCCTCCGCCCACCGAAGGTGGTGCTGGAGGCAGTATGGTTTTTGGTTGTCTAAACTATTTTAGCTGTGAGCTTTATAAAACTTACAACTAGTTTGCATCGCCATATAGGGAGACAAGGTATCACAATTTTGGATTTTCATGTCAAAGGTCAAAGGTTGTACAAATTAATTGACATGTTATAGGCTTTTCAATAGAATTATTCAAGTCATGATCTTAACTGAATTTAGGCGGAGGCATATTGGAGACGCAGTCGCATTTGTCTTGTTTGATTATTTGAATTAATGAATCCTCAAAAATAATCAATTTCAAATTTTAGGACACTGTCCCTTATGTGCAAGATACGATGCATGAGGAAGCAATCCCCCACCAAATTGGTGGATTTGGGGGACTTTTTACTCACAAGAAATTTGTCAAAGTACGACTTTATAGAACCAAAAAATATTTCCATTGCATCATTGGCTTTGTCGCTTGTATATGAGACAACTATTCCTTGTAAGATGTGATTGTTTGAGTTTTCAATAGCGTGTTAGATAAGTGATGAAACTAAGGATGTTTCATGCATAAATTACAGATGTCAAAGATGTGATGTGGAATAAAGGAAAAAGTATACCTGTATCATGCACGTATGATTTGCATATCATATTGATGATGATGATGATTTCGTCCAGAAAATCATTTTTGAATGATATTTGAATACCTACATCTTTCGTTAAAAGTGAAATTTTATTTATTTGTTTTGAATTAGTGAAATATGAGATAAAGATATTTATAAAAATCTGTATTAGAATTTGGGATGTTCGAACAAATTTCTGCCACCATGCCCCACTACATTTCCAGCGCATTTTGACGTGACTGTTTGAGCCCAAATTATCCCGTGAAGTTTTGGTATACACGCATTTCTCAAATCGAAAGGTCAGATTTATTCCAATTTAGGTATCACTATATTTCATCACTACTATGCCACCAATTGGTCTATTAAAAAATTAAGAGAAAGTAAAAAATGTTACTGGGATTTTTGTCTTCAATCAATAAATATGCATGTGTAAAATACATTATCTACAAGAAGAGGAATTAAAAGTACAATGTGGATTTAATATATTAACTTGCATCATATACAGTGCTGTGCCTTTAAACAGAATCGTTCTCGTGTAAATATCACTTGGCTTCCTCTCAAAAAGGAAACGGAAATAAATATTTTCAAGGAGATAAACGACAGACAACGAGAAGAATTTAGCTAGCACCATGACGGCTTTTAACGACGGTCTCCTGTTTGTGATAATATGTTGTCTTCTTTTACCCTTGACATTACAGACGTTAAGAAAAGATTCTTTACTGAACCCTTCAACATTTGAGCGAGAAAGCTTGGGATGTGAACTGAATATTGAGCTAAAGACAGCTTTTTGCGGGAATAGCGGACTTAACTCAGTTCCTCAAAACCTTTCTGATGATATTCTGCGTTTTGACTTGTTTCGAAACAACATCACCTCTCTCTTGAGCTGGTCGTTTAAGCGATATCCTCTGATCACTAGTTTGGACCTTTCTCGAAATGACATCAGGGTGATAGAACGGACCGCTTTACATCCCCTAAAGGATCTGATGTACCTAGATATATCCTTCAATCCACATCTCGTGCTTCCAGGTGCAGGCCTTCTTAGGTGGGCTAGAAAACTTTCCACTCTTAACTTGGTCTCCTCGAACTTGCAATCGCTCCCAAACGACATTCTAAAATGGAGCCCACGATTAGAATCCGTGCAACTTTACCGCAATCACCTCCAGGTCGTCAATGTCAGGTCTTGCGGTACATCCGAGTATGTTTCTTTGTCAGAAAACCAAATTGAACATATTAATGCAGACGCTTTCGATTTGGTGTGTCACATTGGTCAGTTAGACCTACTAGGTAACCCTATCCAGTCGGTTGACCCGGATGTAGTCGCATTATTACAAGTCCGTACATTGATTATTGGAGACTATCCTGTGACATTTGAATCTTTCCTAGACTTGTTCTCCGGAATTTCGCACTCTGAAATAAAAGAAATTGTGATAATTAATGCCTCTATTGCTGCCTTTCCGGACAATTTCTTTGATCCACTGCGTGATTGGCCTATCCATATTCTTGAATTCTCATATAACGAAGTGAATGTTCTGTATCCCTTTGTCTTCTCAAATTTGACGAAAGTCTATGAATTGTCATTCGGCAATGATTATATAAACAGGATCGAACCGAACTACTTTGAGGGTATGCTGGACTTGAGAGTTCTAAGAGTGGAATATAACCTGTTAAAAGATATCAACACTGGTAGTCACACTTGGACTGTGGATTTAATCGAACTGCACTTAGCTGGCAATTCTTTGACAGAAATTACTCCATATACATTTCTCGGTCTAAGGAATTTGACCTTCTTAGACCTGTATTTCAATAAACGTCTTGCCACCTTTAAACTAAACTCTTTATCGGGACTTGATAAGCTCCAAGCCATCAATATATCTGAATGCAATGTCTTCCGATGGCGACTGGACGCCCCTGCTTTAAAATGGCTTTCCATGAACAATATGAATTCCCACTTGAGCCCTTTGGTACCTGGAGAATCTTTCAAAAAGACAAGATCTCTTGTGAGTTTAGATTTGATTGATTCGGTGCTTCATGTCTCTAATCTTTGGGATGCCAGGGTGAATATATCTATTTTCGATGGATTGTTTAACCTTACAACCTTGGATCTGAGTGAGAATCATTATCTTCGAAAGGGCTTACCTCCTTTCATCTTCAGACAGCTGTTCGCTTTGCAAGAACTGAGTATAGAGTACTGCTATATTTCAAAACTTCACCACCTAACTTTCCTGGGTTTGGTATCGCTCCAGAAGCTTAGTTTAAGAGGAAACAACATTTACCAACTTCATCGGGATTCACTTCAAGGGTTGGTGCAAGTCAGAAGCGTGAACCTTCAAGGAAACCTCCTATCGTATCTTGATGAAGCTATATTTTCAAACAATGCAAAACTTACAACTCTATCTTTAGCAAATAACAAATTGACCAGTCTCAACAAAAGCACTTTCCAACCAATCAAACCCTCTCTTTCCTCTATCGATCTTTCAATCAACCCAATCAATTGCAACTGTGATTTAAAGTGGCTTCGTGATTGGTTAAGTGACCCTATACACCTGCTTAATAAAGATGAGACTATCTGTTCTTTAGCATCTTTAGATTCCGTTGGGGAGAAACCTTTGCTTGATTTTGATCCCAATGATCTATGTGGGCTCAACATTGTTCTCTTTTGTGTGCTTTCACTGGGCGCCATTTGCTTCGTGGTCGTTGTCGGATTCATTTATCACAATCGATGGCAGTTAAGGTTCAAACTCTATCTCTTGAAACTGGCGGTCCTCGGGTACAACGAGCTACGGGACGCTCGAGACCACAACGACTACGAGTTTGACTTGAACATCATCTTCTACGACGACGATGAACATTGGATTCGCGAACAGCTCCGGCCGGCTTTTGAAGAACGGCTCCCGCAGTTCCAGAGAAACGTGTTTGGTGATGAGGACCTTGTTCTAGGAATGCACTACTTGGATTCCGTCGACTACGTGGTTAGCAGGAGTTACAAGACTGTTATAGTGCTCAGCAGAGCCGCCGTTCGCGATCGATGGTTCATGCTCAAGTTCCGCATTGCAATGGACCACGTGAGTGACACCCAGACCGAATTCGTTGTGGCGGTCTTCCTCGAAGACATCCCAGACGATGAGATACCGTTCCTGGCGAGGTTGTATCTCGGTGATGGCAGACCTTTTCTTCATTTGCCAGATGACGAAAGAGGAAAAGAATATTTCTGGAATGAATTAGTGAAAAGTTTGACCATTAATCTAAGGACCAACGATTTGATTCCGAATGAGTAGAACGTACATCATAAAGCATCATGATCGATGAAGCAGATATTGTCATCTCTTCGTAATTTTTGTACGCCATTTAATTGTTTCTTCTTGTTCTTGTTCTTTTTCTAATTTACATACAATTTAATCTAGCGTTTGACAAGTATTCACTTTAGCTATTATTGTTGTTTAGACATGTTAGTAGCAAGATAATGTTTCTTATGTGTAAATTATGAGAAGGCCTAGCCTAAAGGCCAAGGCAAAGATCGAGATAGACTTACTTCTCATTGATACATACATGCAACTGAGAGATCGATGATACATGCTCAGTTCTTTGCTCAGTTATGTTTTGTTGTTTACATGTCGCTTTCCGAACTGTTCTAATCCCGAAAAACAAATATAACCCTGTATCATGTAAATTCATAGATTTCATAATTTCGAAACTGGAAAAAGGGTTCATAATAAAGCTAATGTTCGTAATTCTGAACACGGACCGTCTCCGGAATTACGAACATTCGATATTATGAACCCCTTTACAGTTTCGAAATTTTGAAAGCCATTCCATTTTCGGAATTACGAAACTTCAGAGTAATGCATAAAATGTTCGGAAGAATTAACCCCATATTATTTTCAGAACTATGACCCCCCTCGATATGAGAGATTTGTATTCGGGAATTATTAAATTTTGGAACCTTCTTGAAAAGGGGATCATCCCCGTTGTCTTTAACTTTTCCTTTTTAATAGATTCACTTGACTTTCATTCTGTCGTTTTCAACGTTTGATAATCCTATTATAATTATATCCTCTCTCATTTAGTTTTGAAAGGATTTGTGCATTTCGTTTTATTGAGGTTCTGTTTTTTATTGATATGTTTCAGTTATATTTTGTTGCTTTTCAACTTTTTGCGTTGTCAAACTGAATTATATCTGCTCTCCTTTTACTCTGGCAAATTTGTGGTAAAAAACTTCCCCAACCCCCAAAATGGTAACAAAAGGTTTTTCAACGTTTTCAGGTAGTGTTACACATCAGGAAAAATGTACTAAAATCTACGAAAATCGGACCCCGAAAGGAGTAATTTTCCAAATCGCGTCCAAGATGGCCGCCAATACATTAAAAGAGCCATCAATCGTTATAAACTCCTCTAAAAAAGTTTTGCAATTCATGTTTTAGCGTTGATATCTCTCTTGTTACTATATTATCATACTTGACGTTGGTATAATTAAAAAGCTCTTTATTCCCCTTTACAATAATGCCCCATTTGTAATGAATATGTTATCATGGACAGTGCAGTACACATGAATATGGGGCCGAATCGTAAGTGATATGCTGCAAAATTCATTGTTATTCCTTCAAAACACAATCCATCATTTAGTAATGTTAGTAATGTTTGATTTTCTTGGTAATTTAAGTCATGTTAATTTGTTCAGTTATGTTAGTAATATTTATTTTCTTGGTAATTTAAGTAATGTTAATTCCATTAGTAATATTGATTTTTCTTTAAGTAATCTTGATTTGTGTACAGCGCTTTGAAACTTTTATGTCACTAGCGCTATATAAATGTTTCGTATTATTATTATTATCCTCCGAACAAATGAAGAATTCATCATCTGGACAAGGCTTTAGAGGGCGTGGCTATAAATGAAACTGTTGTACTGGGTTTGGATTAGGATTACTACATCCTTAAGGTATTTTGTCACTTGGAAGGTCTATTTCTGTCCATTGTTGTGAGTGCTTAGAGGTCACAAGATTTTTAAGTGAGGAGTCATTAGAAATTTGGAATTCTCTTGTTAAACGTCCTAATTTCAGAGTTTTCCAATGCAGTTGCTTGGGAATATGACTTGCTTCTGTGTGTGTAATTATTTGTTCAAACGCTTTTTGTTCTACAAGATATTCATGGACTGATCCATTGTATATGTTTACATCAAAACATCAAGGACACTTGATTGTACTAGCCAATGGCTTTGCTGAGCCTTAGAGCAGATCAAATAGAAAATGAATGATGCTTTTAATCATGGTCATTGTTTCGTTTAACTTGCTAAAGTACGTGACACCGAATTGCCAAATATCTTAGACTTGCCATAATATCACGTCAAGTAATGCAATGGGTGTGTCTTATTTACATGTAGCCTTTTACAATCGTATTGTCAATCAATATGATATTCATGTATAGGTGTGTGTGATGTATCCTTAAATTCTTCAGGACAATCTTGCTACAAAAAAAAACAATTTTCACTAATCAATTTTATCAACCTATTTATGTTTAAAGTTTTATATCATATTTTTTTAATATTTACAAGTATCTTTCTTTGATGATCATTTATAACTTTGAAAATGCATGTAGCTGTAGCATTAGCCTCACAGTGTACAGTGTGGGTGTTTACAATAATGAGATCAGCTTGTAAGATGGAATAAAGCAGTGTAATTTTATAATTCTACTTCAACTATGTAGTTATAAATTGATAAAGGCGTATATACTACTTTGTGCTTTTTGAGTTAGAGATTTACAATTTTCATTCGAAATGAGTTTTGTCTTTTTTTTTCAAGACAAAATTTACACTCTGATACTTGCAGTGTGTTTAATATGTATTTTAATATAAAATGGTATGGGTGTACTGTTTTAAATTGTAAGATTCACAGACTACAATCTTACCCTCTTGACTGTCGATGTTTATGTTAAAATAAGGAAATACTTCAATTTTTGTTTATTTGCTTTCAGATGCAAGGCCCTGGGAACGATTTTTCACCGTGGGTGCTGAGATATATATATATATACGTATATAAATATATATATATAGGGGGGGGGGGGTTGACCAAATGACATTCGCGGCTCGTCGATTTTTTAAAAGCTATTTTGAACCCCGTAAGTGATGTTTTCCTGGCATCTACTAACACAATGGAGACCATAAAAAAGCAGTGCATGATAACGTTTTTTTAAATCAAGTAACAGTTTAAACAGTTTGCGTCAACGAGCCGCGTAGCGCGAAGCGATTTTTGGGGTGGCTATTTTGAACCCCCGTAAGTGATGTTTTCCTGGCATCTACTAACACAATGTTTTGTGCCTTCAAGCTGTTTTGAACCCTAGATTCCTCTCTTTTTCTGAAATATTCTGTGTGAAAATTATACAAAATAGATTGTTAAAGTATTCCAAATTTTGCATTGAGAAATTCATAATTGTTGCTGTGAAAGGTAGAACAGAAAGGGACAAACTTCATATTCAAAAGGGCAGTGGAGTTGAAAATGACCCCCGATTAAGATACCTTCAAGAATATTTTCAACAAAATATGACCCCTTTTTTGTCTAATTGTTTAAAATGTGATCTGAATATAATCCATTCTTTGGCTTATCCAGTTCAAGTTTAAAATAAGCACCAAACATTTTTGCGATTAAAAAAAATAGATAAATAGAGAATCCTCTGTTTTTCGAAGCGGCGAGCGCTTTTATTAGCCTAAATTTACCATTTTTTTGCCAAACACTATCATGCATACACAAAGCCAATACGAAGTGACACCAACCGAGGCGGAGTGATCTAAAATTTGATCTGGTGACAATTGCTCTGAACATTATCTTTTCTTTGATTTAGGCTTAGGTATAGGTTGCCATTTGTGTTTAAGGCACTGGGGTATTGATGGGGGGTCAGTTGCCCCAAAATAAAATGCAAACGTGGTTAATTTCTAATATGATACCAGTGATTTACAAATGTTCCTGAAGTGACATGATTCTCAGGGTTTTTTTCTCACTTATTTTGTAAATTATACTTTTTTTGGCGTTTGTTGGAAAATGACAAATTCCCCAAAATATAGTCAGGCAAAAACCCTAAAGTGCCCCTTATTACATAGGAAAGGTGCCCTCTTTTACTTTAGATAAGCGCCCTTTAAAACAAAAATTCAAATAGGTGCCCATTCAACATTCTTATAAGTGCCTCTTACCAACTCTGATAAGTGCCCCTTTACCTCTGATAATTGCCCTATTCAAATCTGAGAGGTGCCCATTTAAATTTAACAAGTGCCCTTTTCTTTTGTTATAAGTGCCCCTTCCTCTTCAGAGAAGTGCCCAAGTTTATGTTTGATGAGTGTCCCTTCTGACCTCTGATGAGTGCCCCCTTTTATTTTGACAGATGCCCCTCTTTTTCTTTCTAATGAGTGCCCTTTTCCCTTTTGATAAATGCCCCCTTTTTTAAATAAGTGCCACCTCCCCTTCTCATAAATGCCCCTACTCACACATCTGATAAATACCTCTATTAAAATCTCATAGGTGCCCCCTTTTCCAACGACAAGTGCCAATTTCCTTAGTAATAAGTGCCCTTTTCTATTCTCACAAGTGCCCCTATCCATCTCACGTGAGTTTTCAGGTACAAGAAATGCCCCTTACCACCTTTTTTCTTTCTTTGCCTCATCAGAGGATTTATTAGGTAAACATGGTTTACATTCAAAGATACAATGATAAAAATCAAACTTACATAACCACAAAAGCATCATAATTGGCATAACAAAGAATTGAAATTAAGTTTTTGTGAAGCATTTGAATTATCATTAACATAAGAATTATACTGATAAATTGTTGTCCCCCCCTTTTTTATTTAAAATAACACGTAACAACTCTTTTGGTAAAAACATGTGCCTTCTGGTCCTATCTATATTTGACTTTCTTTCCAATCTTTAAAAAATTTGTCTTTGGAAAATTTGTTTGGAAGCAACGTTTCTTTTGTCTATTCCTGTGATATTCCGATTGACAATCAATTTATAAATGGTTCAAAAAGCTATAGTTATGAATAAAGTACAATGACTTTCACAATAAATTTTGAGCAAGTGTTGGATAATGAACGTCAATATCTTTACTTGGTATATATCTCATAACATTTCTTTCAGGTATTTAATGAAGGGCTCATTTAGTTTGCATTCGATAAATGCGTGATTTATATCCTCTTTTATATTACATTTCGGGCATACATCGCCATTAGATATTCCCCATTTGAAAAGATTACTTTTTACTGGCAATAGATTATACAGTAATTTCAAGTTAATCTCTCGCAATTTGTTTTCTCTAATGTGTGCAAGATTACGCTTGAATACCATAGACCAATCAATATCGACATTAAGTTTTTTTCCCAATAAAGGCAACATATGTTAAGGCCGGCTCACATAGTAGCGGCAAAGACCCCGCGAAAGGCGACGGACGTGAAAATCACGAAATTTTGGCGGCAAAGCGACGGCAAGAGGGGAAAACCAAGATTCGCTGACGGGTGGGAACGAACTTCAGCGACAACGCGACGGCAAGGGACGAATGGCTGCGGCAGGGAACGGAGTCTAGCGACCAAAATCGGACGGTGTCTGGGCGGCGAGTGACGATGTCTCGACGGAGCCCGGGAACAAGGAACGAGGTCAGACGGCTGACAGCGGATTGACTGGCGGCAAGGAACGGCGGCTGACGGTGGGTTGCGGCGACGATGACGTGACTCAGCGGCCGACATCAAAGCCTGTGTGTGTGCGGGTCACTGACGTCACAAAACGTGAAAAATCGCACTAAAAGTTTAAAATCGTGGACCATCGTTGCAAAATTGTAACCCATCGCAGACCACCGTTGCAATGCCGCAGGTACTCGCAAACAACAGTCATCAACCGTCACCCTCCGGCCAAAATTCGCAATCCATCGTCGCACCAAGGTCGTTATAATTTCGTTACTTGCCGCGCAATGTGTCTTCAGGGTTCGAGATGTGACGTCACTTGCCGTTGTTTTGCCGCCAATGGTCGACAACGACAACGACTACCAACGATATTGTGACGACCTCAAAACGACTAGAGACGGAATCGCACGGCATGGAAATGTCAAGGAAATGAGGGTTGTGATCTCCAACGAAATCTGAACGGAATCACAACGAATTTTTTTGCTGCCACAAAATTTTCAACATGCTGAAAATTTGCCGAAGGCAACACACGATGATTGGCGGGAAATTCAATATTGCAATTCGCAACTAAACGTAGCTTACGGTACCCGAATTGCAATATTGATTTTCCCGCCAATCATCGTGTGTTGCCTTCGGCAAATTTTCAGCACGTTGAAAATTTTGTGGCAGCAAAAAAAATCGTTGTGATTCCGTTCAGATTTCGTTACAAAATTTTGTTACAAAATGAACTAAAAACAATTATTTTGTAACAAAATGGATTCGGTACAAATCAATATGTAACAATTGAATTCGGTACAAATCATTTTGTACCAAAATGACTTTGTGCCGAATTCATTCCGTCTGACCGAAATGGTGGATTTTGGTCCTTAAGATGCCAAAGGTCATGTCACGTTGGAGGGGCTGAGAGGGTTGCTCGATATAAACAATTCTGTCGCCAGTGAGACAGTCTGTCAGCCTCCCCTCGACCCGTAGTCGCTAGTAGGTCACAGTTCCAATGACCTTGATCTTCGTTTGTTAATTTGTCTCGCACTGACGGGATATCTTTGTTTCTGATAAATACGGGCTTACCTCCATTAGCGTTTTCAGAAGGAAATTCCCTGCCCACTTTCGCGGCGTA
This sequence comes from Mesocentrotus franciscanus, assembly GCA_037976565.1. Taxonomy (NCBI): domain Eukaryota; kingdom Metazoa; phylum Echinodermata; class Echinoidea; order Camarodonta; family Strongylocentrotidae; genus Mesocentrotus; species Mesocentrotus franciscanus. The sequence goes on along the minus strand of CP137677.1, from coordinate 23,701,149 downwards.
TGTCGCTTCAGTGGACGCCGCCATTTTCCAAGTCAGAGTCAGGGCGTGGTTTCCAAAAACGCAATCCAAAATGTTCACTTTTCCGTGATATATTCCAATTTCAGCAATAAACACACACTTTGTATGGATGTTCCAGTAGTGAATAGTCCAAATATCAATTTTCCACAGGTTTTCAAAATGGTGCAAAAAAGGTTTTCTACCGCAACAGAAATCGGCGTGACAATTCTGTAAACGGATGTCGCCCTCTTTTCCTTACCACCTCTGATAAGTGCCCATTCACCTCTTATAATTACCTCTTTTCAAATCTGAGAGGTTTCCCTAATGTATTGACAAGGGTCTCTTTGTATTCTTTTAAGTGCCCCTTTTCATCTCCGGTGAGTGCCCTTATTCAAATTTGAAAGATGCCCCCTTTAACTTGGTAATAAGTGCCCCTTTTCATCTCAGAAAAGTGCCCCTGCTATTTTGACACGTGACCCCTTATCCTTCCTTACTAGTGCCAATTTCCTTCTGATAATTGCCCCTAATTCTCCTTTGTAATAAGTGTCTTTTTTCATGTGTGGTTAGTGCCCCTTATCAGGTGCGAGAAGTGCCCCATTTTCACCTCTGATAATTCCCCTTTTAACTTTGACACGTGCTCCTTTTCTTTTTTAATTAGTGTCATTTTCCCTTTGGATATGTGCCCGTTTTTCCTTACACCATGTGCTCATAATTTAAAGCATTTCGCCCAAAGCTCGCTCGCTACGCTCGCTAGCATTAAAAGTTGATAGAATTATGTTTCTTATCAAATATCTTTTCAGTCTAACATGATTAGATTGTGCTTAAAACCCTATCAATTTGTTTTCTTTCTCCTCTTTATAAGATATAGTTTTTTGCACTGCGACCTTACAAATCTTAAAATTTTCGCTCGCTCGCAAATAAATATATTCAGACTATTAGACCCAACTGCAAATTATGATGCTTAAGCAGTATCTTGGACCATGTCAAGAGAGAAACAAACATTGAAATCATCCCTGATAATGTAATCACAATGTAGGGTATATATACCTATGTCTAAAAAATGCACATTTTCCCTTTGTAGGTGCCCCTTTTTCCAGAAAGTGCCCATTTTTGTTGGTGCCCCCCCCCCACTTTGTAAGACGCTCCACCGCCTCTGGATAATGGGTGGGATATTAACTTATCATATTATTGCTCAAAGTGTGAAGAACATTAATGTGAGCAATCCAGTAGGCCATAATTTGTTATAGTGGGTAAATGCAAAGTAATCTAGCCTCATGAATAATCAAACTAACACAAAACAGTACGCCATAGCTAAAACGTAGTCTGTATTCCCACATCTTGACCGCTATCGTCAATAACTGCATCCCCCTTGAAAACAATTGCCCATTTTGCCATTTGTTGGTGATGCGGATTTTTTTCTGCCCCTCAAATAGTTTTTGTTCATTACGCCACTGGTTTATGGTTTAGGTTTAGGGTTAACTTTAGGTGTTTGGTCGTGGGATGAAGTTAAGAATTCGGTTAGTGTAGGTATTTGACGACTGTGAAGAATTGTCTTAGAACTGGGGCAGGTTGAGACTTGACATTTTTATGCTTACGCCCACCGAAAGTGACGCCAGAGTCATTTTGGTTTTTGGTTGTCTAACTACTTTAGCTGTGAGATTAAAAATTTAAAGATTATTTTAATTAATGAATCCTCTGAAATAATTAATTACGTGAACAAATTTTAGGACACGGTCCCTTATGTGCAAGACACTATGCAAGAGGAAGCAATCCCCCACGAAATTGGTGTATTTTGGGGACTTTTTACTCACAAGAAATTCGTCAAGTTATGACTTTATAGAATCAAAATGCTGTCATTGGCTTTGTTGCTTAATATATAAGACAACAACATTGTAACAGTCAGACCGCAGCGCTCGCAAAATCGCCCGTATTTATTCAAGTCGTATGCATGTTTTTGCTCCTCTTGCATACGTAATGAGCAAAAAACATGGCACAGTTCTCGTTCTTCTTATCTGCTCAGGATTCATTTAATGACAATGAATTTGTCATAAATATTGAGCCAGAATAATAAACATTATAGTGTACTATTCAATAAGTAGTGAGTGATGTTTTAAAATGTGAAAAAACACGAAGAAAACTTGGAGAAAAAAATATTTGAAGAGTCGGATATTCATGTTAAAAACTCATTTTTATCGGGGGTGCATCTCGTTAAATTTTGGCTTACCACATAATGTAGATATTTTCCTAACATAATATCATAGTTCCTATTGATGTTTATCTCAATACCAGTCAGGAACAAGCAAAGTAGTAGCTGATGCATACTAGACTTCGGCGGAAAATTGACATGGCCGATCGGCGAGCGTTTTGCGTGAAGATCAACCGGGGGATACTACGCTATATCTAGTTTTGCATCGATTATCGATGTACTGTGCGGTCCAACCAGTCCGTGCGCTATACGTGAACACGCACGGAGGATAGTGTGATAGAATAGGTGCTTAACCCCCGGACGTAGAGGCTTTGTATTGCCCCACATACTTACTATTGTGTATGATACTCGTGCGATACATAATAATAGAAGTGTACAGAAAGTACACGTTGGATTCGGATATGCACACAAGTACACTCAAGTACAATATAGAATACCAGCTCTAGACTGAATAGGGGACAGAAGGGAGGATTTAAGTGTCTATGTAGGCTATTTTCGGTCAGGTTTTGATATCATTTTAACAAAGAAGACACATTATTCTTTCTCAAATGTATATTTGTGTAAATACAAACTTTCGGGGCAATGTGATTGAAAAATGAAAATATGATTGTTTCCATCCCTGCTAATAATTTTATGGTTGTAAAAGTTCTGAAATGTGTTTTTATATTTGTAAACCATGGACTAATGAGAAGAGCCTTAAACAGGAATTTCTTTTGGTAATTCCCAGGCATTCAATGATGGTAATATTTTATTTGATAATTCTTTTGTGTAACTCCAGTTCATTCATGTGTATTCCTGGAAATAAAATATTACAAAATTCTTTCCCTTATGCTCTTTTCTGTTTTTATTTTGTTTTATAGTGACCTGCTGAATATATATATCTGATAATTTATTTTCTGATTTTGTTTATGTGTTTATGGCCCTCAGATAAAAATCTTAGTGTGTGTATGTGGGCTGAAGGGCTCAAATAAAACTTATAGAATTCTAATTTTCATCTTCAACATCATTATCACAATCATCATCGCCATCATCATCACGATCATTATCATCATCACCATAGCCATCATCGCCATCACCACCGACATCATCACCATTATTAATTGCCATGATCACCATCACGATCACGACCAACAGCATTGCCATCATAATCACCGTCACCATTGCCATCATCATCACCACCATCAGCATTGCCATCACGATCATCATCGCCATCATCATAATCACCGTCATCATGATCACCGTCATCATTATCATCACCATAGCCATCACGATCGCCATCACCACTGACATCATCACCATTGCCATCACGACATCATAATCACCGTCATTATCATCACCATGATCGCCATCACCACTGACATCACCATTGCCATCATCTCCACCATCGCCATCACCATCATCATCACTAACCTATCAACATATGTCAATGCTCGACTATTTACATTATATCACCTTGTGTAGGTACTATTTTGGATGAAATACAAATCTGACAAAATATCTTTTAAAAAGATTGTTATTCTTTTTTGGGGGGGTATTATTTAACAGGTCTGTGTAATTTACATTTCTTAATCAACATTCATGCTAACTAACCCAGAAGAAACCAGCTCTGGTTTCTTCTGAATAGCCTAGTAAACAGACAACGGTTAAACTAAAAATTATTGTTCACACTACTACTAATAATAAATGAAATAGGACTAGGAATAAAATTTCCATTTTTAATATCTATATTTTATTTATAAACTGACTTTGACATTTATGTTGAGACCATCACACGCATAAAATGTGTCGCTGAGAATAAAAGTATTATTAGAGTAAAAATTGTTAAATTGTATAAAGGTTCAGTCAGTTTTCTATTAATATAATAAATGCTTTGTTTGTGTGAAGCTCCGAATACCACCTTGGAAGTATCAGAGATACAAAAATGTAATCATTTGAAATGGATTTTTCTTTTACTGAAAGAATAAGCTGAACAAAATCCTTCTCGTCCTTCTCCCAAACTCCCGTTCAAGATTGTTTGTTCCTATGTGAAGCAAAACTGCATGCTGTCGAGTCTTCAAATAAAGGCATGGAGTCCAGCAAATGTTGATCCAGGAACTTGTGCAATGGAGACTGATGTGCGATGTCTGTGTCTTTCGAAAACTTTTTGTCAATGTTCCGCAAGTTTCGATGGCTGAGTGCGTCTGTCAGAAAAACAACAACAAATGATAAGAAGAGGGAATATAAAATGGCTTAGTTCAATGTATGGGGATTTGAAAAGATCTGATCAAAGTAGCAAGCCATTTATGGTAGACAAAAACTGACTTGCATTCAAATTTATCTTTTAAATGAAAATAAATTACAAGTGTCAGATTCATGAAGTTTTCCTTCATTTTTCCACATGTGCACAAGTTGTAAAATGTAAGTGTTTAACTTTGGCCTTTTGTTTTAATTCTGCTCTGTTCATTATCATAATACAACTCGCACAAGGGAAATGCTGCTTATTTCTATGGCTGGTTGTAAAGTTTGAGTTGACCAGAAGGCAGAACCAAAGTTTAAGAATCCCTAAATTAATATAATTAATTATCCTGTAATTTGTAATTTTAATAATATCCAGCTCAGCTCAGGATTCAAGTTCTTTACAATTCGATCACACCCCTTGGCCTTGATACTTTAACCATGCTTAAGCCCTTGGAAATATACTTATAAAACATATCATTTGATCTAGATTTATAATGAATAGCAATGACTAATGAGCAGTCGATTTATTTACATTGCTGTCGATTCGCGACAACAAAAACTAAAAAGCTGACAAAAATATATACACATGGGACTACATAAATTTGTGCTGTATGCGCCACACAATGGCACAGCGACACACAAGACACCCCGCCATTCCTGACTGAAAAGCCGTAGCCATAGCAATTTCCCGCGGTTTCGAATCATTTTCCGTCTACTTCCGGTAGATTTCAAAATATAGTCAAATAATTTGGGCATATTTCTTATTCAAATATTACTTGCATCTACATGTTTTCAACATCAAACGATGGACTGGTTATCAAAGTCGACGTAGGATGCAAAAATTCGAAATAATATTATCAATACCAGTCAGGAACAAGCAAAATACGACACTATGTAATGAGTAGTTAATTTCCGAGGACTAAAAAACGCTCTTTTGTTTGCGATAAAAGTAGGCCAAAAATCTAATTAATTTGGGCAAATTTGGTGTCAAAGAACAGCGAAAATTTCAGAGATTGACTTACCCCATGATTCCGCCATGATGAATTGCACTGTAAGCCGTATGAGGACGACAAAATGATGCTACCAAAATCCCGTGGTTGGTCTCGTGTTTTACGAGAGCGTTGTAAGCGAGCTTTTCACCTTTCAATAAAAATTGCCGTACAGCCTCATTATCGCGCACGCTGCGGTTGGTAAGATGTAATTGTTTGACTTATCAGTAGCGTGTTAGATAAGTGTTGAAACTAAGCACGTTTCATGCGGGTCTGGTGTAATAGAAACGTGAGGGGGCGGGAGCGGAAGGGTAAGCCAAACACGAGACAAATCTGGAGTCGTAGTGTTCTAAGCGAAGATAAAAACACTACTGGTTAAAATGTTTGGAGTGAACATATGTCCATCACTTACTTGACTGCTTCAAAAAGAATACACGAGTTTTTGTCTCGCCTGCGTAGCAAAAAGCGAGACATAGGCGCCGCTTTTCCGATGGCGGCGACGGCGGCGGCGGCGGCTGCGGCGGCGTCAACATCAAAACTTAACCTAAGGTTAAGTTTTTGAATTGTTAATATAATTTTGAAAGTATAAGGTCCTATTAAATGAAACTTGGACTAAAGGGTTATCAAGTATCCCCAATCATGTGAGGAAAATTTCAGGTCACAAAGTCAAGGTCAAAGGTCATTTCAGGTCAACAAACTTAGACTATGTTGTGGCATCATCATCAAAAACTTAACCTGAGGTTAAGTTTTTGAATTTGTAATATAATTTTGAAAGTATAAGTTCTTATTCAATGAAACTTAGACTAAAGGGTTATCAAGTATCCCCAATCATGTGAAAAATTTCAGCCCACTAGATCAAGGTCAAAGGTCATTTCATGTCAACAAACTTAACTATGTTGTGGCATCAGGCTAAGATTTTTTTAATTGTTATCATAATTTTGAAAGTATACATTCCTATTCCATGTAACTTGAACATAAGGGTTATCAAGTATCACCAATCATGTTATTAGTCTTTTAGGTGACAAAGTAAAGGTCAAATGTCATTTCAGGTCTGGAAACTTAGACTTTGTTGTGGCATCAACATCAAGATTTTGAAATTTTAGCATAATTTCAAAAGTGTTTGTTCAAATTCCATGAAACTTGTACCCAAGGGCTATCAAGTATCACAAATCATGTGACACAAATTCCAGGTCACAAAGTCAAGGTCAAAGGTCATTTTAGGTCAGTAGACTTGGATTATGTTCTCAAAATTTAATATGAGAATTAATAAATAAATTGTTGTTATTTTTTCATATTTCATGAAAGTAAATATTCGAATCATTCGAGTACTTTCCCATGAATATTCTAATAGTAATTTTAGTATTCGATCCCAGGCCTAGTATGTACATGATCAGTTACAGCTAGGTGACAATATTGATGTTTGGATAATATATATTGGAGTATATCTCATAATAATGTTCTCATTATGCTAATGAGACGTGATGTGATGTAGATGGGCTCTACCTTCCAATTGTTTTTACACAAAGTGCTGAAAAATCCTCTTTTCTTAAAAAGTTTATTAGATAACTTTATTTGTAAATTACTGACAAGCATTGAAACATTTATAGTCTTACCCATACACTAAATCTCATTATATTGTATTCTTATGATACAGTAAATAATTATTCTGATGATTCATAATCAATATTCACTTCAAAATGCTTATTATATTCAGAGGATTTCATTTTTCGGGGGTCTGCAAATGGGCCACCCTGCCTATACAAATAATGTCCCAACCTCAATTTTTCATCATATCGAATTGCGTAATGCCGAATTGCGTAATGCAGGCGAGACCGCCGAGAGCGTTTCACTTGTTTATTTAAAAAGGGACGTATTGAACGCTTTTTATTTGGGGATGGGGTGGGGGTTGAAAACCAAAGCCGTATGCCAAACATCCGGAGAGAATTTGAAATAAAAATGAATATAAAAACTTTTTTTGAAAGTTCTTACTGACAAAGTTTCTGCGAAAAAATATTAAAATCTGTACAGGAGTTTTCTTGTGATGAAATTATTGGCAAGCTATTGGCTTCCTATATGTCCTCACCCCGCCCTTTAGTGACGCCGGCACTGATGAAAGAGAGGAAGAAAAAAAAAACATAAGTGCCCCCAGTATATTTGACTGTATGAATGCTAATAACATGATCTGAGAATGACAAGCGTTCTGAGCCACTTTCGGTTATCGATTGGCAATTATATTCGAAATCACGTTTTACTTAGCTTTCTATGACCAATTCGGGAAGTACTTGTAAAAAAAGTTTGCTCAAGTTTCCGTTTCATTGCTCTAGTTTAATAGAGCTTCTGAATATCAATAACCAATTTGTGACTTGTTTAGCTTAGATTTGTCCATTTGTTATTTATCATCTCTTTAGGCAGACAACGAGAAAAATTTAGCTAGCACCATGATGGCTTTTAACGACGGTCTATTTCGTCTAATGTTCGTGATATGTTGTCTTCTCTTACCCTTGACATTACAGACGTTAAAAATAGATTCTTTACTGACCCCTTCAACATTCGATCGGAAAAGCTTGGGATGTGAACTGAATATTGAGCTAAAGACAGCTTCTTGCGGGAACAGGGGACTTAATTCGGTTCCTCAAAACCTTTCTGAAGATATTCTGCGCTTTGACTTGTTTCGAAACAACATCACCTCTCTCTTGAGCTGGTCGTTTAAGCGATATCCTCAGATCACTAGTTTGGACCTTTCTCGAAATAACATCAAGGCGATAGAACGGACGGCTTTACACCCCCTCAAGGATCTGATGTACCTAGATATATCCTTCAACCCACATCTTGTGCTTCCAGGAACAGGCCTTCTTAGGTGGGCTAGAAATCTTTCCACTCTGAACTTGCAGTCCTCGAACTTGCAATCGCTCCCACACGACATTCTTAAATGGAGCCCACGGTTGGAATTAGTGCAACTTTACCGCAATCACCTCCAAATCGTCAATGTCAGGTCTTGCGGTACATCCGAGACTGTTGCTTTGTCAGACAACCAAATTGAACATATTAATGCAGACGCTTTCGATTTCGTGTGTCACGTTGGTAATTTAGACCTACTAGGTAACCCTATCCTGTCTGTTGACCCGGATGTAGTCGCGTCATTGCATGTCCGTACATTGTTTATTGGAGACTATCCCTTGACGTTTGAATTTTTCCGAGACTTGTTCTCCGGAATTTTGCACTCTGAAATAAAAGAAATTCTGATAATCAATGCTTCTATTGCTACCTTTCCGGACAATTTCTTTGACCCACTGCGTGATTGGCCAATCCATATTCTTGAATTCTCATACATGTATAACGAAGTGAATGTTTTGTATCCGTTTGTCTTCTCGAATTTAACTAGAGTCTATAAACTGTCATTCGACAATGATTATATAACCAGGATCGAACCGGACTACTTTGAGGGTATGCTGGACTTAAGAATTCTGAGAGTGGAGTATTGCCAGTTAAAAGATATCAACACTGACAGTCACACTTGGACTGTAGATTTAGTCGAACTGCACTTACCTGGCAATTCCTTGATAGAAATTAATCCATGTACATTTCTCGGTCTAAGGAATTTGACCTTCTTAGACCTGTATTCCAACGAACGCCTTGCTACCTTTAAACTAAACTCTTCATCGGGACTTGATAAGCTCCAAGCCATCAATATATCTGAATGCGATGTATTTCGATTGCGACTGGACGCCCCCGCTTTAAAATGGCTTTCCATGAACAAAGTGTATTCCCCCTGGAGCCCTTTAGCACCCGGAGAATCTTTCGAAAAACAAGATCTCTTGTGAGTTTGGATTTGATTAATTCGATGCTTGAGGCCTCAAATCTTTGGGATGCCACGGTGAATATATCTATTTTTGATAGATTGTTTAACCTTACAACCTTGGATCTGAGTGAGAATCCTTATCTTGGAAAGGGCTTACCTCCTTTCATATTCAGAGAGCTGTCCGCTTTGCAAGAAATGAGTATAGAGTATTGCGATATTTCACAACTTCACCACCTAACTTTCCTGGGGTTGGTATCGCTTCAGAAGCTTAGTTTAAGAGGAAACAACATTCAACAACTTCATCAGGATATACTTCAAGGGTTGGTGCAAGTCAGAAGCATGAACCTTCAAGGAAACTTCCTATCGTATCTCGATGAAGCTATATTTTCAAACAATGCAAATCTTACAACTCTGTCATTAGCAAATAACAAATTGACCAGTCTCAACCAAAGCACTTTTCAACCAATCAAACCCTCCCTTTTTTCTATCGATCTTTCAATCAACCCAATCAATTGCAACTGTGATTTAAAGTGGCTCCTTGATTGGCTAAGTGGCCCTATACACCTGGTCAATCAAGAAGAGACTATCTGTTCGTTAGCATCTTTAGATTCCGTTGGGGAGAAACCTTTGCTTGATTTTGATCCCAATGAACTATGTGGGCTCAACATTGTTCTCTTTTGTGTGCTTTCACTCGCCGTCATTTGCTTCTTGGTCGTTGTTGGATTCGTTTATCACAATCGATGGCAGTTAAGGTTCAAACTCTATCTCTTGAAACTGGCGGCCCTCGGGTATAACGAGATGCGGGATGCTCGAAACCACAACGACTATGAGTTTGACATGAACATCATCTTCTACGACGACGATGAACATTGGATTCGCGAGCAGCTCCAGCCGGCTTTTGAAGAACAGCTCCCGCAGTTCGAGAGGAACGTGTTTGGTGATGAGGACCTTGTTCTAGGAATGCACTACTTGGATTCCGTTGACTACGTGGTTAGCAGGAGTTACAAGACTGTCATAGTGCTAAGCAGAGCCGCCGTTCGCGATCGCTGGTTCATGCTCAAGTTCCGCATTGCAATGGACCATGTCAGTGACACCCAGACTGAATTCGTTGTGGCGGTCTTCCTCGAAGACATCCCAGACGATGAGATACCGTTCCTGGCGAGGTTGTATCTCAGTGATGGCAGACCTTATCTTCACTGGCCAAATGACGAAAGAGGACAAGAATATTTCTGGAATGAATTAGTGAAAAGTTTGACCATTAATCTAAGGACCAACGATTTGATTCCGAATGAGTAAAACGGACATCGTAAAGCATTATGATGTCACCCCTTCGTAATTTTTCTACGCCGTTTTATTGGTTCTTCTTCTATTTCTTTTTCTACTTTTTTAAAAGTTTGCATACAGTTTTATCTAGCGTTGACACATTATCGCTTTAGTTAATATTGTTATGCAGACATGTTAGTATCAACTAGCAAGATAATGTTTCATACGTGTAAATTATGAGGCGGCCTATCCTAAAGACCTAGGCAAAGATCGAGATAGACTAAGTTCTCATTGATGCATACATAAATTGAGATATCGATGATACCAGTTCTTTGTTTTTGTTGTTGTTGGTAACATGTCGTTTTTTCGAAGGTTCCTTATCCCGAAAATCACATATAACCCTGTACTATGTTTTGAATTACGAGCACTCGAAATTTTTAACCCTTTTTCATTTTCGAAATTATGAAACTTCAGAGTAATGCATCAAATCTTCGGAATAATGAACCAATAATTATTTTCGGAATTATCGACCCCCCCCCCGGTATGAGAGATTGGTTTTCCGGAATTACTAGCTTTTGGAACCTTCGCAAAATCGAGTAAACCCCGTTGTCTTTTAGGTTTCCTTTTAAATTGATTCGTGTCGATTTCATTCTGTTGTTTTCAACGTTTGAAAATCCTACTATAATTATCTCCCTCCTATTTAGTTTTAAAAGGATTTGGATAGTTACGTTTGATTGAGTTTCTGTTTTATTTGATATGATATACCTATGATTCACCTATATTCTGTTGTTTTCCAATGGTTATTAATTTTTGTATGTCTTCTCTCATTCAGCTTTGACAGGGTTTTTCCAGTTACGTTTTATTGAGCTTCTGTTTCTTAATTGATATGTTTCAGTTATATTTTGCTGCTTTTCAACGGTTTTTAAACTGAAATATATCTGTTCTCATTTGACTTTGGCCAATTTGTGGTAAAAAACTTGCCCAACCCCAAAAATTGGAAACAAAAGGGTTTTCAACGATTTCCATTAGTGTTACACATCAGGAAAACTACACTAAAATCTAAGAAAATCGGACACCCGAAAAGAGGTAATATTCAAAATGGCGTCCAAGATGGCCGCCAATACTTTAAATGAGCCATCAATCATGATATGCTCCTCAAAAAAGTTCTGCAATTCATGTTTGAGCGTTGATAACTCTCTTGTTACTATATTATCATACTTGACGTAGGTATAATTGAAGAGCCTGTTTATTCCCCTTTACAATAATGCCCCATTTGTAATGAATATGTTATCATGGACTGTGCAGTACACATGGATATGGGCCAAGCCAAAAGTGATATACTGCAAAAATTAATTGTTATTCCTTCAAAACACAATCCATCCTCCGAACAAATGTAGAATTCATCATCTGAACAAGGCTTTGGAGGACGTGGCTATAAACGAAACTATTGTACTAGGATCTTACATCATTGAGGTATATTTTGTCACTTGGAAGGTCTATTTCAGTCCATTGATGTGAGTGCCTAGAGGTCACAATTTATTTTAGTAAGGAGTCACTGGAAAAAAATTGGGATTCTCTTCTTAAACGTCCTATTTTCATATTTTTTCAAATGCAATTGCTTGGGATTTTGACTGGCTCCTGTTTGTCTAATTATTTGTTCTCATGCTTTTTGTTCTACAAGACACTCATGGACAGATCCCCTGCATTTGTATACATCAAAGCATCAATGATACTTGATTGTACTAGCCAATGGCTGTGCTATGCCTTGGAGCAGATCAAATATGAGATGAATGATGCTTTCAATCATGTTCATTTTTTCGTTTAACTTGCAAAAGTACGTGACACCGAATTGCGAAATGTCTTAGAATTGCCACAATATCACGTCAAATAATGCAATTGGTGTGTCCTATTTACATGTAGCCTTTTACATGTGTATGTAAGTGTAATGTATCCTTAAATTCTTCATAACAGTCTTGCTACATGAACAAATTTGTCACTAATCTATTTCATCAACTCATTTATGTTGAAAGATTTATAGCATAGTTTTATTAATTTATTTACAAGTATCCTTCTTTGATTATAACTTTAACAATGCATGTATCGGTAGCATTAGTCTCACAGTGTACAGTGTGAGTACAACAATGTGAGATCAGCATGTAAAATGGTAAAATCAGTGTAATGTTATAACAGAATTTTCGCTCTGATACTTGCAGTGTGTTTAATATGTACGTATATAATGGTATGGGTGTACTGTTTTAATTTGTAAGAGTTACAGACCTAACAATTGTACTCTCTTGACTGCGGATGTTTGTGTTAAAGTGAGGAAATACATCAATTTGTATTGGCTTTCAGCTGTCTACCAGTTGTGCTTTCGATTTCATTTTTATTATCTTTTAACGAAACTATTTGTTCAATACAATTTGCAAGTGTGAAAATGATTATAGAGACTTATATGTAAATGCTTGCAATTAAGTCATTTTCTTGTATACCATAGTTGCTTTTATATTGATATTGGAAATAACAGTGGCAGGTGACAAATTTGTTATTTTTGTATATTTAAATGATTTGTGAACATTTGCTTTTAGTACAACCTGCTTAAAGGTTTGTTCTAATATGATACAAACTGGTAAACCGTCGCAAAAAACCCTGTCACATTTGTGTGTGTGTTCACTGAGCTTTGTGCTATAAGATGAGAAATGTGATGTGTATTACACTTTAAGTCATCGTTAAAGAAAAAGACCCTGATATCTGAATGAGGCCTCATCATCATCAAAAGTGATCTGTCAGTTTATGACAGGTTTAGTGACTCAAACAGAATTCTACATCAAGTGTCTCTCCAAGTACATCGGTCTTTAGCCATCCGTTTCAGCATTTCATATCCTGTTGATCCACATTCTGTGATTAAATCATCTAGAAAACATTTACGAGGACTTCCCCTCATCTTCTTTCCATGTAGACGACCTTCTAGGATTCTGATCATCAAGCCGTCATCATGCCGCATTATGTGTCCAAGCCATTTCTTCTGTCTCTTTCTAATCGTTTGAAGCAGCACCCGCTTTTCTTGAGCTCGATGTAACACCTCTTCATTTGAAACTCTGTCCCTCCAAGACACACCTAGTAATTTACGCCAGCACCACATTTCGACCGCCTCCAATCGCTGAATGTCCTTCCTGGCGAGTGTCCACGTCTCTGCTCCATACAACAGTACACTCCATACTAGAGACTTCACAAGATGCTTTCTCAATCTAAGGCCTCATATTCATCTGAAACAAGCGCGTATGCATTTTGATTATTTGTGATGCTTACATGTATGTGGGTCTTGCAGATTAAAAGTATTTATGTAGCATGGGAAACAATACATTGTCAAGGGAGAAATTTTGGTCATGGATTTATTTTTCACCCATTCCATGCCATTGCATTTCAACACGGATACCGTTTAAAATGTTTTTTTCTTTTACAGCATGCCTCTGTATGAATTGCATGTATTGAAGTGGTACATGTATGTGGTGATGACTGAGTACAATTTCATGATCCTGCAGTTTGAGTAACTAAAGAAAAATGATATGATAATTTCCACACTTTAGGATAGTTGGATTTGGACTCTTGTACTTAATGGAAAAGGGGAGAGGGTTTCTTTGGTTACATTAGGGGACCATTCATTTCAAATCACTGGGCACATTAGGGGTTAGTTCAATAAGAGCATACAGTCAATTTTGTGGCCAACTCTATTAGGAGGCAACTGTTGTGAGGTTTAGTCTTCTCTTTAAGAGCAAATGTATGTTGTAGAACCTGTCTATAAGGACCACCTTGTCTACAGTTGCCATTGTAGCGGGGTGGGGGCGGGCGGGTGGGGGATTCCAGCGGTATTTTTTTGACAGTTTGGGCTGGAGGAAGAAAATTAAGAATTTTGTGCTCGGTCCAGATGACTTCATCAAAAAAAGTTTGGATGATATCAAGAACAGATTTTGAAAAGACAAAGAAATATTTTTAAAGGTGTAGTATATCGTTATTGGCATTGTAAGGGTGGTTTTGAGACAAAATGGCGAACTGTATGTTAGGACAAATAATTTTTTTTTTCAAAGAAAGAATCAGACTAATGCTGAATATGGCACAGTGACTTAGATATAACGTCTGGCTTACCCGAGCTTAACCTGTAGATGTTTTTGTTTTGTTTTGTTTTGCTTTGTTTTGTGTGACATTCAGATACAAAGCAAATGATACAGAGAGCACCATATAAGAGGTGACAGGAATGAACTCATTTAGGAAAAAAAAATCTCTTCCAAATGGCTAAATTGATATCCTTTTCTCTCAATGATGCATTCTTTCAATTAGATATGTCTTCAAAGCAATACTGTTTATATGGATAATGCAGCTCATAGATTGCCAATTTGAAGATTGATGATTATTTTGATATAGCTATTCTACTTTTTAAACCGCATTTCATACTGCACTGTAAATGGACTCTATTTTTGCAGCTATTTTTGCTCCTGTATCAGCAAAAAGTGATCCTTATAACCCATTTACTACTCAATACTCTCATTGCCATTGTTTTTAATAAAGGAGCCCAATGATTCCATAGGCAATGCGTTCACTGTTGTATCTGGACTACTGGAGTATGGGTACGAAAAAAGTAATTGAGATTGAAAATTTCTGATGTAAAAGACATTAAAGGGATCCGGTAACTTTGTCTCAGATTCTAAAACAAAATCTTGGATTTAGCTCATGCTGCCATGATACTTATAAACCTTTAGGTCAGTCAGAAACCCCATGACTTTTACAAGCCGATCGCCTGTCTGATTATCAAGATATTTATGATTCAAAATCGAAACCAAATTTTGCTTTTTCCTAACGGTTTTCAAACACTACAGTCTATTGGGGAAAACGAGTATGGTAAAACCTGTCACTCAAAGATTTTTACTTTTTTGAGGCACTTCTTGATCATTTTGAAGCGCGATATTTTTAAGGCTTCAATATTACACCATATCACCGACACTGATAACACATAGGGCCATGCATCTCAGATTTAACATTGTTAAACGATGCCTTTAAAGCACTTTTTTCTTACCTGGAATGAAAATTCTTGAACTTTGAAGAATATGTGTTAAAGGTGTTTTAGCATGTGACAGGCATTTTTTGCTGTATTTAATTCTCATCTTTCACGAGTTATGTTAGGATATATTTCTTAAGAAGTTAGTTTAGTGGTAGATATTTAGTTATATATGATATGATGAAAATTACTTAAAGATACACACAAAAATTTGGGTTCAACTTTTTATTTTTTTTGCACATTGCAAGTTAGCATGTTTATAGATTATATAATATAGCTACTATTTAGAATGACATAAAAGAGTTATGAAGAAAGTATATGGATACCTAAATACGTTTTGTATTTGAAAATGAAGTTTTATTTGTATTTTTCTATTTGTGTGTCCCATTGATATGCTGCTTTATGTTGCTCCAAAGGCCAATTATATGATTATAGCCAGAAGTGTTTAACTATCTGGCTCTTTATCATACACTAACAAATGCCTACTTAAAATAGATTTACATTTGTATGTTATCACAAGGGTAGTGGAATAAAAAATGATCCCCTATTTAGATACCTTCAAGAACATTTCCTACAAAATATTACCCCTTTTTGCCTAAAAACAGGTATAATTTGTGCTCTAATTATTACCGTATTTTGGGCTTATCGAGTTTAAATTCTCAATAAAAAAACCCTTTTTTGGTATTAAAACAAAATGGAGAATCCCCTGTTTTTCCAAATCGGCGAGCGCTTATATTTGCCGAAATGTACCCCTCTTTTGAAAACATCATCATGCGTTTACACAGCGAATATAAAGTGACACCAACCGAGAGAAGGTAATCTGAATTTTGATCTGGCGACAATTGCTCTTGAAATGATTTTTTATCTTTGATAAAGGGTTAGGGTAAAGGTTATGTGTTTGGTCCAGGGTTGAAGTTAAGAATTTGGTTAGTGTAGGTAATCGACGACTGTGAAGAATTGTCTCAGAACTGGGGCAGGATGAAACTTGACATTTTTATGCCTCCGCCAACCGAAGGTGGTGCCATAGGCATTAGTTTGCATCGCCATATGGAGACAAGTGATCAGATTTTAGAATTGTAATGTCAAATGTCAAAGGTTGTACAGATCAATTTACATGTTTTTATATAGGCTTTTTGTTCTCATCATATATCAAGAGTAATTCAAGCCATAATCTTAACTGAATTTAGGCGGAGGCATATTGAGACGCAGTCGCATTTGTCTTGTTTGATTATTCGAATTAATGAATCCTCAAAAATAATTAATTACATGAACACATTTTAGGATACCGTCCCTTATGTGCAAGATACTATGCGTGAGGCAGCAATTCCCCACGCAATTGGTGTATTTTGGGGACTTTTTACTCACAAGAAATTTGTCAAAGTATGACTTTATAGAACGAAATAAAATTCCATTTCAAGATGAATGCTGTCTTTGGCTTTGTCGCTTCTCTTAGAAAACTTCCTTGTAAGATGTGATTGTTTGAGTTTTTAATAGCGTGTTAGATAAGTGATGAAACTAAGGATGTTTCATGCGTAAATTACAGATGTCAAAGATGTGATGTGGAATAAAGGAAAAAGTATACCTGTATTATGCAGGTATTATTTGTATATTATATTCATGATGATGGTGATTTCGTCCAGAAAATCCTTTTTAAATAGATATTTGAATACCCACATCTTTCGTTATGCACGGTATCGACAATTACCATGCATGTTCAAAAGTGAAATTTGCTCAAGTGAAATATGAGATAATGATATTTATTTCAATCTGTATTTTCATGAATAGAAAACATGAATGTTGTGATCAGATGGCAAATTAGTATAATTTCTTGAAACATACCAACTCAATTGTTAAATTGGACGCATTGTTGACAATTTTAGAATATGGGATGTTTAAAAATAAGTTTTGCTGCCACCCCGCCCCAGTACAGTTCACGTGCATTTTGATTTGAATGTTTGAGCCCATAATTATCCCGTGTAGTCTTGGTAACCATGTATCTCACAAATCAAACAGTCAAATTTCTTTCTATTTATTTATCAGTATATTTCATCATGAAGTCCACGGTCACTACCGTGCCACCAGTTGCTCTAAAAAACGAGAAAAAAATATAGTGTTACTGAGACAGTATGATTTTTTTTTCGATCAATATAATGGATATGTAAAATACATAACATACAAGATAAGGAAAAATATTAAGAACAATCTTGATGAAATCTACTAATTTGCATCCTTTACAGTTGAGTACATGAACACGTCCTTGTGTAAATGTTATTTGACTTACTCTCGAAAAGGAAACATAAAAGTAAAATAAGTCGATAAGAACTTTGCACTTGGATTTACAATGGTTGTACTAACCGCAAAGAGGCAGTGGCTGGCGGGTCTGGTATTTTATTGGGGGGTCGGATGAGTAACCCAAAGGCGAGAACAATCGGGAGTGGCAGTGTTCTAAGTGAAAAAACAAACACTACTGGTTAAAATGTTTGGAGATAAACATAGGTCCATCACTCTAACTTTTGACTGTTTCAGAAACAATACACGAGTTTATTTTAAAAAAGAGGACGTTTTGAACACTTTTCATTTTGGGGTGGGGGTTAAAAACCAAAGCTGTTTGCCTAAAATCCGGAGAGAATTTGAAATAACAACGAATATAAATACGTTTTTTTAAAGTTCTTACTTACAAAAGTTTCTGCCAAAATATTATAATCTGTAAAGGAGTTTTATTGTGATTAAATTATTGGCAATCCTACATGTCCCCACCCCGCCTTAAATTGACGCCGGCACTGATGAAAAAGAGAGAATAAAATGCTCCCAATATATTTTATAAATTGACTGTATGAATGCTTCTAACATTATTTAAAATTGGCAAACAGTTTTTAGCCACTTTCGGTTACATTTGGCAATTATATTCGAAATCACGTTTTAATCAGCTTTCTATAACCTATTTGGAAAGTACATGTAAACATTGCTCAAGTTTCCATTTCATTGCTCTTTTTTAAAAGAGCTTTCTGAATACCAATAACAAATTTGTGACTCGTTAGCTTAGCTTTGTTCATTTGTTATCTATCATCTCTTTAGGCATACAACGAGAGGAAATTTAGCTAGCACCATGATGGCTTGTAACGAGTGTCTGTTTCGTCTCCCGTTCTTGATATGTTGTCTTCTTTTACCCTTGACATTACAGACATTAACAAGAGATTCTTTACTGACCCCTTCAACATTTGATCGGGAAAGCTTGGGATGTGAACTGAATATTGAGCTTAAGAAAGCTTCTTGCGGGAACAGGGGACTTAATTTGGTTCCTCAAAACCTTTCTAATGATATCCTGCGTTTTGACTTGTTACGAAACAACATCACATCTCTCTTGAGCTGGTCGTTTAAGCGCTATCCTCTGATCACTAGTTTGGACCTTTCTCGAAATGACATCAGGGAGATAGAACGGACCGCTTTACATCCCCTCAAGGATCTGATGTTCCTAGATATATCCCTTAACCCACTCCTTGTTCTTTCAGGAACAGGCCTTCTTAGATGGGCTAGAAAACTTTCCACTCTGAGGTTGCACTCCTCGAACTTGCACTCGCTTCCAAACGACATCCTAAAATGGAGCCCACGATTGGAACTCGTGCACCTTGACCGCAATCACCTCAAAGTCGTCAATGTCAGGTCTTGCGGTACATCTGAGTTTGTTAATTTGTCATACAACCAAATTGAACATATTAATGCAGACGCTTTCGATTTGGTGTGTCACGTTGGTCATTTAGACCTTCTAGGTAACCCTATCCAGTCGGTTGACCCGGATGTAATAACATCATTACAAGTCCGTACATTGCTTATTGGAGACTATCCCGTGACATTTGAATCTTTCCGAGACTTGTTCTCTGGAATTTCGCACTCTGAAATAAAAGAAATTCTGATAATTAATGCCTCTATTGCTGCCTTTCCGGACAATTTCTTTGATCCACTGCGAGATTGGCCTATCCATATTCTTGAATTCACATACATGTATGACGAAGTGAATGTTCTGTATCCGTTTGTCTTCTCGAATTTAACAAGAGTCTATGAACTGTCATTCGGCAATGATTATATAACCAGGATCGAACCGGCCTACGTTGAGGGTATGCTGGACTTGAGCGTTCTAAGAGTGGAATATTGCCAGCTAAAAGATATCAACACTGAAAGTCACACTTGGACTGTAGATTTAGTCGAACTGCACTTAGCTGGTAATTCTTTGACAGAAATTAATCCATATACATTTCTCGGTCTAAGGAATTTGACCTTCTTAGACCTGTATTTCAATGAACTCCTTGTTACCTTTAAACTAAACTCTTTTTCGGGACTCGATAAGCTCAAAGCCCTCAATATTTCAGAATGCTTTGTCTTTCGATGGCAACTGGGCGCCCCCGCTTTAAAATGGCTTTCCATGAACAATGTGTATCTGCACTGGAACCCTTTGGAACCTGGAGAATCTTTCAAAGAGACAAGATCTCTTGTGAGTTTAGATTTGATTGATTCGGTGCTTCATGTCTCTAATCTTTGGGATGCTACGGTGAATATATCTATTTTCGATAGATTGTTTAACCTTACAACCTTGGATCTGAGTGAGAATCCTTCTCTTGGAAAGGGCTTTCCTCCTTTCATCTTCAGACAGCTGTCCGCTTTGCAAGAACTGATTATAGAGTTCTGCGATATTTCAAACCTTCACCACCTAACTTTCCTGGGTTTGGTATCGCTCCAGAAGCTTAGTTTAAGAGGAAACAACGTTCACCAACTTCATCAGGATTTATTTCAAGGGTTGGTGCAAGTCAGAAGCTTGGACCTACAAGGAAACTTCCTGTCGTATCTCGATGATGCTATATTTTCAAACAATGCAAAACTTACAACTCTATCATTAGCAAATAACAAATTGACCAGTCTCAACCAAAGCACTTTCCAACCAATCAAACCCTCTCTTTCCTCTATCGATCTTTCAATCAACCCAATCAATTGCAACTGTGATTTAAAGTGGCTTCTGGATTGGCTAAGTGGCCGTATACACCTGGTTAATAATGATGAGACTATCTGTTCGTTAGCATCTTTAGATTCCGTTGGGGAGAAACCTTTCCTTGATTTTGATCCCAATGAACTATGTGGGCTCAACATTGTTCTCTTTTGTATGCTTTCACTCGCCGCCATTTGCTTCTTGGTCGTTGTTGGATTCGTTTATCACAATCGATGGCAGTTAAGGTTCAAACTCTATCTCTTGAAACTGGCGGTCCTCGGGTACAAAGATATACGGGACGCTCGAGACCACAACGACTACGAGTTTGACTTGAACATCATCTTCTATGATGACGATGAACATTGGATTCGCGAACAGCTCCGGCCGGCTTTTGAAGAACGGCTCCCGCAGTTCCAGAGGTACGTGTTTGGCGATGAGGACCTTGTTCTTGGAATGCACTACTTGGATTCCGTTGACTACGTGGTTAGCAGGAGTTACAAGACTGTCATAGTGCTCAGCAGAGCCGCCGTTCGCGATCGTTGGTTCATGCTCAAGTTCCGCATCGCAATGGACCACGTGAGTGACACCCAGACCGAATTCGTTGTGGTGGTCTTCTTCGAAGACATCCCAGACGATGAAATACCGTTCCTGGCGAGGTTGTATCTCAGTGATGGCAGACCTTATATTCACTGGCCAAATGACGATAGAGGACACGAATATTTCTGGGGTGAATTAGTAAAAAGTTTGACCATCAATCTACGGACCAACGATTTGACTCCGAATGAGTAAGAACATAAATCGCAAAGCATTATGATCTCAGTTGTGGCAGATCTTTTCTTCACTGGCCGAATAACGACAGAGGACAATAATATATCTGGATTGAATTAGTAAAAAGTTTGACCATTAATCTCAGGACCAACCATTTGATTCCGAATAAGTAGAACGGACATCGTAAAGCATGTTTAATAGTAGCAAGATAATGTTTCTTCTGTGTA
The DNA here is from genome assembly GCA_037976565.1 of Mesocentrotus franciscanus. Classification (NCBI taxonomy): domain Eukaryota; kingdom Metazoa; phylum Echinodermata; class Echinoidea; order Camarodonta; family Strongylocentrotidae; genus Mesocentrotus; species Mesocentrotus franciscanus. The sequence goes on along the minus strand of CP137677.1, from coordinate 23,679,661 downwards.
AATTATGAGTAGACCTAGCCTAAAGACCAAGGCAAAGATCGAGATTACTTCTCTTTGATGCATACATGAAATTGAGAGATCGATGATACATGCTCAGTTCTTTGCTCAGTAATGTTTTATTGGTTACATGTCGTTTTCCGAAGGTTCGAAATTCTGAAAATCAAAAATAACTCTGTACTGTGTTCGAGATTACAACAACAAAAAAAAAAAATCGAAATTATGAACCCTTTTTCATTTTCAAAATTATGAATCTTATTACATTTTCAGAATTACGAAACTTCAGAGTAATGCATCAAATGTTCGGAATAATGAACCAATCATTATTTTCGAAATTATCTACCCCCTGTATGAGAGATTGGTATTCCGGAATTATTAACTTTTGGAACCTTCGCAAAATCGAGTAACCCCCGTTGTCTTTTAGGTTTCCTTTTTAATTGATTCGTGTCACTTTCATTCTGTTGTTTTCACCGTTTGATAATCCCATTATAATTTTCTACTCTCTCATTTAGTTGTGAAAGGATTGGTTTAGTTACGTTTCATTGAGGTTCTGTTTTTAATAGATATGTTTCAGTGATATTTTGTTGCTTTTCAACGGTGGTTAAATTCAATTATATGTGCTCTCATTTTAGTCTGGCAAATTTGTGGTAAAGAACTTCCCAAATCCCCAAAATGGCAACAAGAGGTTTTTCAACGTTTTTCCGGTAGTGTTACACATCAGGAAGAATATACTAAAATTTAAGAAAATCTGTCCTCCGAAAAGAGATGATATTCAAAATGGCGTCCAAGATGGCCGCCAATACTTTAAACGAGCCATCAATCATGATATGCTCCTCAAAAAAAGTTCTGCAATGCATGTTCGAGCGTTGATATCTCCTTTAAAAAAAAACTAAATTATCATACTTGACGTTGGTTTTATAATTGGAAAGCCATTTGTAATGAATATGTAATCATGGACTGTGCAGTACATATGAATATTGGGCCAAGTCAAAAGTGATATGCTGCAAAATGCATTGTTATTCCTTCACAACACAATCCATCCTCCGAACAATGAAGAATTCATCATCTGAACAAGGCTTGGAGACCGTGGCTATAAATGAAACTGTTGTACTGGGTTTGGAGTAGGATTACTAAATCCGTGTGGTATATTTCGTCACTTGGAAGGTCTATTTCTGTCCATTGCTGTGAGTGCTTAGAGGTCACAAGTTTTTTTTAGTGAGGAGTCATTAGAAATTTGGAATTCTCTTGTTGAACGTCCTAATTTCATAGTTTTCAAATGCAGTTGCTTGGGAATTTGACTTGCTCCTGTGTGTCTAATTATTTGTTCAAATGCTTTTTGTTCTACAAGACATTCATGGACTGATCCATTGTATCTGTTTACATCAAAACATCAAGGACACTTGATTGTATAGCCAATGGCTGTGATATGGCTTGGAGCAGATCAAATATGAGATGAATGACGCTTTCATTCATGTTCATTGTTTCGTTTAACTTGCTAAAGTACGTGACACCGAATTGCCAAATGTCTAGAGTTGCCATAATATCACGTCAAATAATGCAATGGATGTGTCTTATTCACATGTAGCCTTTTACAAGCATTTCGTCAAACAATATGATCTTCATGTATGTGTGTGTGTGATATATCTTCTTGATGACAATCTTGCTAAAAGGAAAAATTGTCACCAATCGATTGCATCAACTCATTTATGTTCAAAGATTTATATCATATTTTAAAATAATTATTTACAAGTATATTTCTTTGATTATTTATAACCTTTAACATGCATGTAGCTGTAGCATTAGTCTCACAGTGTACAGTATGGTTGTTTACAATAATGAGATCAGCTTGTAAGATGGAACAAAGCAGTGTAATATTATAATTCTACTTCCACTATGTACTTATAAATTGATACAGGCTATATATTTCTTTTTGCTTTTTGAGATAAAGATTTACATTTTTCATTGAAAAATTAGGTTTTTCTTTATTTCAAGACAAATTTTTCGCTTTGTTACTTGCAGTGTTTTTAATATGTACTTTTAGAATGGTATGTGTGTACTGTTTTAATGTGTACGTTTCACAGACTTAACAATTGTACCCTCTTGACTGTCGATGTTTACGTTAAAATAAGGAAATGGTTCAATCTTTCATTGCTCTGAGCTATCTACCAGTTGTGCTTTTGATTTCATTGTTATCATCTTTTAACAAAACCTTTTCATCAAGGCAATTTGTCAGTGACTTTTATCTAAAGGCTTGCAAATAATTTACTTCCTTGTATACCATAGTTGCTTTCATATTAATTGGGTAATAAGCGTTGCATTTGACAAACTTTTTTATATTTTTTCATTTTTAGTGATTTGTAAACATTTTGTTGTTGTTGTTGAGGTTAATTGCGTTTCCATCGTCATTGGATGATTTTGGCCAGGCAGTGTGAGAGGACGTAGTTACTGGTCCTCTCTTAGTACTTATGCTCTGTTGGATCGACGATAGCCTAGTGGCGTTGTGTTTATGAAATTAACAATGTCAGTAAATTGTTAGTATATAGTTATTTTCTGTATTGTTATGCAGCTTGTTATTTTAAAGAATAAATTAGGAAGGAAGGGATGAAGTGGTTAAATATTAGTTGCGATCAGTTCATTACGTTAGGACGTTAGTTTAAAGCCTCTCTCCGTATAATGAAGCAATTTGTACAATTTATATAATGAAGCAATTTATACCGGGGATAGTACCACTGTCACTAATAGATAATATAGCGAAACGTAATTAATACTCTATTTTTATAGCTGAGCATCACAGTTCGTTGTACCTTCCACTGCCTTTTAAAAAAGCTACCACCTTTCCTATATATTCCTCGTTTCCTAGTAAATGACCTAGATTTGGATTTTTGGTCTTTAGTGCTCTGTACATTCTCCTTTTTGTCTTTCATATTTTAGGCATGATAATAAAAAGTGCTCAATTGTTTCTATCGTCTGGCATTCTACACATAGTCCAGTATCGTGTTTTCTAATTAGATATTTATAGTAATTCAGGTTACATTTACCAAGTCTGAATTGGTGAATTAATCTTCCATCCTTTCGGTTCAAACCTTTGATTTTAAAAACATTATTTACATTTTTATTGATGCTATACAAGTGTCTTCCTTTCTCTGCTTTATCCCAGAGGCTTTGCCACATGGATTTGTAGTAAATGTCTGTTTCTCTTATGAACTCACTTTTGCTTTGGTTTACTATGATATCTGTGTGTTGTTTTTCGAAGCTTGTTTTGCCAACAAGTTAGCTCGTTCGTTTCCTGCTAGGCCGCAGTGGGCTTGTACCCATTCAAGGTTTACATCAATCCCGAAGGAGTTTATAGCCAGTAATTTTTCGTATATCTCAACTATTATGCTGGATTTTTTCACATTCTTGATGGCTTCTAAAGCTGAGACTGAATCTGTTAAAATCACAACTGCAATTGGATGATATTCATCTATCCATTCAAGTGCCATTAATATAGCTACCAGTTCTGCTCTCATGATGGATATATTAGATGTTTTAAAGCATTTACGTAAGCTTAGTTTTGGGATATAGTAAGCTGCTCCCGTATACCCTTCCTGTTGTTTTGAAGCGTCTGTATAGATTCTTAAATAGTAATTCCATTTTTTCTTAATGACCTCTACCGCATAATTTTTGATTCTATTGATGGAGAAAACTTCTTAGAAACAAAATCCTTTATTTCTGTTTTAGTACAACCTGTTTAAAGGTTTGTTTAGATATGATACATACCACCTGTCACGTTTTTTTCAACGTATAAATTAATGGCAACTGCAGACAGCAAAGGTCCTACGCTATTCACTAAGCTCTCTGTTATAGGATAATAAATGTGATGTGTATTACACTTTACGTCATCTTTAAAATAATACAACCTGATATCTGAATGAGGCCTAATAATCACCTGAAACAAGTCGGAGATGTATTTTGATTAATTGTTATGTTTATGTGGTTCATGCAGATTAACAGTATCTATGTAGCATGGGAAACCATATGTTTTAAAGGGAGAAATTTTGGTCATGGATTTGTTTTTCACCCATTCCATGCCATTTCAACACATATACCGTTAAAAAGGGTTTCTTCTTTTACTGCATGCCTCTGTATGAATTGCATGTAGTGAAGTGGTACATGTATGTGGTGATGATTGGGTACAATTTTATAATCCTGCAAATTTGAGTAACTAAAAAAATGATATGATAATCCCCACCTTTACGATAGTTGGATTTGGACTATTGTACTTTATGGAAAGGGAGAGGGATTCTTTGGTTACATTTGGGGACCGTTCCTTTCAAATCAATAGGAACATTAAGGGTTAATTGAAGGAGAGCTTACAGTCAATTTTGTGGCCAACTCTATTAGGAGGCACCTTTGCCCTGTGGTGTGGTTTACTCTTCTCTTTAAGAGAAAATGTATGTTGCAGAACCTGTCTATAAGGACCACCTTGTCTACAGTTGCCATTGTAGCGGGGGTTCCAGTGGCATTTGTAGAGAGTTTGGACTGGAGGAAGAAAAATTAAGAATTTTGTGCTCGGTGCAGATGACTTCATCAAAAGGATGTTATTTAGAACAGATATTGAAAAGACAATGACATATTTAAAAAGGTGTAGTATATCGTGATCGACATTCTTATAATTGTTTTGAGACTCAATGGCTAACTGTATTTTATGACAAATTGTTTTCTTTTCAAAGAAAGAAACAGAGTTATGCTGAATGTGGAATAGTGACTTAAATATCACGTCTGGCTTACCTGAGCTTAACATGTAGAATGCTTTGTTTTGTTTTGTGTGACAATCAGATAGAAAGCAAATGTTACAGAGAGCACCATAGATGTGACAGGATTGAAGTCATTTAGGAAATAAATTTCTCTTCAAAATGGTTACATTGATATTTTTTTCTCTCAATAATGCATTATTTGAACAAGATATGTCTTCAAAGTAATACTGTTTATATGGATAATGCAGCTCATAGATTGCCAATTTGAAGATTGATGATTATTTTTGTATAGCTATTCTAATTTTTAAACTGCATTTCATACTGAACTGTAAATGGACTCTACTTTTGCAGCTTTTTTTGCTCCTGTATCAGCAAAAGGTGATTCGTATAACCCATTTACTACTGAATTCTCTCATTCCAATTGTTTTTAATAAAGGAGCCCCACGATTCCATAGGTAATGAGTTAAGTGTTGTATCTGGATTGCTAGAGTATGGGTACAAAAATAGTAATTGAGATTCAAAAGTTCTGATGTAAAAGACATTAGTGCACTTTTTTCTTGCCTAGAATGAAAATTATTGAACTTTGAAAAAAAAGGTGTTTCAGCATGTGACAGGCAATTTTTGCGGTATTTTATTCTCATCTTTCACGAGTTATGTAGATAAGATATATTTTTTTAAGATTTTAGTTTAGTGGTAGATATTTAATGATACACACATAGATTTGGGTTTAACGTTTGGCAACTACGTCTTTGCACATTGCTAGTTAGCATGAAGTTTTAGATTATATAATATAACTACTATTATAATGTTAAAAACTCTGTTAATCTTGTACTTCTTATTAATTATTCAATGCTGAAAAAATAAAACCTGTACTCAGATCAAACATAATTCATTGTTTATGTGGCCGTTGTTATTATCTTGTGTGTGTAGAGAAAGGTAGAACCGAAATGGATAGACATAGCTGTCAACCATTTCTATTTTGGAGGAATGATTCCTATTTTTGTGCCTTCAAGCTACTGTTAAACCCTGAATTCCTCTCTTTTCTGAAATATTCTGTGGGAAAGTATCTAAAATAGAATGTATTCCTAATGCTGCCTTTAGAGATTCCTATTTTTTGCTGTGAAAGGTAGAACAGAAACGGACAAGCATAGCTGTCAACGATGTCTATTCAATGATTCCTATTTTTTGGCCTTCAAGCTACTGTTTTGAACCCTGAATTCCTCTCTTTTTCTGAAATATTCTGTGGGAAAGTATCTAAAATAGAATGTATTCCTAGTTTTGCATTAGGAGATTCCTAATTTTTGCCGTGAAAGGTAGAACAGAAAGGGACAAGCATAGCTGTCAACCATTTCTTTTTTGGAGGAATGATTCCTATTTTTGGGCCTTCAAGCTACTGTTTTGAACCCTACATTCCTCTCTTTTTCTTAAATATTCTGTGTAAGAAGTATACAAATAGACTATATTCCTAATTTTGCATTGAGAGATTCCTAATATTTGCTGTGAAAGGTAGAACAGAAAGGGACAAATGGCAGGAGCTCGGTGGTAACAGTTCATATTCAAAAGGGTAGTGGAGTTGAAGATTACCCCGATTTAGATAACTTCAAGAAAATTTTCAACAATTTATGCCCTCTTTTTGCCTAAAAACAGGTGTAAAATGTGATCGGAATATTGTTCTTTCTTGGTCTTATCCAGTTCAAATTCGCAAAAGCACCGTATGTTTTTTGCGAATTAAAAAAAAAATTGAGATTCCTTTTTTCTTCAAATCGGCGAGCGCCTATATTTTTGAAAGTTACCCCTTTTTGAAGAACACCATCATGCATACACAAAGAAGTGACACCGACCGAGACGAGGCGATCCGAATTTAGATCTGGCGACCATTGCTCAGGAAATGATTTTGTCTTTAATATAGGGTAAAGGTTATGTCTTTGGACCTGGCAGTGAAAGTGGAAGTTAAGGATTTGGTTAGTGTAGGTACTCGACGACTGTGAAGAATTGTCTTAGAACTAGGGCAGGATGAGACTTGATATTTGTTTGCCTCCGCCCACCAAAGGTGGTGCTGGAGGCATTATGGTTTTAGGTTGTCTAAAGTATTTTAACTGTGAGCTTAAACTTGTAACTAGTTTGCATCGTCATAGGGAGACAAGTGATCAGATTTTAGGATTGTAATGTCAAAGATCAAAGGTTTTAAAGATCAATTGACATGTTTTGTCAGGCTTTTTAATATCATCATATACCTAGAGTAATTCAAGCCATGATTTTAACTGAATTTAGGCGGATGCATATTGGAGACGCAGTCGCATTTTTCTTGTTTGATTATTTGAATTAATGAACCCCCAACAATGATTAATTACGTGAACAAATTTTAAGACACTGTCCCTTATGTGCAAGATACTATTATATATATATATATATATATCTGTAAAGCGCTTTGAGAGGGCCTTCGGTCCTGAAAAGCGCTATATAAGAACTAGCTATTATTATTATTATTATGCATGAGGAAGCATCCCCCGCGAAATTGGTGTATTTTGGGATCTGTGTACTCACAGGAAATTTGTCAAAGTATGACTTTATAGTACACAAAATATTTCCATAGCGTATTAGATATTAAAGTCATGAAACTAAGCACGTTTCATGCATAATTAAAGATGTGATGTGGAATAAAGGAAAAAGTATACCTGTATCATGCACGTATGATTTGTATATTATATTTATGATGATAATGGTTTCGTCCGAAAAAAGAAAATCCGTTTTAAATACATGATATTTGAATACCTACATCTTTCCTTATGGACGGTTTCGATTTTTACCATGTTCAAAAGTGAAAGTCGATTTAGTGAAATATGACATAAGGATATTTATTACAATCTGTATTTTCATGAATAGAAGACATGAATGTTGTGATCAGATGGCAAGTCAGTATAAATACTTGAAACATAGCAAATAGTAATCAATTTGTCATAAAAAAGACAAAAGCATATTAGTTATCAAGGTAAATATTCGAAGAGTATTAACGATTTTTTTGAAAGACTTTCATCTTTCACGTTCACTAGATTCTTTTTCCTACATTGCTGATTGAACATTTTTGGTCATATTTCATCCCAAATGAATGAAATATTTTTTTCATATTTCATCCCAACTCAATTGTTAAATTAGACGTGTTAAAGGTACTATGTCCCACTTGCAGCCAACATCACATTCTGTAGAACTTTGCAGGAATTATGAACATGTCAAGTATGTCCTATCTGTAAAATGTAAACGTTAGCAGTGTCCTAATATTCAAATTATGCAAGGAAAACCGTTTACTTTCTAGACTTCACTGTCAGACACTATTGAGTGACTGACTGACTTCTTTGTTTCTTTGGTAATAACAAACATAAAATGAGATGTAAAGGGTACATGAGCATTTGTCTACATCAATAACCCAATTCTTGTAATGGCCAAAATTAAACTGATTGATTCTTTGCGCAGCACAAAACGTACGACCATTCGGTAGCGGGGTCTGAAATTAGACTATTACTTTAGTGATTGCAATCACTAAAGTCGATTCGACAACTAATGGTCGTTATTTTCCCACTTAAAGAAATTTTCAAGCCCTTTCGTTTTGAGGGAAGTTCTAAATTAGTATTATCTTTCAAATGCCGTTGGAATTTAACCTTTTCATTTTTACCTTTAAGACAACTTTAGAATTAGGGATGTTCGAACAAACTACCTCTTATGACTGCTTCAAAAAAACAATACACGAGTTTTTATAAGTTTTTTTATGGAAGTTATGAGCACTTTTCTTTGGCCGTATGCCATGAATCTAGAGAAAAGATTTTCAAAAAGATTTTCAAAAAACGAAATTGTATTATACATGTATATTACTATCTGATGACAGAGACAACAAGAACAAGTGACACCCCAAGTAACTTTTATCAGTTAATGCTTCTAACATTATGGCATAGCGTTCTGAGCCACTTTTGGTTATCGTTTGGCAATTATATTCGAAATCACGTTTTACTTAGCTTTCTATGACCAAATCAGGAAATACTTGTTAACATTACTCAAGTTTCTAATTCATTGCTTTCTTTTTAAAGAGTTTCCTGAATAGCAATAACAAATTTGTGTCTCGTTAGCTTTTTGTTCATTTGTTATCAATTATCTCCGTTGGCAGACAACGAGAATAAATTTAGCTAGCACCATGACGGCTTTTAACGGCGGTCTCCCGTTCTTGATATTTTGTCTTCTTTACCCTTGACATTACAGACGTTAAGAAGAGATTCTTTACTGACCCCTTCAACATTTGATCGGGAAAGCTTAGGATGTGAACTGAATATTGAGCAAAAACAGCTTCTTGCGGGAACAGGGGACTTACATCGGTTCCTCAAAACCTTCCCGAAGATATTCTGCGTTTTGACTTGTTCCGAAACAAAATCACCTCTCTCTTGAGCTGGTCGTTTAATCGATATCCTCTGATCACTCATTTGGACATTTCTCGTAATGACATCAGGGTGATAGAACGGACCGCTTTACATCCTCTCAAGGATTTGATGTACCTAGATATATCCTTCAACCCACATCTTGTGCTTCCAGAAACAGGCCTTCTTAGATGGGCTAGAAAACTTTCCACTCTGAACTTGCAATCCTCGAACTTGCAATCGCTCCCAAACGACATTCTAAAATGGAGCCCACGATTAGAATCCGTGAACCTTCACCGCAATCACCTCCAGGTCGTCAATGTCAGGTCTTGCGGTACATCTGAGTATGTTAATTTGTCAGGAAACCAAATTGAACATATTAATGCAGACGCTTTTGATTTGGTGTGTCACGTCGGTTATTTAGACCTACAAGGTAACCCAATCCGGTCGGTAGACCCGGATGTAGTCGCATCATTACAAGTCCGTACATTGCTTATTGGAAACTATCTCACGACATTTGATTCTTTCCGAGACTTGTTCTCCGGAATTTCGCACTCTGAAATAAAAGAAATTCTGATATATAGTCCCTCTATTCATGCCTTTCCGAACAATTTTTTCGATCCACTGCGTGATTGTCCTATCAATATGCTAGAATTCTCATACATGACTTATAGCGATGTGAATTTTCTGTATCCTTTTGTCTTTTCGAATTTGACCCGAGTCTATGAACTTTCATTCTTCAAAGATTCTTTAATTAGGATCGAACCGGCCTACTTTGAGGGTATGCTGGACTTGAGAGTTCTAAGAGTGGAATATTGCAGGTTAAAAGATATCAACACTGATAATCACACTTGGACTGTAGATTTAGTCGAACTGCACTTAGCTGGCAATTATTTGACAGAAATTACTCCATATACATTTCTAGGTCTAGGGAATTTGACCTTCTTAGACCTGTATTCCAACAAACGCCTTGCTACCTTTAAACTAAACTCTTTATCGGGACTTGATAAGCTCCAAGTCATCAATATATCTAAATGCGCTGTCTTCCGATGGCGACTGGACGTCCCCGCTTTGAAATGGCTTTCCATGAACAATGTGTATTCCCCCCGGAGCATTTTGGTACCTGGAGAATCTTTCAAAGAGACAAGATCTCTTGTGAGTTTAGATTTAATTGCTTCGTTGCTTTTTTACTCTAATCTTTGGGATGCCACGGTGAATATATCTATTTTCGATAGATTGTTTGACCTTACAACCTTGGATCTGAGTTATAATCAATATCTTAGAATGGACGGCTTTCCTCCTTTCATCTTCAGACAGCTGTCCGCTTTGCAAGAACTGAGTATAGAGTACTGCTTTATTGAACACTTTCACCCCCTCACTTTCCTGGGGTTGATATCGCTCGAGAAGCTTAGTTTAAGAGGAAACAACATTCACCAACTTCATCAGGATTTACTTCAAGGGTTGGTGCAAGTCAGAAGCATAAACCTTCAAGGAAACTTCCTATCGTATCTCAATGAAGCTATATTTTCAAACAATGCAAAACGTACAATTCTATCATTAGGAAATAACGAATTGACCAGTCTCAACCAAAGCACTTTCCAACGAATCAAACCCTCCTTTTCTTCTATCGATCTTTCAAAGAACCCAATCAATTGCAACTGTGATTTAAAGTGGCTTCTTGATTGGCTAAGTGGCCCTGTACATCTGGTTAATAAAGATGAGACTATCTGTTCGTTAGCATCTTTAGATGCCGTTAGGGAGAAACCTTTGCTTGAATTTGATCCCAACAAACTATGTGGGCTCAACATTGTTCTCTTTTGTGTGGTTTCACTCGCAGCCATTTGCTTCGTGGTCGTTGTCGGATTCGTTTATCACAATCGATGGCAGTTAAGGTTCAAACTCTATCTCTTGAAGCTTGCGGCCTTCGGGAAAAAGAGATACAGGACGCTCGAGACCACAACGACTACGAGTTTGACTTGAACATCATCTTCTACGACGACGATGAACATTGGATTCGTGAAAAGCTCCAGCCAGCTTTTGTAGAACGGCTCCCGCAATTGGAGAGGAACGTGTTTGGCGATGAGGACCTTGTTCTAGGAATGCACTACTTGGATTCCGTTGACTACGTGGTTAGCAGGAGTTACAAGACTGTCATAGTGCTCAGCAGAGCCGCCGTTCGCGATCGCATGTTCATGCTCCAGTTCCGCATTGCAATGGACCACTTGAGTGACACCCAGACTGAATTCGTTGTTGTGGTCTTCCTCGAAGACATCCCCGAAGGCGAGATACCGTTCCTGGCGAGGTTGTATATCAGTGATGGCAGACCTTATCTTCACTGGCCGAATGACGAAAGAGGACAAGAATATTTCTGGAATGAATTAGTCAAAAGTTTGACCATTAATCTAAGGACCAACGATTTGATTCCAAATGAGTAGAACGGACATCGTAAAGCATTATGATCGATGATGCAGATATTGTTACCTCTTCGTATTTTTTCTACGCTGTTTCATTGTTTGTTCTATTTTCCTTTTTTTTTTGTTTTTTACATACAGTTTAATCTAGCGTTTTACAATTCATCACTTTAGTTATCATTATTAGTCAGACATGTTAGTAGCAAGATAATGTTTCTTATGTGTAAATTATGAGAAGGCCTAGCCTAAAGACCAAAGCAATGATCGAAATTGACTTTCCTATCCTAGATGTATACATCAAATTGAGAGATCGATGATACATGCTCAGTTCTTTGCTCAATTATGTTTTATTGGTTATATATCGTTTTCCAAAGGTTCGAAATTCTGAAAATCAAATATAACCTTGTTTCGTGTTCGGAATTACGAACCCTTTGTCATTTTCCAAAATTACGAATCTTATTTTATTTTCGGAATTATGGAACTTCGGAGTAAAGCATCGAATGTTCAGGATAATGAACCCTATTTTATTTTCGAAATTATGAACCCCCGGTCCGGTATAAGAAATTTCTATTTCAGAATTTTCAACTTTTGGAACCTTCGCAAAAATGAGTAACCCCCGTTTTCGTTAAGGTTTCCTTTTTTAATTGATTCGCTTCACTTTTATTCTGTTGTTTTCAACGTTTGATAATCCTATTATAATTATCTCCTATCTCATTTAGTTTTGAAAGGATTTGTTTAGTTACGTTTCATTGAGATTCTCTATTTACTTGATATGTTTCAGTTATATTTTGTTGCTTTTGAACGTTTGTTAAACTTATTAAATCTGCTCTTATTTTAATCGGGCAGATTTGTGGAAAAAACCACCCAAACCCTAAAACTTGTAACAAAAGTTTTTTTCAACGTTTTCCGTTAGTGTGTTACACGTCAGGAACAACATACTAACATCTAAGAAAATCGGACCCCCGAAAAGGAGCAATTTTTAGAATGGCTTCCGATTTATCGTTACAAACTCTTCTAAAAAAGTTTTGCAATTCATGTTTTAGCGTTGATATCTCTCTTGCTACTATATAATCATACTTGACGTTGGTATAATTAAAAGCTCTTTATTCCCCTTTACAATAATGCCCCATTTGTAATGAATATGTTATCATGGACAGTGCAGTACACATGTATATGGGCCAAGTCAAAAGTGATATGCTGCAAAATTAATTGTTATTCCTTCAAAACACAATCCATCCTCCGAACAAATGAAGAATTCATCATCTGGACAAGGCTTTGGGGGGCGTGGCTATAAATGAAACTGTTGTACTGGGTTTGGAATAGGATTACTACATCCTTGGGTATATTTTGTCACTTGGAAGGTCTATTTCTGTACATTGTTGTGAGTGCTTAATAGAGGTCACAGGTTTTTTTTTTAGTGAGGAGTCATTAGAAATGTGGAATTCTCTTGTTAAACGTCCTAATTTCATAGTTTTCAAATGCAGTTGCTTTGGAATTTGACTTGCTCCTGTGTGTCTAATTATTTGTTCAAACGCTTTTTGTTCTATAAGACATTCATGGACTGATCCAATGTATTTGTATGCCTGAAAGTATCAAGGATACTTGATTGTACTAGCCAATGGCTGTGCTAAGCTTTGGAGCAGATCAAATATGAAATGAATGAAGCTTTCAATCATGTTCATTGTTTCGTTTAACATACTAAAGTACGTGACACCGAATTGCCAAATGTCTTAGAGTTGCCATAATATCCCGTCAAATAATGCAATGGATGTGTCATATTCAAATGTAGCCTTTTACAAGCATTTCGTCAAACAATATGATCTTCATGTGTGTATGATGTATCTTCCTGATGATAATCTTGCTAAAAGAAAAAAATTGTCATTTATCGATTTCATCAACTCATTTATGTTCAAAGATTGATATCATATTTAAAAATAATTATTTACAAGTATATTTCTTTGATTATTTATAACTTTTAAAATGCATGTAGCTGTATCATTAGTCTCACAGTGTACAGTATCGGTGTTTACAATAATGAGATCAGCTTGTAAGATGGAACACATCAGTGTAATATTATATTCTACTTCCACTATGTACTTATAAATTGATACAGGCTATACATTTCTTTTTGCTTCTTGAGATAAAGATTTACAGTTTTCATTGGAAAATTATTTTTCATTATTTCAAGACAAATTTTTCGCTCTGTTACTTGCAGTGTGTTTAATATGTACTTATAGAATGGTATCTGTGTACTGTTTTAATTTGTACGTTTCACAGACTTAACAATTGTACCCTCTTGACTGTCGATGTTTATGTTAAAATGAGGAAATACTTCAATTTTGTTATTGCTCTCAGCTATCTACCAGTTGTGCTTTTGATTTCATTGTTATCATATTTTAACAAAACCTTTTCATCAAGGCAATTTGTCAGTGACTTTTATCTAAAGGCTTGCAAATAATTTACTTCCTTGTATACCATAGTTGCTTTCATATTGATAGGGTAATAAGCGTTGCATTTGACAAACTTTTTATATTTTTTCATTTTTAGTGATTTGTAAACATTTTGTTTTAGTACAACCTGTTTAAAGGTTTGTTTAGATATGATACATACCACCTGTCACGTTTTTTTCAACGTATAAATTAATGGCAACTGCAGACAGCAAAGGTCCTACGCTATTCACTAAGCTCTCTGTTATAGGATAATAAATGTGATGTGTATTACACTTTACGTCATCTTTAAAATAATACAACCTGATATCTGAATGAGGCCTAATAATCACCTGAAACAAGTCGGAGATGTATTTTGATTAATTGTTATGTTTATGTGGTTCATGCAGATTAACAGTATCTATGTAGCATGGGAAACCATATGTTTTAAAGGGAGAAATTTTGGTCATGGATTTATTTTTCACCCATTCCATGCCATTTCAACACATATACCGTTAAAAAGGGTTTCTTCTTTTACTGCATGCCTCTGTATGAATTGCATGTAGTGAAGTGGTACATGAATGTGGTGATGATTGGGTACAATTTTATAATCCTGCAAATTTGAGTAACTAAAGAAAAATGATATGATAATCCCCACCTTTTACGATAGTTGGATTTGGACTATTGGACTTTATGGAAAAGGGAGAGGGATTCTTTGGTTACATTTGGGGACCGTTCCTTTCAAATCAATAGGAACATTAAGGGTTAATTGAAGGAGAGCTTACAGTCAATTTTGTGGCCAACTCTATTAGGAGGCACCTTTGCCCTGTGGTGTGGTTTACTCTTCTCTTTAAGAGAAAATGTATGTTGCAGAACCTGTCTATAAGGACCACCTTGTCTACAGTTGCCATTGTAGTGGGGGGTTTCCAGTGGCATTTGTAGAGAGTTTGGACTGGAGGAAGAAAAATTAAGAATTTTGTGCTCGGTGCAGATGACTTCATTAAAAAAAGTTTGGATGTTATTTAGAACAGATATTGAAAAGACAATGACATATTTAAAAAGGTGTAGTATATCGTGATCGACATTCTTATAATGGTTTTGAGACTCAATGGCTAACTGTATTTTATGACAAATTGTTTTCTTTTCAAAGAAAGAAACAGAGTTATGCTGAATGTGGAATAGTGACTTATGCCTGGATTACATTTGCCCCGGGCGCCGTACGATAAATTAGTCTACGATTTTTCGTGCGATTTTAGGGGCATCGTAGGAGGCTACGGGCTACGATGTTTGGGTTTACATTATCTACGAGCATCGTGCCATTTCTTGTATTGGCCCTCGGGGGGGGGGGCCGGGACAAATCCGTACAGAGGCTGATCGGAGATTGTACGGAAATCGTGCAATTTCAATGCAGTAGCCGTGCAGTCTCCGCAGCCTCCGCACGGAAATCGTTCGGAGCCCGTGCAGCTTCCGTGCAAAGGTTGCGCGGAGAAGGCGCGGTGACCGTGCAGCCGCCGTGCCGTTTTTCAGCGTTTTTTGTGATTTTGTTGCACGATTTTGCTGCATGATCAACGCGAGTCCTCCGCGCGATGCCCGTGCAGGGATTGTGCAATGACACCTACGACATGTTTACGGACTACGGGCTTACGATTTTTCAAATTTGTTTAACTTCTCACGATACAAAATCGTAGAGGCCGTGGAGCCCGTGAATTCGTACGAAAATCTCACGGCCGCCTCCTGCCTCCGTACGGAGGCCGCACGGAAAAGGGGATACGGGCAGGATACGGGCTCCGTAGACTAATCGCAGGCCAAATGTAATCCAGGCATTAGATATCACGTCTGGCTTACCCGAGCTTAACATGTAGAATGCTTTGTTTTGTTTTGTGTGACAATCAGATAGAAAGCAAATGTTACAGAGAGCACCATAGATGTGACATGAATGAAGTCATTTAGGAAATAAATTTCTCTTCAAAATGGTTACATTGATATTTTTTTCTCTCAATGATGCATTCTTTGAACAAGATATGTCTTCAAAGCAATACTGTTTATATGGATAATGCAGCTCATAGATTGCCAATTTGAAGATTGATGATTATTTTTGTATAGCTATTCTACTTTTTAAACCGCATTTCATACTGCACTGTAAATGGACTCTACTTTTGCAGCTATTGTTGCTCCTCTATCAGCAAAAAGTGATCCTTATATTAAACCCATTTACTACTAAATTCTCTCCTTGCCATTGTTTTTAATAAAGGAGCCCCACAATTCCATAGGCAATGAGTTAACTGTTGTATCTGGACTACTGGAGTATGGGTACGACAAAAGTAATTGAGATTCAAAAGTTCTGATCTAAAAGACATTAATGCACTTTTTTCTTGCCTGGAATGAAAATGATTGAATTTTGAAGAATACGCCTTAAAGGTGTTTTTAGCATGTGACAGGCAATTTTTGCGGTATTTAATTCTCATCTTTCACGAGTTATTTTGTTAAGATATATGTTTTAAGAAGTTAGTTTAGTGGTAGATATTTAGTTACATATGATATGATGAAAATTACTAAAAGATACACACACAAATTTGGGTTCAAATTTTTTGTTGTTGCACATAGCAAGTTAGCATGAAGTTATAGATTATATAATATAGCTACTATTTAGAATGACATAAAAGAGTTAAGAAGAAAGTATATGGATACCTAAATACGTTTTGTATTTGAAATAATCCGAAAATGTAGTTTTATTCGTATTTTTCTATTTGTGTGTTCCAATAATATGCTGCTTTATGTTGCTCCAAAGGCCAATTATATGATTATAGCCAGAAGGGTGTTAACTATCTGGCTCTTGATCTTACACTAACAAATGCCTACTTAAAATAGATTTACATTTGTATGTTATCACAATTATGTATCACAAATAACACACTGTTTTATATGTGACCAGTCTCTTTCAATTCAATACTGAATATTTGTTATTAACTAATTATGGAAATATGCAACGTTGAATTATAGGACAGGGGAATGGTATTTTGTATAAATGTTCGAGTAATTTTACAATGTTTTATATATATAGAAAAATATGTATACCTTTCATACGTTGATCTTGTATAGATGATGCTATAAATGTAATTATTGATATCAAGACATGTTTTTTGTAAACCCGAGTCCCAAGTTTGTATGATCGTACACAAACTCTCATTTTATTTTTTTATTTTTGCTCGATTTTAAATGAAGCCATGTATGATAATGTTAAAACTCTGTAAATCTTCCACTTCATATTAATTATTCAATGCTGAAAATAAAAATTGTACTCAGATCAAACATAAATCTTTGTCTATGTGGCCGTTGTGATTATTTTATGGGTGTAGAGAAAGGTAGAACAGAAAGGGATAGACAAAGCTGTCAACCATTTCTATTTTGAAGGAATGATTCCTATTTTTTGGCCTTCAAGCTACTGTTTTGAACCCTACAATCCTCTCTTTTTCTGAAATATTCTGTGTAAAAAGTTTACAAAATAGACTGTATTCCTAGTTTTGCATTGAGAGATTCCTAATTTTTGCTGTGAAAGGTAGAACAGAAAGGGACAAGCATAGCTGTCAACTATTTCTATTTTGGAGGAATGATTCCTACTTTTTGGCCTTCAAGCTTCTGTTTTGAACCTTACATTCCTCTCTTTTTCTGAAATACTATGTGTGAAAAGTATACAAATAGACTGTTTTCCTAATTTCGCATTGAGAGATTCCTAATACTTGCTGTGAAAGGTAGAACAGAAATGGCCTGAAAACAGGAATAATATGGGCTCTTAATATTACCCTATTTTGGACTTATAGAGTTCAAATTCTGAAAAAGTACCCTCTATTAAAAAAAGAAAATTGAGAATCCTCTGTTTTTCAAATGGGCGAGCGCTTTTATATTTGCTGAAATCTACCCTTTTTTCGAGAAACACCATCATGCATACACAAAGCCAATATGAAGTGACACCAACCGAGTCGAGGTGATCCAAATTTTGATCTGGCGACCATTGTTCAGGAAATAATTTTGTCTTTGATATAGGGTTAGGTTCAGGTTAGCAATTGTGATTTTTGTCTTTGATAAAGGGTTAGGGTAAAGGTTATGTGTTTGGTCCATGGTTGAAGTTAAGAATTTGGTTAGTGTAGGTCAGGAGCGAATCCAGCCGGCGGCAAGGGAGGGGGCCTAAAAAGGGGCCCACTTCGTGGGAAAATTTGAAATTCGTGCCGGTCGATTTTACGGTCAGTGGGGGAATAAGCACAATTTTTTTTGGCACCCGAATTTTTTTCCACCGCCACACCCCCTTGGGCGCCAGGAGAAGTGAGCACAATTTTTTTGGGGGGCACCCGAATTTTTTTTTCCCTACGGCAAGGGTGATTTTTTCCCCACCGCCACCCCCCTTGGGCGCCAGGGGAGGGGGCCTATCTTCTTTTTTCAAAAAAGGGTGTTTTTTGCTAGGGGAGGGGGCCCTCGCCCCCTGGATCCGCCACTGGTGTAGGTAATCGACGACTGAAGAATTGTCTTGGAACTTGTCATGGGCAGGATGAGACTTGACATTTGTATGCCTCCGCCCACCGAAGGTGGTGTTGGAGGCAGTATGGTTTTGGTTGTCTCAACTATTTTAGCTGTGAGCTTTATGAAACTTATAACTAGTTTGCATCGCCATATAGGGAGACAAGGTATCACAATTTTGGATTGTCATGTCAAAGGTCAAAGGTTGTACAAATGAATTGACATGTTGTTATAGGCTTTTCAATAGAATTATTCAAGTCATGATCTTACAGTAACTGAATGTAGGCGGAGGCATATTGGAGACACAGTCGCATTTGTCTTGTTTGATTATTTGAATTAATGAATCCTCAAAAATAATCAATTACAAATTTTAGGACACTGTCCCTTATGTGCAAGATACGATGCATGAGGAAGCAATCCCCCACCAAATTGGTGGATTTGGGGACTTTACTCACAAGAAATTTGTCAAAGTACGACTTTATAGAACCAAAAAATATTTCCATTGCATCATTGGCTTTGTCGCTTGTATATGAGACAACTATTCCTTGTAAGATGTGATTGTTTGAGTTTTCAATAGCGTGTTAGATAAGTGATGAAACTAAGGATGTTTCATGCATAAATTAAAGATGTCAAAGATGTGATGTGGAATAAAGGAAAAGGTATACCTGTATCATGCACGTATGATTTGCATATCATATTGATGATGATGATTTCGTCCAGAAAATCATTTTTGAATATATGATATTTGAATACTTACATCTTTCATTAAAAGTTAAATTTTTATTTATTTATTTGTTTTAAATTAGTGAAATATGAGATAAAGATATTTATAAAAATCTGTATTAGAATTTGGGATGTTCGAACAAATTTCTGCCACCATGCCCCACTACATTTCCAGCGCATTTTGACGTGACTGTTTGAGCCCAAATTATCCCGTGAAGTTTTGGCATACACGCATTTCTCAAATCGAAAGGTCAGATTTATTCCAATTTAGGTATCACTATATTTCATCACTACTATGCCACCAATTGGTCTATTAAAAAGTTAAGAGAAAGTAAAAAATGTTACTGGGATTTTTGTCTTCAATCAATAAATATGCATGTGTAAAATACATTATCTACAAGAAGAGGAATTAAAAGTACAATGTGGATTTAATATATTAACTTGCATCATATACAGTGCTGTGCCTTTAAACAGAATCGTTCTCGTGTAAATATCACTTGGCTTCCTCTCAAAAAGGAAACGGAAATAAATATTTTCAAGGAGATAAACGACAGACAACGAGAAGAATTTAGCTAGCACCATGACGGCTTTTAACGACGGTCTCCCGTTTGTGATAATATGTTGTCTTGTTTTACCATTGACATTACAGACGTTAAGAAAAGATTCTTTACTGAACCCTTCAACATTTGAGCGAGAAAGCTTGGGATGTGAACTGAATATTGAGCTAAAGACAGCTTTTTGCGGGAATAGCGGACTTAACTCAGTTCCTCAAAACCTTTCTGATGATATTCTGCGTTTTGACTTGTTTCGAAACAACATCACCTCTCTCTTGAGCTTGTCGTTTAACTCTTTGCCCGCCACGTACACAATCCCCCCTGTGCCACATTGTTTTTAGGGTGCCACCTTAGGAGGGGTTCTGCATGGACTATGCTTATTTTTCTCGGAAAATGTCAATGTAAACAATGTCTGCGAAAGCGGTGCAATGAAGTGTGATGTGTATACAATGCGAAGCACGCGTTACTATTGTGTGTGTGTGCGTACAATAGAATTAAATGCGTTCCGTGTGTATTGTGAATGAAATGTGACTTGAGTCGAAGTTGGCAGCCCGCTGTATGTTCCGCTAGCCGAACGTAGCGGGCAAAGAGTTAAGCGATATCCTCTGATCACTAGTTTGGACCTTTCTCGAAATGACATCAGGGTGATAGAACGGACCGCTCTACATCCCCTAAAGGATCTGATGTACCTAGATATTTCCTTCAATCCACATCTCGTGCTTCCAGGTGCAGGCCTTCTTAGGTGGGCTAGAAAACTTTCCACTCTTAACTTAGTCTCCTCGAACTTGCAATCGCTCCCAAACGACATTCTAAAATGGAGCCCACGATTAGAATCCGTGCAACTTTACCGCAATCACCTCCAGGTCGTCAATGTCAGGTCTTGCGGTACATCCGAGTATGTTTCTTTGTCAGAAAACCAAATTGAACATATTAATGCAGACGCTTTCGATTTGGTGTGTCACATTGGTCAGTTAGACCTACTAGGTAACCCTATCCAGTCGGTTGACCCGGATGTAGTCGCATTATTACAAGTCCGTACATTGATTATTGGAGACTATCCTGTGACATTTGAATCTTTCCTAGACTTGTTCTCCGGAATTTCGCACTCTGAAATAAAAGAAATTGTGATAATTAATGCCTCTATTGCTGCCTTTCCGGACAATTTCTTTGATTCACTGCGTGATTGGCCTATCCATATTCTTGAATTCTCATATAACGAAGTGAATGTTCTGTATCCCTTTGTCTTCTCAAATTTGACGAAAGTCTATGAATTGTCATTCGGCAATGATTATATAAACAGGATCGAACCGAACTACTTTGAGGGTATGCTGGACTTGAGAGTTCTAAGAGTGGAATATAACCTGTTAAAAGATATCAACACTGGTAGTCACACTTGGACTGTGGATTTAATCGAACTGCACTTAGCTGGCAATTCTTTGACAGAAATTACTCCATATACATTTCTCGGTCTAAGGAATTTGACCTTCTTAGACCTGTATTTCAATAAACGTCTTGCCACCTTTAAACTAAACTCTTTATCGGGACTTGATAAGCTCCAAGCCATCAATATATCTGAATGCAATGTCTTCCGATGGCGACTGGACGCCCCTGCTTTAAAATGGCTTTCCATGAACAATATGAATTCCCACTTGAGCCCTTTGGTACCTGGAGAATCTTTCAAAAAGACAAGATCTCTTGTGAGTTTAGATTTGATTGATTCGGTGCTTCATGTCTCTAATCTTTGGGATGCCAGGGTGAATATATCTATTTTCGATGGATTGTTTAACCTTACAACCTTGGATCTGAGTGAGAATCATTATCTTCGAAAGGGCTTACCTCCTTTCATCTTCAGACAGCTGTTCGCTTTGCAAGAACTGAGTATAGAGTACTGCTATATTTCAAAACTTCACCACCTAACTTTCCTGGGTTTGGTATCGCTCCAGAAGCTTAGTTTAAGAGGAAACAACATTTACCAACTTCATCGGGATTCACTTCAAGGGTTGGTGCAAGTCAGAAGCGTGAACCTTCAAGGAAACCTCCTATCGTATCTTGATGAAGCTATATTTTCAAACAATGCAAAACTTACAACTCTATCTTTAGCAAATAACAAATTGACCAGTCTCAACAAAAGCACTTTCCAACCAATCAAACCCTCTCTTTCCTCTATCGATCTTTCAATCAACCCAATCAATTGCAACTGTGATTTAACGTGGCTTCGTGATTGGTTAAGTGACCCTATACACCTGCTTAATAAAGATGAGACTATCTGTTCTTTAGCATCTTTAGATTCCGTTGGGGAGAAACCTTTGCTTGATTTTGATCCCAATGATCTATGTGGGCTCAACATTGTTCTCTTTTGTGTGCTTTCACTGGCCGCCATTTGGTTCGTGGTCGTTGTCGGATTCATTTATCACAATCGATGGCAGTTAAGGTTCAAACTCTATCTCTTGAAACTGGCGGTCCTCGGGTACAACGAGCTACGGGACGCTCGAGACCACAACGACTACGAGTTTGACTTGAACATCATCTTCTACGACGACGATGAACATTGGATTCGCGAACAGCTCCGGCCGGCTTTTGAAGAACGGCTCCCGCAGTTCCAGAGAAACGTGTTTGGTGATGAGGACCTTGTTCTAGGAATGCACTACTTGGATTCCGTCGACTACGTGGTTAGCAGGAGTTACAAGACTGTTATAGTGCTCAGCAGAGCCGCCGTTCGCGATCGATGGTTCATGCTCAAGTTCCGCATTGCAATGGACCACGTTCCTGGCGAGGTTGTATCTCGGTGATGGCAGACCTTTTCTTCATTTGCAAGATGACGAAAGAGGAAAAGAATATTTCTGGAATGAATTAGTGAAAAGTTTGACCATTAATCTAAGGACCAACGATTTGATTCCGAATGAGTAGAACGTACATCATAAAGCATCATGATCGATGAAGCAGATATTGTCATCTCTTCGTAATTTTTGTACGCCATTTAATTGTTTCTTCTTGTTCTTGTTCTTTTTCTAATTTACATACAATTTAATCTAGCGTTTGACAAGTATTCACTTTAGCTACTATTGTTGTTTAGACATGGTTGTAGCAAGAAAATGGCCTAGCCTAAAGGCCAAGGCAAATATCGAGAAAGACTTACTTCTCATTGATACATACATGCAACTGAGAGATCGATGATACATGCTCAGTTCTTTGCTCAGTTATGTTTTGTTGGTTACATGTCGCTTTCTGAAGTGTTCTAATCCCGAAAAACAAATATAACCCTGTATCGTGTAAATTCATAGATTTCATAATTTCGGAACTGGAAAAAGGGTTCACAATAAAGCTAATGTTCGTAATTCTGAAAACGGACCGTGTCCGGATTTATGAACATTCGATATCATGAACCCTTTTACAGTTTCGAAATTTTGAAAGTCATTCCATTTTCGGAATTACGAAACTTCAGAGTAATGCATAAAATGTTCGGAAGAATTAACCCTATATTCTTTTCAGAACTATGACCCCTCGGTATGAGAGATTTGTATTCGGGAATTATTAACTTTTGGAACCTTCTTGAAAAAGGGGATCATCCCCGTTGTCTTTAACTTTTCCTTTTTAATAGATTCACTTGACTTTCATTCTGTTGTTTTCAACGTTTGATAATCCTATTATAATTATATCCTCTCTCATTTAGTTTTGAAAGGATTTGTGCAGTCTCGTTTTATTGAGGTTCTGTTTTTTTATTGATATGTTTCAGTTATATTTTGTTGCTTTTCAACTTTTTGCGTGTCAAACTGAATTATATCTGCTCTCCTTTTACTCTGGCAAATTTGAAGTAAAAAACTTCCCCAACCCCAACAATGGTAACAGAAGGTTTTCAACGTTTTCCGTTAGTGTTACACATCAGGAAAAATGTACTAAAATCTAAGAAAATTTGACCCCCGAAAAGGAGTAATTTTCAAAATGGCGTCCAAGATGGCCGCCAATACCTTAAAAGAGCCATCAATCGTTATAAACTCCTCTAAAAAAAGTTTTCCAATTCATGTTTTAGCGTTGATATCCCTCTTGTTACTATATTATCATACTTGAGGTTGGTATAATTAAAAAGCTCTTGTATTCCCCTTTACAATAATGCCCCATTTGTAATGAATATGTTATAATGGACTGTGCAGTACACAAGAAAATTGGGCCAAGTCAAAAGTGATATGCTGCAAAAATTAATTGTTATTCCTTCAAAACACAATCCATCCTTTAGTAATGTTAGTAATGTTTGATTTTCTTGGTAGTTTAAGTAATGTTAATTTGTTCAGTTATGTGATTAATATTTTATTTTCTTGGTAATTTAAGTAATGTTAATTCCATTAGTAATATTGATTTTTCTTGAAGTAATCTTGATTTGTGTACAGCGCTTTGAAACTTTTATGTCACAAGCGCTATATAAATTTTTCGTATTATTATTATTATCCTCCGAACAAATAAAGAATTCATCATCTGGACAAGGCTTTGGAGGGCGTGGCCATAAATGAAACTGTTGTACTGGGTTTGGATTAGGATTACTACATCCTTGAGGTATTTTTCCACTTGGAAAGTCTATTTCTGTCCATTGTTGTGAGTGCTTAGAGGTCACAAGATTTTTAAGTGAGGAGTCATTAGAAATCTGGAATTCTCTTGTTATTAACGTCCTAATATCATAGTTTTCCAATGCAGTTGCTTGGGAATTTGACCTGCTTCTGTGTGTCTAATTATTTGTTCAAACGCTTTTCGTTCTACAAGACATTCATGGACTGATCCATTGTATCTGTTTACATCAAAACATCAAGGACACTTGATTGTATAGCCAATGGCTGTGATATGGCTTGGAGCAGATCAAATATGAGATGAATGACGCTTTCATTCATGTTCATTGTTTCGTTTAACTTGCTAAAGTACGTGACACCGAATTGCCAAATGTCTAGAGTTGCCATAATATCACGTCAAATAATGCATGGATGTGTCTTATTCACATGTAGCCTTTTACAAGCATTTCGTCAAACAATATGATCTTCATGTATGTGTGTGTGTGTGATATATCTTCTTGATGACAATCTTGCTAAAAGGAAAAATTGTCACCAATCGATTGCATCAACTCATTTATGTTCAAAGATTTATATCATATTTTAAAATAATTATTTACAAGTATATTTCTTTGATTATTTATAACCTTTAACATGCATGTAGCTGTAGCATTAGTCTCACAGTGTACAGTATGGTTGTTTACAATAATGAGATCAGCTTGTAAGATGGAACAAAGCAGTGTAATATTATAATTCTACTTCCACTATGTACTTATAATTTGATACAGGCTATATATTTCTTTTGCTTTTTGAGATAAAGATTTACAGTTTTCATTGAAAAATTAGGTTTTTCTTTATTTCAAGACAAATTTTTCGCTTTGTTACTTGCAGTGTTTTTAATATGTACTTTTAGAATGGTATGTGTGTACTGTTTTAATGTGTACGTTTCACAGACTTAACAATTGTACCCTCTTGACTGTCGATGTTTACGTTAAAATAAGGAAATGGTTCAATTTTTCATTGCTCTGAGCTATCTACCAGTTGTGCTTTTGATTTCATTGTTATCATCTTTTAACAAAACCTTTTCATCAAGGCAATTTGTCAGTGACTTTTATCTAAAGGCTTGCAAATAATTTACTTCCTTGTATACCATAGTTGCTTTCATATTAATTGGGTAATAAGCGTTGCATTTGACAAACTTTTTTATATTTTTTCATTTTTAGTGATTTGTAAACATTTTGTTGTTGTTGTTGAGGTTAATTGCGTTTCCATCGTCATTGGATGATTTTGGCCAGGCAGTGTGAGAGGACGTAGTTACTGGTCCTCTCTTAGTACTTATGCTCTGTTGGATCGACGATAGCCTAGTGGCGTTGTGTTTATGAAATTAACAATGTCAGTAAATTGTTAGTATATAGTTATTTTCTGTATTGTTATGCAGCTTGTTATTTTAAAGAATAAATTAGGAAGGAAGGGATGAAGTGGTTAAATATTAGTTGCGATCAGTTCATTACGTTAGGACGTTAGTTTAAAGCCTCTCTCCGTATAATGAAGCAATTTGTACAATTTATATAATGAAGCAATTTATACCGGGGATAGTACCACTGTCACTAATAGATAATATAGCGAAACGTAATTAATACTCTATTTTTATAGCTGAGCATCACAGTTCGTTGTACCTTCCACTGCCTTTTAAAAAAGCTACCACCTTTCCTATATATTCCTCGTTTCCTAGTAAATGACCTAGATTTGGATTTTTGGTCTTTAGTGCTCTGTACATTCTCCTTCTTTGTCTTTCATATTTTAGGCATGATAATAAAAAGTGCTCAATTGTTTCTATCGTCTGGCATTCTACACATAGTCCAGTATCGTGTTTTCTAATTAGATATTTATAGTAATTCAGGTTACATTTACCAAGTCTGAATTGGTGAATTAATCTTCCATCCTTTCGGTTCAAACCTTTGATTTTAAAAACATTATTTACATTTTTATTGATGCTATACAAGTGTCTTCCTTTCTCTGCTTTATCCCAGAGGCTTTGCCACATGGATTTGTAGTAAATGTCTGTTTCTCTTATGAACTCACTTTTGCTTTGGTTTACTATGATATCTGTGTGTTGTTTTTCGAAGCTTGTTTTGCCAACAAGTTAGCTCGTTCGTTTCCTGCTAGGCCGCAGTGGGCTTGTACCCATTCAAGGTTTACATCAATCCCGAAGGAGTTTATAGCCAGTAATTTTTCGTATATCTCAACTATTATGCTGGATTTTTTCACATTCTTGATGGCTTCTAAAGCTGAGACTGAATCTGTTAAAATCACAACTGCAATTGGATGATATTCATCTATCCATTCAAGTGCCATTAATATAGCTACCAGTTCTGCTCTCATGATGGATATATTAGATGTTTTAAAGCATTTACGTAAGCTTAGTTTTG
This sequence comes from Mesocentrotus franciscanus, assembly GCA_037976565.1. Taxonomy (NCBI): domain Eukaryota; kingdom Metazoa; phylum Echinodermata; class Echinoidea; order Camarodonta; family Strongylocentrotidae; genus Mesocentrotus; species Mesocentrotus franciscanus. The sequence goes on along the minus strand of CP137677.1, from coordinate 23,652,950 downwards.
GGATATAGTAAGCTGCTCCCGTATACCCTTCCTGTTGTTTTGAAGCGTCTGTATAGATTCTTAAATAGTAATTCCATTTTTTCTTAATGACCTCTACCGCATAATTTTTGATTCTATTGATGGAGAAAACTTCTTAGAAACAAAATCCTTTATTTCTGTTTTAGTACAACCTGTTTAAAGGTTTGTTTAGATATGATACATACCACCTGTCACGTTTTTTTCAACGTATAAATTAATGGCAACTGCAGACAGCAAAGGTCCTACGCTATTCACTAAGCTCTCTGTTATAGGATAATAAATGTGATGTGTATTACACTTTACGTCATCTTTAAAATAATACAACCTGATATCTGAATGAGGCCTAATAATCACCTGAAACAAGTCGGAGATGTATTTTGATTAATTGTTATGTTTATGTGGTTCATGCAGATTAACAGTATCTATGTAGCATGGGAAACCATATGTTTTAAAGGGAGAAATTTTGGTCATGGATTTGTTTTTCACCCATTCCATGCCATTTCAACACATATACCGTTAAAAAGGGTTTCTTCTTTTACTGCATGCCTCTGTATGAATTGCATGTAGTGAAGTGGTACATGTATGTGGTGATGATTGGGTACAATTTTATAATCCTGCAAATTTGAGTAACTAAAAAAATGATATGATAATCCCCACCTTTTACGATAGTTGGATTTGGACTATTGTACTTTATGGAAAAGGGAGAGGGATTCTTTGGTTACATTTGGGGACCGTTCCTTTCAAATCAATAGGAACATTAAGGGTTAATTGAAGGAGAGCTTACAGTCAATTTTGTGGCCAACTCTATTAGGAGGCACCTTTGCCCTGTGGTGTGGTTTACTCTTCTCTTTAAGAGAAAATGTATGTTGCAGAACCTGTCTATAAGGACCACCTTGTCTACAGTTGCCATTGTAGCGGGGGGTCCAGTGGCATTTGTAGAGAGTTTGGACTGGAGGAAGAAAAATTAAGAATTTTGTGCTCGGTGCAGATGACTTCATCAAAAGGATGTTATTTAGAACAGATATTGAAAAGACAATGACATATTTAAAAAGGTGTAGTATATCGTGATCGACATTCTTATAATTGTTTTGAGACTCAATGGCTAACTGTATTTTATGACAAATTGTTTTCTTTTCAAAGAAAGAAACAGAGTTATGCTGAATGTGGAATAGTGACTTAAATATCACGTCTGGCTTACCTGAGCTTAACATGTAGAATGCTTTGTTTTGTTTTGTGTGACAATCAGATAGAAAGCAAATGTTACAGAGAGCACCATAGATGTGACAGGATTGAAGTCATTTAGGAAATAAATTTCTCTTCAAAATGGTTACATTGATATTTTTTTCTCTCAATAATGCATTATTTGAACAAGATATGTCTTCAAAGTAATACTGTTTATATGGATAATGCAGCTCATAGATTGCCAATTTGAAGATTGATGATTATTTTTGTATAGCTATTCTAATTTTTAAACTGCATTTCATACTGAACTGTAAATGGACTCTACTTTTGCAGCTTTTTTTGCTCCTGTATCAGCAAAAGGTGATTCGTATAACCCATTTACTACTGAATTCTCTCATTCCAATTGTTTTTAATAAAGGAGCCCCACGATTCCATAGGTAATGAGTTAAGTGTTGTATCTGGATTGCTAGAGTATGGGTACAAAAATAGTAATTGAGATTCAAAAGTTCTGATGTAAAAGACATTAGTGCACTTTTTCTTGCCTAGAATGAAAATTATTGAACTTTGAAAAATATGTCTGAAAGGTGTTTCAGCATGTGACAGGCAATTTTTGCGGTATTTTATTCTCATCTTTCACGAGTTATGTAGATAAGATATATTCTTTTAAGATTTTAGTTTAGTGGTAGATATTTAGTTACATATAATATGATGAAAATTATTTAATGATACACACATAGATTTGGGTTCAACGTTTGGCAACTACGTCTTTGCACATTGCTAGTTAGCATGAAGTTTTAGATTATATAATATAACTACTATTATAATGTTAAAAACTCTGTTAATCTTGTACTTCTTATTAATTATTCAATGCTGAAAAAATAAAACCTGTACTCAGATCAAACATAATTCATTGTTTATGTGGCCGTTGTTATTATCTTGTGTGTGTGTAGAGAAAGGTAGAACCGAAATGGATAGACATAGCTGTCAACCATTTCTATTTTGGAGGAATGATTCCTATTTTTGTGCCTTCAAGCTACTGTTAAACCCTGAATTCCTCTCTTTTTCTGAAATATTCTGTGGGAAAGTATCTAAAATAGAATGTATTCCTAATGCTGCCTTTAGAGATTCCTATTTTTTGCTGTGAAAGGTAGAACAGAAACGGACAAGCATAGCTGTCAACGATGTCTATTCAATGATTCCTATTTTTTGGCCTTCAAGCTACTGTTTTGAACCCTGAATTCCTCTCTTTTTCTGAAATATTCTGTGGGAAAGTATCTAAAATAGAATGTATTCCTAGTTTTGCATTAGGAGATTCCTAATTTTTGCCGTGAAAGGTAGAACAGAAAGGGACAAGCATAGCTGTCAACCATTTCTTTTTTGGAGGAATGATTCCTATTTTTGGGCCTTCAAGCTACTGTTTTGAACCCTACATTCCTCTCTTTTCTTAAATATTCTGTGTAAGAAGTATACAAATAGACTATATTCCTAATTTTGCATTGAGAGATTCCTAATATTTGCTGTGAAAGGTAGAACAGAAAGGGACAAATGGCAGGAGCTCGGTGGTAACAGTTCATATTCAAAAGGGTAGTGGAGTTGAAGATTACCCCGATTTAGATAACTTCAAGAAAATTTTCAACAATTTATGCCCTCTTTTTGCCTAAAAACAGGTGTAAAATGTGATCGGAATATTGTTCTTTCTTGGTCTTATCCAGTTCAAATTCGCAAAAGCACCGTATGTTTTTTGCGAATTAAAAAAAAAAAGAATTGAGATTCCTTTTTTTCTTCAAATCGGCGAGCGCCTATATTTTTTGAAAGTTACCCCTTTTTGAAGAACACCATCATGCATACACAAAGAAGTGACACCGACCGAGACGAGGCGATCCGAATTTAGATCTGGCGACCATTGCTCAGGAAATGATTTTGTCTTTAATATAGGGTAAAGGTTATGTCTTTGGACCTGGCAGTGAAAGTGGAAGTTAAGGATTTGGTTAGTGTAGGTACTCGACGACTGTGAAGAATTGTCTTAGAACTAGGGCAGGATGAGACTTGATATTTGTTTGCCTCCGCCCACCAAAGGTGGTGCTGGAGGCATTATGGTTTTAGGTTGTCTAAAGTATTTTAACTGTGAGCTTAAACTTGTAACTAGTTTGCATCGTCATAGGGAGACAAGTGATCAGATTTTAGGATTGTAATGTCAAAGATCAAAGGTTTTAAAGATCAATTGACATGTTTTGTCAGGCTTTTTAATATCATCATATACCTAGAGTAATTCAAGCCATGATTTTAACTGAATTTAGGCGGATGCATATTGGAGACGCAGTCGCATTTTTTCCTTGTTTGATTATTTGAATTAATGAACCCCCAACAATGATTAATTACGTGAACAAATTTTAAGACACTGTCCCTTATGTGCAAGATACTATTATATATATATATATATATATCTGTAAAGCGCTTTGAGAGGGCCTTCGGTCCTGAAAAGCGCTATATAAGAACTAGCTATTATTATTATTATTATGCATGAGGAAGCATCCCCCGCGAAATTGGTGTATTTTGGGATCTGTGTACTCACAGGAAATTTGTCAAAGTATGACTTTATAGTACACAAAATATTTCCATAGCGTATTAGATATTAAAGTCATGAAACTAAGCACGTTTCATGCATAATTAAAGATGTGATGTGGAATAAAGGAAAAAGTATACCTGTATCATGCACGTATGATTTGTATATTATATTTATGATGATAATGGTTTCGTCCGAAAAAAGAAAATCCGTTTTAAATACATGATATTTGAATACCTACATCTTTCCTTATGGACGGTTTCGATTTTTACCATGTTCAAAAGTGAAAGTCGATTTAGTGAAATATGACATAAGGATATTTATTACAATCTGTATTTTCATGAATAGAAGACATGAATGTTGTGATCAGATGGCAAGTCAGTATAAATACTTGAAACATAGCAAATAGTAATCAATTTGTCATAAAAAAGACAAAAGCATATTAGTTATCAAGGTAAATATTCGAAGAGTATTAACGATTTTTTGAAAGACTTTCATCTTTCACGTTCACTAGATTCTTTTTCCTACATTGCTGATTGAACATTTTTGGTCATATTTCATCCCAAATGAATGAAATATTTTTTTTCATATTTCATCCCAACTCAATTGTTAAATTAGACGTGTTAAAGGTACTATGTCCCACTTGCAGCCAACATCACATTCTGTAGAACTTTGCAGGAATTATGAACATGTCAAGTATGTCCTATCTGTAAAATGTAAACGTTAGCAGTGTCCTAATATTCAAATTATGCAAGGAAAACCGTTTACTTTCTAGACTTCACTGTCAGACACTATTGAGTGACTGACTGACTTCTTTGTTTCTTTGGTAATAACAAACATAAAATGAGATGTAAAGGGTACATGAGCATTTGTCTACATCAATAACCCAATTCTTGTAATGGCCAAAATTAAACTGATTGATTCTTTGCGCAGCACAAAACGTACGACCATTCGGTAGCGGGGTCTGAAATTAGACTATTACTTTAGTGATTGCAATCACTAAAGTCGATTCGACAACTAATGGTCGTTATTTTCCCACTTAAAGAAATTTTCAAGCCCTTTCGTTTTGAGGAAGTTCTAAATTAGTATTATCTTTCAAATGCCGTTGGAATTTAACCTTTTCATTTTTACCTTTAAGACAACTTTAGAATTAGGGATGTTCGAACAAACTACCTCTTATGACTGCTTCAAAAAAACAATACACGAGTTTTTTTATAAGTTTTTTTATGGAAGTTATGAGCACTTTTTCTTTGGCCGTATGCCATGAATCTAGAGAAAAAGATTTTCAAAAAAGATTTTCAAAAACGAAATTGTATTATACATGTATATTACTATCTGATGACAGAGACAACAAGAACGAGTGACACCCCAAATAACTTTTATCAGTTAATGCTTCTAACATTATGGCATAGCGTTCTGAGCCACTTTTGGGTATCGTTTGGCAATTATATTCGAAATCACGTTTTACTTAGCTTTCTATGACCAAATCAGGAAATACTTGTTAACATTACTCAAGTTTCTAATTCATTGCTTTCTTTTAAAGAGTTTCCTGAATAGCAATAACAAATTTGTGTCTCGTTAGCTTTTTGTTCATTTGTTATCAATTATCTCCGTTGGCAGACAACGAGAATAAATTTAGCTAGCACCATGACGGCTTTTAACGGCGGTCTCCCGTTCTTGATATTTTGTCTTCTTTTACCCTTGACATTACAGACGTTAAGAAGAGATTCTTTACTGACCCCTTCAACATTTGATCGGGAAAGCTTAGGATGTGAACTGAATATTGAGCAAAAACAGCTTCTTGCGGGAACAGGGGACTTACATCGGTTCCTCAAAACCTTCCCGAAGATATTCTGCGTTTTGACTTGTTCCGAAACAAAATCACCTCTCTCTTGAGCTGGTCGTTTAATCGATATCCTCTGATCACTCATTTGGACATTTCTCGTAATGACATCAGGGTGATAGAACGGACCGCTTTACATCCTCTCAAGGATTTGATGTACCTAGATATATCCTTCAACCCACATCTTGTGCTTCCAGAAACAGGCCTTCTTAGATGGGCTAGAAAACTTTCCACTCTGAACTTGCAATCCTCGAACTTGCAATCGCTCCCAAACGACATTCTAAAATGGAGCCCACGATTAGAATCCGTGAACCTTCACCGCAATCACCTCCAGGTCGTCAATGTCAGGTCTTGCGGTACATCTGAGTATGTTAATTTGTCAGGAAACCAAATTGAACATATTAATGCAGACGCTTTTGATTTGGTGTGTCACGTCGGTTATTTAGACCTACAAGGTAACCCAATCCGGTCGGTAGACCCGGATGTAGTCGCATCATTACAAGTCCGTACATTGCTTATTGGAAACTATCTCACGACATTTGATTCTTTCCGAGACTTGTTCTCCGGAATTTCGCACTCTGAAATAAAAGAAATTCTGATATATAGTCCCTATATTCATGCCTTTCCGAACAATTTTTTCGATCCACTGCGTGATTGTCCTATCAATATGCTAGAATTCTCATACATGACTTATAGCGATGTGAATTTTCTGTATCCTTTTGTCTTTTCGAATTTGACCCGAGTCTATGAACTTTCATTCTTCAAAGATTCTTTAATTAGGATCGAACCGGCCTACTTTGAGGGTATGCTGGACTTGAGAGTTCTAAGAGTGGAATATTGCAGGTTAAAAGATATCAACACTGATAATCACACTTGGACTGTAGATTTAGTCGAACTGCACTTAGCTGGCAATTATTTGACAGAAATTACTCCATATACATTTCTAGGTCTAGGGAATTTGACCTTCTTAGACCTGTATTCCAACGAACGCCTTGCTACCTTTAAACTAAACTCTTTATCGGGACTTGATAAGCTCCAAGTCATCAATATATCTAATTGCGCTGTCTTCCGATGGCGACTGGACGTCCCCGCTTTGAAATGGCTTTCCATGAACAATGTGTATTCCCCCCGGAGCATTTTGGTACCTGGAGAATCTTTCAAAGAGACAAGATCTCTTGTGAGTTTAGATTTAATTGCTTCGTTGCTTTTTTACTCTAATCTTTGGGATGCCACGGTGAATATATCTATTTTCGATAGATTGTTTGACCTTACAACCTTGGATCTGAGTTATAATCAATATCTTAGAATGGACGGCTTTCCTCCTTTCATCTTCAGACAGCTGTCCGCTTTGCAAGAACTGAGTATAGAGTACTGCTTTATTGAACACTTTCACCCCTCACTTTCCTGGGGTTGATATCGCTCGAGAAGCTTAGTTTAAGAGGAAACAACATTCACCAACTTCATCAGGATTTACTTCAAGGGTTGGTGCAAGTCAGAAGCATAAACCTTCAAGGAAACTTCCTATCGTATCTCAATGAAGCTATATTTTCAAACAATGCAAAACGTACAATTCTATCATTAGGAAATAACGAATTGACCAGTCTCAACCAAAGCACTTTCCAACGAATCAAACCCTCCTTTTCTTCTATCGATCTTTCAAAGAACCCAATCAATTGCAACTGTGATTTAAAGTGGCTTCTTGATTGGCTAAGTGGCCCTGTACATCTGGTTAATAAAGATGAGACTATCTGTTCGTTAGCATCTTTAGATGCCGTTAGGGAGAAACCTTTGCTTGAATTTGATCCCAACAAACTATGTGGGCTCAACATTGTTCTCTTTTGTGTGGTTTCACTCGCAGCCATTTGCTTCGTGGTCGTTGTCGGATTCGTTTATCACAATCGATGGCAGTTAAGGTTCAAACTCTATCTCTTGAAGCTTGCGGCCTTCGGGAAAAAGAGATACAGGACGCTCGAGACCACAACGACTACGAGTTTGACTTGAACATCATCTTCTACGACGACGATGAACATTGGATTCGTGAAAAGCTCCAGCCAGCTTTTGTAGAACGGCTCCCGCAATTGGAGAGGAACGTGTTTGGCGATGAGGACCTTGTTCTAGGAATGCACTACTTGGATTCCGTTGACTACGTGGTTAGCAGGAGTTACAAGACTGTCATAGTGCTCAGCAGAGCCGCCGTTCGCGATCGATGGTTCATGCTCAAGTTCCGCATTGCAATTGACCACTTGAGTGACACCCAGACTGAATTCGTTGTTGTGGTCTTCCTCGAAGACATCCCCGAAGGCGAGATACCGTTCCTGGCGAGGTTGTATATCAGTGATGGCAGACCTTATCTTCACTGGCCGAATGACGAAAGAGGACAAGAATATTTCTGGAATGAATTAGTCAAAAGTTTGACCATTAATCTAAGGACCAACGATTTGATTCCAAATGAGTAGAACGGACATCGTAAAGCATTATGATCGATGATGCAGATATTGTTACCTCTTCGTATTTTTTCTACGCTGTTTCATTGTTTGTTCTATTTTCCTTTTTTTTGTTTTTACATACAGTTTAATCTAGCGTTTTACAATTCATCACTTTAGTTATCATTATTAGTCAGACATGTTAGTAGCAAGATAATGTTTCTTATGTGTAAATTATGAGAAGGCCTAGCCTAAAGACCAAAGCAATGATCGAAATTGACTTTCCTATCCTAGATGTATACATCAAATTGAGAGATCGATGATACATGCTCAGTTCTTTGCTCAATTATGTTTTATTGGTTATATATCGTTTTCCAAAGGTTCGAAATTCTGAAAATCAAATATAACCTTGTTTCGTGTTCGGAATTACGAACCCTTTGTCATTTTCCAAAATTACGAATCTTATTTTATTTTCGGAATTATGGAACTTCGGAGTAAAGCATCGAATGTTCAGGATAATGAACCCTATTTTATTTTCGAAATTATGAACCCCCGGTATAAGAAATTTCTATTTCGGAATTTTCAACTTTTGGAACCTTCGCAAAAATGAGTAACCCCCGTTTTCGTTAAGGTTTCCTTTTTTAATTGATTCGCTTCACTTTTATTCTGTTGTTTTCAACGTTTGATAATCCTATTATAATTATCTCCTATCTCATTTAGTTTTGAAAGGATTTGTTCAGTTACGTTTCATTGAGATTCTCTATTTACTTGATATGTTTCAGTTATATTTTGTTGCTTTTGAACGTTTGTTAAACTTATTAAATCTGCTCTTATTTTAATCGGGCAGATTTGTCGAAAAAACCACCCAAACCCTAAAACTTGTAACAGAAGTTTTTTTCAACGTTTTCCGTTAGTGTGTTACACGTCAGGAACAACATACTAACATCTAAGAAAATCGGACCCCCGAAAAGGAGCAATTTTAGAATGGCTTCCGATTAATCGTTACAAACTCTTCTAAAAAGTTTTGCAATTCATGTTTTAGCGTTGATATCTCTCTTGCTACTATATAATCATACTTGACGTTGGTATAATTAAAAAGCTCTTTATTCCCCTTTACAATAATGCCCCATTTGTAATGAATATGTTATCATGGACAGTGCAGTACACATGTATATGGGCCAAGTCAAAAGTGATATGCTGCAAAATTAATTGTTATTCCTTCAAAACACAATCCATCCTCCGAACAAATGAAGAATTCATCATCTGGACAAGGCTTTGGAGGGCGTGGCTATAAATGAAACTGGGTTTGGATTAGGATTACTACATCCTTGAGGTATATTTTGTCACTTGGAAGGTCTATTTCTGTCCATTGTTGTGAGTGCTTAGAGGTCATAAGTTTTTTTAGTGAGGAGTCATTAGAAATTTGGAATTCTCTTGTTAAACGTCCTAATTTCATAGTTTTCAAATGCAGTTGCTTTGGAATTTGACTTGCTCCTGTGTGTCTAATTATTTGTTCAAACGCTTTTTGTTCTACAAGACATTCATGGACTGATCCAATGTATGTGTATGCCTGAAAGTATCAAGGATACTTGATTGTACTAGCCAATGGCTGTGCTAAGCTTTGGAGCAGATCAAATATGAAATGAATGAAGCTTTCAATCATGTTCATTGTTTCGTTTAACATACTAAAGTACGTGACACCGAATTGCCAAATGTCTTAGAGTTGCCATAATATCCCGTCAAATAATGCAATGGATGTGTCATATTCAAATTTATACAACTTCCAAGAATGTTCCGTAATCTGATTGGTTTAAATCGGTTCACGTGACATTCAGTGGACTGCACTATTGCACTCGCCGGAGTGCAGGGATAGTGATTTTGGTTAGCACATTTCCTGCACTCATAATGAGGTCGAGGTCATCTATGCAGTGGCAATGGGTCGCGTGTCAAAGTTTGCGTGAAGTGTACTGTAAGCGCAATGATGCTCGGATTTTTATAACCAAATCAAATTCAGCAATACCAGGAAAAGTGTGCCTTGGGTGTGATTATTACGTCACAATAGAGTGCGCGCAAAGTGCGCAGGTTCTCATACGCGTTATAGATATGCGCGTACTAATTGGATAGACTTAACTTTGCAACTTTTTGGATCACTTTTTAGTCAACGGTTGAGATACCGAAGCGTGAGCGTGAAGGTGAGAATACAATTCAATTATTTATTTATTGACTTGGGGGGAGCTCAGTAGGAGGGAAGTTGTATAAAACAAACAATGCACGTTTGCTCGTGCATTTGTGGGCCGAAATAATGCACTCTGTGCTCGACTCGCCACCTGGATATACCGCACTCGGTCCTGCGGACCTCGGTGCGGTATATCCAGGCTCTTCTCGCACATCGTGCATTATTTGGCCCTGAATGCACTCGCTACCGTGCGTTATTTGTATAGTAGCCTTTTACAAGCATTTCGTCAAACAATATGATCTTCATGTGTGTATGATGTATCTTCCTGATGATAATCTTGCTAAAAGAAAAAATTGTCATTTATCGATTTCATCAACTCATTTATGTTCAAAGATTTATATCATATTTAAAAATAATTATTTACAAGTATATTTCTTTGATTATTTATAGCTTTTAAAATGCATGTAGCTGTATCATTAGTCTCACAGTGTACAGTATCGGTGTTTACAATAATGAGATCAGCTTGTAAGATGGAACACATCAGTGTAATATTATATTCTACTTCCACTATGTACTTATAAATTGATACAGGCTATACATTTCTTTTTGCTTCTTGAGATAAAGATTTACAGTTTTCATTGGAAAATTATTTTCATTATTTCAAGACAAATTTTTCGCTCTGTTACTTGCAGTGTGTTTAATATGTACTTATAGAATGGTATCTGTGTACTGTTTTAATTTGTACGTTTCACAGACTTAACAATTGTACCCTCTTGACTGTCGATGTTTATGTTAAAATAAGGAAATACTTCAATTTTGTTATTGCTCTCAGCTATCTACCAGTTGTGCTTTTGATTTCATTGTTATCATATTTTAACAAAACCTTTTCATCAAGGCAATTTGTCAGTGACTTTTATCTAAAGGCTTGCAAATAATTTACTTCCTTGTATACCATAGTTGCTTTCATATTGATAGGGTAATAAGCGTTGCATTTGACAAACTTTTTATATTTTTTCATTTTTAGTGATTTGTAAACATTTTGTTTTAGTACAACCTGTTTAAAGGTTTGTTTAGATATGATACATACCACCTGTCACGTTTTTTTCAACGTATAAATTAATGGCAACTGCAGACAGCAAAGGTCCTACGCTATTCACTAAGCTCTCTGTTATAGGATAATAAATGTGATGTGTATTACACTTTACGTCATCTTTAAAATAATACAACCTGATATCTGAATGAGGCCTAATAATCACCTGAAACAAGTCGGAGATGTATCTTGATTAATTGTTATGTTTATGTGGTTCATGCAGATTAACAGTATCTATGTAGCATGGGAAACCATATGTTTTAAAGGGAGAAATTTTGGTCATGGATTTATTTTTCACCCATTCCATGCCATTTCAACACATATACCGTTAAAAAGGGTTTCTTCTTTTACTGCATGCCTCTGTATGAATTGCATGTAGTGAAGTGGTACATGAATGTGGTGATGATTGGGTACAATTTTATAATCCTGCAAATTTGAGTAACTAAAGAAAAATGATATGATAATCCCCACCTTTTACGATAGTTGGATTTGGACTATTGGACTTTATGGAAAAGGGAGAGGGATTCTTTGGTTACATTTGGGGACCGTTCCTTTCAAATCAATAGGAACATTAAGGGTTAATTGAAGGAGAGCTTACAGTCAATTTTGTGGCCAACTCTATTAGGAGGCACCTTTGCCCTGTGGTGTGGTTTACTCTTCTCTTTAAGAGAAAATGTATGTTGCAGAACCTGTCTATAAGGACCACCTTGTCTACAGTTGCCATTGTAGTGGGGGGTTTCCAGTGGCATTTGTAGAGAGTTTGGACTGGAGGAAGAAAAATTAAGAATTTTGTGCTCGGTGCAGATGACTTCATTAAAAAAAGTTTGGATGTTATTTAGAACAGATATTGAAAAGACAATGACATATTTAAAAGGTGTAGTATATCGTGATCGACATTCTTATAATGGTTTTGAGACTCAATGGCTAACTGTATTTTATGACAAATTGTTTTCTTTTCAAAGAAAGAAACAGAGTTATGCTGAATGTGGAATAGTGACTTATGCCTGGATTACATTTGCCCCGGGCGCCGTACGATAAATTAGTCTACGATTTTTCGTGCGATTTTAGGGGCATCGTAGGAGGCTACGGGCTACGATGTTTGGGTTTACATTATCTACGAGCATCGTGCCATTTCTTGTATTGGCCCTCGGGGGCAGGCCGGGACAAATCCGTACAGAGGCTGATCGGAGATTGTACGGAAATCGTGCAATTTCAATGCAGTAGCCGTGCAGTCTCCGCAGCCTCCGCACGGAAATCGTTCGGAGCCCGTGCAGCTTCCGTGCAAAGGTTGCGCGGAGAAGGCGCGGTGACCGTGCAGCCGCCGTGCCGTTTTTCAGCGTTTTTGTGGTTTTGTTGCACGATTTTGCTGCATGATCAACGCGAGTCCTCCGCGCGATGCCCGTGCAGGGATTGTGCAATGACACCTACGACATGTTTACGGACTACGGGCTTACGATTTTTCAAATTTGTTTAACTTCTCACGATACAAAATCGTAGAGGCCGTGGAGCCCGTGAATTCGTACGAAAATCTCACGGCCGCCTCCTGCCTCCGTACGGAGGCCGCACGGAAAAGGGGATACGGGCAGGATACGGGCTCCGTAGACTAATCGCAGGCCAAATGTAATCCAGGCATTAGATATCACGTCTGGCTTACCCGAGCTTAACATGTAGAATGCTTTGTTTTGTTTTGTGTGACAATCAGATAGAAAGCAAATGTTACAGAGAGCACCATAGATGTGACATGAATGAAGTCATTTAGGAAATAAATTTCTCTTCAAAATGGTTACATTGATATTTTTTTCTCTCAATGATGCATTCTTTGAACAAGATATGTCTTCAAAGCAATACTGTTTATATGGATAATGCAGCTCATAGATTGCCAATTTTGAAGATTGATGATTATTTTTGTATAGCTATTCTACTTTTTAAACCGCATTTCATACTGCACTGTAAATGGACTCTACTTTTGCAGCTATTGTTGCTCCTCTATCAGCAAAAAGTGATCCTTATATTAAACCCATTTACTACTAAATTCTCTCCTTGCCATTGTTTTTAATAAAGGAGCCCCACAATTCCATAGGCAATGAGTTAACTGTTGTATCTGGACTACTGGAGTATGGGTACGACAAAAGTAATTGAGATTCAAAAGTTCTGATCTAAAAGACATTAATGCACTTTTTTCTTGCCTGGAATGAAAATGATTGAATTTTGAAGAATACGCCTTAAAGGTGTTTTTAGCATGTGACAGGCAATTTTTGCGGTATTTAATTCTCATCTTTCACGAGTTATTTTGTTAAGATATATGTTTTAAGAAGTTAGTTTAGTGGTAGATATTTAGTTACATATGATATGATGAAAATTACTAAAAGATACACACACAAATTTGGGTTCAAATTTTTTGTTGTTGCACATAGCAAGTTAGCATGAAGTTATAGATTATATAATATAGCTACTATTTAGAATGACATAAAAGAGTTAAGAAGAAAGTATATGGATACCTAAATACGTTTTGTATTTGAAATAATCCGAAAATGTAGTTTTATTCGTATTTTTCTATTTGTGTGTTCCAATAATATGCTGCTTTATGTTGCTCCAAAGGCCAATTATATGATTATAGCCAGAAGGGTGTTAACTGTCTGGCTCTTGATCTTACACTAACAAATGCCTACTTAAAATAGATTTACATTTGTATGTTATCACAATTATGTATCACAAAAAGCACACTGTTTTATATGTGACCTGTCTCTCTAAATTTAATACTGAATATTTGTTATTTACTAATTATGGAAATATGCAACTTTGAATTATAGGAGAGGGGAATGGTATTTTTGTATGAGCGTTCGAGTCATTTTACAATGTTTTATATATATAGAAAAATATGTATACCTTTCATACGTTGATCTTGTATAGATGATGCTATGAATGTAATTATTGATATCAAGACATGTTTTTTTGTAAACCCGAGTCCCAAGTTTGTATGATCGTATACAAACTCTCATTTTATTTTTATTTTTGCTCGATTGTAAATGAAGCCATGTATGATAATGTTAAAACTCTGTAAATCTTCCACTTCATATTAATTATTCAATGCTGAAAATAAAAATTGTACTCAGATCAAACATAATTATTTGTCTATGTGGCCATTGTGATTATGTTGTGTGTGTAAAGAAAGGTATAACAGAAAGGGATAGACAAAGCTGTCAACCATTTCTATTTTGAAGGAATGATTCCTATTTTTTGGCCTTCAAGCTACTGTTTTGAACCCTACAATCCTCTCTTTTTCTGAAATATTCTGTGTAAAAAGTTTACAAAATAGACTGTATTCCTAGTTTTGCATTGAGAGATTCCTAATTTTTGCTGTGAAAGGTAGAACAGAAAGGGACAAGCATAGCTGTCAACTATTTCTATTTTGGAGGAATGATTCCTACTTTTTGGCCTTCAAGCTTCTGTTTTGAACCTTACATTCCTCTCTTTTTCTGAAATACTATGTGTGAAAAGTATACAAATAGACTGTTTTCCTAATTTCGCATTGAGAGATTCCTAATACTTGCTGTGAAAGGTAGAACAGAAATGGCCTGAAAACAGGAATAATATGGGCTCTTAATATTACCCTATTTTGGACTTATAGAGTTCAAATTCTGAAAAAGTACCCTCTATTAAAAAAAGAAAATTGAGAATCCTCTGTTTTTCAAATGGGCGAGCGCTTTTATATTTGCTGAAATCTACCCTTTTTTCGAGAAACACCATCATGCATACACAAAGCCAATATGAAGTGACACCAACCGAGTCGAGGTGATCCAAATTTTGATCTGGCGACCATTGTTCAGGAAATAATTTTGTCTTTGATATAGGGTTAGGTTCAGGTTAGCAATTGTGATTTTTGTCTTTGATAAAGGGTTAGGGTAAAGGTTATGTGTTTGGTCCATGGTTGAAGTTAAGAATTTGGTTAGTGTAGGTCAGGGGCGAATCCAGCCGGCGGCAAGGGAGGGGGCCTAAAAAGGGGCCCACTTCGTGGGAAAATTTGAAATTCTTTTTTTGGCACCCGAATTTTTTTTCCACCGCCACCCCTTGGGCGCCAGGGGTAGTGAGCACAATTTTTTTGGGGGGCACCCAAATTTTTTTTTCCCTACGGCAAGGGTGATTTTTTCCCCACCGCCACCCCCCTTGGGCGCCAGGGGAGGGGGCCTATCTTCTTCTTTTTTCAAAAAAGGGTGTTTTTTGCTAGGGAGGGGGCCCTCGCCCCCCCCCCCTGGATCCGCCACTGGTGTAGGTAATCGACGACTGAAGAATTGTCTTGGAACTTGTCATGGGCAGGATGAGACTTGACATTTGTATGCCTCCGCCCACCGAAGGTGGTGTTGGAGGCAGTATGGTTTTGGTTGTCTCAACTATTTTAGCTGTGAGCTTTATGAAACTTATAACTAGTTTGCATCGCCATATAGGGAGACAAGGTATCACAATTTTGGATTGTCATGTCAAAGGTCAAAGGTTGTACAAATGAATTGACATGTTGTTATAGGCTTTTCAATAGAATTATTCAAGTCATGATCTTACAGTAACTGAATGTAGGCGGAGGCATATTGGAGACACAGTCGCATTTGTCTTGTTTGATTATTTGAATTAATGAATCCTCAAAAATAATCAATTACAAATTTTAGGACACTGTCCCTTATGTGCAAGATACGATGCATGAGGAAGCAATCCCCCACCAAATTGGTGGATTTGGGGGACTTTACTCACAAGAAATTTGTCAAAGTACGACTTTATAGAACCAAAAAATATTTCCATTGCATCATTGGCTTTGTCGCTTGTATATGAGACAACTATTCCTTGTAAGATGTGATTGTTTGAGTTTTCAATAGCGTGTTAGATAAGTGATGAAACTAAGGATGTTTCATGCATAAATTAAAGATGTCAAAGATGTGATGTGGAATAAAGGAAAAAGGTATACCTGTATCATGCACGTATGATTTGCATATCATATTGATGATGATGATTTCGTCCAGAAAATCATTTTTAAATATATGATATTTGAATACTTACATCTTTCATTAAAAGTTAAATTTATATTTATTTATTTGTTTTAAATTAGTGAAATATGAGATAAAGATATTTATAAAAATCTGTATTAGAATTTGGGATGTTCGAACAAATTTCTGCCACCATGCCCCACTACATTTCCAGCGCATTTTGACGTGACTGTTTGAGCCCAAATTATCCCGTGAAGTTTTGGTATACACGCATTTCTCAAATCGAAAGGTCAGATTTATTCCAATTTAGGTATCACTATATTTCATCACTACTATGCCACCAATTGGTCTATTAAAAAGTTAAGAGAAAGTAAAAAATGTTACTGGGATTTTTGTCTTCAATCAATAAATATGCATGTGTAAAATACATTATCTACAAGAAGAGGAATTAAAAGTACAATGTGGATTTAATATATTAACTTGCATCATATACAGTGCTGTGCCTTTAAACAGAATCGTTCTCGTGTAAATATCACTTGGCTTCCTCTCAAAAGGAAACGGAAATAAATATTTTCAAGGAGATAAACGACAGACAACGAGAAGAATTTAGCTAGCACCATGACGGCTTTTAACGACGGTCTCCCGTTTGTGATAATATGTTGTCTTGTTTTACCATTGACATTACAGACGTTAAGAAAAGATTCTTTACTGAACCCTTCAACATTTGAGCGAGAAAGCTTGGGATGTGAACTGAATATTGAGCTAAAGACAGCTTTTTGCGGGAATAGCGGACTTAACTCAGTTCCTCAAAACCTTTCTGATGATATTCTGCGTTTTGACTTGTTTCGAAACAACATCACCTCTCTCTTGAGCTGGTCGTTTAAGCGATATCCTCTGATCACTAGTTTGGACCTTTCTCGAAATGACATCAGGGTGATAGAACGGACCGCTCTACATCCCCTAAAGGATCTGATGTACCTAGATATATCCTTCAATCCACATCTCGTGCTTCCAGGTGCAGGCCTTCTTAGGTGGGCTAGAAAACTTTCCACTCTTAACTTGGTCTCCTCGAACTTGCAATCGCTCCCAAACGACATTCTAAAATGGAGCCCACGATTAGAATCCGTGCAACTTTACCGCAATCACCTCCAGGTCGTCAATGTCAGGTCTTGCGGTACATCCGAGTATGTTTCTTTGTCAGAAAACCAAATTGAACATATTAATGCAGACGCTTTCGATTTGGTGTGTCACATTGGTCAGTTAGACCTACTAGGTAACCCTATCCAGTCGGTTGACCCGGATGTAGTCGCATTATTACAAGTCCGTACATTGATTATTGGAGACTATCCTGTGACATTTGAATCTTTCCTAGACTTGTTCTCCGGAATTTCGCACTCTGAAATAAAAGAAATTGTGATAATTAATGCCTCTATTGCTGCCTTTCCGGACAATTTCTTTGATTCACTGCGTGATTGGCCTATCCATATTCTTGAATTCTCATATAACGAAGTGAATGTTCTGTATCCCTTTGTCTTCTCAAATTTGACGAAAGTCTATGAATTGTCATTCGGCAATGATTATATAAACAGGATCGAACCGAACTACTTTGAGGGTATGCTGGACTTGAGAGTTCTAAGAGTGGAATATAACCTGTTAAAAGATATCAACACTGGTAGTCACACTTGGACTGTGGATTTAATCGAACTGCACTTAGCTGGCAATTCTTTGACAGAAATTACTCCATATACATTTCTCGGTCTAAGGAATTTGACCTTCTTAGACCTGTATTTCAATAAACGTCTTGCCACCTTTAAACTAAACTCTTTATCGGGACTTGATAAGCTCCAAGCCATCAATATATCTGAATGCAATGTCTTCCGATGGCGACTGGACGCCCCTGCTTTAAAATGGCTTTCCATGAACAATATGAATTCCCACTTGAGCCCTTTGGTACCTGGAGAATCTTTCAAAAAGACAAGATCTCTTGTGAGTTTAGATTTGATTGATTCGGTGCTTCATGTCTCTAATCTTTGGGATGCCAGGGTGAATATATCTATTTTCGATGGATTGTTTAACCTTACAACCTTGGATCTGAGTGAGAATCATTATCTTCGAAAGGGCTTACCTCCTTTCATCTTCAGACAGCTGTTCGCTTTGCAAGAACTGAGTATAGAGTACTGCTATATTTCAAAACTTCACCACCTAACTTTCCTGGGTTTGGTATCGCTCCAGAAGCTTAGTTTAAGAGGAAACAACATTTACCAACTTCATCGGGATTCACTTCAAGGGTTGGTGCAAGTCAGAAGCGTGAACCTTCAAGGAAACCTCCTATCGTATCTTGATGAAGCTATATTTTCAAACAATGCAAAACTTACAACTCTATCTTTAGCAAATAACAAATTGACCAGTCTCAACAAAAGCACTTTCCAACCAATCAAACCCTCTCTTTCCTCTATCGATCTTTCAATCAACCCAATCAATTGCAACTGTGATTTAAAGTGGCTTCGTGATTGGTTAAGTGACCCTATACACCTGCTTAATAAAGATGAGACTATCTGTTCTTTAGCATCTTTAGATTCCGTTGGGGAGAAACCTTTGCTTGATTTTGATCCCAATGATCTATGTGGGCTCAACATTGTTCTCTTTTGTGTGCTTTCACTGGGCGCCATTTGCTTCGTGGTCGTTGTCGGATTCATTTATCACAATCGATGGCAGTTAAGGTTCAAACTCTATCTCTTGAAACTGGCGGTCCTCGGGTACAACGAGCTACGGGACGCTCGAGACCACAACGACTACGAGTTTGACTTGAACATCATCTTCTACGACGACGATGAACATTGGATTCGCGAACAGCTCCGGCCGGCTTTTGAAGAACGGCTCCCGCAGTTCCAGAGAAACGTGTTTGGTGATGAGGACCTTGTTCTAGGAATGCACTACTTGGATTCCGTCGACTACGTGGTTAGCAGGAGTTACAAGACTGTTATAGTGCTCAGCAGAGCCGCCGTTCGCGATCGATGGTTCATGCTCAAGTTCCGCATTGCAATGGACCACGTGAGTGACACCCAGACCGAATTCGTTTCGGCGGTCTTCCTCGAAGACATCCCAGACGATGAGATACCGTTCCTGGCGAGGTTGTATCTCGGTGATGGCAGACCTTTTCTTCATTTGCCAGATGACGAAAGAGGAAAAGAATATTTCTGGAATGAATTAGTGAAAAGTTTGACCATTAATCTAAGGACCAACGATTTGATTCCGAATGAGTAGAACGTACATCATAAAGCATCATGATCGATGAAGCAGATATTGTCATCTCTTCGTAATTTTTGTACGCCATTTAATTGTTTCTTCTTGTTCTTGTTCTTTTTCTAATTTACATACAATTTAATCTAGCGTTTGACAAGTATTCACTTTAGCTATTATTGTTGTTTAGACATGGTAGTAGCAAGAAAATGGCCTAGCCTAAAGGCCAAGGCAAATATCGAGAAAGACTTACTTCTCATTGATACATACATGCAACTGAGAGATCGATGATACATGCTCAGTTCTTTGCTCAGTTATGTTTTGTTGTTTACATGTCGCTTTCCGAACTGTTCTAATCCCGAAAAACAAATATAACCCTGTATCGTGTAAATTCATAGATTTCATAATTTCGAAACTGGAAAAAGGGTTCATAATAAAGCTAATGTTCGTAATTCTGAACACGGACCGTCTCCGGAATTACGAACATTCGATATTATGAACCCCTTTACAGTTTCGAAATTTTGAAAGCCATTCCATTTTCGGAATTACGAAACTTCAGAGTAATGCATAAAATGTTCGGAAGAATTAACCCCATATTATTTTCAGAACTATGACCCCCTCGATATGAGAGATTTGTATTCGGGAATTATTAAATTTTGGAACCTTCTTGAAAAGGGGATCATCCCCGTTGTCTTTAACTTTTCATTTTTAATAGATTCACTTGACTTTCATTCTGTCGTTTTCAACGTTTGATAATCCTATTATAATTATATCCTCTCTCATTTAGTTTTGAAAGGATTTGTGCATTTCGTTTTATTGAGGTTCTGTTTTTTATTGATATGTTTCAGTTATATTTTGTTGCTTTTCAACTTTTTGCGTTGTCAAACTGAATTATATCTGCTCTCCTTTTACTCTAGCAAATTTGTGGTAAAAAACTTCCCCAACCCCCAAAATGGTAACAAAAGGTTTTTCAACGTTTTCAGGTAGTGTTACACATCAGGAAAAATGTACTAAAATCTACGAAAATCGGACCCCCGAAAAGGAGTAATTTTCCAAATCGCGTCCAAGATGGCCGCCAATACATTAAAAGAGCCATCAATCGTTATAAACTCCTCTAAAAAAAGTTTTGCAATTCATGTTTTAGCGTTGATATCTCTCTTGTTACTATATTATCATACTTGACGTTGGTATAATTAAAAAGCTCTTTTATTCCCCTTTACAATAATGCCCCATTTGTAATGAATATGTTATCATGGACAGTGCAGTACACATGAATATGGGGCCGAATCGTAAGTGATATGCTGCAAAATTCATTGTTATTCCTTCAAAACACAATCCATCATTTAGTAATGTTAGTAATGTTTGATTTTCTTGGTAATTTAAGTCATGTTAATTTGTTCAGTTATGTTAGTAATATTTATTTTCTTGGTAATTTAAGTAATGTTAATTCCATTAGTAATATTGATTTTTCTTTAAGTAATCTTGATTTGTGTACAGCGCTTTGAAACTTTTATGTCACTAGCGCTATATAAATGTTTCGTATTATTATTATTATCCTCCGAACAAATGAAGAATTCATCATCTGGACAAGGCTTTAGAGGGCGTGGCTATAAATGAAACTGTTGTACTGGGTTTGGATTAGGATTACTACATCCTTAAGGTATTTTGTCACTTGGAAGGTCTATTTCTGTCCATTGTTGTGAGTGCTTAGAGGTCACAAGATTTTTAAGTGAGGAGTCATTAGAAATTTGGAATTCTCTTGTTAAACGTCCTAATTTCAAAGTTTTCCAATGCAGTTGCTTGGGAATATGACTTGCTTCTGTGTGTGTAATTATTTGTTCAAACGCTTTTTGTTCTACAAGATATTCATGGACTGATCCATTGTATAGGTTTACATCAAAACATCAAGGACACTTGATTGTACTAGCCAATGGCTTTGCTGAGCCTTAGAGCAGATCAAATAGAAAATGAATGATGCTTTTAATCATGGTCATTGTTTCGTTTAACTTGCTAAAGTACGTGACACCGAATCGCCAAATATCTTAGACTTGCCATAATATCACGTCAAGTAATGCAATGGGTGTGTTTTATTTACATGTAGCCTTTTACAATCGTATTGTCAAACAATATGATATTCATGTATAGGTGTGTGTGATGTATCCTTAAATTCTTCAGGACAATCTTGCTACAAAAAAAAACAATTTTCACTAATCAATTTTATCAACCTATTTATGTTTAAAGTTTTATATCATATTTTTTTAATATTTACAAGTATCTTTCTTTGATGATCATTTATAACTTTGAAAATGCATGTAGCTGTAGCATTAGCCTCACAGTGTACAGTGTGGGTGTTTACAATAATGAGATCAGCTTGTAAGATGGAATAAAGCAGTGTAATTTTATAATTCTACTTCAACTATGTAGTTATAAATTGATAAAGGCGTATATACTACTTTGTGCTTTTTGAGTTAGAGATTTACAATTTTCATTCGAAATGAGTTTTGTCTTTTTTTTTCAAGACAAAATTTACACTCTGATACTTGCAGTGTGTTTAATATGTATTTTAATATAAAATGGTATGGGTGTACTGTTTTAAATTGTAAGATTCACAGACTACAATCTTACCCTCTTGACTGTCGATGTTTATGTTAAAATAAGGAAATACTTCAATTTTTGTTTATTTGCTTTCAGATGCAAGGCCCTGGGAACGATTTTTCACCGTGGGTGCTGAGATATATATATATATATATACGTATATAAATATATATATATAGGGGGGGGGGGGTTGACCAAATGACATTCGCGGCTCGTCGATTTTTTAAAAGCTATTTTGAACCCCGTAAGTGATGTTTTCCTGGCATCTACTAACACAATGGAGACCATAAAAAAGCAGTGCATGATAACGTTTTTTAAAATCAAGTAACAGTTCAACGAGCCGCGTAGCGGCGAAGCGATTTTTGGGGTGGCTATTTTGAACCCCCGTAAGTGATGTTTTCCTGGCATCTACTAACACAATGTTTTGTGCCTTCAAGCTGTTTTGAACCCTAGATTCCTCTCTTTTTCTGAAATATTCTGTGTGAAAATTATACAAAATAGATTGTTAAAGTATTCCAAATTTTGCATTGAGAAATTCATAATTGTTGCTGTGAAAGGTAGAACAGAAAGGGACAAACTTCATATTCAAAAGGGCAGTGGAGTTGAAAATGACCCCCGATTAAGATACCTTCAAGAATATTTTCAACAAAATATGACCCCTTTTTTGTCTAATTGTTTAAAATGTGATCTGAATATAATCCATTCTTTGGCTTATCCAGTTCAAGTTTAAAATAAGCACCAAACATTTTTGCGATTAAAAAAAATAGATAAATAGAGAATCCTCTGTTTTTCGAAGCGGCGAGCGCTTTTATTAGCCTAAATTTACCATTTTTTTGCCAAACACTATCATGCATACACAAAGCCAATACGAAGTGACACCAACCGAGGCGGAGTGATCTAAAATTTGATCTGGTGACAATTGCTCTGAACATTATCTTTTCTTTGATTTAGGCTTAGGTTTAGGTTGGCATTTGTGTTTAAGGCACTGGGGTATTGATGGGGGGTCAGTTGCCCCAAAAATAAAATGCAAACGTGGTTAATTTCTAATATGATACCAGTGATTTTGGTCCTTAAGATGCCAAAGGTCATGTCACGTTGGAGGGGCTGAGAGGGTTGCTCGATATAAACAATTCTGTCGCCAGTGAGACAGTCTGTCAGCCTCCCCTCGACCCGTAGTCGCTAGTAGGTCACAGTTCCAATGACCTTGATCTTCGTTTGTTAATTTGTCTCGCACTGACGGGATATCTTTGTTTCTGATAAATACGGGCTTACCTCCATTAGCGTTTTCAGAAGGAAATTCCCTGCCCACTTTCGCGGCGTATGTCGCTTCAGTGGACGCCGCCATTTTCCAAGTCAGAGTTAGGGCGTGGTTTCCAAAAACGCAATCCAAAATGTTCACTTTTCCGTGATATATTCCAATTTCAGCAATAAACACACACTTTGTATGGATGTTCCAGTAGTGAATAGTCCAAATATCAATTTTCCACAGGTTTTCAAAATGGTGCAAAAAAAAAGGTTTTCTACCGCAACAGAAATCGGCGTGACAATTCTGTAAACGGATGTCGCCCTCTTTTCCTTACCACCTCTGATAAGTGCCCATTCACCTCTTATAATTACCTCTTTTCAAATCTGAGAGGTTTCCCTAATGTATTGACAAGGGTCTCTTTGTATTCTTTTAAGTGCCCCTTTTCATCTACGGTGAGTGCCCTTATTCAAATTTGAAAGATGCCCCCTTTAACTTTGTAATAAGTGCCCCTTTTCATCTCAGAAAAGTGCCCCTGCTATTTTGACACGTGCCCCCTTATCCTTCCTTACTAGTGCCAATTTCCTTCTGATAATTGCCCCTAATTTTCCTTTGTAATAGGTGTCTTTTTTCATGTGTGGTTAGTGCCCCTTATCAGGTGCGAGAAGTGCCCCATTTTCACCTCTGATAATTCCCCTTTTAACTTTGACACGTGCTCCTTTTCTTTTTTAATAAGTGTCATTTTCCCTTTGGATATGTGCCCGTTTTTCCTTACACCATGTGCTCATAATTTAAAGCATTTCGCCCAAAGCTCGCTCGCTACGCTCGCTAGCATTAAAAGTTGATAGAATTATGTTTCTTATCAAATATCTTTTCAGTCTAACATGATTAGATTGTGCTTAAAACCCTATCAATTTGTTTTCTTTCTCCTCTTTATAAGATATAGTTTTTTGCACTGCGACCTCACAAATCTTAAAATTTTCGCTCGCTCGCAAATAAATATATTCAGACTATTAGACCCAACTGCAAATTATGATGCTTAAGCAGTATCTTGGACCATGTCAAGAGAGAAACAAACATTGAAATCATCCCTGATAATGTAATCACAATGTAGGGTATATATACCTATGTCTAAAAAATGCACATTTTCCCTTTGTAGGTGCCCCTTTTTCCAGAAAGTGCTCATTTTTGCTGGTGCCCCCCCCCCACTTTGTAAGACGCTCCACCGCCTCTGGATAATGGGTGGGATATTAACTTATCATATTATTGCTCAAAGTGTGAAGAACATTAATGTGAGCAATCCAGTAGGCCATAATTTGTTATAGTGGGTAAATGCAAAGTAATCTAGCCTCATGAATAATCAAACTAACACAAAACAGTACGCCATAGCTAAAACGTAGTCTGTATGCCCACATCTTGACCGCTATCGTCAATAACTGCATCCCCCTTGAAAACAATTGCCCATTTTGCCATTTGTTGGTGATGCAGATTTTTTTCTGCCCCTCAAATAGTTTTTGTTCATTACGCCACTGGTTTATGGTTTAGGTTTAGGGTTAACTTTAGGTGTTTGGTCGTGGGATGAAGTTAAGAATTCGGTTAGTGTAGGTATTTGACGACTGTGAAGAATTGTCTTAGAACTGGGGCAGGTTGAGACTTGACATTTTTATGCTTACGCCCACCGAAAGTGACGCCAGAGTCATTTTGGTTTTTGGTTGTCTAACTACTTTAGCTGTGAGATTAAAAATTTAAAGATTATTTTAATTAATGAATCCTCTGAAATAATTAATTACGTGAACAAATTTTAGGACACGGTCCCTTAAGTGCAAGACACTATGCAAGAGGAAGAAATCCCCCACGAAATTGGTGTATTTTGGGGACTTTTTACTCACAAGAAATTCGTCAAATTATGACTTTATAGAACCAAAATGCTGTCATTGGCTTTGTTGCTTAATATATAAGACAACAACATTGTAAGATGTAATTGTTTGAGTTATCAGTAGCGTGTTAGATAAGTGTTGAAACTAAGCACGTTTCATGCGGGTCTGGTGTAATAGAAACGTGAGGGGGCGGGGAGCGGAAGGGTAAGCCAAACACGAGACAAATCTGGAGTCGTAGTGTTCTAAGCGAAGATAAAAACACTACTGGTTAAAATGTTTGGAGTGAACATATGTCCATCACTTACTTGACTGCTTCAAAAAGAATACACGAGTTTTTGTCTCGCCTGCGTAGCAAAAAGCGAGACATAGGCGCCGCTTTTCCGATGGCGGCGACGGCGGCGGCGGCGGCGGCGTCAACATCAAAACTTAACCTAAGGTTAAGTTTTTGAATTGTTAATATAATTTTGAAAGTATAAGGTCCTATTAAATGAAACTTGGACTAAAGGGTTATCAAGTATCCCCAATCATGTGAGGAAAATTTCAGGTCACAAAGTCAAGGTCAAAGGTCATTTCAGGTCAACAAACTTAGACTATGTTGTGGCATCATCATCAAAAACTTAACCTGAGGTTAAGTTTTTGAATTTGTAATATAATTTTGAAAGTATAAGTTCTTATTCAATGAAACTTAGACTAAAGGGTTATCAAGTATCCCCAATCATGTGAGTAAAATTTCAGCCCACTAGGTCAAGGTCAAAGGTCATTTCAGGTCAACAAACTTAACTATGTTGTGGCATCAGGCTAAGATTTTTTTAATTGTTATCATAATTTTGAAAGTATACATTCCTATTCCATGAAACTTGAACATAAGGGTTATCAAGTATCACCAATCATGTTATTAGTCTTTTAGGTGACAAAGTAAAGGTCAAATG
Source organism: Mesocentrotus franciscanus (assembly GCA_037976565.1). Lineage (NCBI taxonomy): Eukaryota > Metazoa > Echinodermata > Echinoidea > Camarodonta > Strongylocentrotidae > Mesocentrotus > Mesocentrotus franciscanus. The sequence goes on along the minus strand of CP137677.1, from coordinate 23,626,801 downwards.
TCATTTCAGGTCTGGAAACTTAGACTTTGTTGTGGCATCAACATCAAGATTTTGAAATTTTAGCATAATTTCAAAAGTGTTTGTTCAAATTCCATGAAACTTGTACCCAAGGGCTATCAAGTATCACAAATCATGTGACACAAATTCCAGGTCACAAAGTCAAGGTCAAAGGTCATTTTAGGTCAGTAGACTTGGATTATGTTCTCAAAATTTAATATGAGAATTAATAAATAAATTGTTGTTATTTTTTCATATTTCATGAAAGTAAATATTCGAATCATTCGAGTACTTTCCCATGAATATTCTAATAGTAATTTTAGTATTCGATCCCAGGCCTAGTATGTACATGATCAGTTACAGCTAGGTGACAATATTGATGTTTGGATAATATATATTGGAGTATATCTCATAATAATGTTCTCATTATGCTAATGAGACGTGATGTGATGTAGATGGGCTCTACCTTCCAATTGTTTTTACACAAAGTGCTGAAAAATCCTCTTTTCTTAAAAAGTTTATTAGATAACTTTATTTGTAAATTACTGACAAGCATTGAAACATTTATAGTCTTACCCATACACTAAATCTCATTATATTGTATTCTTATGATACAGTAAATAATTATTCTGATGATTCATAATCAATATTCACTTCAAAATGCTTATTATATTCAGAGGATTTCATTTTCGGGGGTCTGCAAATGGGCCACCCTGCCTATACAAATAATGTCCCAACCTCAATTTTTCATCATATCGAATTGCGTAATGCCGAATTGCGTAATGCAGGCGAGACCGCCGAGAGCGTTTCACTTGTTTATTTAAAAAAGGGACGTATTGAACGCTTTTTATTTGGGGGGGGGGGGGGTTGAAAACCAAAGCCGTATGCCAAACATCCGGAGAGAATTTGAAATAAAAATGAATATAAAAACTTTTTTTGAAAGTTCTTACTGACAAAGTTTCTGCGAAAAAATATTAAAATCTGTACAGGAGTTTTCTTGTGATGAAATTATTGGCAAGCTATTGGCTTCCTATATGTCCTCACCCCGCCCTTTAGTGACGCCGGCACTGATGAAAGAGAAGAAAAAAACATAAGTGCCCCCAGTATATTTGACTGTATGAATGCTAATAACATGATCTGAAAATGACAAGCGTTCTGAGCCACTTTCGGTTATCGATTGGCAATTATATTCGAAATCACGTTTTACTTAGCTTTCTATGACCAATTCGGGAAGTACTTGTAAAAAAAGTTTGCTCAAGTTTCCGTTTCATTGCTCTAGTTTAATAGAGCTTCTGAATATCAATAACCAATTTGTGACTTGTTTAGCTTAGATTTGTCCATTTGTTATTTATCATCTCTTTAGGCAGACAACGAGAAAAAATTTAGCTAGCACCATGATGGCTTTTAACGACGGTCTATTTCGTCTAATGTTCGTGATATGTTGTCTTCTCTTACCCTTGACATTACAGACGTTAAAAATAGATTCTTTACTGACCCCTTCAACATTCGATCGGAAAAGCTTGGGATGTGAACTGAATATTGAGCTAAAGACAGCTTCTTGCGGGAACAGGGGACTTAATTCGGTTCCTCAAAACCTTTCTGAAGATATTCTGCGCTTTGACTTGTTTCGAAACAACATCACCTCTCTCTTGAGCTGGTCGTTTAAGCGATATCCTCAGATCACTAGTTTGGACCTTTCTCGAAATAACATCAAGGCGATAGAACGGACGGCTTTACACCCCCTCAAGGATCTGATGTACCTAGATATATCCTTCAACCCACATCTTGTGCTTCCAGGAACAGGCCTTCTTAGGTGGGCTAGAAATCTTTCCACTCTGAACTTGCAGTCCTCGAACTTGCAATCGCTCCCACACGACATTCTTAAATGGAGCCCACGGTTGGAATTAGTGCAACTTTACCGCAATCACCTCCAAATCGTCAATGTCAGGTCTTGCGGTACATCCGAGACTGTTGCTTTGTCAGACAACCAAATTGAACATATTAATGCAGACGCTTTCGATTTCGTGTGTCACGTTGGTAATTTAGACCTACTAGGTAACCCTATCCTGTCTGTTGACCCGGATGTAGTCGCGTCATTACATGTCCGTACATTGTTTATTGGAGACTATCCCTTGACGTTTGAATTTTTCCGAGACTTGTTCTCCGGAATTTTGCACTCTGAAATAAAAGAAATTCTGATAATCAATGCTTCTATTGCTACCTTTCCGGACAATTTCTTTGACCCACTGCGTGATTGGCCAATCCATATTCTTGAATTCTCATACATGTATAACGAAGTGAATGTTTTGTATCCGTTTGTCTTCTCGAATTTAACTAGAGTCTATAAACTGTCATTCGACAATGATTATATAACCAGGATCGAACCGGACTACTTTGAGGGTATGCTGGACTTAAGAATTCTGAGAGTGGAGTATTGCCAGTTAAAAGATATCAACACTGACAGTCACACTTGGACTGTAGATTTAGTCGAACTGCACTTACCTGGCAATTCCTTGATAGAAATTAATCCATGTACATTTCTCGGTCTAAGGAATTTGACCTTCTTAGACCTGTATTCCAACGAACGCCTTGCTACCTTTAAACTAAACTCTTCATCGGGACTTGATAAGCTCCAAGCCATCAATATATCTGAATGCGATGTATTTCGATTGCGACTGGACGCCCCCGCTTTAAAATGGCTTTCCATGAACAAAGTGTATTCCCCCTGGAGCCCTTTAGCACCCGGAGAATCTTTCGAAAAAACAAGATCTCTTGTGAGTTTGGATTTGATTAATTCGATGCTTGAGGCCTCAAATCTTTGGGATGCCACGGTGAATATATCTATTTTTGATAGATTGTTTAACCTTACAACCTTGGATCTGAGTGAGAATCCTTATCTTGGAAAGGGCTTACCTCCTTTCATATTCAGAGAGCTGTCCGCTTTGCAAGAAATGAGTATAGAGTATTGCGATATTTCACAACTTCACCACCTAACTTTCCTGGGGTTGGTATCGCTTCAGAAGCTTAGTTTAAGAGGAAACAACATTCAACAACTTCATCAGGATATACTTCAAGGGTTGGTGCAAGTCAGAAGCATGAACCTTCAAGGAAACTTCCTATCGTATCTCGATGAAGCTATATTTTCAAACAATGCAAATCTTACAACTCTGTCATTAGCAAATAACAAATTGACCAGTCTCAACCAAAGCACTTTTCAACCAATCAAACCCTCCCTTTTTTCTATCGATCTTTCAATCAACCCAATCAATTGCAACTGTGATTTAAAGTGGCTCCTTGATTGGCTAAGTGGCCCTATACACCTGGTCAATCAAGAAGAGACTATCTGTTCGTTAGCATCTTTAGATTCCGTTGGGGAGAAACCTTTGCTTGATTTTGATCCCAATGAACTATGTGGGCTCAACATTGTTCTCTTTGTGTGCTTTCACTGGCCGTCATTTGCTTCTTGGTCGTTGTTGGATTCGTTTATCACAATCGATGGCAGTTAAGGTTCAAACTCTATCTCTTGAAACTGGCGGCCCTCGGGTATAACGAGATGCGGGATGCTCGAAACCACAACGACTATGAGTTTGACATGAACATCATCTTCTACGACGACGATGAACATTGGATTCGCGAGCAGCTCCAGCCGGCTTTTGAAGAACAGCTCCCGCAGTTCGAGAGGAACGTGTTTGGTGATGAGGACCTTGTTCTAGGAATGCACTACTTGGATTCCGTTGACTACGTGGTGAGCAGGAGTTACAAGACTGTCATAGTGCTAAGCAGAGCCGCCGTTCGCGATCGCTGGTTCATGCTCAAGTTCCGCATTGCAATGGACCATGTCAGTGACACCCAGACTGAATTCGTTGTGGCGGTCTTCCTCGAAGACATCCCAGACGATGAGATACCGTTCCTGGCGAGGTTGTATCTCAGTGATGGCAGACCTTATCTTCACTGGCCAAATGACGAAAGAGGACAAGAATATTTCTGGAATGAATTAGTGAAAAGTTTGACCATTAATCTAAGGACCAACGATTTGATTCCGAATGAGTAATTAAAACGGACATCGTAAAGCATTATGATGTCACCCCTTCGTAATTTTTCTACGCCGTTTTATTGGTTCTTCTTCTATTTCTTTTTCTACTTTTTTTAAAGTTTGCATACAGTTTTATCTAGCGTTGACAAATTATCGCTTTAGTTAATATTGTTATGCAGACATGTTAGTATCAACTAGCAAGATAATGTTTCATATGTGTAAATTATGAGGCGGCCTATCCTAAAGACCTAGGCAAAGATCGAGATAGACTAAGTTCTCATTGATGCATACATAAATTGAGATATCGATGATACCAGTTCTTTGTTTTTGTTGTTGTTGGTAACATGTCGTTTTTTCGAAGGTTCCTTATCCCGAAAATCACATATAACCCTGTACTATGTTTTGAATTACGAACACTCGAAATTTTTAACCTTTTTCATTTTCGAAATTATGAAACTTCAGAGTAATGCATCAAATCTTCGGAATAATGAACCAATAATTATTTTCGGAATTATCGACCCCCCCCCCGGTATGAGAGATTGGTTTTCCGGAATTACTAGCTTTTGGAACCTTCGCAAAATCGAGTAACCCCGTTGTCTTTTAGGTTTCCTTTTAAATTGATTCGTGTCGATTTCATTCTGTTGTTTTCAACGTTTGAAAATCCTACTATAATTATCTCCCTCCTATTTAGTTTTAAAAGGATTTGGATAGTTACGTTTGATTGAGTTTCTGTTTTATTTGATATGATATAACTATGATTCACCTATATTCTGTTGTTTTCCAATGGTTATTAATTTTTGTATATCTTCTCTCATTCAGCTTTGACAGGGTTTTTCCAGTTACGTTTTATTGAGCTTCTGTTTCTTAATTGATATGTTTCAGTTATATTTTGCTGCTTTTCGACGGTTTTTAAACTGAAATATATCTGTTCTCATTTGACTTTGGCCAATTTGTGGTAAAAAACTTGCCCAACCCCAAAAATTGGAAACAAAAGGGTTTTCAACGATTTCCATTAGTGTTACACATCAGGAAAACTACACTAAAATCTAAGAAAATCGGACACCCGAAAAGAGGTAATATTCAAAATGGCGTCCAAGATGGCCGCCAATACTTTAAATGAGCCATCAATCATGATATGCTCCTCAAAAAAGTTCTGCAATTCATGTTTGAGCGTTGATAACTCTCTTGTTACTATATTATCATACTTGACGTAGGTATAATTGAAGAGCCTGTTTATTCCCCTTTACAATAATGCCCCATTTGTAATGAATATGTTATCATGGACTGTGCAGTACACATGGATATGGGCCAAGCCAAAAGTGATATACTGCAAAAATTAATTGTTATTCCTTCAAAACACAATCCATCCTCCGAACAAATGTAGAATTCATCATCTGAACAAGGCTTTGGAGGACGTGGCTATAAACGAAACTATTGTACTAGGATCTTACATCATTGAGGTATATTTTGTCACTTGGAAGGTCTATTTCAGTCCATTGATGTGAGTGCCTAGAGGTCACAATTTATTTTAGTAAGGAGTCACTGGAAAAAAATTGGGATTCTCTTCTTAAACGTCCTATTTTCATATTTTTTCAAATGCAGTTGCTTGGGATTTTGACTGGCTCCTGTTTGTCTAATTATTTGTTCTCATGCTTTTTGTTCTACAAGACACTCATGGACAGATCCCCTGCATTTGGATACATCAAAGCATCAATGATACTTGATTGTACTAGCCAATGGCTGTGCTATGCCTTGGAGCAGATCAAATATGAGATGAATGATGCTTTCAATCATGTTCATTTTTTCGTTTAACTTGCAAAAGTACGTGACACCGAATTGCGATATGTCTTAGAATTGCCACAATATCACGTCAAATAATGCAATTGGTGTGTCCTATTTACATGTAGCCTTTTACATGTGTATGTAAGTGTAATGTATCCTTAAATTCTTCATAACAGTCTTGCTACATGAACAAATTTGTCACTAATCTATTTCATCAACTCATTTATGTTGAAAGATTTATAGCATAGTTTTATTAATTTATTTACAAGTATCCTTCTTTGATTAAAAAATGCATGTATCGGTAGCATTAGTCTCACAGTGTACAGTGTGAGTACAACAATGTGAGGTCAGCATGTAAAATGATAAAATCAGTGTAATGTTATAACAGAATTTTCGCTCTGATACTTGCAGTGTGTTTAATATGTACGTATATAATGGTGTGGGTGTATTGTTTTAATTTGTAAGAGTTACAGACCTAACAATTGTACTCTCTTGACTGTGGATGTTTGTGTTAAAGTGAGGAAATACATCAATTTGTATTTGCTTTCAGCTGTCTACTAGTTGTGCTTTCGCTTTCAATTTTATCATCTTTCAACAAAACCATTTTTTCAATAAAATTTGTAAGTGTGAAAATGATTATAGAGACTTATAATTAAATGCTTGCAATTAAGTCATTTTCTTGTATACCATAGTTGCTCTTATATTGATATTGGAAATAACAGTGGCAGTTGACAAATTTGTTATTATCCCCTTGCCGACGAAGTCGGAAGGGATATATTAACGCTGCGGTCCGTCCTTCCGTAACAAATCTGGTTTCGTTCGATCACTTTAGTAATGTTGGACGGATTTTAATGAAATTTGATATGAAGGTACATGGTATCAAAACACAGCCTAAGTTCGATTTCGGAGTATGTAGGTCAAAGGTCATAGCTCATTAAATATGCGAATCTGGTTTCCGTTCGATAACTTTAGTAATGTTTTGACGGATTTTAATGAAATTTTATATTAAGGTGCATGGTATCGAAACACAGCCTAAGTATGATTTCGGAGTATGTAGGTCAAAGGTCATAGCTCATTAAATATGCGAATCTGGTTTACGTTCGATAACTTTAGTAATGTTTGACGGATTTTGAATATAATTTGATATGAAGGTACATGGTATCAAAATACAGCCTAAATTCGATTTCGGAGTATGTAGGTCAAAGGTGAAAGGTCATAGCTCATTAAATATGCGAAAATACCTAATTATATATGCGAAAATGTGGTTCACTGAGCTTTGTGCTATAAGATGAGAAATGTGATGTGTATTACACTTTAAGTCATCGTTAAAAAACAGAACCCTGATATCTGAATGAGGCCTCATATTCATCTGAAACAAGCGCGTATGCATTTTGATTATTTGTGATGCTTACATGTATGTGGGTCTTGCAGATTAAAAGTATTTATGTAGCATGGGAAACGATACATTGTCAAGGGAGAAATTTTGGTCATGGATTTATTTTTCACCCATTCCATGCCATTGCATTTCAACACGGATACCGTTTAAAATGTGTTTTTCTTTTACAGCATGAGTACAATTTTATGATCATGCAAATTTGAGTAACTAAAGAAAAATGATATGATAATCTCCACCCTTTACGATAATTGGATTTGGACTCTTGTACTTAATGGAAAAGGGGAGAAGCATTGTTTGGTTACATATATGGGGACCATTCATTTTAAATCACTGGGCACATTAAGGGTTAATTGAAGAAGAGCTTATGTACAGTCAATTTTGTGGCCAACTCTATTTGGAGGCAACTGTGTTGTGGTTTATTCTTCTCTTTAAGAGAAAATGTATGTTGTAGAGCCTATCTGTAAGGACCACCTTGTCTACAGTTGTCATTGCAGCGGGGTGGGGGCGGGCGGGTAGGGGATTCCAGCGGTATTTTTTTTGACAGTTTGGGCTGGAGGAAGAAAATTAAGAATTTTGTGCTCGGTCCAGATGACTTCATAAAAAAAAAGTTTGGGTGATATCAAGAACAGATTTTGAAAAGACAAAGAAATATTTTAAAAGGTGTAGTATATCGTGATTGGCATTGTAAGGGTGGTTTTGAGACAAAATGGCGAACTGTATGTTAGGACAAATAATTTTTTTTTTTCAAAGAAAGAAGCAGACTAATGCTGAATATGGCACAGTGACTTAGATATAACGTCTGGCTTACCCTAGCTTAACCTGTAGAATGCTTTGTTTTGTTTTGTGTGACATTCAGATAGAAAGCAAATGATACAGAGAGCCCCATGTAAGATGTGACAGGAATGAACTCATTTAGGAAAAAAATTTCCCTTCAAAATGGCTAAATTGATATCCTTTTCTCTCAATGATGCATTCTTTGAATTAGATATGTCTTCAAAGCAATACTGTTTATATGGATAATGCAGCTCATATGTTGCCAATTTGAAGATTGATGATTATTTTGATATAGCTATTCTACTTTTTAAACCGCATTTCATACTGCACTGTATTAAAATGGACTCTACTTTTGCAGCTATTTTTGCTCCTGTATCAGCAAAAAGTGATCCTTATAACCCATTTACTACTAAATTCTCTCATTGCCATTGTTTTTAATAAAGGAGCACAATGATTCCATAGGCAATGCGTTCACTGTTGTATCTGGACTACTGGAGTATGGGTACGAAAAAAGTGATTGAGATTGAAAATTTATGATGTAAAAGACATTAAAGGGATCCGGTAACTTTGTCTCAGATTCTAAAACAAAATCTTGGATTTAGCTCATGCTGCCATGATACTTATAAACCTTTAGGTCAGTCAGAAACCCCATGACTTTTACAAGCCGATCGCCTGTCTGATTATCAAGATATTTATGATTCAAAATCGAAACCAAATTTTGCTTTTTCCTAACGGTTTTCATAACACTACAGTCTATTGGGGAAAACGAGTATGGTAAAACCTGTCACTAAAATTTTTTTTACTTTTTTGAGGCACTTCTTGATCATTTTGAAGCGCGATATTTTTAAGGCTTCAATATTACACCATATCACAGACACTGATAATACATAGGGCCATGCATCTCAGATTTAACATTGTTAAACGATGCCTTTAAAGCACTTTTTTCTTACCTGGAATGAAAATTCTTGAAATTTGAAGAATATGTGTTAAAGGTGTTTTAGCATGTGACAGGCATTTTTTGCTGTATTTAATTCTCATCTTTCACGAGTTATGTTAAGATATATTTTTTAAGAAGTTAGTTTAGTGGTATATATATTTAGTTACATATGATATGATGAAAATTACTTAAAAATACACACAAAAATTTGGGTTCAACTTTTTATTTTTTTTGCACATTGCAAGTTAGCATGTTTATAGATTATATAATATAGCTACTATTTAGAATGACATAAAAGAGTTATGAAGAAAGTATATGGATACCTAAATACGTTTTGTATTTGAAAATGAAGTTTTATTTGTATTTTTCTAGTTGTGTGTCCCATTGATATGCTGCTTTATGTTGCTCCAAAGGCCAATTATATGATTATAGCCAGAAGTGTATTAACTATCTGGCTCTTTATCATACACTAACAAATGCCTACTTAAAATAGATTTACATTTGTATGTTATCACAAATATGTATCACAAATAGCACACTGTTTTATATGTGACCTGTCTCTTTCAATCCAATACTGAATATTTGTTATTTACTAATTATGGAAATATGCAATTTTCAATTATAGGAGGGGGGAATGGTACTTTCGAGTCATTTTATAATGTTTTATATATATGTCGATCCTGTATACGTGATGCTACAAATGTAATTATTGATATCTAGACATATTTTGTATGATTATATACAAACTCTGATTTTATTTTTTATTTTTGCTCGATTGTAAATGAAGCCATGTATGATAATGTTAAAACTCTGTAAATCTTCCACTTCATATTAATTATTCAATGCTGTAAATAAAACGTGTACTCACATCAAATATAATTCTTTGTCTATGTGGCCGTTGTGATTATTTTTTGTGTGTAGAGAAAGGTAAAACCGAAATGGATAGACAGAGCTGTCAACCATTTCTATTTATTTTGGGGGCCTTCAAACTACTGTTTTAATCCCTGAATTCCTGTCTTTTTCTGAAATATTCTGTGGGAAAGTATGCAAAATAGACTGTATTTCTAATTTTGCCTTGAGAGCTTCCTAATTTTTGCTGTGAAAGGTAGAACAGAAAGGGACAAGCATAGCTGTCAACCATTTCTATTTTGGAGGAATGATTCCTATTTGCTGGCCTTCAAGCTTCTGTTTTGAACCCTAGATTCCTCTCTTTTCTGAAATATTCTGCGTGAGAAGTATAAAAAATAGACTGTATTCCTAATTTTGCAATGGGAAATTTCTAATTTTTGCTGTGAAAGGTGGAATAGAAAGGGGCAAAGGGCAAGAGCTTGGCGGTATCACTTCAAATTCACAAGGGTAGTGGAATAAAAAATGATCCCCTATTTAGATACCTTCAAGAACATTTCCAACAAAATATGACCCCTTTTTGCCTAAAAACAGGTATAATTTGTGCTCTAGTTATTACCGTGTTTTGGGCTTATCGAGTTTAAATTCTCAAAAAAAAAACCTTTTTTGGTATTAAAACAAAATGAAGAATCCCCTGTTTTTCCAAATCGGCGAGCGCTTATATTTGCCGAAATGTACCCCTCTTTTGAAAACATCATCATGCGTTTACACAGCGAATATAAAGTGACACCAACCGAGAGGAGGTAATCTGAATTATGATCAGGCGACAATTGCTCTTGAAATGATTTTTTATCTTTGATAAAGGGTTAGGGTAAAGGTTATGTGTTTGGTCCAGGGTTGAAGTTAAGAATTTGGTTAGTGTAGGTAATCGACGACTGTGAGGAATTGTCTGAGGACAGGGGCAGGATGAAACTTGACATTTGTATGCCTCCGCCAACCGAAAGTGGTGCCATAGGCATTAGTTTGCATCGCCATATGGAGACAAATGATCAGATTTTAGAATTGTAATGTCAAATGTCAAAGGTTGTACAGATCAATTTACATGAATTTACAGTTCCCCCAAAATAAAATTCAAACGTGGTTTATTTCTAATTCGATACCAGTGATTTACAAATGTTGCTGAAATGGAATGATTTTTCCCTGAGCTTCCGGGGGCTCTGCCTGGACACCAAGGCCCTAAGGCGGGCCCCTGGTTGCTCATTTGACCGTAATGAAGTGCCTAAAATCCCTGAGCTTCCGGGGGCTCCGCCCCCTGGACCCCATCAGGGCCCTAAGGCGGGCCCCTGCATGCTCATCTGACCGTTATTAAATGCCTAAAACCCCTGAGCTTCCGGGGGCTCTGCCCCCTGGACCCCAACAAGGGCCCTAAGGCGGCTCCTGGATGCTCATCTGATCGTAATTTAATGCCTAAAACCCCTGAGCTTCCGGGGGCTCCGCCCCCTGCACCCCACCAGGGCCCTAAGGTGGGCCCCTGGATGCTCATCTGACCGTTATTAAATGTCTAAAACCCCTGAGCTTCCGGGGACTCTGCCCCCTGGACCCCACCAAGGGCCCTAAGGCTGCCCCTGGATGCTCATCAGATCGTAATTTAATGCCTAAAACCCCTGAGCTTCTGGGGTTAGCACCCTGGACCCCACTCCAATTAGTGACCTGCATGCCAGTGTCACAAATAAGGTATCAAAATATGCTCATCTGACCGTAATTAAATGCCTAAAACCCCTGAGCTTCATGGGGCTCCGCCCCTTAACCCCCGCCGGGGCTTTGCCCCTGGACCCCACGTCAATTTACGCTCCACTTGCTTCGCTAGCTTTACTTACCTGATCGTAAATACTTTAGCCCCCACACTTTGAAAAAACGTTCCGCGGGGCCTGCATGTAACATGTAAGAGTGGTGGTGATGCGGATTTTTTTTCTGCCACCCAAACATTTGCTCATTACGTCACTGCTCCTCGCATTTCGTCCCCCCTTGTCATGAAAAGAAATCGCCGCCCCTGCTTGAAACATAGCAAATAGTGATCCATTTGCCATAAAAAGAGACAAAAGGTAAAATAAGGTAAATATTAAAAGACTATTAGAGATTTTTTCCAAAGAATTTCAATTTTTAACGTTCATTAGGTTCTCTCTCCTACATTGCTGATTGAAAAAAGTTATTTCATCCCAAATGAATAAAATATTTTTGACATATTTCATCCAGAGTCAGGGCGGGGATGGAAAGCCAAAGTCGAGAAAATTCTGGAGACGCAGTGCTCTAAGCGAATAGACGAACACTACTGGTTAAAATTTTTTGGATGATAACCTTTGTGCCATTAATATTTTCAAGGAGAAAAAAACCTCTTTTTACTGCTTCAAAAAACTATAAATCTAGAGAAAATTGTTTTTGTTTTTTTGGTGGGGGGTAATTCTTATTGAAAATAGAATTGTATCATACATGTTTATTACAATCTGTAGAGAAGCTTGCTATTGGCTTCTTTCATGCCCCCGCCCCGCCCTCTGACGCAGCCACTGATGCCGCCAATGGTGGAAGAGACAACAAGAACAAGTGACAAAACCCCCCACCCCCAATAATTTTTTTTGAGTTAATGCTTCTAATATTATGGCATAGCGTTCTGAGCCACTTACGGTTATCGTTTGGCAATTTTATTCGAAATCACGATTTACTTGGTTTTCTTTGACCAGGCGCGGATCCAGGGGAGGGCCATGGGGCCTTGGCCCCCAGAAAAAGAGAGAGAGAGAAGGAAAAGAAGGGAAAGGGAAAGAAAGAAGAGGAACAAGAAAAGAAAAGGGGGTGAAAGAAGGAGATCGGGGGGGGGGTGGCGAAAGGGCCTTGCCTCCCAGGCTGTTGCCTCCCCACCCCCCATCAAAAAAATAAGAGGGAAAGAAAAAAAGAGGAAGAAAGGAAAAGAAGGGGGATATCAGTTGCAATTTTTTCGCCAACAAGTTGTGAATCGGGGGTCAAAAGGCCCTTGCCTCCCCTCCCCGCCCCGCCAAAAACAAAATAGAGAAGGAAGGGAAAGGGAAAGAGGAGAGCTAAAAGGGAACAAACAAGAGGAAGAAGAAAAGAAAAGGGTGAAAAGAAGGGGAGATCAGTTGCGTATTATCCCGCCAACAAGTGTAGATCGGCCGAAAGCTCCTTGCCTCCCCAGCAAACATAAAGAGAGAGAAGGAAGGGAAGGGAAAGAAGAAAGGTAAGGGAGATCAGTTGCGATTTTCCCCGCCAACAAGGTGTAGATCGCGGGGCTGCCCCCAAATAAAATTCAAACGTGGTTTATTTATAATTCGATACCGGTGATTTACAAATGTTGCTGAAATGACATAATTTTTTCGAGATTTTTCCTCACATTTTAGTAAATTATACTTTTGTATGCGTTTATTTGAAAATGACAAATTCCTAAATTTACAGTCAAGCAAGAAATATGCTTATTTAGAGGCCTACATGTCAGGTCCCCCCACTTTTTGTGAAAAATATATTAAAGAGAAATAGAAAGAAAGAAAGAATAGTGACCTGCCAGTGTCACAAAATAATGAGGTATCAAAATATGCTTATCTGACGGTAATTTAATGCCTTAAACCCCTGAGCTTCTGGGGGCTCCGCCCCCTGGATCGATCAGCGGGACCAGCATGTAAGAGTGGGGTGATGCGGATTTTTGTTTGTCTGCCCCAAAAAAAAAAAAACGTTTTGCTCATTACGCCACTGCTGGTCACCGTTACGTACCAATATTTGGCTCGCATAATTTCAAATTTGGCCCCCCCCCCTTGGAATTCCTGGATCCGCGCCTGTCTATGACCAAATCAGGAAGTACTTAAGAGAACTTCCTGAATAGCAATAACACATATGTGTCTCATTTAGCTTAGATTTTTCTATTTTTTATCTATCATATCCTAAGGCAGACATTGAGCAAATTTTTAGCAAGCACCATGATGGCTTTTAACGACGGTCTATTTCGTCCAATGTTCGTGATATGTTGTCTTCTTTTACCCTTGACATTACAGACGTTGAGAAGAGAATCTTTACTGACCCCTTCCACATTCGATCGGGAAAGCTTGGGATGTGAACTGAATATTGAGCTAAAGACAGCTTCTTGCGGGAACAGGGGACTTAATTCGGTTCCTCAAAACCTTTCTGAAGATATTCTGCGCTTTGACTTGTTTCGAAACAACATCACCTCTCTTTTGAGCTGGTCGTTTAAGCGATATCCTCTGATCACTCGTTTGGACCTTTCTCGAAATGACATCAGGGTGATAGAGCGGACCGCTTTACACCCCCTCAATGATCTGATGTACCTAGATTTATCCCTCAACCCACACCTTGTGCTTCCAGGAACAGGCCTTCTTAGGTCGGCTAGAAAACTTTCCACTCTTAACTTACAGTCCTCGAACTTGCAATCGCTCCCAAACGACATTCTAAAATGGAGCCCACGATTAGAATCCGTGCATCTTCACAACAATCACCTCAAAGTCGTCAATGTCAGGTCTTGCGGTACATCTGAGTATGTTACTTTGTCAGAAAACCACATTGAACATATTAATGCAGACGATTTCTATTTTGTGTGTCACGTTGGTTATTTATACCTACTAGGTAACCCTATCCAGTCGGTTGACCCGGATGTGGTCGCATCATTACATGTCCGTACATTGGTTATTGGAGACTATCCCGTTACATTTGAATCTTTCCGAGACTTGTTCTCCGGAATTTCGCACTCTGAAATAAAAGAAATTCTGATAATAAATGCCTCTATTGGTGCCTTTCCGGACAGTTTATTTGATCCATTGCGTGATTGGCCTATCCATTTGCTGGAATTTTCATACATGTATGACGAAGTGAATGTTCTGCATCCTTTTGTCTTCTCGAATTTAACGAGAGTCTATGAGCTTTCATTCCAAGATGATTATATAACCAGCATCGAACCGGACTACTTTGAGGGTATGCTGGACTTGAGAGTTCTAAGAGTAGAATATTGCGAGTTAAAAGATATCAACACTGAAAGTCACACCTGGACTGTAGATTTAGTCGAACTGCACTTAACTGGCAATATTTTGACAGAAATTACTCCATATACATTTCTCGGTCTAAGGAATTTGACCTTCTTAGACCTGTATTTCAATGAACGCCTTGTCACCTTTACACTAAACTCTCTATCGGGACTTGATAAGCTCCAAGCTATCAATATATCTGAATGCGCTGTCTTTCGATGGCGACTGAACGCCCCTGCTTTAAAATGGCTTTCTATGAACAATATGTATTCCCCCTTGAGCCCTTTGGAACCCGGAGAATCTTTCAAAGACACAGGATCTCTTGTGAGTTTGGATTTCATT
The DNA here is from genome assembly GCA_037976565.1 of Mesocentrotus franciscanus. Classification (NCBI taxonomy): domain Eukaryota; kingdom Metazoa; phylum Echinodermata; class Echinoidea; order Camarodonta; family Strongylocentrotidae; genus Mesocentrotus; species Mesocentrotus franciscanus. The sequence goes on along the minus strand of CP137677.1, from coordinate 23,611,664 downwards.
AATTCGATGCTTCATGTCCCGAATCTTTGGGATGCCACGGTGGAGATATCTATTTTCGATAGATTGTTATACCTTTCAACCTTGGATCTGAGTAAGAATCCTTCTCTTGGGAAGGGCTTACCTCCTTTCATCTTCAGACAGCTGTCCGCTTTGCGAGAACTGAGTATAGAGTACTGCTATATTTCACACCTTCACCACCTAACTTTCCTGGGGTTGATATCGCTCGAGAAGCTTAGTTTAAGAGGAAACAACATTCACCAACTTCATCAGGATTTACTTCAAGGGTTGGTGCAAGTCAGAAGCTTGGACCTTCAAGGAAACTTCCTATCGTATCTCGATGATGCTATATTTTCAAACAATGCAAAACTTACAACTCTATCATTAGCAAATAACAAATTGACCAGTCTCAACCAAAGCACTTTCCAACCAATCAAACCCTCTCTTTCTTCTATCGATCTTTCAATCAACCCAATCAATTGCAACTGTGATTTAAAGTGGCTTCTGGATTGGCTAAGTGGCTCTATACACCTGGTTCATCTTTAGATTCCGTTGGGGAGAAACCTTTGCTTGATTTTGATCCCAATGAACTATGTGGGCTCAACATTGTTCTCTATTGTGTGCTTTCACTCGCCGCCATTTGCTTCGTGGTCGTTGTCGGATTCGTATATCATAATCGATGGCAGTTAAGGTTCAAACTCTATCTCTTGAAACTGGCGGTCCTTGGGTACAAAGAGTTACGGGACGCTCGAAACCACGACGACTACGAGTTTGACCTTAACATCATCTTCTACGACGACGATGAACATTGGATTCGCGAACAGCTCCAGCCGGCTTTTGAAGAACGGCTCCCGCAGTTCGAGAGGAACGTGTTTGGCGATGAGGACCTTGTTCTAGGAATGCACTACTTGGATTCCGTTGACTACGTGGTTAGCAGGAGTTACAAGACTGTCATAGTGCTCAGCAGAGTCGCCGTTCGCGATCGCTGGTTCATGCTCAAGTTTCGCATTGCAATGGACCACGTGAGTGACACCCAGACCGAATTCGTTGTAGTGGTCTTCCTCCAAGAGATCCCTGACGATGAGATACCGTTCCTGGCGAGGTTGTATCTTAATGATGGCAGACCTTATCTTTACTGGCCAAATGACGAAAGAGGACAAGAATATTTCTGGAATGAATTAGTAAAAAGTTTGACCATAAATCTAAGGACCAACGATTTGATTCCGAATGAGTAAAACTCACATCGTAAAGCATTATGATCGATAATGCATATATTGTCATCTTTTCGTACTTTTTCTACGCCGTTTTATAGTTTCTTCTTCTTCTTTTTCTTTTTATAGTTTTGCATACAGTTTTATCTAGCGTTGACAAATTATCACTTTAGTTATTATTCTTATTTAGACATGTTAGTAGCAAGATAATGGTTCTTTTGTGTAAATTATGAGGCCTACCCTGAAGACCAAGGCAAAGATCGAGATAGACTTATTTCTCATTGATACATACATGCAACTGAGAGACGGATTAAACATGCTCAGTTCTTTGCTCAGTTATATTTTATTGGTTACATGTCGTTTTCAAAAGGTTCCTAATCCCGAAAATCAAATAAAACTCTGTACCATGTTCGGAATAATGAATATTCGAAATCATGAACCCTTTTTTATTTTCGAAATTACGAATCTTATTCTATTTTCGGAATTACGAAACTTCAGAGTAATGCATCAAATGTTCAGAATAATGAACCCTTTATTATTTACAGAATTATGTATCCCCCGCGAAATTTGTATTCCGGAATTATTAACTTTTGGAACCTTCGCAGAAAAAGAGTAACCCCCGTTGTCTTTAATGTTTCCTTTTTAATTGATTCATTTTCAACTTTTGATAATCCTATTATAATTATCTCCTCTCCTATTTAGTTTTGAAAGGATTTGTTCAGTTACGTTTTATTTCTATTGAGGTTCTCTTTTTAATGGATATGTTTTACTAATATTTTGTTGCTTTTCAACGGTTGTTAAACTTAATTATATCTGCTCTCATTTAGTCTTGCAAATTTGTGGTAAAAAACTTCACCAACCCCAAAAAATTGAAACAAAAGGTTTTTCAACGTATTCCGGTAGTGTTATACATCAGGAAAATGTACTAAAATCTAAGAAAATCGGGCCCCTGAAAAGGAGGGATTTTTCAAAGTGGCGTCCAAGATGGCCACCAATACTTTAAAAGAGCCATCAATCGTGATAAACTCATCAAAAAAAGTTCTGCAATTCATGTTTAAGCGTTGATATCTCTTTTGTTAGTATACAAACAATGCACTGTTGAGAGTGTGTTAGGACAGGGCCAGTGCACGAAGTTTAGTCAGTGCCCATAGTGATAATGCACGCGCCCGCAGGACAAGTGCATTATCGATATCGCGCTGACTAACCTGAGTGCACTGGAACTGCCCTAACACACGAGCGAAACAGTGCATTATTTGTTTAATGAGACGGGTCGGCAATACAGTCTTACAATAAAGTCTAGATCTAGAGTATAGATAGATATTAGATCTAGATCTAAGTTAGATCGAACTAGATCTAGGCCTAGAATATTCTAACGTTAGATCTAGATACATTAGCTAGGCTACTCTACAAAAGTAAAAGGTTGAATTACGCGAAAGCGATATCGGCAGATATCGAGCATGTGTTTTCAATTTTTGATGGGAGATGTTTTGCACGGTGGGAAAAATAAATGCACGCCCACGTGATGTCAATTGACCAGTCGGATTGCTTAGATTCTAGAACCCGTCTTATAATATATAATCATACTTAACGTTGGTATAATTGAAGAGCCTGTTTATTACGCAGAACAATAATACCCATTTGTAATGAATATGTTATCATGGACTGTGCAGTACAAATGAATATGGGACCAAGTCAAAATTCATTGTTATTCCTACAAAACACAATCCATCCTCCGATCAAATGAAGAAGTCATCATCTGGACAAGGCTTGTAGGCCGTGGCTATAAATGAAACTGTTGTACTGGGCTTGGAGTAGGATTACTATTCCGTGTGGTATATTTCGTCACTTGGAAGGTCTATTTCTGTCCATTGTTGTGAGTGCTTTAGAGGTCACATGTTTTCTTTAGTAAGGAGTCATTGGATATTAGATTTTTTTCTTCTTCTTCTTAAATGTCCTAATTTCATGGTTTTCAAATGCAGTTTCATGGGAATTTGACTTGCTCCTGTGTGTCTTATTAATTGTTAAAATGCTCTTTGTTCTACACTGAAGACATTCATGGACTGATTCAATGTTTTTGTATACATCAAAGCACTAAGGATACTCGATTGTATTTGCCAATGGCTGTGCTATGCCTTAGAGCAGATCAAATATGAGATGAATGATGCTTTCAATCATGTTCATTTTTTTCGTTTAACTTGCTAAATTACGTGACACCATGGAGCTAGAAAACATGGTGACACCGAATTGCCAAATGTCTTAGAGTTGCCATGATATCACCTCCAATAATGAAATGGTCGTGTCTTATTTACATGTAGCCATTTACAAGCATTTTGTCAAACATTATGATATTCATGTTTGTATGTGTGTGTGATGTATCCTTTTCTTCATGACAATCTTGCTACAAGAAAAAATTGTCACTAATCAATTTCATCAACTCATTTATGTTTAGAGTTTTATATCACAGTGTTTTATTTATTTACAAGTATCTTTTTTGATAAGGCATAGAAAAAAGATGTATTGCCCTTTGCGACCGACCCAAAAATCTTGAAATCTACGGTCGGCTTTAAACCTTTTTTTTTTTTTTAACCGTTTTTTAGAAAAAAAGTGGTTAATGAAAAAAAAATATATATGAAGTAAAGAATTCAAAACTGAGAAATATCAGCCCAAAGAGGGGAAAACAAATAAAAAAATAATGCATTAAAAAATGAGAAATATCAGCCCAAAGACGGAGGAACAAACCCCATGTTTTGGCACCTAAAGGGAAATACAACATCTTTTTTTTTTAAGGCCTAATGTACAACTTTGAAAATGCATGTAGCTGTAGCATTCCTCAGTTTTTCAGTTTCAGTTTTACATCAGTTTTTTAAATATTTTATTTCATATTTCACATTCACATTCAGTACATAAATCAAAAGCTATAAACAATAAGAATGAAAAGAAACGTTCTTTCAACAGGTGTGAAAAATACATACAATAATATCAGGTAATGAAAGTATAAAAAAACACAGCCGAGTTATTAACATACGGAGATATACATACAATTGCATGGTATTTTAATTAAAATTAGACAAATAAATTTGTGGTGAAATATGGGGGAATCTAGTAAAAATCTAAGCTTGTACAATGTAGATTACCTTTTATAAATAAGAACAGTTTATGGAACATGAGATATGTTCCAAATAATCAAAATCAAAGGGGAAAAAAGAAGGAAAAAGTACCAAAAATAAAATACTGAAGAAAACACTAAAATAAAAAACACGAGAGAGGCGAAAATAAGATGAAGGACAAAAAAAAACAGTCTCACAGTGTACAGTGTTGGTGTTTACAATTGCAATTGTTATAATTGTCACTAATCAATTTCATCAACTCATATATGTTTAGAGTTTCATATCATAGTGTTTTATTTATTTACAAGTTTCTTTTTTGATAATGTATAACTTTGAGAATGCATGTAACTGTAGCATTCTTCATATTTTCAGTTTCAGTTTTACTTCAGTTTTTTAAATTTGATTTCATATTTCACATTCACATTTAATTACATAAACCAAAAGCAATAAACAATAAGAATTAAAAGAATTGTTCTTTCAACAGGTGTGAAACAAAAATACAATAATATCAGGTAATGAAAGTTTAACAAAACACAGTCGAGTTAACATACGGAGATATAAGTCGAGTTAGCATACGGAGATATAAATACAATTGCATGGTAATTTAATTAAAATTAGACAAATATATTTGTGGTGAAATATGGGGGAATCTAGTAAAAATCTAAGCTTGTACAATGAAGATTCCCTTTCATAAATGAGAGCAGTCTATGGAACATGAGATATGTTCAAAATAATCAAAATTAAAGGGTAAAAAAGAAAAAATACCAAAAAATTAAATACTGAAGAAAATACTAAAACAAAAAAACGAGAGAGGCGAAAATAAGACGAAGGACCACAAAAAAAGCATTAGTCTCACAGTGTACAGTGTGGGTGTTTACAATTGTGAGATCTGGGCCCAGTCTTACAAAGAGTTGATATCAAGGGGGGCGTTCCATAGTAGGCATAGCAGCATGTTGCTCTTGTTTTGAGCTCCGCTTTTGTGGACAAATTCTACGATTTTATATTCCGCAGTTTGATATAAACACTTAATCAACAGTTTAATTGAAGGTTATAGATGATTCTGGACTAAAAATCATGGCTGAGAAGCACCTCCTTACTCCTGAGAAATCAGCAAAGTCTCAACAGAAGAAGCCTAAAAAAACGGTGAGCAGTGAAAGTCAACACGTGCACGGTGACCCCGCACACAAGGTGCGAGACGACTCGCTTGAGATGAACGCCGCAGAGTCGGTCCCTCCTGTCTGGTTCACGAAATTCTTCTCGGGTTTTGAAGTCCGACTCGAGCAGCGCTTATGTCTGGATTACATTTGCCCCGGGCGCCGTACGATAAATTGGTCTACAATTTTTCGTGCTATTTTGGGGGCATCGTAGGAGGCTACGGGCTACGATGTTTGTGTTTACATCATCTACGAGCATCGTGCAATTTCTTGTATTGGCCCTCGGGGGCAGGCCAGAGCAAATCCGTACAGAGGCTGGTCGGAGATTGTATGGAAATCGTGCAATTCCAGTGCAGTAGCCGTGCAGTCTCCGCACGGAAATCGTGCAGCTTCCGTGCAGAGGTTGTGCGGAGAAGGCGCGATGACCGTGCAGCCGCCGTGCCGATTTTGAGCGTTATTTAGCCCCCATTTTCACCGAAAAATCGTGCGTTTGATGCACGATCAGCGTGAAGCCTCCGCGCGATGCCCGTGCGGGGATCGTGCAATGCCACCTACGACATGTCTACGGACTACGGGCTTACGATTTTTCAAATTTTTATAACTTCTCGCGAAACAAAATCGTAGAGGCCGTGGAGCCCGTGAATCCGTACGAAAATCTCACGGCCGCCTCCTGCCTCCGCACGGAGGCCGCACGGAAAAGGGGATACGGGCAAGATACGGGCTCCGTAGACTAATCGCAGGCCAAATGTAATCCAGGCATCAGATGTCATCGTTGCTAAAAGGCTTGAAGTTCTTTCATCCACTGTGAAGGAACATGGTGAGAAAATCACTGCGTGTGAGATTGATGTTGAGGTCTTAAAGTCACAAGTCAAAAAGTTGAAGGAAGATAATCTCTCTCTCTAAAAATCGATGACATTGAAAATCGTTCCAGGAGGCTGAATTTGGTGTTTCATGGTATTCCTGAAGTAGCTGTGTCTGGTCAACGAGAAGTATGCATTGATGTCATCAATGATGTTCTTCAATCCTTTGTGGGGCTGTCTGCTGCAGATTGCTCCATCGAGAGATGCCATCGCACTCCCACAGCTCGTGTACCGACCGTACCCCCGTCCCTATCGCAGAAGCAGAATGGTGATGTCCAACCAAGGCCCCGAATAATTCATGTATATTTTGGGTCATTTCTTCAGAGGGAAAAGGTTCGGGCTGCATGCATGAAGAAGTTCAAAGAGAAAGAGTACAAAGGAAAGAAGTTGTTTGTAGCGGAGGACTTTAGTAAGCGGATACAGCAGTAGCGTACCTACGGGGGTGACGAGTGACAAGCAAGCAAACAAAAGGAAAGGAAAGGAAAGGAAAGGAAAAAGGGAAGAAAGAAGGGCTAAAAACACGAGTTAGAAGTGGACCCAGGGCACTCACTTATCCGTATATAGGCCAAGGCCCCGCGGTTCAGCTAGCCATGCTCCGAGATTTGGGTCGTTTTCAGGTCAGAACTAGCCCTAATTCGTGTTTTAGGCCTATAAGATTAAAACAAAATGCCGATGATCGCTCTACACTAGGGCGTACAAGTGACAACGTTGAAAAGTATGTCAGGACTCAGTTAGCTTCAGGTCCATCTGTCAAATCATCATGCCGTTACACAATGTACAAGGCTCGCGCTACGGCGGGGCTCGGGGAGCCGCCCCCTCTTTTTTGAAAAAGTATGTTAAAGAAAAATAGAAAGAAACTAACCAAGGGCAAGGCCCCGGCAAAAAAATTTCCTGCAAAATGCGACACCACATTAAAGCGCGAAAAAATAGCAAATGCGAGAAGTAAATAGGCATATCGTCAAGCATGTCGGCAAAGCTTCCGAGTTTGGCAGTTTACGGATTCATAAAATCAGTCCTTAAAAGCCTAATTCGTTCAGAAAATTACTCACATTTATGGTCAGAATCTGGGTAAAACACTCCATTCAGTTGTACAGGTGCATAAAAGACGAATTGTCAAAAATTTTCTTTTTCAATCTGCGCATAATTATATGCAAATTATACCGAACAAAATCAGTCTCATGCACATCGTTTTAGTGTCACAGATGAGTCGTTACTGTTACACTATATGGACAGATTGGATAGATGTGTAAATCATTAAAATTATAATCAGTGTACGATGCGAAAACGATTCATCTCCAGCTTCCAGAAATAATAATAATATTCCGATTTTGTATGGCGCTTAATACATCTACGATGTCTCTAAGCGCTTTACAGATATACTAACCTGGGAATTGTTGTTGTGTCCTGCGGGACGCAATTACTCACCGCTTTTGCATAATTTGTGCGTGAGATTTGGTTTTTTCTATTAAGTGCCCCTTTTAAAAAAATCTCCGATGAGTGCCCTTATTCATATTTGAGAGGTGCCCCCTTTAACTCTGTAATAAGTGCCCCTTTTCATCTCTGATAGTTGCCCCTTTTATTTTGACACGTGCCCCATGATGTAATCAAATTGATTAATGTACTATTACCAGTCTTTTTTGTTGTAAAAGATTATATCATGTTTTGTGTGGTTTTGAATAAAATGAACTTGAACTTGAACTTATCCTTTCTAATATTTTCCTTCTGATAATTGCACTTTTTTCGTTATCATAAGTGCCCCATATTAAGTGTGAGGAGTGCCCCATTTTCACCTCTGGTAATTCCCCTTTTTACTTTGACATGTGCTCTTTTTCTTTTCTAGTAAGTGTCCTTTTCCCTTTGGATATGTGCCCCCTTTTCCTTTCCCCATAAAAAAGTGCTCCTAATTTAAAGCGATTAAGATAAAAAAAAAATAATTTCACCCAAATCTGGCTCGCTACGCTCGCTCGTATTTAAAATTGATATAATTATGTTTCTTATTAAAGATCTTTTCAGTCTTTCATGATTAGATTGTGCTTAAAAACCCATCAGGATTGTTTTTTCCTCTTTATAAGATGTAATTGTTTGTTACTGCGACCTCACAAATCTCTGATAGTTCGCTCGCAAATAAATATTCTAACCATCACAACCAACTGCTGCTAAGTACATGTATGATGCTTAAACAGTATCTTGGACCATGTAAAGAGAGAAACAAACATTGAAATCATCCCTGATAATGTACTCACAATGTAGGGGTAAATACCAATGTCTAAAAAGTTGTATATTTTCGCTTTGAGGTCTCCCTTTATAGGTGCCCCTTTTCCCGGAAAGCGCCTTTATTGTTGGTGCTCCCCACTATGAATGACGCTCCGCCGCCCCTGGCCTGCTAAAACCTCTGAATTTCCGGGGGCTCCGCCCCCTGGACCCCACGCCAATTTACACTCCGCTCGCTTCGCTCGCTACGCTCTACCTGATCGTAAATACTTTAGCCCCCTTTGAAAAACGTTCCCTGGGCCTGATGTAAGGTGTTTGAAGCTGAAGCCCGACGCAAGTGATTGCTGTCTGCCCATTCTAACTGCTGTCCTAGTCTTGTACTGACTGGTTTTGACAGTCAAGTGATACCTGAGATACTAGGAAACTATACACCAAATCGCACGAATTAGTTTGAAAATTCGATTTTTCTTCAGCTTCTCAGGGGGGCAAATCCCCCTGTCCGTGCGAGAGCGGAACGCCACTAAATATTTTCATACAAATCGCCCCCCTCGCCGCCGGCTGGATCCGCCTCTGTATGTACCCTCCCAGTGCGTGATTTCTCCGCTGAGTATATCTAGTGATATATCATTTTACTGTTATAAAGTTTTTTTCTCACTTTACTACATTTATTTTTATTGAGTGAATAGATGCATATTCTGAATATTCATTACTTTTAATTGTGCATGTGGAAATGAAACAAATGCAAATCAATACAATTCAATTCAATGTCAAATACACTTTTTTACATCTCCAAATATGCAGAATTGGGAACATAATATGTCAATAGCTTCTTCAAAGAGGAATAAGAGAAGTACGTTAATAGAAACATTGTCATTACCAGTTATAAGTTAACCACTGATTTTGTCAAAATTCAATACATTTAACTTTTTTTTTAATGATAATTTTTACATTTCCAAATATGCAGAATTTGGAACATAATATGTCAATAGCTTCTTCAAAGAGGAATAATAGAAGTACGTTAATAGAAACATTGTCATTACCAGTTATAAGCTAACCACTGATTTTATCAAAATTCAATACATTTAACTTTTTTAATGATATTTTTTTCTTTTTAATCAAAATAGACCAAAGATAAGTCGCCCGATCGCAAATATTAATATCGACAAGATCCCTACTGTGTTATTGGGACAACCCCTAGTCCCCCTTCACCCCCTTCCACACCCCAAACCCCCTTGCTCGTCCAAATCGCTTGCCCCTGACGAGGTATGCCTGGTACGCCACTGGGATACAGCAATTGAGGAAGAACAAGATGGAAGATTTCAAACGACTGAAATCCGAGGGTCGTAAACCATTCTTCTTGTATCCAGCCAAGTTGGCCTATAGAGTTCAGAATACAGGAAAACTACAGATTGTTTCTTGAAGTTTGACGATTCAAATTGTAAGACTCAAGGATGATAACTTGTTATCTATCTCTATTATTGCTTATGTCTTTTACTTAGGATCATACCTTCCATCAATCTTTAAAGATGTTTATAATTATCATTATACATTCGCAGTATAATGTTCAAAGTTCTTTGTTTTTCTTTTGAAGATGCTTTTCAGTCCATTATTACTTGAAGTTTAAACCTTCATTTCATTATTAAAATTTGAAAGGTTTTTGTTTTCAATTTCTGAGATGTTATAGGGGGTTGTGCCTTGGACATAGGTGATATAGATCTTTATGGTTTTTATTGTTTTGTACCTGAGGCATGCCCCTTCTGTAGATGATGCCTTTTGTTGATTCTTGATAGTTGAGTGTATTGTTAATTAATATGCGTTTTTAAGTAAATACGTAGTAGTTGTACATTATGTTCATTCGTAGGGTTTGGCTCCATGTTGCATAGCTGTTGTGTTTGCTTTTAGGAACTGCGCGTTCATGCAGGTCCGTGCTATAATTTGAGGACCTGTATACATGATCCATCCTGCGCCTGTGCTCTGACCATTTTTTCTAATACCTTGAATAGTTGTTTATTTTTTCAAATTTATTTTTTGTTTGTCTCGTTTTTTTTTTTCTTTATGTCTTTTTTTGGTAATGGCAGATTTCATGTACATGTATCATCTCTTCCTATTTTTAAGTTAAACATTGTATGGTGGTGGTGTTGGTTTTCTTTTTTCCTTCATGTTTTGGGGTGCAGGTGTATTTCTGATAAACAATGTATATAAAGCTCCATTCTTTTAATTGTAGAGGTTTGCAGGAATATGTTAAGAGGAGAAAAGTTTTTCATTATATGCGATCCCTTAAAACCGATATTTTATTTCTTCAAGAAACTCACAGTATGATATAAATGATGAAAAAATGTGGAAAGCTCGTGGGGTGAAATAGCCGTTTTTGCTAGTTTTGCTTCAAATAGTAGAGGTGTGGCTATTTTTATAAGAAATTCCATAAATACTAAAATTAAAGCTGTTTTTAAGGACCCTAATGGAAGATTTTTGATAGTAAGTGCTACATTAAATGAGCTTTCAGTCACTTTAGTTAATGTTTATGGGCCAAATAATGACGACCCTGATTTTTTACTTAATGTGTTTGCAGAGATTGACAAGTTTGATAATGAATTTACTATTGTAGGAGGTGATTTTAATGCAGTCATTAATGATCTTGATTACCAGGGTTCTAGAGAACACCATTCTAATGTAAAGACTAGTGAAATGTTTTCTGTATTAATGGAGGAATATGGACTTTGTGATGTGTGGAGGTCTTTCCATCCAGGTTTGAAAAAGTATACAAGACACCAAAAATGCCCTCGGGCATTATCTAGATTAGACTTTATTTTAGTCTCAAATAACTTTTTAGATAATTGTAAGAAATCCCAGATTTTACCTGGAATCCAGTCAGACCATTCAGTTGTTTCAATCCAATTTAATGATAATCAACCTATGAAAGGCAGGGGCTATTGGAAACTTAATACACATTACTTACACCATGATACTGAATTTATTAACTTGATAAAGGATAAAATCAAGGATTTTAAAATTATTCATCAAGATTCCCAATGTAACGATAACAATATTTGGGATTCTTTTAAATGCTTCATTACAGGAGTCTGTATAGAATACTCAGCTCGTAAGAAAAAACAAAGAAATTTATAAAAAAATAAATTATTGGCTGATATTGATAAAATTAAATTGCAGATTTCATCAAGTAATGTATCTGTGGCTGATGACCCCTTGTTCTTACAGCTGGAGGAGCTGGAAGATAAATTGGATAAAATATATGAGTTTGAAACCAAGGGTCTGATTACCAGATCTAGAATTAGATGGTTAGAGGAAGGTGAGAGAAGTAGTAAATACTTTTGTAATTTGGAAAATAGAGCCTGGCAAAAGAAGAATATTAATATGCTTAATAATAATGAAGGTAATCTGATTACTAACTCCACAAAGATTTTGGAAATTATACATGATTTTTATGCTAAGTTATATTCAATACCAGATGAAAATTTACTTGTAGATGATAACGCTCTCAATGATGCAATTTTTGCTAATATTTCAATTCCCAAACTATCTGAAGATGATAAAAAGTTTTTGGAGACCCCTCTCACCAGAAATGAAGTGTATAATGCAATTAAATCAATGAAAATGAACAAAACTCCAGGTTTGGATGACCTTCCAGTTGAATTTTACCTTGTGTTTTGGAATGACATTTGTGACTTGTTAATTGATTCTTTTAATTTTTCGTTACAGAATGTTGCTATGTCATCTTCTCAAAGAAATGGAGTTATAATCCTCCTCCCTAAAAAAGATAAAGATCCTTTGATAATAAAAAAATTATCGACCAATTACTTTGTTGACCACAGATTACAAAATTTTAGCCAAATGTATAGCTACTCGTTTGAAACGTTGTTTACACTCCCTTATACATAATGACCAATCTGGTTTTATGAAGGGAAGGAACATTGGTCATAATATTTGTTACATTTTGGACATTATTGAATATACTGATTTTAATGACATTCCAGGTACAATTTTGTTACTCAATATAGAGAAAGCATTTGATAGTGTTTCTCACAACTTTTTATTTCAAACTTTAAAACAGTTTAATTTTGGTACAAAGTTTATTGATTCAATTAAAACCTTGTACTCTTCTCGTCAAAGCTATGTGTTGAATAATGGTTTTTTAACAAAATGTATTTCTATGAAGAGAGGAATATTTCAGGGTTGTCCAATTTCCCCATATTTATTTTTATTTGTTAATGAGATATTGGCTCTTTCAATACGTCAAAATGTTCAAATAAAAGGTATTCCATTACAAAATGACACTGAAGCTAAGATTTCTTTATTTGCAGACGATTCCGTTTGTTTCTTAGATGGATCAGATATTTCATTTTCTGAACTTTTTGTTACCTTGTCAAATTTTGGTAAATACTCTGGATGTAAAATTAATTTTAGTAAAACTGAAGCAATTTGGATTGGTTCTCAAAAAGGATGCCAAGATTTTCCTTATTCTAACCAGGGTGTTTCATGGAAAACATCTCAATTTAAATGTCTAGGAGTAAACTTTTCTTTAAACTTAAGTCTACTGTATTGTTTGAATTATAAAGAGAGATTGAAAAAAATGGAAAATACCATAAACTGCTGGCGTATGAGAAATCTTTCTTTAATAGGTAGGATTTGTGTAATCAAAACACTTGTATTACCACAACTGATTTACCTTTTCTCAGTTCTTTGTATTAGAATACCTCGCTCCTTTTTCTCAGAGTTGAATAAGGTTTTTTACAAGTTTATTTGGAGTGGAGGTAGAGACAGAGTGCAGAGATTATCTATGTGTAATGATTATAAAAATGCTGGTCTTAAAATGATCGATCCCTTATCTTTTGCCATTGCCCAGAAAATGATTTGGGTTAAAAACCTTCTTGATGAAAATTTTGATGCTCCTTGGAAAAATATTGAATTATCCTTTTTGGAGAAATTTAATCAAGATGTTTTCCTTTTGTGGAAGTGCAATGCACCAGAGTGTGTTTTGAACTCTCTGGGCAATGTTCATTTGGCTGATTCATTGCGTTCATGGTATTTATACAGAGAAGAAGCCACCAAGGAATTTTATGGTCATAAATTCTCAGAATTAAAGTACCTGAGCGAAGAAATGTCACAAAATGTCACAAAATGGACAAATTATACATGTACTGAAAGCTTACACCAATATGAACACAAATCATCTGCTCTAAAGTATTATAAATATAAATGAAACGCGATAATATGCTTTTTCCAAGACCCTGCTCAGAGCTTCTTTTCCTGGCTTGAAAAATACAATTACGGAGTACAGACTTATGACGTCAGAGGTTGGGCACCATCGAAATTTCTAGGCCTCTCGCTCAGCTCGCGTGCGGTACTCTGCATTCAGTATACATTACCCAGACTTCGAATGATTCATACCTAAGCCAGCTTTGATGAAAGTGGAATAATAATCTCTCGAAATCAGGAAATTACATTTTATTATTGCATATTAAGCAAATTATGTAATGTAATACGAGGGGGTGAATTGTGCAGATCGATTTGTCCAAATATTCTTCCGTTTTGTGTAATTTGCTGTGAAGTTTTCGGTCATGGCTTGGCATGTGCAAGATGATTGGAGATTGCTGTTGAGTGTTGATAAATCGCGAGAGTCCCTTTGGCTTTGCATTTTTATGATGTCGTGCAGTTCCATTTATGGTGCATATATGTAATTGGTATTCGCAAGATATAATCTCACATCTATTCTTCTTTGTTTTTTTATCCGTGAAATTTGCCAAAATAGCCCTACACTTTCTAAAAATTAGAAAATGTCTCGCCCAGTCGGTCACCCCAGTGCATGACGGATCGATCGCCAGGTCAGCGGGGCCGGTGCGGCGTGGCAGCTCGGTACAGCCAGCTCGAACTTGGGAATTTCATGGCGCTAGTGTACTTTCATATCCATTTTTGACCCGCAACTCCGGCGTGGAGATAGCCTACTAAAACATACAAAAAATCAAATATATCACTGTCACTAGTTGTGGAGCTGTGCTCATCAACTTCGATATCTAAATTTAGTAAAACTTCTTCCTCAAGCTCGGACATTGTGATAGGATATTTCGCGTTCGACTGGCTTTTGTATACGCGTATAATGCATGCAGCGGACAGAGCTGTGTGAGGGGGCTTGGGAGCACTCTCGCTCATGTGCCCAACCTATTACGTCACACATCGTACCAGCGAACAGCGGGCTGATCGAGGGCGGAAAAAACGGGTAGCAAATTCATCATTTTTGATAGCAGATTAGTCAATTCTGTAACAATTTTTGAAAAGTAAATATGAATTATTAGAAAGATTGTAACATTACCTTTGCAATGATACCAATATTATTTAGGATAAAAGCATTTTAAAACCTTCGCTCTGGTACTTTAAGTGCTTGTCAATCATTATGGTACAATAAATTAGTCCGTTCAAAATCCAAATCGTATTTTTACTATGAATCTTGGTTTGATAAGAATATTCTTACAATCTCAGATTTGGTTAATCCTCCTTTCCCTGGGCATAAACTTTTTCAAGAACTGGTACTAGATTTTGGTATTTCTTCTTTAGATAGAAGAAAATTTAATTTTTTGATAAAGAATATTCCAGAGGACTGGATGGTGGATTTTGATGTTGACATTGTTGGGGTTCATGATACCATAGTGCTTAATTTGTTACAATATAAAAAAAGTTCCTAAAAATGCTTACATTGTGCTACTTGGCTCGCATCTTCCAGCTAAGAGATATGCTTATTGGAAAGATAATTTATTGGTACCTATTAATGTTAACTGGGAAAAGGTTCATTGCACTATTTTCTTTTGTACTCTTGATACTAAATTAAGGTCTTTTTATTTCAAAGTCTTTCACAAAGCCATTGCAGTGAATGATTTCCTATTAAAGATCAAGAGGAAGGATTCACCGAATTGCTCTTTATGTGAAAAGAAAGAGCAAACTTTAGTTCATTTATTTTGTGAGTGTGAAAAGGTTACTCCAATTTGTGACAATCTTGTGACTGTTATTTGTCAGAAATTAAATTCCAACTTACCTGTAACCAATTTTGAAAAACTTTTTGGCATCTGCAGTGACAAGTTTGTCTCATATCTGTTTTTGCTATTGAAATATCATATTTATTCATGCAAGTTTAGAAATATGCTTCCCAATTTCACAGCGTTCAAATCACTGGTTAAGAAACAGAAAGAAATGGAATATCTGTCAGCCAAAAAGAGAAGTAAATTGCCTAGTCATTTTAAAAAATGGCGTTTTGACCTTTAAGCTTTTGTGTCATCATATATAGACCTTTCTTTTTCCTCTTTGTTTTTCATATGATCTTACAGTGATCGTGTTATGTAATATTTTGTTTTTTGTACACCCATGTCTACTTCTGTACATATTCCTGTGCCCCTTTACAGAGATACAAGTATTTATTGTTACTCCAACCTCTTTTTTTTTCTTTCCCCTTTTACAATGCTGTTAGTTATTCCCATAGTCAAATATTTTTACATTACATGTGTGCATATAACCTTTGTTTACAAATCCCATTGGGTCAGTTTACGCGTATTTCCTTATTGCCTATTCAGGAATGCGTTGTATTTTTATCACTTCAGTTGATTTCCCAACGCTCTGTCTGCGCAATTCGCCGACTGGGTGTCTGGAGAGGGCGGGGTCGGGGTGTGAGGCGATCTGTCTTACCCGCATGTTGTGTGTGGATTGTGTGTGTTGGGGATTGTGTGTGTGGGGGCGTTTGAGTGTTAGTGTGAGAGTGTTGAGGGGTGTGTGGGGGGGGAGTGGTAGAATGGATTGTCTCATCCCTCGACTTTGCTCCTCCAACCTGTTGGTGGTCTGGAGTTTCCATTGTACCTGTGGATGGCTTATCTTACTCCTTTTTCTTTATTTTGGGCCCAATGAAATTTTCAGTTTCTGATGCAATGCTATTTCGAGGTTCTTGCTTTTGTACTTGTAATTGTTATAATTCTGATTATTTTTATTAAGTGTACTCTGCCTTTTTTTTTCCAGATCATCTCAATCATTTGTAAATATCTTAATTTGTCATTAATTTTTTTTGTAACACAGCATTTGTATTTTTTTGGAAAGTTTGTATATGTTATGATTTGATTTCTTAATAAACACATAATAAAAAAAAATAAAAAAAGAGTTGATATCAATCGCAACTTATTTGCGATTGATATCAAACCGCAACTATGTACATAAGAGATAGGAGACTGCAAACTTGCGATTGATTGGAGGACTTACGATTGATTTGGATCAATCGTAACTCTTTGTAAGACGGGGCCCAGCTTGTAAAATCAGTGTAGTGTTATAATTCTACTTCCACTATGTACTTATAAATTGATACAGGCGTATATATTTCTTTTTGCTTTTTTGAGTTAAAGATTTAAACTTTTAGTATACCTGTATCATGCACGTATAATTTGTATATTATATTTATGAAGATGATGATTTCGTCCAGAAAATGCTTTGTGAATAGATGATATTTGAATACCTACATCTTTCTTTATGCACGGTTTCGATGTTTACCATGTTCAAAAGTGAAATTTGATTTAGTGAAATATGACATAAGGATATTAATTACAATCTGCATTTTCATAAATAGAAAACATGAATGTTGAGATCAGATGGCAAATCAGAAACATTGCAAATAGTAATCTATTTGTCATAAAAAAAAGACAAAAGCATGTTAGCTATCAAGGTAAATATTAAAAGAGTATTAAAGATATTTTTCAAAGACTTTCATCTTTAACGTTCACTAGATTCTCTCTCCTACATTGCTGATTGAACATCTTTTGGTCATATTTCATCCCGATTGAATGAAATATTTTGTCATATTTCATCCCAACTCAATGGTTAAATAAGACGTGCTAAGACAATTTTAAAATTAGGGATGTTCGAACAAATATTGTTCCATCCCGTCCCACTACAGTTCCAAGGCATTTTGACTAGAATGTTTGAGCCCATAATTATTCCGTTAGTTTTTGTTTACATGTATCTCTCAAATCGAACGGTCGGATTTTTTTCACTTTAGGTATCACTATACTTCATCACTACCATGCCAACAATCACTCTATTAAAAAAATAAGTGAAAAGAAAAACAATTGTTTTTTACTGTGATTTGTTTTCTTCAATCAATAAACATGCATTTGTAAAATACATAAAGTACAAGAAGAGGAATTAAAAGTAAATATCACTTGGCTTACTCTCAAAAAGGAAACAGAAATACAATGAGTCGATACGAACTTGCATACGGATTTATAATGGTTGCACTAACCGCAAAGAGGCAGGTGCTGGTGGGTCAAGTGTTATGGAAACGTGGGGGCGGAGCAGGGGCGGCGGGGGCTTCAAAAAAACAATACACGATATTTTTGTATATATTTTTTTAATGGAGTTATAAGCACTTTTTCTTTGGCCGTATGCCATGAATCTAGAGAAAATTGTTTTCAAAAATAATATAACTTTTTTGTGTGTGTTTGTGTATCGGGGGGGGGGGGGTGGGGATTTCTAATTAAAAATGAAATTGAATCATACATGTATATTACAGATTATATCTGTACAGGAGTTTGCTTGTGAGCAGATAAATTGATAAGCTATTGGTTTCCTTCAAGCCCCTGCCCCGCCCTCTGACGCCGCCACTGATGCCACCACTGATGGGAGAGACAACAAAAATAAGTGACACAACCCCCCTAATAAATTTTATGAGTTAATGCTTCTAACATTATGGCAAAGCATTGTGAGCCACTTTCGGTTATCGATCGTTTGGCAATTTTATTTGAAATCAAGTTTTTATTAGCTTTCTGTGGCCAAATCAGGAAGTACTTATAAACATTAATCAAGTTTTCATTTCATTGCACTTCCTGAACCTATCATGTACCTATCATATCCATAGGCAGACAACGAGAAGAAATAAAGCTAGCACCATGATGCCGTTCGACGACGGCGGTCTGTTTCGTCTCCCGTTCTTGATATGTTGTCTTCTTTTACCCTTGACATTACAGACGTTAATAAAAGATTCTTTACCGACCCCTTCAACATTTGATCGGGAAAGCTTGGGATGTGAACTGAATATTGAGCTAAAGACAGCTTCTTGCGGGAACAGGGGACTTAATTCGGTTCCTCAAAACCTTTCTATTGATATTTTGCGTTTTGACTTGTTTCGAAACAACATTACCTCTCTCTTGAGCTGGTCGTTTAAGCGATATCCTCTGATCACTAGTTTGGACCTTTCTCGAAATGACATCAGGGTGATAGAGCGGACCGCTTTACACCCCCTGAAGGATCTGATGTACCTAGATATATCCCTCAACCCACACCTTGTGCTTCCAGGAACAGGCCTTCTTAGGTGGGCTAGAAAACTTTCTACTCTGAGCTTGCACTCGTCGAACTTGCAATCGCTTCCAAACGACATTCTAAAATGGAGCCCACGATTAGAATCTGTGCACCTTGACGGCAATCACCTTAAAGTCGTCAATGTCAACTCTTGCGGTACATCTGAGTTTGTTAATTTGTCATACAACCAAATTGAACATATTAATGCAGACGCTTTCGATTTGGTGTGTCACGTTGGTCATTTAGACCTACTAGGTAACCCTATCCAGTCGGTTGACCCGGATGTAGTCGCATCATTACAAGTCCGTACATTGCTTATTGGAGACTATCCGGTGACATTTGAATCTTTCCGAGACTTGTTCTCCGGAATTTCGCACTCTGAAATAAAAGAAATTCTGATAAGTAATCCCTCTATTAATGCCTTTCCGAAAAATTTCTTTGATCCACTGCGTGATTGGCCTATCCATATTCTTGAATTCTCATACATGTATGACGAAGTGAATGTTCTGTTTCCTTTTGTCTTCTCGAATTTAACGAGAGTCTATGAGCTTTCATTCCAAGATGATTATATAACCAGGATCGAACCGGACTACTTTGAGGGTATGCTAGACTTTAGAGTTCTGTGGGTGGAATATTGCGAGTTAAAAGATATCAACACTGATAATCACACTTGGACTGTAGATTTAGTCGAACTGCACTTAGCTGGCAATTTTTTGACAGAAATTACTCCATATACATTTCTCGGTCTAAGGAATTTGACCTTCTTAGACCTGTATTCCAACGAACGTCTTGCCACCTTTAAACTAAACTCTTTATCGGGACTTGATAAGCTCCAAGCCATCAATATATCTGAATGCAATGTCTTCCGATGGCGACTGGACGCCCCTGCTTTAAAATGGCTTTCCATGAACAATATGTATTCCCCCTTGAGCCCTTTGGAACCCGGAGAATCTTTCAAAGAAACAGGATCTCTTGTGAGTTTGGATTTGATTAATTCGATGCTTCATGTCCCGAATCTTTGGGATGCCACGGTGGAGATATCTATTTTCGATAGATTGTTATACCTTTCAACCTTGGATCTGAGTAAGAATCCTTCTCTTGGGAAGGGCTTACCTCCTTTTATCTTCAGACAGCTGTCCGCTTTGCAAGAACTGAGTATAGAGTACTGCTATATTTCACACCTTCACCACCTAACTTTCCTGGGGTTGATATCGCTCGAGAAGCTTAGTTTAAGAGGAAACAACATTCACCAACTTCATCAGGATTTACTTCAAGGGTTGGTGCAAGTCAAAAGCTTGGAACTTCAAGGAAACTTCCTATCGTATCTCGATGATGCTATATTTTCAAACAATGCAAAACTTACAACTCTATCATTAGCAAATAACAAATTGACCAGTCTCAACCAAAGCACTTTCCAACCAATCAAAGCCTCTCTTTCTTCTATCGATCTTTCAATCAACCCAATCAATTGCAACTGTGATTTAAAGTGGCTTCTGGATTGGCTAATTGGCTCTATACACCTGGTTAATAAAGATGAGACTATCTGTTCGCTAGCATCTTTAGATTCCGTTGGGGAGAAACCTTTGCTTGATTTTGATCCCAATGAACTATGTGGGCTCAACATTGTTCTCTATTGTGTGCTTTCACTCGCCGCCATTTGCTTCGTAGTCGTTGTCGGATTCGTTTATCATAATCGATGGCAGTTAAGGTTCAAACTCTATCTCTTGAAACTGGCGGTCCCCGGGTACAAAGAGTTACGGGACGCTCGAAACCACGACGACTACGAGTTTGACCTGAACATCATCTTCTACGACGACGATGAACATTGGATTCGCGAACAGCTCCAGCCGGCTTTTGAAGAACGGCTCCCTCAGTTCGAGAGGAACGTGTTTGGCGATGAGGACCTTGTTCTAGGAATGCACTACTTGGATTCCGTTGACTACGTGGTTAGCAGGAGTTACAAGACTGTCATAGTGCTCAGCAGAGCCGCCGTTCGCGATCGCTGGTTCATGCTCAAGTTCCGCATTGCAATGGACCATGTCAGTGACACCCAGACTGAATTCGTTGTGGCGGTCTTCCTCGAAGACATCCCAGACGATGAGATACCGTTCCTGGCGAGGTTGTATCTTAATGATGGCAGACCTTATCTTCACTGGCCAAATGACGAAAGAGGACAAGAATATTTCTGGAATGAATTAGTAAAAAGTTTGACCATTAATCTAAGGACCAACGATTTGATTCCGAATAAGTAGAACGGCCATCGTTAAGCATTATGATCGATAATGCAGATATTGTCATCTCTTCGTAATTTTTCTAAGCTGTTTGTTTAAATTTATTCTTCTTCTTCTTTTTATTCAGTTTTATCTAGCGTTTGAAAATTATCACTTTAGTTATTATTGTTATTTAGACTTGTAGTAAGACAATGCTTCTTATGTGTACATTATGAGTAGGCCTAGCCTAGAGACCAAGTCAAATATCTAGAGAGACTTTTTTCCTGATGCAGTTACATGAAATTGATAGATCGAAGATACACGCTCAGTTCTTTGCTCAGTTATGTTTTATTGGTAACATGTCGTTTTCCGAATGTTCGAAATTCCGAAAATCAAATATAACCCTGTATCTTTTTTGGAGTTACGGACCCTCCTTCATTTTCGGAATTATGAATCTTATTCTATTTTTTGGAATTACGAAATTTCAGAGTAATGCATAGAATATTCGAAATAATTAAAGGTTTTCTTTTCAATTGATTCGCTTTACTTTTATTCAGTTTTTTCTTCAACATTGATAATCCTATTATAATTATTTCCTCTCTCATTTAATTTTGAAAGGATTTAAACAGTCACGTTTTATTGAGGTTCTGTTTTGATATTTGTCAGGTAAACTTTGTTGCTTTTGAACAGTTTTTAAACTCATTATATCTGCTCTCATTTTCGTCGGGCCGATTTGTGAAAACAACTACCCCATCCCCAAAACTTGCAACAGGAGTTTTTGTAACGGTTTCCGGTAGTGTGTTACACATCAGGAACAACATATACTAAAATCTAAGACCCCGGTGATGTCAATTGACCAATCGGATTGCTTAGATTCTAGAACCCGTCTTATAATATATAATCATACTTAACGTTGGTATAATTGAAGAGCCTGTTCATTCCCCTTTTTAATAATGCCCCATTTGTAATAAATATGGTATCATGGACTGTGCAGTACACATGAATACTGGGCCAAGTCAAAAGTGATATGCTGTAAAATTCATTGTTATTCCTTCAAAACACAATCCATCCTCTGGAAAAATGATGAATTCACTATTACCAAAACAATTCATTTTGCAACAGAATTAATAGGATTATCAACCGTAGAAAAAATAACAGAATATAACCTAAACATAGGCCTATCCGCTATAAAAACAGAACCTCAACAAGAAATAATGGAGTGAATCCTATCAAAACTAAATAATCGGGTCAACATATATGTCATGATAATCACTGTTAGGCTTTAAATTATAGATACAGATAACCTTAAATCCAAAACGGTACTTAAGATGACCGCCGGAAACTGAAATTAGCCATAAATCATGACATATCCATCTCACAGATGTAATTTTTGGTATTTTGGTATCCATTCATGAAGGTATTCTGTTAATTAGGACGCATCACTTATATTATGTTTTGACTTTCAACGTTTGATAGTCCTATGATATTTAATTAGCAATTTAGTTAGCAAACTTACATTTTGTGAAGTATTATCAAATACATTAACAAAAATGATATTTGTTTGTAGAAGTTTTGCTTCTAGTTAATATGCATCTTTTGCGTTTAGTTTTGTTAACAAGCGAGATCATTTTTGTCGGGTGTTATGCGATATGTTCAGTTTTGTTTGTTAAAATTTGCCTTTTTTCTCTTGAGGTTTTGTTTGAATTGTTTCTATTTAACATGCTTCTATTAAGTTTTTGTTGTTGTTGCTGTTGTTTTGCTTTGGGTTTTAAAAAAAATCCTATAATGTTAGGACTTTGATTAATAAATTACTTGAATTAGAATTCGAATTTGAGTTTTACACGGAGATTTGATATTCATAAAGGTCTTAATGAGTAGTAATTATAGCTTATTAACTGATTGAAACCACCTAAACAAATTGACACTGACATAATGGCCCGAATTCACAAAGGTGGTTTAAATTTTAACCCATGTTTTAGTTTACCTCATTTACATAACCCATGATTTGAAATTAGCGAATGACAATGACAATGACAATTTATTATCATGTCACCCACATTGGAGTATTGGAGGAGTTTAAAATCAGTTTGAATTTGTCAATTCAACACTGTGCAATATAAAATTCAAATCGAATTAATGTTAATAAAAAAATTACACTATCGAAAATAGTGAGACAAATTATGATGATAATAATAATTATGATAATAATGACAATATTTATAATAATGATAATAATAATATTAATTAAAAAACAAAGCGATAAAACGATATTTATTTATTTATTTATTAAGCGTACCGTGCCTTGCGCGCGTCTAATATTGGACCTCTGACTGTGTCGCGCTTATTTTGGGCTAATTTTAGACCATGGGTTATGTAAATGAAGATTTAAACCATGGGTTAAATTTAAACCTCTTTTGTGAATTCGGGCCATTAAGTTCTCTCTCTTTTACCTCTCTCTTTCTCAATCACACATACTCCACACACTCACATTATTTATTTGTCTACGTCTGTTACCCTCATTTGAAATAATAATAATAATACAAATGATGATGATAATAATAATAATAATAGTAATAATAATTATAATATATCATTTTTCTTTGTAAATATACCGACAAATCTCTCTCATATTTTAGGTTACTCCTTCTGTTCTCCCATCCTTATCTACGCTCCTATTAATCCTTTTCTTTACTTTCATTGTGAACAGAGTTTCAATTAATCTTGGGGTTATCTTGATTATAAAGGAAATTTATTAAATTCAATTGAATTTCATTGAAGTAAATCAAAGTAAATACATTTATACTTAGTTGTGTTGGAATAACCATAAGAATAGTCACACAAATTGTAAATGTCTTATAACTTGCATATAAAATTAGAGATTTCTTAAATAGACTTGTAAAAAAACAACAATTTTATCTAATGCAGGACCTTTAGTCAAAGTTCCAATTATTTCTATAAGCATATACATGTACTTACTTTCTTAGTAGTCAAATAAAATGAATTATCTAACATCATTGATCACCATG
The DNA here is from genome assembly GCA_037976565.1 of Mesocentrotus franciscanus. Lineage (NCBI taxonomy): Eukaryota > Metazoa > Echinodermata > Echinoidea > Camarodonta > Strongylocentrotidae > Mesocentrotus > Mesocentrotus franciscanus. The sequence goes on along the minus strand of CP137677.1, from coordinate 23,587,553 downwards.
GTTACATCTGAGTTTTATATATGAATTACAGTTTCTACAAGGTTTACTTGGGATTAGATCGATCTTCTGAGAAAAAGATATCATGCATAAAATGTGCAAGATTCTATACCAACAAATTGTAACCTCCCAAGAATATAACAAAGAAATATAAGCGTTACTCTGTGTAAACTACAATCAATAATCAGTGACAACTTTAAAAAAAAAAAAAAAATCTTTGTTTTGTACTTATCATACAACATAGTAAAATGTGGCTTTATAACTTTCTTCGGCCAGATGTTTGGTACATCATAATTTCGACGGATCAAAAATGAAATAAAAAGTAAACTACATAGTACTAAGCCAAAGATAGAATACCTTGCGCAAATATTCACCTCCAGTTGACTTCAGTTTATTAAATTGCGACGAAAAGATCCCACTATAGGTGTGTAACTGGCATCCTAATATGATAATTTAAAGCACCTTGCTTTATTTGTTTTATTCGTTCTATGATGCCAAACCCAGTACATTTTGTCTTTCTTCCTTAGCAAAATGACCATACCTTTAAGTAGGTCTACCTATTAATCTAAAATGTTGAATAATTTTCTCTAAAGCAACTATCGCTACTTAATTATTCAAACGAGAAATTCATCATCATGGAAAATTGTAGGAAGCAAGAAATGTGGAAATCGAAATATAACTGTCTTTGGAAAGACCTGGAATAGTTTCATTATACACTTATTGGTATAGTTTATTTTGTAAGGAGGCACTAAGATTGTCAGTGAAACAGACTCGGGACAAAGAAAATGCCTGGGACTATATTTGTTTGGGGAGGGGGAGAGAGTAGTTAGAAAAAAGATGAAATGAAATCCATGACGATTAATGGTTATGTCACCCTACGAGCTAATAAAAACTCTCTCTATCTCTCGAAGGCCACTACTGTGTATAGAAGAAATGTTAGATCTAACTAAGGGTCATCAAACTGCTAAATCATGCTCTTTGGCGAAGCCACACGCCAATTCCTGATAGGAACAGTGCGAGAGCAGCGAAAAGTGACGCTGCAGCAACAACGACCGGCGACGTTGCGATTGATTGCCCACCTCCACCAGTGTTACCGGGATTCGTTGTCGTTGTGCTGCCCTCATCCGTGGTCGTTTTCTGTGACGCCATGTTCTCGTCACCATCCACCAACTGGATTTTCCAGCCGAGGAAGCGATGGGTGTAGCACTGCGAATTCAAAAGTTTATGATAACTAGAAATGAGTGAGGAAACATGAAGTGCAAATGAACACAATAAATGCATGATTGGGAGAAGAAAAAAAATTAGCTTTGCAGTAATTGAATTATATACGTCCCCAATCCTGACAAATGCGAATCGTCCATCTCTGCAACGTTTCAAAAAGAAGGGGAAAAAACCTATTAGCCATGTGCGTGCACACATGACGCAGTAGGTGTACACATGACACAGTAGACCGCCTTTAAAACCCGATGCGGTACAATTGAACAATATAAATATGCCCAAAGATAAAATACTTCGTATTTCTGTATACCAGACATTTACTGAGAATGAGGGGGCGATCTTCTTGGCGCCCCTCCTTTTAATAAAGATGGGCTCAAGCGCTATCTAGCAATCCTAACCATGAGCCATTTCAATACCTGTTCTTCCACCATTTCTTTCAGTTTCGTTTTCATTATATCATATTTCCTTATCCCCCATTCTCCAAACAGCAATCCTCCGGTGACAGCCGGAAGGTCGTTAAGTGTATGGTAAAGCATGAAGTTAACGATGTCGAATTGGCTATCAGCCAGATTTATTATATCTTACGTGATAGTACAAGAGATCAGGGGCGTCCATCGGTACGGTCCACACGAGTACGCCAGGCTCACCGGGCTGGCAAACAATGGTCAAGGTGTTCTTGTAGTCTTCGAATGATGTGTAGGCATCGGGGTTTCCAGTATCACTAGTGCTAGTCCATTGGCAAAGTGGGCCCTCTATATATATTTTTTAAAGAGTCAGCGATGAATTTAATAGAATACGAATGCGAAGAAGAATTGAAGAAGCAATGGGAAATAATGAGACGTAAAATGATGATAGTGATGACGACGATGATGATAATGATGGTGATGATAACAGTGTTAATTATCATGGTGACGTTGATGGTGATAGTGGGGAAGAAAAGAGAACTCGTCAAAAGATAAAGCAAAAAATGAATAGAACGAGTAGAAGAAAAAACAAGTAATGGAGGAGAAGAAATGGGAAAGTTTAAACGAAGAGAACGAAAATAATGGAAAAAAGCATGTACAGAAGAAGGAATCGGTGGAAGAGGAACGAAGAAAAAGGAGATGGCATGTCGTTTAAAATACTATGCACCAATCTTACTAACCAGAAACTGTTAAGGAAATGCCTGTGTCATAAATCATGGCCCATGATTAGATGAAAAACCACAGACGGTTGATCAATCTTAGTATAATGGCATTTATAAGAATAAAGCAAAAGACAAAAAGTCTCAGAATTTACAGTTAACAACTAAATTATCCATACCCTTACCTAGTTTTGTAGTTGTTTAAGCATGTGAAAAATTGGGTTGTCTCGATTTATGTTCCTTGAGATTGTAACACAATAAAGCTTACATCTAAACGTATTAATCAAAGGCCCTACTTCAACTAGTCCAACTCTCATTTTTGAGTTACAAAAAACAAAAACAAATCATCAAATTTACAAGAGGTATGAATAGTTTAGTTGTATATTTATATTATATTGACTGGGCTTGAGGGGTACATCAGACATATTGACCGCGCTAAGACCAAATTGCCCTCGTCTTCGACTCGGGGCAATATGGTCTTAGCGCGGTCAATATGTCTGATGTACCCCGAAAGAAGCCCTGTCAATATAATTATTGTTACCTATACAAGGCATTTTTTTACAAATGATATACAACTTTGGTATCAAGCATGATTTTTACTCACCATGTATGCATGTATTTCTCTTACTCTTGTCCAGAGATAAAAATGTATGAAAATGTCATTGTGACGTAAATTGTTACCGCGCGTACACTTTAACGCGTACACAATACTGCGCGTATGCACTTTGATAAATGCGCACTGACAAGAAAGAGTGGAATATGGCAGAATGTTGCCCTCTGATTTAGTACAAGTGGTCTACGGGGAAAACCCGGAAGAGGGCAATATGGCAAATATTGCCCGCTCCGGTTTCGTATTCGAAGTAGCGTGCAAAATACGACTTTTTATTTTACAGCTAAAATGCCGTGTATGGGTTACAATCATGAATATTTATCAGGCCTTGGAAGGCAAAACATAGACATCAGATCTGTTTGGAAATTGCTTTTAAACGATCAAGAAAACCTTACCTTCCGGCCCCGCGTAGATTGTGATATTCTGTTGAAGATTAAATTAGAGAAGTAAAAATAATGAAAATATTTATATTTTTTCAATCAGTGAATATATATCTAATATGTATTTTGTTTCTTCAATTCACAATAATTCATGCCAGGGGATGTTTCATCAAGCCTTAAAATTAATCCTAAAATTGATTGATTGGGTCGCCTGTTCGAAAGGGAAACAGAGAAATTACTCTTTGAAATGAACATATTTATAATCTACTCGATGTGTAACAACAATATCAATAAGACTTCCTTTCTCTTTAGGTCAGACCCTGGTTTCAAAAGCAAATGAATATATTTCGCAACACACAACTTTTATTCTCTTTTCCGTGGCGGTTGCAGTCGTGTTCATACTTTAAGACTTTCATGAAAAGTGATGCTTCAATGATGCTTCTAGTTGTTTATTTTGTTGACCTCCTGTGTTTTTTATTTCAATCATTTAACGAGTTTAGTTATTTTTGCTAGAAGTAAACCTTAATTAATATGCATCCCCCCAATAATTATTGGGACATATCTATTTCACTACTTTGTTGTTGTTTTTTGCTTTGCCGATGCTTGCCTACTATAGGTTGTTGATTTTATTGTGTAATTTGAGGGTGTACTAATAGGGTGTTAAGTTTTGTGCTTTAAATTGAATTGTAATATATGTATCTTTGTTTAAATATTCATTTGTGTATAGTGACTTTCGGTATTATATTTATATATATATATATTTGTATCAACTTCTGGACCCCTTGGTTGAACAGCCCCACCATGTTGGTGAATGCTGAGTAGGGCCATCTAGCAGTTTATCTCTTATAGTAAATGTACGTAGTGTGTAATGTTTCGATTATTTTCCTTTTTTATACGGACATAAATTCAAATCAAATCAATTGAGACAGAGGGGAGAGTTTCCCCACACCGTGTCGGGATAGTTGCAACCATGGTGTGGACGCAAGTTATTCAATATGAATACGGTGTTTCGGCGCCAGTGGCGTAGCGTGAGTTCACCTATAGACGGGGCACTAGCTAGAACGAATTTTTTTTTGGGGGGTGGCACCCGTCATAATGTGAAACTTAAATGTAAATTTACCATGCTTAGGAGATCTGAGTAGGAGGCGGTCCAGTGGTGTTTCATCAAGTCTAATTTTACATTTGATCTTCAAATCGATCCGATCGATTTTAATGGCCCAGAATTGATTTCGATGTTGATATAAATGGTAAGACCTGAAATCGATTTTAGTTGATGAAACGCCAAATGTATCATCTGTTCTCGTCCGTTTACTCTCACCCCTTCTTCTTTCTCCCTCTCTCTCTCTCGTGTTATCTTTCTTTCTCTATCTATCACTTTCTTAAATGTTTTTAAAAGTATACTAAAACAAATATATATATAAAAGACGTAATTTTCGACTCTCTTAACGCATTAGCTCTTTGATTATGAAGTGACCTCAGCATGGTTTCATTACCTGCTGTTCATCTTGCGATAGTTGGGCGTAGCCTCCAGCAGAGTCATCGGTGATGTAGAATGGATGATAGTTAGCGCTCATTGACGGGTCATCTCCTCCGCTCACTAAGAATGTGTAGGTTTTACCGCGACTGAGAGTGAGCACAGGAATAAGCTGGCCGTTGACAAACCAAGCAATGCCCCAGCCAACAGTTCCTGTACCAAGACAAATATATTGTTATCATGATGATGTAAAAGTTTTTTTTTTTGTGATCCGGGCGTATTAGATTCTTGTCTACATTTTCTTGTATTGGTTTCTATATGTTGGATGGGTCTCACAGTATCAATATAATGTTCTATACAAAAATAGTAAATTAAGGAAATAAATAGATATACAAATAATTCACATAAAAAAATAAATGTATAAATTGACATATAAATAGATAAATAGACAAATAAATAAATAGATAAATAGTTAAATAGATAAAATTAATACTTAATGAACAAATGAATAAAAAATGAATAAATTAATAAATAAATAAATATAACTAATGATAATAATAATAAAATATAATCAATATTAAATGAAATAAATAAATAAAATTTTTGATGGGATCGAAGTGCTTTGTGTTGGTAATAAAAGTAGATTTGACATAGTGGGTCGTGGTAGTGGAGGTCTGATGATTGAACACGATAATGATGATGATGATGATGATGATGATGCTTTGTGGTGGTGGTGACTATTATAACGATATAACGAGGTGATAGCAAATATGAATATGACAATGTTTTAGGTGTAGAGTAAAAACAAATACCAGTCTTAATGTAAAGGTTCAAATTAGAGTTCAGATAGTGGAGAGTGCAGTCATGAGGTATAAGGGGGGGGGGTGGGGATCTAGAATCTCTTCCCGATTATACCACCAGTACATAAACTATATCTACTAATTCTGAATTACCGGTAATGTAGTTGTATCCCTTCTGACCCCCTGTCAATCCCATCTCCATCGTGAACGTTGCATCTTCTGTCTCCATGATGCCCTCAATGGTCCAGCCCTCCTCCGAAGGTGTGGTCTCGGAGGGGTTCATAGGTGTGGTCGTGGTTTCTGAGGGGTTGCTACGTGCGGTCGTTGTCTCACTCACAGGAGCACACGTCGAACTTACCCGGTTAAAGTCGATCTGGAGATTCGAGTTACCTGGAAACAAGAGCAGGGCGATAAAAACAAAGAGTTTGTTATGAATATTCCGAGAATTCTCATTAACATGATATCATTCCAGTGCTCACTTTTGCTCTGACATGCTTGTAGTGTTGCTGACACTGAAAAAAACAATTAGACAGTGCCACCCTAACGCTGCTACATCATCATCATCATCATAAATTAATCCTATGACAAATCCAAGCCTTTGATGATCTATCTTTGTACAGTCTTAACTTACGTACCTTCTTAATCTCTCCTCTTCGCCTGGTTTCACTTAAGATCATAATATTCATTCTCAGTAGTAATAGCTCATACAACTAATGCCTCCTTTCCTAACTACCATTTTACTTCTTTCACTATGTATTTTATCATTTTTAAAATCTTATTCTATTTACCTGGAGAGCGCTGTGAGTGATAGGCGACGCGGCCATCAGCATTGATTAACCCTTGAGCCCAGATCACGTACGTAGGTCCTGTTGTCGAGATTGCTTTGTCGTAAGTCGCATCTGAAATAAGGTTCATATTTATGTACATTATCAGCTACAAAGCGAGGGTATCTCAATTAAAAGAGTCTTCGTTATACAGACGTAGGACCTACCCGTCCTAAACGTGCTAAAACCCTAGCTATTCCTCCCGATGAGGCATGAACAATTTGGTTGAGTTGTGGTCATACGATATTAATATATCGTAATATTAATTAATATTAATTGACAGAAACTGTCTGAAAGAAGTGGGAAAGGTCGATTATATATTAAATAAGAATTAGTGTATATTGTGAAGTTTTGAAATGACCAAAATGAAGGAAAAATATCAATATTGAAAACTCCTGAAGATCCCATGCACTGCACAAAGAAACGGGTACACGGGACTACCTACAAATGTTTTGTCGAAACCTTTCAACCATTGTTTGGTCATGTTTCGAACATGAGGGCATTAGAATAGCAGTCATATTCAGGGTAAATTTATACGATATTCTTTCAATGAAAAGGCTCACAAATTATTGTTCATCTTTACCAGCACTTAACCCTCTTTTCAAAGAATCTAACCCGGGCGTAGTGTGGGCCAACCGGACACAAGAACGAAATGCCAAACGTTCCATTAGTCGTCACCCATTGCCCTAACAAGATTCAAGGCCACTAATGTTAAGACTTCAGAAAAACGGCGGTATACATCGGGGTTCCGTGGCAGTCAACCTCCCTAGATCTTCTCAAGTAATTTCGGGATTAATTTAATATGTTTATCTAGTGTAAGCTTCCCGTAAATGAGTGATGTTAGGGGGTGCAGGGTGTTCGTCCCCTATTTTGCCAAACATTCTCCCCAAAATTGAAAACCTTCCTGGGGAGGCTTGTCAAAGATTAACATATCTGAGCCCTCAGCAAAATAATTATGTACCGTCCTATATTTGCCCGTAATTACCCACTCCAATTTTCTCGCAATCATCTTTACGATGAACTAATAACGTAAACAACCAGAGAGTGTCACGCTTTATGAACCGAAAAGCATTTTAATTGTCTATAAATTGACAGGTTCCATATCATAAAGGCGATCTGATCCACAGACATACCACTAGCTGCCAATGGTCTTCGATAAACGATATGGGTCATTCCATTGTCAATCGATGATTCGACTAGCGTGGCGTCATTGTTGGCCGAATTCGATGAGACGACGTCGGGGCACGCTCCAGCGCCATTTTGAGGAGAGCACTATAGGAAAGAGAGAAATGATAGAGATAGCAGTTGTAAAAACAAGGTGTTAAAACATCTCAAGTATTTGGGGTTGCAAAGCAGTACGTGCATAGTACTGCGGAGACATGTCATATGGATATGTTTTTAAAATTATTATTCAAGAGATTTACAATTGAAATAAGTACGAAATAAACATTTAGTGTACGATAGAATTCAAGTATTTTAAGGAGATCATTTTTCGTAGGATGCCGTGCAGAAAAAATTAAATCATTATTTCTAGATTTTCTGGAGACTCAGAACCCTAGGAGCTGACGTAACCGGCGGCATATAAATTCGCCACCCAACCCCCTCCATTTATAGCAATACCTGGATATGTATGATAAGCACTGTAAACATGGTAATGACTACAAAGGAAACCTTACTTGGGCCCTAGAGCCGAGATAGTAATCAACGGCCTGTGCGACTCCGTTGTCGTCGATGAAGGTGACCACAACGTCGCCACCCACCATCTGCGTGCTCGTGGAAGATCCACTCACGCCGAATGCGGTGTACTTCCCGACTTCGTTGGGCGTACTGTGACGGATAACGATGTCGGTCCCGTCAATATACCAACAGACTTGAAGCTCACCCACGACCAGCGTTTCGCAATTGCAGAACTCCTGAAAATAGGACATAGCCAGTATTCCTTGTCAAAAATCCCAATCTATAAATGAGGTATAAATTTGTTTCTTTTGCTGAAGGCATGTGCCGAAGCTTCTGGGGCTTGCATGAGAGAACATGGCCCTCCATCAAAATAATGGCAAAAATAAAGAAGAAGAAAGAGACGGGGGAAAAGGGGAGTGAAGAGGAAAAGGTGAGAGGGAACCGGAACGGGAAAACAAAACGATATAGGGCCCCCCCTCCCTGAAACTGCCCTTACTCGATGGTATTTATTCATTCATCAAGTAAGACCGCTGCCACTGCCACCCCCACCCCATGATGCCAGTTACTCCTGAACAGCTGTGCCACTGGATAAATGGATCTATGTTCATAATGGAATTCAAGTAAAGATCCTCGTTGGATAGGAAACTAGTAAATATTACATATGGGTTATGAGGTGCCTCGACATATGCTCCGAGATTTATTTCTTCAAGGACAATGGTTTTGTTTTATGGTAATACCCCCATACACGGATTTTTCTTACGAGTCCTTACGGATCGCCAACTCGTAGTCAATCGCAAGCATCCGTAAATAACTCGCTGGTGTCCGTAAACAACTCGTCACAACTCGCAACAACTCGCAGACACTCTTAAGGATCCGTGAAAGGGAAGGCAATTTTTTTTGACATGTCAAAAATCTTCTTACGATTGTCCACGGATTGATTTTTCCGTAAGTAACTCGTAAATAGCTCGTAACAATCCGTCAGTATCGTAAACTGATCGCAACAACACGTAAACCATCCGTTAACTGCTCGCAAGAATCCGTAAATGACTCGTAACATTTTTTGTTTACGATTTGTTACGGTTAGTTTACGATTTGTTTACGGATTATATACGGATTATTACGAGTGCTTACGTGTTGTTTACGATTTCATTCGGGTCGTGTTACGATGGCTTTACGGATTGTTACGAGTTATTACGAGCACTTTACGTGTAGTTACGAGTACTTTACGAATAGATACATATATTTTACGTATTATTACGTATTGTTTACCATTTGGGGAAGGGTATAAAAGCTGCAAATTCGAACACTTCATTTTCAGTTGTTATTTTTTGGCTAAAAATCGAAAGGACTCGTAAATACTTGTAACTACCTCGTAACTATTCGTAACAACACGTAAACAGGTCGTAACTAACACGTAAGTTGCTCGTAGTTATCTGTGACAACTCATAACAAATCGTGGAATTTTGCCGTAGATACATCGTAATAACTCGTAATAATCCGTAATAAACCGGAAATAGCTCGTAATAACTCGTAACAACTCTTAAATCGGTCGTACAAGTGACAAAATCATAAGGATCCGTGAAAGATTCGTGAATTTGTGCGATCCGTAAGGACTCGTAAGAAAAATCCGTGTATGTGAAGGGGGTATAAGGGTTAGGCTTCAATTCGGGTTAAGTATGTTGTTTGGCCCAGAGTCCAAGTTGAGAATTCGGGTGGTGTATTGAGCAATTATTGTCCGGGCATGTGCCGCACGACCGATTTTGACGCACGCTGAATCTACTTCTTACCATTGGGGGAATCGTACTTGCTGTCGTTGTACTGGCTGTCGTCGTTGTACTCGCTGCCATCGTCGTACTCGATGCCGTTGTAGTAAGTGTCGGCAGCGGCAAGGGTGGAATGTTGAGAACATTAAACTCAGGAATGTCGACATGGCCGAAGTCCTGTCTGGCAAGGACGCACCACAGTCCGATATGGCCAATGTCGGCTATAGTGATATTGTCAATGAGAGTCACGGTGACGGTTTCTCCAGAGTAACTTCCGAGTTTCTGTAAACTAAGGGTATATAAGTATGACTCATTAACCACTGACGTGTTGTGTTTGCTTTTGACAACTGCATCATAATACAAACAAAAGGTGATGATAGTAACAGTAAATATATGTAGTAGTTTTAGCGGAGGCGGCGTTTAGGTACCCTAAAAGTGGCCCGATTTACGTACGAAACATTCCCCCTTTTACTTAAAGCCCCTCTGCACTAGTTTGGCCAGGAGGGATTAGAGGGATTAGCGTATTCACTGACAGGTCTCAGCTCAGCTCTCAATTAACCTAAGAAAAAGAGGATCATGGGGACCAACGGGCACCGCTTAGGCATTGTTTTCTATATAGAGGGAGCAAGTAGCTACAAGTAGTACAGTGGGACTTTAAGATGAGAGCTCCTTTTTCTAATAATTGCCCTCTTCCACCTCCGTTAAGTGTCCTTTTTTCACCTATGATAAGTGCCATTATCGTAATCTGATAGGTGTTTACTTTGATCGGTGCCCCTTTTCCTTTGTAATAAGTGCATCGTTCCCCTTCCAATAAGTGCATATCTAATGAGCGCCCTTTTAGGTGGAAGAAGTGCCCCCTTTCAACTCTGATAACTGCCCCCTTTTATTTTGACACGTGCCAATTTTCTTTTCTAATATAACGTGCCCTTTTCAAATAAGATACGTTTTCCTTGTTACTTTTTATAAGTGTCACTTTTCCTTTCTATATAACTGTCCGTTGATAAGTTCCCGTTTTAACCTACATTTCCCATTTCCAATGTCTACACCACGATGAAAGACAGTAGCTGGGGGGTATCTCCGTACAAGTTTTGCGAGGCTTGCCACTGGGTTTTGAGCCAGCTAACGGTAAAATGTATTGCTTTCTGTAGCCAATGTCTTAACTTTCTCTAAACCACATTTCTATACCATTGCACCTCATTCAACCCATCCTGTGTCATAGAGATAATATCTTACCTTCCCGTTTCATCGGGTATTCTGTAATCCTCATCATAGCTTGGTGTGTCACCTGGCCCCACCCAGAAGTAAGCGTCTGCAAAATTCAGGTTTTATTCAATAATTTTCAAAAGAAAGTTAAAAAGAGTTTACTGCAAGACTTAGGTCCCACCCAGTACGTACGCTTATGCAAAATACTCTTTGCTGCATGCACTGAACTCTACATGTTTCTTGTAATACCTAATATAACTAATATTGTCTGCGTTCAACCAATTGCACCGGTGGAGTTTCTAACTCAACCATAGATCACACTTCAGGCCTACACTTAAATTTAAGCCTATCCCTAAAACTTATCAATCACAACCCAATCACTATTCGTATACCTTAACGAAACAAGGCCCGAAGCAAATATTATGGGCTGAGTAAACAATAACAATCTAGCAACCATTCGATTAACAACTCTGAAAACCAACAAATATATCAATTAATATCGTTCTCTCTGTAAATTACTAACTGAATCGAATTATTGGTCAACCCTTCAGTATTTTAGTAAAATACTCATAAGTTCAATATATCGACTTTGTACTGAGGTGAAGCAAGAAATTTATCGAATTATTGGTATCTTACCCGGACCGAATCCATCGTAGTTCAGGTTTTCATATCTTATTTTCTTGGGGTCGAGTACCACCACAGCGGTGGCCGATGTTCTATGGACGCGTGGGGAGAATCCGAGAGGTCCAAGGTCGTAAGTGGAAGGTGGAACAAAAGCCGATGGAAATATAACATGCCCAAAGTTGGCCTGTAGACGAATGAAAAATATTAGAATTATAATAATGATTTAGCTTTGTCAGGCTTGAGAAGTTAAGCTTTAATACTTCTCTTATTTCTCCACTGCTAATAGACTGTAAAACAGTTTTCTCTGGGAAAATGATCAAATGAGAAAAAAAGAACAAAGCAACTTAAGCTATACATGCTCAATTTCATGCATTATTGAATCTTGCAGGAGGGGCAGAGGGAGAGGGAGTGGAGGGAAAGGAACGGGAAGGGGGATGGAGGAGGGGCGGGGAGAAGGAGGGAAGACGGAGGGGAGGGGATAAAGAGGGAGGGGGTGGGAGGGAAGAGGAGGGGAGAGAGGGGTGATGTAGAACAGGAACAGAGGGAGGATAGTGGAGGGAGTAGAGGGAGTGGAGGGAATGGGAGGGAGTGGAGGGAAAGGGAGGGGAGGGAGACAGGAGGGAGGGTAGAGAGGGAGGGAAAAGGAGGGGAGAGGGGTGATGTATAACGGGAACAGAGGGGAGGATAGGGGAGGGACTGGAGGGACTGGAGGGAAAGGGAGGAGAAGAGGGAGGGAGGAGGGGAGGAAGGAGTGAGATGTAGAGAGGGAGGGAATGGGAGGGAAGAGGAGTGGAGAGAGGAAGGAGGGGAAAAGAGGGAACAGAGGGGAGGATAGGGGAGGGAGGGGAGGGAGTGGAGGGAAAGAGAGGGAGTGGATGGAAAGGGAGGGGAGGGAGGGGATAGAGAGGGAGGAGGGGAGGAGAGGGAAGAGGAGGGAAGAGAGGGGTGAGGTAGAACGCGAACAGAGGGGGAGGCGAGTGGAGGGTCTTAATATAATAATAATAATATAGAGTATTTGTAATGCGCCAACTCCACATGACTAATGTGTTCGACGCGCAATGGAGAAGAACAATTACAAGTACACGAAAATACACACAAAATGGAACAACAACAATGTGAAAGTAAATCTACTGGACAGCCGCTTTGAACAAATGAGTTTTGAGGGCATTCTTAAAGCAATCTACACTTGAAATATAACGAATATCCTGTGGCAATTGATTCCATAGGTAAGGTCCAGCGTGTGCAAATGACCGATCCCCATGATTTCTTAGTTTTCGGAACAACAAGCAATTTAGAATCGGGAGATCTTAAGCGTCTGGGAGGATTATAAGGCATCAACAAATTAATATTGTACCCTGGGGCAGATCCATGTATACAGTGAAAAACAAGCAATAAAAATTTAAATACAATACGGGATTCAACAGGTAACCAATGTAGTGAAGAATAAACAGGAGTAATGTGAGAAGTACGTCTGGTAAGGGTGACAATACGGGCTGCAGAATTTTGTAATTTTTGTAACCGTGAAAGTTGAGATTGTGGCAGCTGAAACAAAAGTGCATTACCAAAGTCAAGTCGAGACGATATGAGGGCATGGACTATTTTTTTCTGTGGCCGAGCGGGTTAAATACTTGCGGATGATGCCTAAATTACGTAATTGATACCTGACAGATTTACAAACAGCCGGGATCTGAACAGACATGGACATTGTAGAATCAAATAAAACTCCAAGATTTCTACATGATTAAGACGGAGTAATAACAACATCATCAACCTTAATAGAGGGAAGGCCGACCTTGTCTAATAGCGTTTTAAAACCGATAAACAACAACTCCGATTACACAGTGTTGGGTTATATAGGCCCTATACAGTACTTAGAATAACAACAACAAAGACATATGCAGAGTTATCATAATACTTATTTTGATACAAAGGAGATACATAGATAATTACCCTGAATTGTCGACACCAGACCGAGATCCAGGCGAGGTTTGAGACAGTTTTCGACGACGGAAGAGTCACCGTGATATCGACGTTGGAGTAATAGCCCAGTTTTACCTCGCTTAAATGAAACAAGAACAATAATTTATGGAGGTTTGGTCTAGTGGATACGTCACCGGACTGTGGATCACATGGTTCGTGATTCGAGTCCCACCGCTATATTAATGTCCTTTGGCATCTACATTATTTTGCCACACACGACCCAGGTGAGGTTAAACTTGATGAGTGGTTAAGTGTAGAGAAAGGACCGGAATAGGTAACATTAGGCCAGTTCAAAGACACGATGAGATTACTGGTGACAGATTTCTTTCCAGGAGTCTTTTATATTGTGACGAACTAGGTATTGTGCATTACAATTATAATCACGAGTCGCTGCACCAACAAAGCCTATTAGTACCGCTATGTCCGGCAAACCCAGACGGATTACCCCCACATTGGGAAATTTGATGTAACAAGGACTTTTTGGGGTACTTTCTATATAGCCATAATCTTAGGTCAAGCGATACCAGAGAGAGAAAGAGAGAGCGGGAGAGAGGGGGAAGACAGTCAGAAACAGTATGACGTATAAAGATGGATATATATGCATATATAGAGAGAAAGAGAGAGAGAGAGAGAGAGAGAAAGAGAGAGAGAGAGAGAGATTGAGAGCTAGAGAGGAAATAATACTCTAGTTATGATGTTAAGTGAGATATTTAAAGAGATAGAAAGAAGGAAACAGTACAAAATATAGACAGAATTACAATGACTAAAGACAAATACACATGTATGAACAATCACAAAGTCTTTCGAGAAATCAACACAAGGCCATTTCAAGATATACCCCATAGAAATCTTTTTCATATTACTAAAACGTCACTATGACGTTCGCACATTTCAATTAAGGATGGACAAGGCTGTTTAAATTTCCTAGCGTTGATTTCTTGAAAGTCTTTGCGATCTTGTTTCTATAAACATAATGCCCTACGTTCCATCCTCTTTGGGGATTATGAAGCCATTGCTGGATGGTGAGCCCGTATCTCCTCCCCATAGGAACGCATCTATTAATGAGCATAAGAAGAGATGGAGAACACAAATGTGAGGCATAGAAATTGATAAGAGTTGTTATCATCATTGTCATTAAGAAAAAGAAAGAAAGTAGTAGTAGTAGTAGTAGTAGTAGTAGTAGTAGTAGTAGTAGTAGTATCAGTAGGAGTAGTAGTAGTGTCATTAGAATCAGGCTATTACAAGTTTATACCATTTTTTAGTTTTCAAGTGTGTAAGAAAGTGCAATGTATCTGGTGGACTAAAAGGACATTAAGTATGCCATTGAACGTCACAATCATAACGTAAACTTCATCATCGTCATTCCAGTCATCATCACCATCATCATCATTATCACCATCATCATTGACGTCGTCATCGTTATGGGCGTGGTTTACCTTAGTATACTTTTCCTCCCGATCATCATCAGCAGCAGCAGTAGCATTGTCTCCATAGTTATCATTGTAGTCAATCATCAATTATATCATCACCGTCGTCGTCGTCCTCATCATCATATTCGTCATCCTCATCATCTTTATAATCATCGTAGTCGCCTTTTGTTTCCTCTTCCTCCCAATTATCATCACTATCACCATCATCACTTTCCTCCTAAATTCCCAGTCATTATTAATAATGACCATGACTATCACCACTACCATCATTATTAGCTCCGTCATCATGATCGTCAATTTCCTCCTTCTTCTCCTCAACATCATCATCGTAGACGACGTCGACGTCATTTTTTAAAACATGTTTTACATCCTCTCTTTTCCCAATAGAGCAGTTCACGGTTAGCACATGTCACAAATGACCCCGAATATATCCACAGATCTTCAAAACATGAAGAGATCCCACTTTGTACATTTTGAAATAATCACTCCTACAGCGATGGAGGTGCTATATAAATAGCCTTTGTTTCCCCTTTTCAATAATACTTCCACCTGTGTATCATGGAGTGCACTGCTTGTGCATAAATGAATAACGATTACTTAACTTTCATGAGCACGTATCCAGTATTTTGTCTCCGTGTATTTCACAATTTGGTCTGCAATGACCTTTATCTGCTCATGCTCAGACTGCGACTATAAACTGGCTTATTACCATTATCACCATCATCATCAACATCATCATCACCTTCCTAATAGCCATTATATTCATTATCATTATGATCGTCACCAATACCATCATTAATATCATCCTTTTCATCTTCATCACCATAATCATCATCACCATCACCATCATTATCACCATCATCATCATCATCATAACCATCATCACCATCATTATCGTCATCACCATCATCATCTTCACCACCACCGTTACCATCATCATAGCCATCACCATCACCATCATCACCGCCACTACCATCATCATCATCTTCATAGCCATCATTATATTCACCAGGTGCAGTTCCGTCGTAGGAAAATCCAATGATTCTTAACGTCCGATCGTCCTCTGCATAAACCGTCCCCTGCACACTGTGTACGGTGGATCCAAATGCCCCACAAGTTTCCCGTGATACGGGGTCAGGTTCCCTGGTTGAGCATCGGCGGGGAAAGCCACTGAGGAGGAGAGAAAACGGGTGAATAAAATTCAAAAGAAAATCAATCACTTTTATTAACAAGATATCAATCACAAGCATATCCATTTAGTATATATAATAAATTGATTACTTGATATATACATGTAGTTGATACAGCTGTCTATATATTCAATTAAATTTTTTGTTTTTGTTGTGAGCAAAGTTGAGAACATTTTGCTACATAAATCATATCTGATGTAAATTTTACCGTTAGACTTATTATTATCAATTTTATCACTCTCTTTATTTATACTATGACTATATTTGCTATCATCATTATTGTTATTATTGTTGTTATTCTTCTTCTTTTTCTCATAATTATCAATTTTATTATTATTATTAGTATTAGTAGTATTATCATTATCATTATTTATCAAAATCCTCCTCTTCCTCCTCCTCCTCACCATCAGTAGTAGTATTAGTAGCAGTAGTAGTAGTAGTAGTAGTAGTAGTAGTAGTAGTAGCAGCAGTATAGTAGTAGTAGTAGTAGTAGTAGTAGTAGTAGTAGTAGTAGTAGTAGTAGTAGTAGTAGTAGTAGTAGTAGTAGTAGTAGTAGTAGTATTAGCAGTAGTATTAGCAGTGGTAGTAGTAGTAGTAGTAGTAGTAGTAGTAGTAGTAGCAGTATAGTAGAAGTAGTAGTAGTAGTAGTAGTAGTAGTAGTAGTAGTAGTATATAGGGACTCTGTATTGCTTGTTATAAGTATGTATGTTTTATATCATATTTTGTCTACAACACTTTGTTTCGTTTATGAATCATACTGCATGCAGTATCATATTTTATACTTGCTATTGATTCCAGAGCGACAATCGTTCTTGCTAAGTAACCCGTTAAATCCCTTTCCCTCATATTCGTTCTACATAATATCGGTTGTCTACACAGAATCACATAAAGCAAGCAAAGCATCGCAAAAACTGTGATATCAGTTACGATATTCATATGCCATACTTACAATGCAGCAGTAAGGCCAACAAAAGAACCGTCATGTTGAAGACTGACATCTTTGAAGTTGGGAATGGCGCGTTCCTATTTGACCGCTTCCACTTTGCGTGACAGGTACTACACACATAAATAGAAGGCGTACCGTTTGAGGTTGGTAACGAATTACTGGTACTGACTTCGCGAAAATGAAATACAGGGGAGTATATTGATAAAATGGCACGGCGAATAGCTGTGATTTTAATGAATAGAGATGGAATGTAGATAATATCATAATGCGCATCCGTGTCAACCCGAAACTGGTACACACTATAACCATATATTATAGTGTTTGTGCATTTACCCGTTGAAATAGTCGAGCCAAAGCGAGATAGAGAGTAGGGAGAAAGAAAGAGAGAGAGAGAGAGAGAGGTGGAAAGGGTTAACAGAGAAAGAGATAGAAATTACAATTTGAAAACTAATAAATTAATAATAGTACATGCGTCGTTGTTAAAATTCTTTAGTACTTGTGCACTTGTCCAGATAAATATTTGTGACAAAGAGAGAGAAAGATAGAGAGAGAGAGAGAAAAAAAAAAAAGAGGGAGAAAGGGAAAAGGGGAGGGGAGGGCGAGAAAGTGGTAGAGATTGGGTAAGAACGGGGGAGAAAGAGAGAGGGTCTGAGAAAAATAAAGGAAATCTATAGACACGAGAGAAAGATAAGGGAAGAGAGAGAGAGGGTGAAGAAAGAGAGTGTGTAATGGAGAGAGAGAGAGAGAGAGAGAGGGAGAGCGAGAGAGTGAGAGAGAGAGGAATAATCAGAGAGAGAGAGAGACAGACAGTGAACTTTGGACACTAAAAACTCAAATAAATAGACACGAGAGAAAGAGAGATGAGGGGAAACAGAGAAAGAGATAGAAATCACAATTAACAATTTAATAATGGTACATGCATCGTTGTTATAATTATTTAGTACTTGTGCATTGGGCCAGAGAAGTATTTGTGGCAAAGAGAGAGAAAGAAATAGAGAGAGAGAGAGAGAGATAAATAGAAAGATACAGAAAGGGGAGGGGAGAGAGTGGGTGAGAGCGGGTGAGAAAGAGAGAGAGGGAGAGCGAGAGAGTGTGAGAGAGAGAGAGGAATAAACAGAGAGAGAGAGACAGTGAAATTTGGACACTAAAAACTAAAATAAATAGACACGAGAGAGAGAGAGAGAGAGAGATGAGGGGGAAGAGAGAGAGAGATAGGAGAGAGAGAGAGAGAGAGAGAGAGAGGGAAGAAATAGAGGGGGTAAGAGACAGAGAGACAGAGAGACAGAGAAAGAGAGAGAGAGAGAGAGAGAAAGAGAGAAACTACTGTTTGAAATCTAAAGTAAATAGAAAGATGCGATCGTACCATGAAGAACAAAATATCAAATACACCAAGTCCGTCTCGTTTGCTGATTTTACTTGACTCTACACAAGGTCATCAAAAAACAATAAGCAATCCTGTTCAAAGCAGAAAAATATCGTCATTCTCATTATTCTCATAATTCATCACCATAATATAATGCATCCAAAGCCAGTCATCTGAGGTGAACCGGCATTGCTCCGGCAAACAATCGTCATTCTTCAGACAAACAGAGTTAGGGTTATATTTGCGATTGGGTTCAAGGATAGATTTAGGTTTATGTTTAGGTTTATGTTTTGGGTGAGGGTTAACGTTAGAGGTAAGCAAAATGTTGGTTCCAGAGTTGAAGTTCAGAATTTGGTTGGTGTTATGTACAGGATATAGACGGCGGAAAATTAGTGTCACCTGAACATTTTTGTCGTAAAACCGTCATACAAAACCATAGCTTGATACTAGTTGTACTTATGCCAACCATTATTTCAATCAATACAGCCACGTTTTTATGCTATGGTTTTTGTTTTCTTCTTCATACCATCTATCAATTAGTGTGCGACCAATTGTCTTTGATCTAGTTTTATGCATTGTTTTTTGTTTTCTTCTTCATACCATCTATCAATTAGTGTGCGACCAATTGTCTTTAATCTAGTTTTATGCATTGTTTTTGTTTTCTTCTTTATACCATCTATCAATAAGTGTGCGACCAATTGTCTATGATGTAGTGTTATGTATTGTTTTGTTGTTGTAGCGTTAAATTATTACTGTCTTTGTTACCACAGAGAGGCACACTTTAGTTCTCTGAAAATTTGCACTTAATCAGGCCTGAAATTCTGAACACAGAACAAAAACGAAAAATCCTTTAGGGGGGGGGGGTTACTTTAAAAAAAAATTGTATGTATATATATTGTTCGTTTTTCTGAACGTATGCTGTGTTTATTCCGAAAAATTGTTTGTCCGAAGTTACATTACTCGGGAAAATGTCTATTCGATATTCCGAAGATTCGGAGTCTCGGAAATGTAAATGGGTTAATAAAGCTAAAGATTATGTAGAATTTCCCTATTTGAATTTTCTAAATTAGCTTATTACTTACCTTGCTTAATTATCGGATTTATGACCTTCAGAACAATAAACCTTTGGGGAATAAAAACGACCCAATAACTGTTCTCAAAGACCAGCGTGATTACGTGGAATGAAAAGTGGCCCGATAAACGAAATTATTATACATTGTGGGATATCAGAGGACAAAGCGGACCGTGTCCCCCTCCCCCACACACACCTTTTAAAACCCAAGTGGAAAACCATTAATTACTTTCATTTTCCGTCTTTTTGTGCTTATCTGAATTTTGTTTTATTAAAACGGCACCCCAATATAGTGATGATCTGTCATGGCTGTAAGAAGAATGACTTTGCATTTGAAGCACTTTTTTCATTGGGTCTATGACCGTGAACTATTAAAGGCAAAACTAAAATAAACAGCTCCACAATGGATCTCTCAAAATAGTTCTACCAAGCAAAAGAAATCAGGCCATTGCTATTATGGAAATAAATAATCCTTGTCTACAACCTTCAGATCTATTTGAATGTAAACAGTACACAAATGGAGACTATAAAGATTCTAGAGACGAATAATGAAATTATTGATTTTGCTATTTGTCTTTATCCATCGTGATCTCCGTACTACGCGTGCGCAAATGACGTCGTCACAAGACTCTTCGTCTTTCATTCTGGAATGAATCTAGTCCAGAATCTGGCATGTTTAATTTGATCTCCAAAACACCAACGCAATATGCGACCTCCCCCTATTTACTTGCTGCCAGCCGAAGATGGCGTGATCATTAAATTAGGACGCCCAGCGAAAAATTAGACTGGGCTGGTGAGTATGATTATGAGTTCGTTGATAACGCCATCTTCGGCGTCTTGAATCAAGTGTAGGGAATATAAAGAACCGGCCAGATTCTGGACGAGAATGAATCATGATTATGACGAGTCACTGTTGGATCCATGCAAAGGACACGCCTCCTCCCCAACTCCGTTTACGAATATACTGGAGTGATAAAGTCTACACAGAGAATGGTGATGCAAGCAGAATCTGAAAAGTTGTACGGCACATGCTGTAAGAGATCCATATTTGAAAAATTATCTGCATTCATCACAGCGAGTTAAGGTAAAACTATGCATGTGGTTTATGAAAGGCTGCCCTCTCTTTTGATCCTGGTGTGTGGGGGGAGGCATATTGGGTGCACTGAACTCTAAAGCGTTCAGCGATTGGGTGTGACCATTAGGATGTGCGTTACGGTGTGTGTGTGTTTGTGTATAATTGTATTAATTTATGAAATCTTACGTGTATCAATCGGATGTGATTCACGAACTTTTTTAATATATTTTTTAAAGCAATTTTGTTTTATTTCTCCAAATGTGTAATACAAACAATAACATACAATTGAATAAAATAAACATTTTCAATATTGATTGCTTATACATACACATAATTAAACAAAAACTTATTTGCAGTATATATAACTTAGCAACAAAGTAAACTTAAAAGTACCTAATCATAATATATATGTCAATTGTAAATGTTATTCACTTATATAAAAAATTATTTAAAAAAAAAAATCTGGAGGTAATTTTACTGGAACAATGCCTGCTCCTCCCAGCCCCCCTCCCTCACACAAACACACCCACCCACCCACACGAACACACATATCCGTCCCCCACACACACACACCTTTTAAAACCCAAGTAGAAAACCATTAATTAATTTCTTTTCCGTCTTTTTGTGCTTATCTGCATTTTGTTTTATCAAAACGGCACCCCAATATAGAGACTATAAAAAAAAAACAGCTCCACAATGGATCTCTCAAAATAGTTCTACCAAGCAAAAGAAATCAGGCCATTGCTATTATGGAAAGAAATAATCCTTATCTACAACCTTCAGATCTATTTGAATGTAAACAGTACACAAATGGAGAATATCTAGAGACGAATGATGAAATTGTTGATTTTGATATTTGTCTTTATCCATCGTGATCTCCGTACTACGCGTGCGCAAATGACTACGTCACAATACCCTTCGTCTTTCATTCTGTAATGAATCTAGTCCAGAATCTGGCATGTTTAATTTGATCTCCACCACACCAACGCAATATGCGACCTCCCCCTACTTACTTGTTGCCAGCTGAAGATGGCGTGATCATTAAATTAGGACGCCCAGCGAAAAATTAGACTGGGCTGGTGAGCATAATTATGGTTCGCTGATAACGCCATCTTCGGCGGCTTGAGTCAAGTGTAGGGAATATAAAGAACAGGCCAGATTCTGGACTAGAATGAATCATGATTATGACGAGTCACTTTTGGATCCATGCAAAGGGCACGCCTCCTTCCCAGGCCAGACTCTGGTATACCTTCATTAGTACATAAACGAAAAGGGAGAATGTGCACAAATTTATGGTTGCATGCACCCACCTCCCCTGAAAAAATGAAGATTAAAAACGCACATGTAAAAGTGAGAGCATGTCTTTGCTATCTCTTTTTGTTGTTGGTCGTATTATCACTACTATTATTTATGTTGTTGTTGTTTGTCAGAGACTGTTGTGGATTACAGTCTACAATTTGTAGAGATTTTCAGTAGCCCCCCTCCCCTTTAACTCCGTCCACGAATATACTGGAGTCTACATGCACAGAGGAGGGTGATGCAAGCAGAATCTGAAAAGTCATACGGCCAATGCTATCTGCATTTATCACAGCGAGTTAACACTAAAAATGCCGGGCTATTTGAGGTCTTAATACGGCCGGGGGAATGTCAAGTGAAGTGTACAAAATACTATAGTAACTTCAATTTTTACCCATAAATCATATATTCTTCATATTAAGCTTTCTTTTCCACTATATATATTTGTTAGACCATTTGGAATAATATTACTACAAAATTTGGAAGAGCCAGGTTATTTCTTATGTTATCTTTTGTTTTTATAATTTCTTATGTATTTCATTGTTTTTTTAAATTATGTATTTTATTGGTTTTGTTGTTTTATGTCATTTCTAACTATAATTCAGCTATTATGACCCCCATAACAAACACCTTAACTTTAAACAAGACCAAATAACCAATGTTTTATCTCTTTTTAGGAAAATTGATATTTTAATATGTTTTGTACACAAATCACGAAAATGAGCGATTTTCGGGCCGACATGTAAAGACAAAAGGTCACGTGACTTTGTAAAGGTAGGTCCGATTTTCAAAAAAATTGTTTTAAAAGATGCGCAAGACTCGAACGAAAAAAGTCATGAAGCTGCGAGGCGCATCCGTATGCGTTCCCGAACAATCAGGAAAATCGCGGGGGGGGGGGTGCCATAATCCCCCCGGCCTTTTTAGGGTTAAGGTAAAACTATGCATGTGGTTTATGAAAGGCTGCCCTCTCTTTTGATCCTGGTGTGTGGGAGGAGGCATATTGGGTGCACTGAACTCTAAGCGTTCAAGTGCGGGTTCAAAGAAAATCACAAAAATGGCAAATAACGTACTAGAAACTGGTAAGCTAACAGATGGCAATCGTACAAGTTTTAGGTCGACTAAATATCGGGTGATTTATACAAATACAAATAAAAACCCCTCCATAGCATCTGGGATATGCGAGAGATTCGCCAGAAAAAATAACGATGTTTTAATGCCGTCACAATATGAACCAACCCTGCCCAAGCAGACGACATCCCATAAAGAATGAACATAATTGCAATGCTGTTATTTCTCAAATTATAATGAGTTTAGTGTATATAAATGTGATGGAATTTTACACCATTCAAAAAGGGATATGAAACCGATTCTGATAACTAAATTCTTTTGTTTGTAAATACACTTTCAAATTTAAAAAACCTGGAATGACACCATGGTCGGCATTTGTTCCCTCTTGAAACGCCGAACATACCGCGGTGTATGCAGCTGAAAATACAATGGCGTCTTATTTTGTTTACAAGCGACGGATTCCTCTTTTTTTTTAATCGCTGTATTTGTCATCAAAATAATACCATGCGCGGGGTGTAGAGTGAGGCAATAGATTAAACAATTAGCCTGACGGTAGTGAAGTAAGAGAAATAACTGAAGAAAAGATGACAAATCAGGCTCTGAATATGTCTGAGATGTCATGGGACATCGTCTGCTTGTGCTAATCATGTTCAACATGTGACGTCACACATCTCAGCAGCGATCGGAGAGCTTTTCAGCTGCTATGCCGGGGCTGTATTAAAACGTTTTGTAATTGATAATAATCATTACTTCGAATATTTCTTAGCATTGAATTTTGATAACGTCAAAGTGTCACCTTTGCAATGATCATAATAAAGTTAGTTTTTTAAATCAATGAACCTTCTCTTTCAGTGTTTGGGTGTTACCATGTGGATGTGCGTTGCGGTGTGTGTGTGTGTGTGTGTGTATATAATTGTTTTCATTTATGAACTTACGTGTATCTATCGGATGTGATTTATACACGTTTGTAAGAAAAACGTACACACACACACCCCCCTCCCCCACATGCACACGCACACTCTTCTCTCTCTCTCTCTACATATAGCAGAAATAAACAGACTGCCACCTTGTTTCCATTATTACTTCCCAATTGTATGTCATATAGATTATATTGAAAGCACGAATACACTCATCGCGCATACCATGTATCTGTAGTGACCAAATGTCACGATTTTTTAAACTTTTGCACGAATAAAAAAATCGTTTTATGCATTGATTTGTTCATGTTTAATAAGTATTGTCATCCCATTTTCAAAATGGCTGCGAGGGAGAATCAATTTCCATTGCGTGGTATTTTCCACTCCGCTGTCTGGCTTTGCAGACATGTACAAACCGGTTCTGTCTGGTTCGCTAATGTATTCTATTGTTATGTAGATTTGTCATTGTTACGTACAGCGCGTATACGCGCATATTAATTTTGTGCGCGTGTTTCAACCAATCACGCTGCAGTTGTGATTTTTGTTTTCTCCTGATTTTCCATGTGGAAATTCAGTGGAAATTTCGTATTTCGGTACGCATAGGTTGTGACGGTGCTGTGTATATTGTGCCGGTTTAAATTTTAGTCCAACGAGGACGCAACTGATTTCGTCCCCGCACTCCTTGCGGTGGACTTGCCAATTAACTGATCGTCTCGTTATTTGCAAGATTCGTTTTCTTCGATTCGAAATTTATTATTCGGAGAGACTTGTTTGTCGCCTTCATATGTGATATAATCATCTTTTGACTCTGCAGTTTGAATAGAGCAATATATTTTTTGTCTCATTCTACAACATTGTTTCGACATTTTCAACAGCAATTTATCATCCCACATATCGTTCGACTCGTGATATTTTTCGTCATCTTGCTGTATCTCTACATCTGTCTCTTCAATACTTGAACACTACCTTATCATTTGTCTCCGTCATCGCTCTTGTGTTGTGTTGATCGTCTTTGTCATCTCCTCACCATCATCTGATTCATCATCCATCTCGATCGTCACTGTAATATTTTATTGACTGTCTCACTATCATCAACGAGGCCCTCGTCAACCACATCGTCTTCGTCAGTGTCATCTCAGCCATCGTCTTCTTTATCATCAGTCTTCATCATCGTCTCCATCGTCGTCGTCTTCATCTTCGTATCTACAACGCCTTCATCATCATCGCTGTCATCGTCGGCATAGTTTTCATCATCGTCAGCATGATCAGTTCCTGAACTCGTAGATGCTGATTTGGTTCGATTAATTTATCTTGATCGAACGCTTTGCTGATTTATTTGATGATCCCTTTTGTGCTTAATTTTTTATGATTGAATATATTTTAGTTTTTGTATGATTGATTATATTGTGTATTTTTTTTTGAACGTGACAGAGATTAACCTCCGAGGGCAGCATTTGCTTTAATTTGAACTCTACACGCTGACACGCACACACACACGCGCGCGCGCACACACACCTGCACACTGCACATATTTAAATTGAATTGCTGGCGTACACGACGTGAAAACCTGCGCTTAACGGGGTTTATGCTTTCTCCCTTGTGTCACTATATACTCTTTAAAATTGAGCAGGTGATAGTGTAAACATTATCTTATATCATATTATAATTTGAGTTCTTTATTAATATGAAAACGATTGAAGTAAGAATTTGTCTTTGAATTGAATAAAACACAACACAAGTGTTCAATCAACCTGTTGTCTCAACTAAGACGTGAGCTAAAATTGAATGATATAAACTCGATTAACATTACTCATGCATTAGGAACAAATATTTGATCCCTCGCTTGATATTGTCGAAGACCGTAGTAGACTGTCGACAAAATGCCGCTTAGTTTGTTGATATAGCAAACAAAACAGCTTTTAGAAACAAGTTGTATACTTTCTTTTTGATCGTTGATGGAGATATGTTTAACTTGTCATGACGGAAGGGGGGGCGACACATTATGTACGTAACACCTCCGGTTCGCAAGCATTCTACAATATCTACTTGTACAGTTCTGATGTATCATGCAAGGGAGCGTAGCGACCTGGTGAGAAGATTTACCTTTATTTGAATGGTCTTAACTTTCCATTCTCGAACACCTCAGATCCTTAAAAGATGGTACAGCCTTTACTCTCATAATTTCCTATATATTTCCTTTTGCACTTTTTACTTTAAAAATCAGAGGGGATATTCCCTTGAAAATTTCCTAGGGTACGTTTCTTCCTCCCACCCCCCCCCCCAAAAAAAAACCTCTCTTACCAGAGAATAAACATTGTGATGTTGTAGCTCTTGCTTCTAAACGTCAACGTCATAGCAGACTTCCTTACGTGACATACTAATTGCTAAATAAACGGATGTATCGATGATTATTTCAAAATTTCCCCCTCTCTCTTTCTTGATATCTTCTTTTTAATTAGTCTTCCTCACACCCTTTCTCCACTCTTTCTCTCTACATTATCCTTTACTTTCTTGGCATTTGTGTTGTTTTCAACCTCAGCTCTGCGAAGTTTGAGGAACATAACACCATTTTGTTGACATTCGTAGCCAGATATTCTGCAATTCTCATACGCCTTAAAACATGCTTGGATATCTGTTCCAAATATTCACGCTCCTGTTTATGGATGCTTTTCATTGGTGCGAAGGTTTGTATGTTAACTTTAAATATTTGTATGTCCAAATTGTTCCTTCTTTGTGGCAATTTTTGTAACAACCTTTATAAAAAAATGTTCATATTTTTTTAAAGCTTACATTTTAACTTCATAAAAAACACATATAACCGGGCATGGTGGCTCAATGGTTAGAGCGCCCGCCTCATGAACGGGAGGTCGTGGGTTCGATCCCCGGCCGAGTCATACCAAAGACTTATAACAATATGACCTTCTGCCTTCTAGCTAGGCGTTCAGCATATTAGATTGGAGAAGGGTAATAGTAACATATTATGTTATGCAGGGCCCGCTGGAAGAGCAGTTTCATAACTGAAGTGGCTACCCTGGGTAAATAAAACGTTATTATTATTTTATTTTTTATTTATCGCGTCAACCTTCTGCGTCTCTTTATACGTCTAATTTCGATATTTTGGAACTTGTCTATCTAATTTTCTTAGATTTTTATTAACTGTTGCCGTCATGCCGTGAAGTAAACCGATATCTGTGATACCTCTACGTTTAAATGTTACTACAAATTAATGTTACCACAGTTCATATAACCCTCGCTATTATTACAGCTGCTCAGTGGTGGCATAAGTTATGTGGGTGCAATTATTGGGACGTACCCCTCCCCAATATATTTCTTGCGGAAAAAAAGTTTATTGAGGGGCTTTTGGATTTATTTTACAGAAAAAACAAGACATACTGACGATTTATTGTTTGTTTCTTTTGAATCCCACCTTCTTTCAATGAGTTTTGAAGAATAGTAATGATATACATGTACTTCCTCTCCTGCTACTCTTCCTACTACTCCTAATGATGTTGCTGTTGCTACTACTACTTCAACTAATACTATTATTTACTTCTTTTACTACTACTACTACTATATAACCGTGACTAATTTCACCCCTGTTTTTAATCATATCATTCAAATCGAATGTTTTAAATAGATGAAATTTGTGGATATGTTGTCGATCATGCTCACAAAATAATGAGAAGACACATTTCAATCCCTAAACTTCTTTTAATGCCTTCAGCTGGTGAAGTCATTCCCGATCATGGCTGTCCATCGGGATGGGACAACCATCTCACCCGATGCTACTGGTACCTTGATGGTCCTGCACAGAGGACAACCTGGGCGGATGCTAAGCAGAACTGCCAGGACATCGGAGGCGCTCTCTACATCCCCAGCGACGATGATGAGAGCGCCTTTGTGCATGAAGCTCTTGGGAAGCGCGAATCATTTGGTTCGATCTCCACGGGGATCTGGATCGGATGTCACGATCAGGTCGTCGAGGAGAGGTACGACTGCTTCGTAGATAATGGATATCGAAGTAAGTATTTAGTGCACAAAATTGTTCTTAACTTTCTAGAATAATATGCCATTTAATTAAAATGCTCTAGAATGCCGGATAGGATAGTAATTATGCTCCCATTTTCATCGGCTTGAAGGGTTGCCCCGGCCTCGACACTTCCTACTGTCCATCGCTCGTCTTTTAGACGATTCCACAGAATGCTGATTTTTGTTCTTCAGGTCAAACGATTCCATCAAAATCTAATTAGGAAAGTAAATGACCGCAGTGATGGCAAATTATAGGCCTGTATCCTGGGTATCGTTTCACGAAACCGTCATAGGTACAAGTTCGCCGACAACATATTGAAACGCGTATTACTTACAACACATGCGTTTCAATGGGTTGTCGGTGATTTTGTACTTATGAAGGTTTTGTGGAACGCTGTCCAGTTGGCCGATTCGATGGAATACATCAATTTAGTCCGAGGTAAAATGCATAGATATATATATGTATAACATACATTTATGAATGTACGGTATGTATATCATATATATATATATATATATGCACCACATGTTTAATCTCAAATTGTGGCAACCATAACTCCGTTTTTGCTCCGTTTTTACTATACCGACAGAAATAATGTACGGTAAGAGTCACATTTCTACCCTCTCCCCCGCGACGCCTTGGTCCGCCGATCGCCTTCTGCTGCATGGCTCTCTGTTTGCAGAGGCAACCTGTAGGCTGACAGAAAAATACGTCTGGTTGGAGGGGGTTGGAGGAAGGTTTTTTTCAAATACATCTTTTGAGTTTTGACACTCTCCTCCAAGACATGTACGAGAGGGATTCAGTGAGCCATTATCTCGTCTCAGCGGATTATTTCCCCAAAACGAAATAGACTGTGTTTATGTCCTATAGGCCCATACATACTTGCTTTCTCAGTATTCAGATAAAAACAGCGACATCAATGCCAAAAATATTATTATGATTCAGATTGGGCTGCAGGTGAACCAAACGACATTTGTGAGGAGGATTGCATTGCGGTCTATACCAGTGGTTCTAATACCTCTCGTTGGAACGACAAAGATTGTCTGGAACTGTACAATGCCGTCTGTGAACGTACGTAAAATGATACACATCTCTATATAAATGTATATAGGCCTAAAGTATTTGATATGAAAGATATATCAAAATGGGTGCCAAATATTAGAGCATTTGTGCATCCAACAAACCCAGTACATGTGACTTCTGCAAAACCCCAGTAGACGAGGCCGACAGCCTACGTACGAGACCGACAAATATGTTAGTATGAAGAACCCCCAGAACAGTTTTCAGAAGGCCCACAATTATGACTGACATATTGGTATCTTGGGTTGGCGGCCCCATATGCTGTCGTGGCCCGTCGGTCACGTGGGCTGTAGCCATGTACAGTACTTCGCCCCGGATTTCAATCAATTTCTGATCATTCCCATTGCAGTATTTTAATTTTTAATTTTTTTAAGTTTTCGGTTCGGCATATAATATACTTATTTTAGTGAGCCATTTTTCCAAGCTTTATTAACACCGTTCATCGACCCTTTTTCAGGAGCTGGTACCAATCTTTACAGCGTAATTCGGAGATTCCAGATGTTAAGCGATGTCTCAGGCGGTTCGGCCCAGGTGCTCCCCGACCACTGCCTAGTAGAATTGCCCACTTTACAACCCGAGGGATTTACCGTCAACAGCCTTATCCGATGCGCTGCTTCCTGCGCACATGATTCGGAATGCGAAGCATTCAATTTCCTACGTCATGATGATGTGCTGCCTTCATATTCATCATCGTCGTCGTCATCTTCGTCGCGATCACCGGGGACTTGTCAGAAGCTGTATTTGAAGAGTTTATCCGAGAGTTATGTCATGACACAAATAGATGGTTGCAGTTTTTATGAGCTGAATTAAACCGTCAAATTCATTTCCAAGAAACGAAAACTTACTTTAGAGTAAAACAAAGAGTATACATAATTTCATTTCTTCTGTACTCACTTCTTGATTTTCTTTTATTTCCATAGCGCTTAGAGACTTAATTGTAATTTGCGCTATATAAAAACTGAGTATTATTATTATATTATGATAGAGATAAATATTCATGGTAATTGATGTAATATTTTCAATTTTTTATTTTTGATGTACATAAGTATTGGTAATTATTGCTACCCTTTATTTTTCTATATTTGTTGATCTTCTTCAACGTTGACTATTTTTGAAGAAAAAAAAAATCTATCGGATTTCTACCAAATATTATAGGCCAGTATTTGGAATACCAAAATAAAATGGTAATAATCAATGTTCAAGTCTAACAAAGATTATTGAACCTTGACAACTGTACCCGACAGATTTGGCGTTGTTTACCGAATCAAATTCCATGATTTTCTATTGATCATGATTGTGTACGACTGTACGTTGCACGTCATTCATGTACGTCAATGAGTCTTTTATTATCCGTAAGCATCCGACCTTAAAAATATTGAACTCGGGTAATGAGTCTCCCTATGCCCTCCCCTACCCCTGCTCTCTCTCTCTCTCTCTCTCTCTCTTTCGCTCTCTCTATATTTGTCACCTTTATTTATTCCATCTATTTAAAAGAAATGGAGGGGAGGGCGTGAAGGCAAACACAAAGATATGGTTATTACTACTACTAATACTACTACTCCTACTACTACTAGCTACATGTATAGTCCTATTGCGAATGATCCATCCAAGGGGATGTTCAAGGCGTCTTCAAAGTTCTATTATTACCTTAGCTTTAGCTCAGCTGACCTAAGGTGCTCAAAGCATTCAAGGAATACATTCCTACTATATAGGTACCCATTACACCTGGGTGGAGAGTGGTTAATTTAGTGTAATGTCTTGCCACAGGACATTACTGCCGCGGCAGGACTGGAACTGTGAACCGTGTGATCCACATTCAGGTGACATACAATTACTTAGACCTAGACACCTTTACATAACATTACAGTATTTGTGGTTTTATATAGATACAAGATGAAAATGTATATAGTATGCCCGTTCTGAAACGTCTCGGTTTCAAATAATCATTAATACATATTCCCGACCTCCAAAACCAAGCGACCCAAGCGCCGTTCCCCTGTCCCGTACGTGCTTGTCACAATGGCTCACCTATCGGAGCGAATTAATCACCGAAGATCACTAAAACTTCTTGCGTCAAACATTTCACTGGGAACAGTTTGTTTAACCGCTTTGACACACATGTATTGGTCCACCCATGCACCTTCTTCAAATAGAACTGAAAAGAATGATCAGGATGTTTTTGTATTTGTTTTTTTTCTTCTGACGTACGTCTGTATAGAAATTTGTTTTCTTTTTGCACTATTTCAGAGTTCGTTCAGAATCAGGTTGCCTTTATTAAAACTTCTCCGTGTAAAATTCAAGAATTAAATCATGTTTCTATGATTTAAATAGAACTTATTGAACATGTAGAAAGCGCTTGCGTACGTAAGTGTAGTGTAGCGTGATTTTTTTTTTAAATACACCCCCCTCCCTCCGAAATATAGTTAGCATTTTAAAACTGGTATCGTGTACGTAGTAACTATGCTATTACATCAATGCTACATGCTGTTCACCCGGGTATCCTGAAACCTAGGCCTGTAGTTTAATATGAAGGGTAACATGGGTAATATAATATAGGTAGTGGCGGATTAATGAGGGCACAACTGGCCTGTGCACCTTCATAATCTATACCTCCGTCACACCGCCAAACCGACTTTAGACCGACTCCAATCCGACCAATTATTGACCATAGACTTAATGTAATATTTCGTTCGGTCAGGTGTCGGTCTTTCGATGTGACTGAGGTATAAGTGGCATACCTTTAGTAGACCACTCTAAGGATATTGTATCCCCCTTTAGTTTTTTTTAAACAAAATTCTGAACCCGCCTCTGGATAATAGACCTACGTCAGTCTAGACACCTGTCGCTATGGATACGAGGGAATTACCCCACTACCTACCACTGTTTGCTTGGAACAAAGATGATGTCATTATTGACATATATAGTAAAGAAAATATATTCTAAAGTTCAAATAAGCATAAAGGAGAGTAATCAGAGGTAAAGCAAACTTTTTGGTCCCTTAGACTTTGCAAGTCCCTGGTCATTTTCAGGGAATGACTTAGAATGAAGAAATTGGATTAAAGCCGGATATTCAATCTGAGCACGAAAAAGTGAACACATTATTTATAAGAGACAAAGAGTAGATTTTGAAGATGTTTTGTGAGAGACTTATAGTAATTATATGAAAGTTTTAATAATGTAAACTAATTATAAAGTAGTGTGATTTTCAGAATTAAAGGGACATTTACATGAATATCTAACATGCTGAAGCGAAATTCTCAATGTAATTATCCTCATTCAATTAGTAAGGACAAATACCCAGGGAGCAAACCCCCACATTTTTTGTGAAACTGACATGGCGAGATATAAAAGTGAAACAATAAATTAGGAGAGAGAAATGGCTTTTTAATGTGCATATACCTAGAGGGAAAGTAGAAGGAAGAGAACCGATTGGAAGCGAGAGTGAGAGAGACAGAGAGAGGGAGAGAGAGAAGGGGAGAAAGAGAGACTATAAAGAGAGTGAGAAAGGGGAGAGGGGAAGAGAGAGGGAGAAGGAGAGAGATAGTGAGAAACAGGAGAAGGGGAAATTGAAAAGGGAGAAAGAATGTAAGAGATGGAGCAAGTCGAATACAGTCCTACCCAACACATACATGAAGCTAGGTCTCGGAATATAGGTTAGGCCTTAAAAAAAACTAGATGTTGTAT
The DNA here is from genome assembly GCA_037976565.1 of Mesocentrotus franciscanus. Taxonomy (NCBI): domain Eukaryota; kingdom Metazoa; phylum Echinodermata; class Echinoidea; order Camarodonta; family Strongylocentrotidae; genus Mesocentrotus; species Mesocentrotus franciscanus. The sequence goes on along the minus strand of CP137677.1, from coordinate 23,554,729 downwards.
TGCCCTTTAGGTGCCAAAACATGGGCCGGTCGGTCGGAAATCCTTTTTTTGTTTTTGTTTTTTTGTTTTAGTGCCTTCGAAATGTGTCATGAATAAAGTGTTGTGAGCCTTTCCGTAGAAATCTCTAATCAGCGACCGTCGCCCAAAATATTCAAAACCGGGAACATCGCCCAAATCTCCGTGGTTTCTAGCTGGTGCAGTGTATGGTATATACACGTACACGAGGCCGGGGTCTACTTGCATGTTTACGCTAGCAGGATTTTGAAACTAGGGCAGAAGACGAGTGAGAATTTGGGAATAATTTGATGATTTTATGCATTTATATCCCATTTAAACAAACAAAATACATACTTTTTATTCTTAAAAAAAAAAAAAAAACGGTGAAAAAAAAACTTTTTTAAAAAGCCGACCGTAGATCTTCAATTTTTAGGGTCGGTCCCAAAGGGCAATACAACATTGTATTTATGCCTTATTAAAGCCTCTAATTCTAATGTGCTCTTCACATTTTGAATAATATTTAAACCCTTCAAAATTTGCTTGATATGATATAACTAAGATTATGATAACTATATATTTGCCATTTAAATTCACAAGGCGAACCTTTTTCGAGAGCAAATGGTATTTGAGAGAGACCCAGCACACACGCACAAGGTACATCGTAGACAAAATGAATGGTTGGGAACATTCCGGAAGTTTTCAACTCATAAAGGTTCGAATACAATTGTCGTACTGATACAATAGTAGAACTGCGTCACAATTATTTAATAGGCGGAGCGCTAAATAGCCTAATTCGAAGTCGCCCACTAGGTTTTTTTTATTACCCCTCAACCTAGCCTCTTTTGGTCTTCCCAACCTGTTTCATTAATTGTGATAAGAAAACAGAAATGTCTCCTGCCTATATTAGATACGTATAAGCGTAATTCTAGGATATTTTGAACGGAAGTATGTAGGATTATCGAGAAAAGTGTCTACCGGCCTAGAATTTGTGATGAATTTTACATACAATTACAGACCGTCTAGAAATAAGATCGAGAAAATCACGTGGTCTTGCTCTGATATTTTTGCTTTTTACCAAAAACTTAATCTAGCTCGGTTAGACATGAGCCTAATAAACAGTCTTTCCTTTTAAACAAACTAGTCGGTACTTTCCTTGTTCTTATTTCAAATTTGAATTCATGCGAATTTCGTTTACACCCCGCCCTCTGCCAATCTTCCTTTTTTTAATAGCAGCATGCAGTCTGGCACCAAACCTATACAACTGTACACAAGTGACGTCAAACAAAGCTAGCTACGCGGAAACTTTTAGACAATTTGGTAAACACTCACCAAACTATACTCATTTCAGTTATCAGAACCCAAAGGAAGAACACCTTACCAATCAGTGTCACAGTGACTCCTAGTAGGCCTTAGATAAGGGTAAATACTTGACAAACAACATTTTCTATCCAGGAAGAAACTGGTCATCCCCTCAACTTTTTATCATGGATACAAAATCAATTTTCTCACACCTCAATTTAGTATTAATTTTTGCTCTTTTGAGCTTGGGCGGAAATCATGTCCTCGCCTCGGTGTTCGCGGGCCGCATCGCCAACGGAGGAGGAGGCCGGGCACGTGTCCCCGAGAAGGAGCCGGTACCCGAGTACCTCCAATCGGTGGTCAGCTGCAAGTTGGGAGAACCTCATCGACTGTATCCGGAGTGCCGGTGTGGAGAACGAGTCGGGATCGTACCGGAGGACGAGATTCCACTCGAAAGCCTGGAAGACTATCACGTCAGAGTTAAGCACACTCACAAAGGCATAAGACACATGTAAGTAGTAGGCCTATACCTTTCTTTATAGTGTTTTGTTGCCTGATATCTTTAATTTTTTGCGATTTTTTTTTTATTTTAAAGATAAAACATAAAATCGTTCTTCATATTTTTGAAGCTAAGGATATGACCTTGTAAGTGTTGCAGGAAGCTTCCTCAGTTTTGTTTGGAAGATTTGAAATTGTTGATGTATAATGCCAGATTCTTGTTTTTGTTACATTCATTTCTGTTCGATTCCACACTGTTTCTTTCACAATGCAATCGCATGACCAGAACTCAACTTTATCTTTAAATCAGGGACAAACTTTGCTGCACATGAATTTACCACACTGTGAACATTTTCATGATGTTGGCTATAGTTTACACTATTTTGGCATATTGTTCACACTGTGTCTTCACATCCGCATTGCTGTAAAAGTATTCCAAATACTCTGCTGTCAAAGCCTAATGTGTACACAGTGAGATTCTATGTATTGCCCCACGGTGTGTTCCACTGTGTGACTGGGTGTAAGGATGTGGTGCAGTGTGTGTACTACTATGAACATGGTGTGTTTACATTATGGAAGCGTTCCCTGTGTGTGACAATGTATGGCCACAGAGGGATTTACAGTGGGAGCACATCAAAGTGTGAACACAGAGATTATTTGCAACACTTTCACGATGCTGGCAAAGTGTGAACAACGAATTTAAACTGTGCATGGCCATATGCATGTGCTCCATACACTACTGACACTGTGTGATTATATTGTTTAACGTAACACAAATTTTCACACTTTTACAGTGTGATGACGCCTTGTTTGACATTATGTGGCCACAGACGAAACCACAGTACAATGTCTCCACAGTGAAAATTTACAACACTTTCAGAGTGTTGACAATGGTAAGACACTGTGTCCACACTGTGGGACATATTTATTCCGGAAGGTCCAATCTCTAACTCACAAACGTAGACTACATGAATATAGTTCTTATACATTTGGAACAAGGAATTGAAGAAGCTAAAGAGAAGAAATAATAAACCTTGCTCATATTATGCAAACGTTCAAACTTTGGGGCTATTGTGCAAAATTTACATTACAATATTCTAAGTAGATAACTTTTTTCTATAACTTGGACATAAAGAGTAGACTGCTATTGTGTTGGCCTAAAAACAGACAATCCTTTTACTTATAAAGAAAAAGCATACCCAAAGTTTTGTAAAGTAGATTATAAACCCTCAATTTACTCATGAAACATTATTGACCAAGTCTGATGACCTAATTTGAGATATCAAGTGATATGAAATTGGACGGAAACTACAACCAATACAATTAAAAAGAAACTATTTGCAAAGAACAGATTTGCGCACATTGACTTGCGTCAGAATGGTGTATCAACAATGGCGATAAGATACTGACAAAAGAAAATGAATGAATGAACTTTGAAACTCAGGTGACTCTCGACCTGGAACGAAGCGATAGCAGTATGATCTATCAATAGCTTTACAAATATAAAACTTGTTAAAGATAGTCTGTCGTATTCAGACATATTTACAATTTTGAGTTGTGATTGTCCATAAGCATGATGGTTTTACCCTGCCAAGTACTCTCAACCCAGGAGTAGGCAGTGGCAGATCCAGGGGGCCCTCCTCTAGCAAAAACAGGTAAAAACACACTTTTTTGTATAAAAAAAGAAGATGGGTCCCCTCCCCTGGAGCTCAAGGGGGGAGGGGGTGGAGGTTGATAAACAAAATAGCACCCCCGTTGAGCAAAAAAAAATAAAAACTGTGCTCCCCCTCTTCCTCTTCCTCTCTATCTCTCGCTAAACGAGTGTACAACTGTATCTTTAAAAAATCACGGCGCCCTTGAACCAGCACCTTATATCCAATGGAATGGGCCATGTTAATGAGTTACGTGCAGGACATTTAATCAACCAAGCCTGTTTAAAATAACATTAATAACATTAATGAACATGTAAACTCTCAAATTGACGACTTAATCGTAAAATCACATTCAGTTCCTAAAATAAGTTTATCCATCCAATTATGACGACGAATTCGAAGCTTTTAAGCTGACGTATCATATTAGCAACCATTGAAAATGACAACAACAACAACAAATGTATTGCATGGAAAAATATCCGCGCAGCAGTGGGCTTTTTTCTATTAAGTTTTCCTGCTAAGATGTAATTTAAAAAGATCAATGCAAACAGCAAATGTATTAATTCTCTTGTCTTCGCACTTTTTTGGAACTATAGACTGGTCAACGCCTGAATTGATAGACTATTCCACAAACTAATTTAACACTGTACATTCGGTAATATCTATTGATAGAATTTAAAACTATATAAAGAAATACTACTATTTGCTCTTTCATTGTGTGGATAGGTATAAGCACGGTATCATTGACGTCAGATGACGTAGGTAAATCTTTATGTTTGCTTCATGTTGGGATCTTTTTATCTGACATGCTATAATCAGGAATCTATAGAACAAAGTGCTGAAGTTGCTTAAATATGATAAGCCAAAATATAAGATAGAACCACACCCTTCGATCGTATAAGGTGCCAAACTCGTATCGAACTCATAGAATTCCTTATTTGGAAGTACCACAGTTCGTTCTAAAGCATAACTGCGATTAACTGAATATAATAGGAGAATAAGACGTAAGAAGGATCTTTTATTGACACTGTTATGAAAGGCAATAGGACTTAATAATATGTCCATGAGAGCTAATGTATATTAAAATAGCAGATGAAACTCGTCAAGTTCTATTCTGAAACGTATACTACTATTTTTTTTTATCACAAATATCTTTAAATATACCGGAAAATCAGTGAGTTTAATTACCAAATTGCAGTTGCCATTGGGTTTCGTTTGTTTGTTTGTGTTATTCTTGGTGTTGCACGGTTATGCATCGAACACCTCTCCTCTGTTCTTTGAATGGAAAATGTACATGTCCATGTCGAGAGAAACGAAAGGAACAAAACTTTGGAACAAAAATCTGCCGGCTTACTTTTATCTTTCTAACTATGTAAGTTTTTTTTGTGAACCAAAATTATGACGGTAACAAGACGCCCGCTTGACAACTATTGTTCACTGCGTGGTCTTGCTAGAATAATTATTGTTAGAAATGCTCCACTGAATATGAATAAAGGTTACCTCGACAGTGACTACGAGCACCAACGTCACTGGTTTTACATCCTGCATATTCCAAATTCATTTGAAACGTATTCTTTAAGCGTGGGTTCTCGGCTAACAAAACAAATGGATTTCCAGGGAAATTTATGACGCATGACCTTGTCATCATTTGGGCCATTGAACATCGGCTTAAACTGGTCAAGATCATGAACGGATCAAAAGAACGACACCAGTCAATATTAAGGTCTGGTTGAACAATGCTCTTTAGCTATAGTAATAAGTCATCAAAGTTGAATATATTTAGCGACTGAATAATGCAGAACTTAAAACTGTCATCTTTCTTTCTAGGCCTAATCATAATTGCGTCAATTGCTCTGTTAAATTACATGCTTTTGAAGATAAATTATTAAAACATGCAATCAAAATCATGAAGATTGATATGAAACAAATTATAATACTATGGTAATTTATAATCACAAATTAAAAATTTGTCTCACACTTATAATAAATCAATAACTTCAATACCCTTATAACTATGAACTGCATGTAAATGTATCTATGCTTCTTCTGAACTAATTAATTTCCATGGGGTCGACGGTTTCACTTCTGGCATTCAAGTTCATAGTAATTGCAACCATCTATGGGCGTCATGACAAACCCCGTTTTGATATTCCTTGTAGTGAACGTCAGTTTCTGACAAGTTCCCTTTAGTTTCCTTGCTGTCGTAGAACTTCCTGTCCCTTGTTTAAGTTGGCGGAAGAAATTAAAGGCTTCACATTCAGAGTCATTTGCACATGATGCAGCGCACCTGATCAGGCTAGCGGCGTCGGTACCTTTAGGCTTGAGATCTGGTTGCATAACGAGGCAGTAGTTAGGGATCACCCGGGCAGTACCATCCGAGGTAGTGTCGCTAGGCATCTGGAACCTCCGAATTATGGTGTAAAGATTGGTTGCAGAACCTGCAAAGAACAGTGTTTTTTTCGGTTTGTAAAGGAGTCGATATTAATTTGGGGACCCAATGGCGAGGAATAACAGTGTACTTTAACTGTAAAAGCATTAATCAGAAAGAACAGTAGTGTCGGAATTCACGCAGTGTATGGGAGGCCACCGTGTCTTACACTGTGAGACACAGAAAGGACACTTTACTGCGCAGAGTCTTATAGATATCCGTCTCTGTGCTCACAGTGTCCTACTGTGACAGTGCCACTCAATATTGGAGCACTGTGTCAGTTAAACTCGTGCAGTGTTCTCACATATTAATTTTTGTACCGTAGAGATTTATCAAATACAACAGAAAACATTTTACATTTTATTTCTATGACTTTACATACACTAAACTACATTTAAAAAGGAATTTCTTGAACGACGAATTCGAAGGCCAGTGCATTATCAAGTTTTTTTGTACGACATGCGTTGCGAGAAATAACACCTAATCCTGAGGAGTTGAAAATGGCAATTCAAAAAGCCACAATTTATACGACTCGGCCTACGGTCTATGGTTCACATGGAGTAGCATCATCTATTCTTACGTTCACAGACAGCATGGTACTCCACGTCGTTACAGGCCTTATCGTTCCACAGCGGCACGACTGAGTTGTTGGGTCTACCGGTGTAAGCAGAAATGCAGTCCTCTCCCCAAACCAAATTCCAGCTGTCATTAGGTTCATTGAACGCCCAATCTGTAAATTAACAAAATTAAAAGAATCATCGGGGAAGACGGATTTGACCGTCAACCCACAAGACCGACAAGCTGTAAGACGTCTCCGAGGGACTTGGTAATGAGGGTCAATGCCTTAGCGAGGGCACTTATGAATGCGAGGTCTATACGTTTCTATTTGTTCAATGTGATTTTGGACACAGGGTCGGGTTTAACTTACGGACTATAGGGTCTACTTACTTCTGTATCCGGTATCACCGCCCTCTTCATGGCAAATGTGCGTGCCTTCGTCTTTCTGGTCGTCACACCCAATCCAGATCGCCTCCGAAATGGAGGAGAACGAGTCGCGTTTCTCAAGAGCTTCCTGCACGAATATGCCTTCCCCATCGCTGCTTGGAACGTAGAGGTAGCCCCCGATGGCTTGGCAGTCCTCGTTGGCTTTGTCCCATGAGACCTTTTTGGTATCAAGGTACCAATAACATCGGGTGAGATGATTGTCCCATCCCGTTGGACAAGCATGATCAGCCAGGACCTCTCCACCTGAAAGAAGAAAAAGCAGTGGGTTTAGCATCTGTATTTAACTCGTAGACAAAGTGTAATTGCTGTCGAAAATATTGTGCCGCACAGTGTAATCTCTAGCATGTCCAGAGGAGACTGGAGTGTTGATTATATGCTGTGTTCACACACCTTCATGCACTGTTCACACTATTCCACACGGTATGCTAATTATGACGAGGTGGAGGTGCATCTGAGGGTACAACACATTGCGTTAACTGTGATGTGGTAACTGTGACGGAGGATACAACACATTCGTAACTGTGATGAAGATGATCTATTGGAGGGTACAACACAGTTTGGTAACTTTGACGCCAGGCTATGTCCACATCTTCTGTAGATAGCAGGGTGGTGTTATTCATTTATTAAAAAAAGAATAACGATGGAAATAAAGCGTTACAGACCATTTAAAATAGTTCCTTTATTGGTGAATAAAAACATTAAAATATACTGACCACTACATCGTGGAGAAAATCTTAAGAGCAAAAGTGTCAAATATCCGATTAGATACTTCCCCATGTTTAGAAGACTTCTGAGAAATTATCACTTTCTATGACCGACAACTCCCTTTTGAATCTCGGTTTAAACGTGATCAGAGATGGATAGGAAGAAAAAAAGAAAAAGGGGGAAATGAACCCATTAATAGAGAAGGAAAAAAAAAAAGGGAGCCTCATGACATTTTGTGGTAAAGTCCCTTCAGAATTTTCTGAATGAAATAAAATTATCCGCATGGGTCGATAAAGGTTATAGATGTAGGGTTTAAACATCATTTGCACCTGGTTATTTTACAGGTCATTGATATCTATAAAGTATTAGGAAAGTAACACGATAGTGCATCGAGTGTTTGAGTAACTCTTGATGATGCTTCGCAGGACTACATTCGCTGAAGTATGGTGACAGAATAAATGACGCCAGGGTGTCGACACATCCTGTGTGTTTTCTATGTTTTTCTTCTTTTCCATGTTTGCCTCCATGAGGTGATTGGGGGTTGTTATATACCCCCTTCAGCTGATGCATTAATCATTGGTGGGTTTAGGGAAGCTCGAATGGCCCGCGGCTCATTTTAGAACCTAACTGGCACACCTTTAGTACACAAGATATCAAATTGTGCTTCACTAATTATGTTATTGTTCCCCTTAAAATATTTAGCCCCAAAGGCATCTTAACATAATTTATGAGGCCCTTTTTTAAATTGCTTGTCAGAGGTTTTCTGAAATGCCCTCCCCCTCTCTCATTCAAATTCCTGTATTCCCCCTTAGATTAATGGTGTATCCTATGCAGTATAATATGCTTCCGATCAATGTGTTTGTCCCGACCACCTACCATCCTGAAAAGTGATTGACATCTGTGCTGCTTCTAATATAAACATGTACAAAAGCTACCAATGGAAACGGTCTGTAGCAAGCCCTTGAGACACACTTGGATGTTGACTTTAATCTATAATTAATTACTTCTCTGCTCTAGAGGTCACTCTTACTCACTTTGGTGGACAAACGCGCTGTGATAACGTGATAAAAAAAGATATTAGTTTCTTCATTTGACACATATTATCACGTGCATGTAGTATGTGCGAAGTGTGACAATACTCTTAATTTGCGTATTTTTTTACCATTTAATTCTAGGATTTACAGAGAAGACATTCTCAAAGGCTATGAAAGTTTTTAAAGCAATGACATTCATGTATGGTGAGCTACAGAGATATAAACTCAACCAGAGTAAAACTGTAACAGAACTGATTAAAATCACAGTGGCATTAATTGTCGTTTAAATACTAATGACAATGATGACCAGATTGCGAGAGTGTTAAGGTATTATACAACTTTATTTCAAGAGTGTAAAACTTAATAGACTGCATGTATTACACTACTTCATCGATTTCCTTTTTGATCATTCATGCAGCAACAAAAGCGTCCATTTTGTATTTATTGTGAACTCCCTTCGAATCTTATCTTTTTCATTTTCCTTCTTTATCTTTACAGCTACTACCACTGCCTGTTCTGTAGCCAGTGCCTCGATGGCGTTCGCATCCTGTCTAATTGTTCTAGAATGATAGATACTCAATGCACAGCATCTTGTATTAAAGCAACCGATATCTTTGACAAGGGTAGAAAGGCCTGTGTCCCAAATCCGCGATTCGAGGAAGATACAACGAAATCGGCTGATCAAACAAGTAAGATAGTTTTTTTCCTTTTTTTATTTATATAAGTCGTAAGAAATGAATGAATAGATTAAAAGAGAATAAACGTAAACGTTTTCCAGAAAGAACAGACCCAGCAAAACCATCCTCATAACTCCCGATATTGGATTATTTGACAGTCACGAGGTATCAAATGAACACAAGTTGTTAAGGAACATAACTTGGTAGATCCTACCTTGCCTGATATTATAGGTCTAGTTATATTCTGATATTGGAAAGAAAGGTTGATGTTTGATCTAGGATTTGTCACACACACAAAAATCTTTGAAGAAAAAAAATCAAAATCAAAATAGTTAGTTTATTGTGTTTGTTGTCATCTCAATTCATGAAAAAAAGAAATCATTCCACGTTGATTGGATGAATAATGAGCGAGTGAATAAAACATACTTTTACAGGTATATGAAAGTGATTAATTAATTGACACTATTTTCAATATGTGTTGTAATATGCGTTTATATTATTTCTTTTTCCAGACTTATTGAATGTAGGGGAGTTCAGGCAGAGGGAGAAAGGACGAATAGACCATCGCCGATGCAAAATTCAGGTAAGGATTACTATTAACACCAAGCTTATGGACTTTTTGTGGATATGATCGTGTACTGGCCTACTTTAATACCCAATCCTATGAAAGAGGAAAAAAGAAAAAGGTTTAAAATTGTAAAGAATGGGAGCAAGTATGTGAAAATAGTTAAAGAAAGAGAGAGAGAGAGAGAGACATCGCCTGAACAACAAAATGGTCATCATTTCATGCAACCGTCATAAGTATGCCAACAAGTTCGCTGACATTCCAATGAAAGGAGTGATAATTGTAAAACACACTTTTCATTGAGATTTTGGCGAACTTCAGTCGGTTTCGTGAAAAAGTTTCCCATAAACAGTGTAGTTTTTCCAATGGTGTGAGTCCGTATCCAACTGCTACCACCAACGACATTGGCACATGATTGGAGAAGAAGTTACACATCGTATTCGTTTATGATTTTCACTTCTGTTTATTGACCAAAATTTAAACAAATCCCATCGTCTATACTCTATGGGGTGGCTTATTACAATATACATGTCAGGGCGGAGAAATGGCTAGGCAAAAAGAAGAGAAATGGTGAAATGGAAAAGATAGAGGAGGGAGTTTGAATGTGGGAGGCAAGAGGAGAGTGAGAAGACAATAAGGTAGAGCGAAATAGGGAAAGGGGATTTCAAAGGGGATAGAAATAAAAGGAGAGGAGAGAAACAGAAGAAAAAAAGGACAGGGAGATATATATGGAATAGGAAATACAGAGAAAGGGCGGGTAGACAAATAGAAGAAAAAGATAAAGGATGGAGGGAGGGATAATAACATGAACGTGTGTGATTAGAGGGTGCCTGACTACAGAGAAAGGTATCATTCCATTGATACATTATCATCTCTGTATTTCAGATCACCCTGTACATATAGACTGTAAAAACAATTGTATCTAAACCAAATAATCTTTGTCAATATTTGCACAGACAATCATACTCCGAATGGTTCCTCCAGCAAATCGCTGTTTCTCGCTGACGACACATACCTCGTGATCGTAGGCTGGGCCCTCGTTGCTGCTGTGGTCATCGTCCTGATCGTCAACATTTTCATCTGCAAGTACTTCTACCATAGAAGAAAGCGCGACCAGGGAGGAGAGCAGGATACAAAGGGAATAATGTCGTCGACGTCGAAAGAGTCGGTGTCCGATGTGTGAAGGTAGCGATGATCATTGTCGTCTTCAATAACCAACTTGATCTTGCCATCATCCTGCCTCTAGAGATGCTGCGATTGATAGGACCATTTCCGAATAGAATGCATTATAAAACAGCGATAGAAATGCAACAGAGAAAAATAATTATGTGAAATATGTGGAACCTGTTACCAAGCTAAGCTTGTATATTATAGGTTCTCGAATAAAATGCAAAAAAAATATTGTAACTGAATTCGATAGCAATAAAGAAAGACGTAAATAAAAAAATTGTGGCACTGACACATAACATGTTAACAAAAAATTAGTACATTTATTTTGGGTTTCATTAGAATTGTTTGAGTCTTTACATTTATTTACATTATTTTTTCATCACCAACAAGCTGAAATATGTTTTGCAAATGTATCTGAAAATCATTTACAATGAAGTGTGTATTTCACATTTGTGTTTTGGCTCGAATTTTGTGTATTAAGGCCAAGAGCCCTAAAAGATATATCAGATGCATGAGTAGAAAAAGCAAAGATTTTTGGGCACACACTGCATTCAATTTTCTTGCATGACCATATTTCGTTTGATGCCTGGAATTTTAAAGAGGAAACTGTGCTTCTAAATCCCTAAATCGGTAACACATTTAGAGATTCAAAATCATTATTTTTGATAAAAATTTGTTATTTTAACAATATTGTTTACTACGTTCCACGCCTAGATATTGCTTTTAGAGACATTACATTTTATTAGACCAATGTAGCAAATAAATGAAATTGTTATTGTTGCCAATTTGAAGTACAAGATGCGATCAATTCAGCTCTTAAAATAAATCCTGTCCTGAAATGGTTAAGGAAAGATGTAGATGGCGACTGTGTGCAATAAATATTTGTATCATAATAGTCTTAGGAGATAGATTAGAGACACGATGCCTGATTGGTAGAGTACTAGCTAACGATGGAAATACTTTTAAAACTCATTTTATCTAAAAGTGGCCGGAATCCACCTACTTGTCAATGCTATGTTAATCAGCAGCTAAGCTGATTCTTGTATCCCAAACAATCAATCGGTATACAAAATTAAGATTATGAAAAATTAAATAGCTTTTATTTGCTTTAACAAATAATTTGATCTCAGTTGTATAGGCCTGATCTTGTAAAACGCGACTAGAAACAGTAAAATATACTAAAATGAATTATACTTTATATCGTACTTGAATGCTCGACACAACAAATTGAGTCGCGGCGGATTATATAGCGATTGTTAAGTTTTAATGTAGCAAAATATTAAGAGTTGCAAATACGGAAAGAGCTGGACTCAACGAATTTTCATCATTAGTAGGCCTATTTAATAACTAGTAAAAGTCATACGAGTATTAATTCAAAATATTGTAACATGGACATGCACAATGGCAGATGTAATAGTTTCTACGTTATTTATAATTATTGTAAATACGATATTTTTTGCATTAATTTTGCCTAATAAAAATTCGTCTTTTCCACCATTGTGCTTCCAATATATGTAACTACGGTTACTAAAATAGTTGACAAGACTTTTTTCATGGTTCATGATGCACTTTTATAAAGAAAATGTGAATATATAACAGTAAGGTCATTATTGTACAGCGACGTATTCTGTTTTATTTTTTATATTATATGTATTTGATGTTTATTCATGTCTGTATTGAAGGGCTGGCCCGATAAGCTTTTATTTATGTGAAGTGGATATGTATATTATATATATTAAATTGCTGGTCGGTTTTTGAATCTGGAAATGAGTGCGGCGTTGTATTTTTATTTTGCATCGTGATTTCGTACATTTAGACTATAAATTCTCATTCATGATTTTTGTCCAAAATATGATAATAGACATATGAAAATTTGAAACATTAGACCTCATTCATACTAATAGTCATTCTTTATAATATCATTGGAAAGAATAAACAACCCTTTTCTCCACTTCCCTTAATATTTCGGTTAAACTTTTTTTCTTCAAGTTCTTTGCTCTCTCTCGCTCATTCCATCTCTCATTTTACATTTTCTCCCTCTCCCTCCCCCCCTCTCTCTCTCTCTCTCAACCTCTCCTCTATCTCACTCTCTCTCTCTCTCTCTCCACCCCCTTCTCTCTCTAGATATATGTCAGTCTCTCCTTTGTCTCTTCCTTTCATATTCTCCTATCTCAGAGTATGTGCATACAAAAGAGACAAAAGAGGCAAAAAGAAAGAGTGAAAGAGAGAAGAGAGAGGGGAAGAGTGAGAGGGAGAGTAAGAGAGGGGAGAGAGAGATAGAGACAGATGGGGGCACTGTATATATATATATATAGAGAGAGAGAGAGAGAGATTTGGAGGAGAAAAAGACGAAAAGACGGACATTACCCAAAATAAGGTTCCCAACACAAGTTTATAAATATCATTAATACGTACAAAACAAAGCATATTCAGACATCTATAATAAGGTTCATAAGGTTAGGTTCATAAAGACCAGTTTTGGAAACGCCCCTCTCTCAAAAAAATGAAATGGAAGCTCTCATTACCAATCATGTGAAAAAATATGTTTTGACTAATACGTGATGATACAAATTTTGCCGGGAAAGTCGGGAAACCGCCTACTAATTGATATATTTGGTAAATTATTATATCTATTGGGACCAAATAGATATCGCGCACGTGGTCGCGTAGTCCCATATACATCTTTCTGTGTACAGTGCTTGTAACTTGCAAGACTGGGCCAAATTTCTTATCATTTTGATGATTTCAGAACCTTGCAGTACATACCAATACTTATATGCTAGATGATCAACCTTTTCTGATCGATTCCACAACGTTTCTTTCACAGTGCAATCGCATGACCAGAACTGGTCTTTCTCTTTAACAACGGAAATTCGTTGTGTTACATGGTATTACGATACACATATATAAGATATGCACTCATACAAAAAATCAATAAAATAATTTTTGAGTTGACAAAAAAAACACCAAACAATTAACAATCAAACAAAGATATAGTCAAGTATCGACAATGTATTGCATTATTATCATTGCTATATAGTCTTATTATTATTAGTATTATTATTATTATTATTATTATTATTATTATTATTATTATTATCATTATTATCATCATTGTTATTATTGTTATTGTTACTAATGTCATCATCATCATTATATCATTTTTATTATTTTTATTAATATTACTGTTATTAATACTAATAAATTTATATTTTTACAATGTTATAGTATACAGCACTACCACTACTAACCTCTGCTACTATTTGAAGACCATTTTAACCTTTTTGATGGCAGTTCCATATTTTGTAATTAAACGTAATGGCAATTTCATGTACTTGTCTTTACGTTATTATTGCATTTTAATTAATGATTGCACATACTTGTTGTATCAAAGACAATCAAGTAACTCATTATTACCCATAAGTTTCTTAGAAATCTGCTTGGGGGTATATGGTTGATAATTAGTTAATACATTTATCAATATGCAACAGTAATTACCGATATAAACAAGTTGTATTTTCTTCAATAACTTATTCATTTGGAGTTTTCACATTAGAGAATAACTCTACAGGATAGCCTTACTTTCGAAAGGGGGGGTGGAAGTCCATTTCATAGCATTGCTATCATTTGAATTGTGTGGTATAATGAATAGCCCTATGCAAACAAACGTGGTTAATTTAGAGGTCAACATCATTAAAATGACAATTACAGATACCGTTTAATTGGGTTTATATAGTTACGGAGAAGGTGAAATAAATTACCTAGACACATGTATAGGTACGTCCAATGATATGCTACTATGCATTTGGTCAGCCAAGTAAATAATTTCTCTAAAATAAATTAGTACAATTACATGGAAAATGTACATTTATGAAAGTGGAAATATATTGTAAGTTATATACAAAGTTATATACAATGTTTTGAACACAAATCTAACCTCTAAAGATTCTAATATTGATGTCATATTAGTTACAAATCAATACAAAATTCCTTTTTCCCATTTAAGTCATTTTTGGCACTTCTTTTATACATATTTGGGTTGACATATGATACGTTAAGGCCATGAATAAGATAAATGTCAAAGATTTGAAATGACATGAATCATCATTCACTAAAAGTTTTGCAATGAGCAAACCAAGTAAACAAGCAATGGGATTATATTCCACCAATGGAAATTATTTGATAATTATGGCATGTTTTACGCCACACTTTCTGGGCGTGGTTCCCATACATTTTTTGTGATAACTTCAACTCTTCTTTTGACATATCTCATAATAATAATTTTGCCAGAAATCTTCAATCCAAACACTTTTTTTCTAATATCAATTTGAATACACTATTACTGTACAATTCAGAAAATATGATCAACTAGATACATGGCTACAAGAGCATAGGTCAAATCAAAGTTTTCAAGTATTGCAATGCGTTTTGTAAATTTTCCTTCATATAAAATATTTAATTGAAGTATCAATAGGATAATAATTTACAAATGGGTGTGACATTTGACATCACTAGCAAGATGATGTGATATCACTTTGATTACTGATATTGTCAAGTCCCTTAATACATAAAAACCCTGGGCCTGTATTCAAAATTTGAATTATGTTAGTAATTTGCTGAGCGTTTTGCTTATCATTAAGTCCCTTTAAACAATTAAAAGCCATATAATTAAGAAGCTCATACTTTGAATATAGCATAAGGACATGGAAATACTCACTACATACAGAACAAAATATTTGCTGGCGATTGGTACACTTTAAGCCTGCCTTAAACTTATAGTAAAATACTTAGCCAGAACCTTCAACAAAATATTTAAGTTGGCTAAGCATTTTACCGAAGCCAAAAACTCTGTAAAATATTCCTATTTCTGACATAAGTATTGCAATGAAAACCAGCCAAAATCTATGTAGGAGGAGTTATGGCTCAGGGGTAGATCAGTGGTCTTATAACCGGGAGGTCCCGAGTTCGAAACCAAGTCGATGCGCCAGTGCCCTTTGGTAAGACATCAATCCTCATTACCAAGTCTCTTGGAGAGTATATAAATTCGTCGGTCCCATGGTTGCTTAACTACAAGCATAGACATACTTTCTCAGCAGTCAGGTAAACATAATCCATCAAACCAAACCAATGTTTTAACACTATTAAATTAATTTTAGGACTAGAACATAAGAACAGAAATACTTTTTATTAAAGAATACATAGAACTTGTATAACATTTCAAAATGTATTAAAATTACAATAAACCACAAATATCCACTTGTTACTCCTAACACCTACACACTCTGCTAAAAGTGCATGATTATAGTAGTAAACAAATTCGTGTATAGAAAGATTAACGACCCTGTCGGCAGTTAAAAATGTAATAGATGAATGATATACCAACGGAAAGCTTACAAGCCACATATTACAATAATATCAGTTACATGCTATTTTATTGTTTTCAGACGAGTAACAGCTTTTTGAAAAAAATTGAAATCTATGCTTTGAAAATCGGAAGTTTTCGACTTAAAACTGTGGAAATCGAAATATAACTGCCTTTGGAATGGTCTGGAATAGTTTCATTATACACATATTGCTAGAGGTTATTTCTAAGGCGGCACTATGATTTTAAATGGAACAGACTGGGGACGAAGAAAATGCCTGGGACAATATTTGTTTGGGGAGGGGAAGAGAGTAGTTAGAAAAAAGATGAAATAAATTCCATAACGATTAATGGTTAGGTCACTGAACGAGCCAACAAAAAGTCTGTAGGCAAGGCGGGGTGGGGGGGGGGAGGGGGTGAGAATAATATTTGTGTGTTATTCTTCTAAGTTAGAAAAGAAAAGAGACAGAAATGAAATAGACGATAAGAGACACGTATACTTTGGTTAAGGGATCGGAAGGGGGTAGGGGTACGCGAGGCGGACACATTTTTTAAATAGGGAAAATCCATGCATTATGAGAGAATATAGATGGTTAAAAAAAGGTTCCACACGCTTCCAAAGTCCTTAAGCAGGAACTGTTCTAAAGAAATAACTTGAAAGGAGGACTTTTGGGATGGTTGATTAGGCTTTAGGGGGCTTGATCCATACACACACACACACACACACACACTCACTCTCTCTCTTTCTCTCTCGAGAACCGCTACTGTGTCTAGAAGAGCTGTTAGATCTTACTAAGGGTCATCAAACTGCTAAATCATGCTCTTTGGCCGCTTTGGCGAAGCCACATGCCTATTCCTTATAAGAACAGTGCGAGAGCAGCGAAAAGTGACGCTGCAGCAACAATGATCGGCGACGTTGCGATCGATGGCCCACCTCCACCAGTGTCACCGGGATTCGTTGTTGTTGTGCTGCCATCATTCGTTGTCGTTGTGCTGCCATCAGTCGTTGTCGTTGTGCTGCCATCATCCGTGGTCGCTTCCTGTGACGTCATGTTCTCGTCACCATCCACCAGATGGATTTTCCAGCCGAGGAAGCGATGGGTGTAGCACTGCGAATTCAAAAGATTATGATAACTAGTCATGGGTGAGTAAACATGAAGTATAAATGAACACAATTAATGCATGATTGAGGGGGGGGGATGTGGTTTTGAAGTAACCGACTAAATTATATACCTCTCTAATCATTGCACATGCGAGTCATCCATTTCTACAACGTTTCAAAAAGAAAATATAATTAGCCATGTGCGTGCAAACATGATGCAGTAGCCCACCTATAAAACCCGATGCGGTAAAATTAAACGACATAAATATGCCCAAAGATAAAATACTCCATATTTCTGTAAACCTGACATTTACTGAGAATGAGGGGTCGATCTTCTTGGCGCCCCTCCTTTTAATAGAGATGGCCTCAAGCGTTATCTAGTAATCCTTACCGAAAGCCATTTCAATACTTGTTCTTCCACCATTTCTTTCAGTTTCGATTTCATTATATCATATTTCCTTATTATCCCCCATTCTCCCAACAACGATCCTCCGGTCATAGCCGGAAGGTCGTTCAGTATATATTACAAAAGCGTATAATAAGAATATTATGTCCTATGTCTGATTTCAATGCCCATTCAAAACCATTATTGCAACAACTACAGTTTTCAAATATGTATCAGTTGAACCAATATTGTATATCACTCATGGTTTTTAAACATAAAACTGATAAACTGCCGATTAATCTTGCCACTATGATGAAATGTTAACAATCTGTTCATCATTATAATACTAGAAATCCTGATAATTATTTTATTGATAAACGTCCATCAACAAGTTCTTTATTTACTTTTACACACACTGGCCACAAAATTTGGAAGTCTCTCCCCAGAGATATCCGTGATTCTACTTTCTTTAACTCTTTTAAATCAAAAATTAAAAAATACTAACTGCATCTATTTTTAAACCAATAGTAATGTATGCGTGTTAATACACTGTTTTGTACACTGTTTTGTTATTGTTATATCTTGTATAGGCAATTGTTGGAATTTGTATGAATTTTTTAAAAACAGGGACTGCCTCGACAGAGCCTTACGGTTTTATTTGCAGTTTCCCCAATTCATTTCTATTGATTAACTTTTTATAATTCTGGGGGGTGTTTCACAAAGACTAAGATTGACTTTAAGTTAGACTTAAGTATAACAGGCCGTTCCTGCCATTGTTTGCTCTCACCATTGGTCTCTCAATTATGAGTTATAGATAATATTTTTTCCTTCAATAATGAATTATAAAAAAATTTAAGTTTTGTAAATTTTTTACCATGATTTGTATGTCCCTTGAGAGACCAATGCCAGTAAATAATGATAGCAAACAATGGCATGAACGGCCTGCTATACTTAAGTCCAACTTAAAGTCGATCTTAGTCTTTGTGAAACACTACCCTGGTATATTTGCAAACATGTTTCCATTTTGTGTGTGTTCTATATTGAATAAAATCTGTATTTTACTTTCATAAAATGTGTTTTTATGGATTTGAATGGAAATAAAACTTGAAAGTGCAATCCAAAAAAAAAGTGTATGATAAAGTATGGAGTTAACGATGTCTTGGCTTTCAGCCAGATTCATTAATCTTACGTGATAGTACAAGAGATCAGGGGCGTCCATCGGTACGGTCCACACGAGTACGCCAGGCTCACCGGGCTGGCAAACAATGGTCAAGGTGTTCTTGTAGTCTTCGAATGATGTGAAGGCATCGGGGTTTCCAGTATCACTAGTGCTAGTCCATTGGCAAAGTGGGCCCTCTATATAATTTGTTTAAAGAGTCAGCGATGAATTTAATAGAATACGAATGCGAAGAAGAATTGGATAAGCAATACGGAAATTAATGAGGCGTAAAATTATAATAATGGTGATGACGACGATAATGATGATGGCGATGATAGTGGGGAAGAAAAGAGACCTCGTCAAAAGAGAAAGCAAAAATTAACGAGTAGAATAATAAATAAGTAATGGAGAAGAAAATGGAAAAGTTTAAATGAAGAGAAAGAAAATAATGGAAAATTAATGTGAAGAAGAAGGAGGCGATGGAGGAGCTAGGAATGAGGAAAATGAAGATGGCACGTCTTTTCAAATACTATGCACCAATCTTTACCAACCAGAAAATGTTGGGGAAATGCCTGAGTCATAAATTATTGCCCTTGATTAGAAGAAAAATCACTGATAATTAATCTAGGTTTAATGGCATTTATGATAAGAAGAAAAAAGGAAAGTAACAGACAAAAATGTCTCAGACTGTACAGATAACAACTAAATTATTCATACCCTTACCAAGTTTTGTAATTGTTTAAGTATGTGAAAAATTGAGTTTTCCCTATTTATGTTTCTTGAGAATGTAACATATTAAAGCTTACATCTCAAAGTATTTAACAAAGGCCCTAATTCACCCAGTCCAATTTTCATTCTTGAGTTACGAGAAACAAAAATAAAACATCAAATTTACGAGGGGTATGAATAGATTAGTTGTTAACTGTTTATTCACGAATATTCATCAGGCCTTGAAAGACAAAACATAGACATCAGATCTGTTTGGAAATTGCTTTTAAAAGATCAAGAAAACCTTACCTTCCGGCCCCGCGTAGATTGTGATATCCTGTTAAAGATTAAATTAGAGAAGTAGAATAATGAAAATATCTATATATTGTTTAATCAGTGAATATATAACTAATATGTATTGATTTTTCTCAATTCGAAATAGTTCATGCCAGTGAGATGTTTCATCAAGCCTTAAAATTAAGGGCCTAAACAATTTTTTTATAAACGAAATCAATTTTAGTTGATGAAACACCCCCTGGTCGTCTGTTCGAAAGGAAAAATGAGATATTACTCTTTAAAATGAACATCTTCATAATCTACTGGATGTGTAACAATAATATCAATAACAATTCCTTTCTTTTTAGTGGACCCTGGTTTCAAAACAAATGAATATATTTCACAACACAACGTTAATTCTCATTCGTTGGCGGTTGCAGTCGTGTTCATACTTTCAGACGTTCATGAAAAGTCCTATGAGAATGACACAAAAGAGCGAATACGATGAGTGATTCCCGCTCGCTTTCAAATTGATGATGCTTCAATAATGCTTCTAGTTGTTTATTTTTAGACCTCCTGTGTTGTCTATTTCAATCATTTAACGAGTTTGACTATTTCTGATAGAAGTAAACCTTAAATAATATGCATTTTCTCCCCAATTATTGGGACATATTTATTTCATGACTTCGCTGCTGTTTTTGTTTTTCTTTGCCGATGCTTGGCTTCTGTTGGGGTTGCTTTTAGTGTGTAATTTTAGGGTTTTGCTTTTAATACATTTTGAGGGTGTACTTGGGGTGTTACTTTTTGTACTTTAAATTGAATTGTAACATATGTCTCTTTGTTTAATAATTCATTTGTGTATGGTGACTATCGGTATCATATTTCTATATATTTGTATCAAATTATGGACCCCTTGGTGGAACAGCGCCACCATGTTGGTGGATGCCGAGTTGGGCCATCCAGCCGTTTATCTCTTATAGTATATGTACATATTGTGTAATGTTTCGATTGTTGTACTACTTTTTATACGGAAATAATTTCAAATCAAATCAAATAAGACAGAGGAGAGAGTTTCCCCACACCGTGTCGGAATAGTTGCAATCATGGTGTGGACGCAAAGTATACAATATGAATATGGTGTATCGACGCCAGTGGCGTAGCGTAAGTTCACCTATAGACAGAGCACTAGAACGAGTGAGGGGGTGGTACCCGTCTTAATGTGAAAATTAAATGCAAATTTACCGTTAGGAGAACTGTGTAGGAGGCGGTCCAGTGATGTTTCATCAAGCCTAATGTTACATTTAATCTTCAAATCGATCCGATCGATTTTAATGGCCCAGAATTGTTTTCGATTTTGATATAAATGGTAGACCTGAAATCGATTTTAGTTGATGCTCTTCTGTCTCTCTCCTTCTCTCGTGTTCTCTTTCTTTCTCTATCTATCACTTTACTGAATGTTCTTAAAAGTATATTAAAGAAATATATTTATAAAAAGACGTAATTTTCGACTCTCTTAACGCATTAGTTCTTTGATTATGAAGTGACCCCAGCAGGGTTTTATTACCTGCTGTTCATCTGGCGATAGTTGGGCGTAGCCTCCAGCAGAGTCATCGGTGATGTAGAATGGATGATAGTTAGCGCTCATTGACGGGTCATCTCCTCCGCTCACTAAGAATGTGTAGGTTTTACCGCGAATGAGAGTGAGCTCAGGAATAAGCTGGCCGTTGATAAACCAAGCAATGCCCCAGCCAACAGTTCCTATACCAAGACAAATATCTGGTTATCATGATGATGTAAAAGGTTTTTTTAAATTTAAATTTGGGTTTATCAGATTCTTGCCTACATTTTCTTGTATTAGTTTCTATATGTTGAATGGGCCTCATCGTATCAATCTATGTTCTATAACAAAAAAAAGCTAATTAAGGAAATAAATAGATATGCAAATAATTTACATAAATAAGTATATACATAAAATGATATATACATTGATAAATAAATGAATGAATAAATAAAAACAGAAATGAATAAGATAATAAATATAATAATAATAATAATGATAAAATATAATAGAAACTGAATGAAATTGATATATATTAGTTTTGATAGGATCGACGTTCTTTGTTGTGGTAATAATAAGGGATTTGATGTGATGATTGATGACGATAATGATAATGATGATGATGTTGATGATGATGATGATGATGCTGGTGGTGACGATAAAAATGATATGACGAGGTGATAGCAATTATGAATATGACATTGTTTAAGGTGTATTGTACTCAAGAAAAAACAAATACCAGTCTTAAAATTAATTTCGGGGTAGTTCTACAGTGTCAAATTAGAGTTCAGTAGAGAGTCTGGTCATGAGGTCTAAGGGGGAATTATCTGGCATCACTTCCATATCATACCACCAGTACATAAACTATATCTACTAATTCTGAATTACCAGTTATGTAGTTGTACCCATTCTGACCCCCTGTCAATCCCATCTCCACCGTGAACGTTGCATTTTCTGTCTCCACGATGCCCTCAATGATCCAGCCCTCCTCCTCCGAAGGTGTGGTGTCTGAGGGGTTGCTAGGTGCGGTCGTGGTCTCACTCACAGGAGCACACGTCGAGCTTACCCGATTAAAGTCAATCTGGAGATTCGAGTTACCTGGAAACAAGAGCAGGGCGATAAAAAAGAGAGTTTTGATGAATATTCCGAGAATTCTCGTTAGCATGATATCATTCCAATGCTCTTTTTTCCTCTGTCATGCTAACACTGAATAGACATTAGACAGTGCCACCCGACCGCTGCTACATCATCATCATCATCACCAACCCGTTTTCCAACGCTGTGGTTAGTCGTTTCATTTCCCTTATTGTCCTTCTCCAAATCTTCAGCATCCACCCGGGTGATGCTCTTCATCTTCCTCGATAGTGTCTCGATCCTTCCAGGTTTTGCAGGGTTTGAACTTCGGTGTCAGACTATCCCACTCCTGACACCATGGAAAGCTTGATATTACAGACGCACTGCATTTTCAATAGGTTATTTCAAAATTGTATGCAGTTCTTGTTGAAATTTACCCGATGCTGTAATCTGCTGTTTGCTTGAATACATGCTTGATACATGCTTGAACCCTATGCAAATCCCCCCTCCCCCAAAAAAGGGGTGAATCCTGATTTCAAATGACATTACCTCCGAGTATGATCATTTACCTTTTAATTAGGCAATCGAGAATGTATCTTTGCATTTGGGAACAAGTTCTTCTACTTCTTCTTTTTCTTATTTCCTACTATCATGAAATTAATCCTATGACAAATTTAAGCCTTGGAAGATCTCTTTCTGTACATTCTTAACGTACAAATCTACTTAATCTCTCCTCTTCTCATGGGTTTATTTAATAGCATAATATTCATCCTCAGTAGCAATTATTCAAACAAGGGCCATTTGTTCTGATGTCTCCTCTCATTACTATCGTTTTTTTCTTCATATTCATCTAATATTCATTTTAGACTTTTCCACCCCCCCCCCCTCCCCTTAAAAAAAAATACCTGGGGAGCGCTGTTGTGAGTGATAGGCGACGCGGCCATCAGCATTGATTAACCCTCGGGCCCAGATCACGTACGTAGGTCCTGTTGTCGAGATTGCTTTGTCGTAAGTCGCATCTGAAATAAAGTTAATAATAAGGTACATTATCAGTTACAAAGCGGTGATATCTTATTTAAAGAGTCAACGTTATACAGACGTAGGACCTACCCAATATTGAAAACTCCTGACATTCCCATGCACTAGCACTGCACAAAGAAACGGGTACACGGGACTACCTACAAATGTTTGGTCGAAACCTTTCAACCATTGTTTGGTCATGTTTCGAATATGAGGGCATTAGAATAGCCGTCATTTTCAGGGTAAATTCTTTCAATGAAAAGGCTCACAAATTATGTTTCATCTTTTCAACGAATCTATCCCGGGCGTAGTGTAGGCTAACCGAACAGAACAACGAAATTTCAAACGTCCCACTAGTCGTCACCCTTTGCCCTAACAAGATACATGACTACTAATGTTAAGACTTCAGAAAAAGGCGGTATACATAGGGGTTCCATGGCAATAAACCTCCCTAGATCTTCCCAAGTTATTTCGGGATAAATTTAATATGTTTATCGATCTAGTGTAAGCTTCCTGTAAATGAGTGATGTTAGGGGGTGCAGGGTGTTTGACCCCTATTTTGCCAAACATTTTCCCCAAAATTGAAAACCTTCCTGGTGGCGGAGGCTTGTCAAAGATTGACATATCTGAGCCCTCAGCAAAATAATTATGTAGCGTCCTATATTTGCCCGTAATTACCCACTCAAATTTTCTCACAATCATCTCACATCATCTTTACGATGGACTAATAAAGTAAACAACCAGAGATTGTCACGCTTTATGAACCGAAAAGCATTTTAATTGTCTATAAATTGACAGGTTCCATATCATATAGGCGATCTGATCCAAAGACATACCACTAGCTGCCAATGGTCTTCGATAAACGATATGGGTCCTTCCATTGTCAATCGATGATTCGACTAGCGTGGCGTCATTGTTGGCCGAATTCGATGAGAGGCCGTCGGGGCACGCTCCAGCGCCATCTTGAGGAGAGCACTATATAGGGAAGAGAGAAATGATAGAGATAGCAGTTGTAAAATCAAGGTGTAAAAACATCTCAAGTGTTTGGGGTTGCAAAGCAGTACGTGCATAGTACTGCAGAGAAATATCATTGGGTATGTTTTTATATTATTATTTAACCCTAATAAGGCCGGGCTATTTGAGTTCTTAATACGGCCGGGGGACCATATAATGCCCCAAGATCTCGGCCGTGAAACGGCCGATCGCCGCGAAAATTTGCATGCATGTCAAGTGAAGTGTATAGAATACTATAGTAATTTCAATTTTTTGAAAAAATAACTCACTTGCATATTTATGGTAAATTATGCAAATAAGGTCAAAAAATTCATATTTTTACCCATAAATCGTATATTCTTCATATTTAAGCTTTCTTTTCCACTACATATATTTGTTAGACCATTTGGAATAATAATACCAAACAAAATTTGGAAGAGCCAGGCTATTCCTTATGTTATCTCTTGTTTTGATAATTTCTTATGTATTCCATTGTTTTTTTAACTTATGTATTTTATTGTCTTTGTTGTTTTATTTCATTTCTAACTATAATTCAATTATTTTGACCCCCAAAACAAACACCTAAACTTTAAACAAGACCAAATAACCAATGTTTTATCTCTTTTTAGGAAAAATGATTTTTCCATATGTTTTGTACGCAATTCACGAAAATGAGCGATTTTCGGGCCGACATGTAAAGACAAAAGGTCACGTGACTTTGTAACGGTAGGTCTGATTTTCAAAAACATTGTTTTAAAAGATGCGCAAGACTCGAAAGAATAAAGTCCTGAAGCGGCGGGGCGTCATCCGTATGCGTTCCCGAACAATCAGGAAAATTGCGGAGGGGTGCATGATGGCCCCCCGGCCTTATTAGGGTTAAGTGATTTACTGCATGTAGAGTCCCTTCGAATTCATTCGTAGAATACTATAGAGGGTCTCCTAATTTTTGGAACGGGCACCTCTGTGCTTTTGCTCATACAGGTGAGCTGATCAAACGTGAACCCCTTTTATGTTTAGTAAATACTAATATTGTTATGCTAAATATTTGTTATGTACATATGTGTATTGTGTCAGAACGATTTCAGTGATTATTTTGATGTATCGTGTGGGTTGATATGATTATATCGAAAACGAGGATTTCATGTTAAAATGTGTGATGCTTAGCGTTATGATTTGTTATATGCATTTACATTGTAGTACATGGTCATGTACACTGGACACTGCGTTGAATGCAGTACCAAAATTGGGTGTAATGCGTGCGCGTTAATGTTGTACCTGGTCCCAGGGCCTGGGCCAAGGTTACGCTCTAATTTATGTGATGAGTATAGGTCTTTTTTGCAGGAACGAGGTCAGTGAGAAATATAGGGAGCATAGAAAAGAAGTGCTTATGATAGCAATTGAGTGTGTAAAAGCATTATATGTTGTTTGTATTTGTGTTGCTAAGGGGATATTAATTAGGTCACATCAAACAGTGATGATCAAACTTTGTCCGACTATTTAGCCATTAGAGGATTTTCGAGCGCCCTCTACCATTGTAAACCTTATTTTTCATTTTGCAGATTGCTATAAAAGAATATTGTTACATGTTAAATTGATATGGAATAATAGAAGTAAGAACAGTGTTTAGGGTTAGACCAGGAGATTATTAGAGTTTGTTTGGAAGTAAGAAAAGTATGGAAGATAAATATTTGGATTGGAGTGGTTGATGAAAGTTAGATTTGATGCAGATATGAAGAGATTTATAGTTTCCAGGATTTATTAATGTTTCTGGTTTTGGGATATTCTGATATTTAAAAGCAGAAATATTTGGTCCTTGTTCCATTGTTATGATATTTTTAGTTTCATTATTCATTATATGATAATTGCTTTCTTTGTAAAGGGGGAACCAGGATAGTATTTACATTGTCTTAAAGATACTATGTCCCTTTTGCAGCCAACATCAAATTCTGTAGAACTTTGCAGGAATTATGAATATGTCATGTATGTCCTATCTGTGAAATTTAAACGTTAGCAGTGTCCTAATATTCAAATTATGCAAAGAAACCCGTTTACTTGTTAGACTTCGCTGTCAGACACTATTGAGTGACTCACTGGCTTTTTTTCATCTTTGGTAATAACATACATAAAATGAGCTGTAAAGGGTACATGAGCATTTGTCTACATCAATAACCCACTTCTTGTAATGGCCAAAATTAAACTGATTGAATCTTTGCGCAGTACAACCATTGGGTACAATGGTCTGAAAAATCAGACTATTCCTTACTGGCTCTGTGGCTCCTAATTCGATTTGACAACTTATGGTCGTTATTTTCCCACTTAAGGACATTTTCAAGCCCCCCCCCTTTTTTTAGGGAAGTTCTAAATTAGTATTGTCTTTCAAATGCCGCTGGAATTTAACCTTTTCATTTTTTTGGCCTGCAAATGAGACATAGTACCTTTAATATTACAATGTGCAAGTTAATGGTATATTTTATCGAACAAGAAGTGAGGATAAGATAGCTTATATCATTTATTCAGTAGTGATATAGAGGTCACATGGTAAGTTATTAAACCTAGCTTGGTGTGTTGGTTTATCCAAATTTGTGAATTTGTTGCTTTATAGGCGTTTTATATTGACTGTTATTTGTTTAAGAATATGGGTCAGGTATTAACCTGTGTTGATATTGAGAGTTTCAGCTACTGTGGCAATTGGTTTTTAAAGGGCAAATTTACTCATTTCATATTTGATAAAATGACATGTTTTGGGCAATGCATGATCTCCATCATGATAATCAGCATTATTATGTGATATGAAATGTGTCGGTAACAGTCGGTTACTAATTACTATTAATGAAGACCTCTGTGCTATTGCTCATATCAGAAACTGAGACCCAGTCCCCACTCGGCTTGTGTTCTTGACCTCCACATTACCATTGAAATGATTATAAAACAAGTTTAAAGTCGGATAGAATTCAAGCATTTTAGAAAATCAATTTTTCGTAGGATGCCGTGCAAAGAAAAGGAAATCATTATTTCAAGATTTTTTGGAGACTCAGAGCCCTAGGAGCTGACGTTACCGGTGGCATGTACATTCGCCACCAACCCCCCCCCCTCCATTTATAGCAATACCTGGATATGTATGATAAGCACTGTAAACATGGTAAGGATTACAAAGGAAAGCTTACTTGGGCCCTGGAGCCGAGGTAGTAATCAACGGCCTGTGCCACTCCGTTGTCGTCGATGAAGGTGACCACGACATCGCCACCCACCATCTGGGTGGTCGTGGAAGATCCACTCACGCCAAATGCGGTGTACTTCCCGACTTCATTAGGTGTACTGTGACGGATAACGATATCGGTCCCGTCAATATACCAACATACTTGAAGCTCACCCACGACAAGCGTTTCGCAATTGCAGAACTTCTGAAAATAGGACATAACCAGTATATTCGCTGTCAAAAATCCCAATCTATAAATGAGGTATACATTGTTTCTTTAGCTGTAGGCATGTGGCGAAGCTTCTGAGGCTTGCATGGGAGGACATGGCCCTCCATCAAAATAATGGCAAAGATAAAGAGGAAGAAAAAAAGAGGAGGAAAAAAGGAAATGAAAAAGAAAAGGAGAGAGGGAACCGGAACGGGAAAGAATACGATTTAGGACCCCTCCCCCTCCCATGATGCCAGTTATTCCTGAACAGCTGTGCCACTGGCTAAATGGATCATAATGGAATTCAAGTAACGATCCTCGTTGGATAGGAAACTAGGATATATTATATATGGGTTAAGATATGATCCGAGATTTATTTCTTCACGGACAGTGGGCTAGTGTTTAATAGGGTAAGGGTTACGCTTAGATTAGGATACGTTAGGTATGATGTTTGGCCCAGAGTCGAAGTTGAGAATTCGGGTGGTGTAGGATATTGAGCAATGAATGCCCGAGCATGTGCCGCACGACCGATTTTGACGGCGCGCTGAATCTACGTCTTACCATTGGGGGAGTCGTACTGGCTGTCGTACTGGCTGTCGTCGTTGTGCTCGCTGCCGTCGTCGTACTCGATGCCGTTGTAGTAAGTGTCTGCATCGGCAAGGGTGGAATGTTGAGAACATTAAGCTCAGGAATGTCGACATGGCCGAAGTCCTGTTTGAAGATGACGCACCACAGTCCGATATGGCCAATGTCAGCTACAGTGATATTTTCAGTGAGAGTCACGGTGACGGTTACTACAGAGTAACTTCTGATTACCTGTAGACTAAGGGAATATAATAATGATTCATTAACCACTGATATGTTGTGTTTGCTTTTGATAACTGCATCATAATACAAACAAAAGGCCTATAAATGATTATAATGATGGTAGTAACAGTAAATAGATGTAGTAGTCTTAGCAGAGACGATGTTAAGGTGGCCCGTTTTACGTACGAAATATTCCCCTTTTTAAGATAAGAGCTCCTTTTTCTAATAATTGCCCCCTTACCCCTCCGTTAAGTGTCCCTTTTCACCTATGATAAGTGCCATTATCGTAATCTGATAGGTGTTTACTTTGAACGGTGCCCCTTTTCCTTTGTAATAAGTGCACATCTAATGAGCGCCCCTTTTAAGGTAGGAGAAGTGCCCCCTTTCAACTCTGATAACTGACCCCTTTTAGTTTGACACGTGCCAATTTTCTTTTCTAATATAAAGTGCCCTTTCCAAATAAGATATGTTTCCATTGTTACTTGTTGTAAATGTCACTTTTCCTTTCTATATAACTGTCCGTTGTAAAGTTCCCGATTTTACCTACATGTCCCATTTCCAATGTCTACACCACGATGAAAGACAGTAGCTGGGGGAGGGGCATCCCCGACTCATTTCCGATGTCTCCGTACAAGTTTTGCGAGGCCTGCCACTGGGTTTTGAGCCATCCTGATTTGTGCCAGTCATACGGATTGGAGTTCTTCCTTCTTCGTTTTGTCGTTAATCTTTATAAACATTATTAAATTGTTTCTTCTCCGCCGGACAATCGATTTCCTCTATTCGTCTTTTTTTCTTTTCGCCTATTTTGATTTCTAATTAAATTTCCAGGAACACACAACAAAAGGTTCAACCAAAAATTACACAGAATACAAGGCAACGGAGTAAAATATAAAAACAAAAGAAATCAACTAATTCCTGCGTATCACAACAAGAAAACGGAATTTAGTAAAAGGTTCTCCTGATTGGCTCATGGTATAAAACCTTAATGATTAAAATTATTTAATAAATAATTCCCATGCCACTTCATCATAAAATGATAATAATATCTTACCTTCCCGTTTCATCGGGTATTCTGTAATCCTCATCATAGCTTGGTGTGTCACCCGGCCCCACCCAGAAGTAAGCGTCTGCAACATTCAGGATGTATTCAATAATTTTCAAATAAAATTTAAAAGGGGTTTACTGCAAGACTTGGGTCCTCCCAAACAAGCACGCTTCTGAAAAATATTGTTTGCTGCATGCACTGGACTCTACAGGTTTGTTGTAATACCTAAAACTTATCAATCACAACCCAATCACTCATCGTATATCTTGACGAAACAGTGCCAGGTAAAAATGTTAGAGGTAAAAATGTCAGAGGTAAAAATGTCAAAGGTTAACAAATGTCAGAGGTAAAAATGTCATGTAACTGCTGGAAACTGCAGGTGACACAGTTACTTTTAACATTGAGCCCCTCGCCCCCCTCTCAGGGGTCCAATTGGGCCACCCCTGCTGGGAACTGTTATGAACACCTTTTATTCTTCACCTAAGAAGGTGTCTAAGCCGGGGGAGGGAGCAGCCCCCGCCCACCTCCTCTTCGGCAATAATCGGGCAAAAAGTCACAATTTTGGCCGAAGGTAAATAAAGTTAAAGAAAGAAGAAAATAAAGCAGCGCTGAAATAATGAATGCAGATAATCCTTCGTTATTCTTTTTCGATAAGCCTAATATTCAGCCATTACCAGTATTTAACCTGTCACATGCTTTTGTTTTGATATTTTTACCTCTGGCATTGTTACCTCTGACATTTTTTGTGTACCTCTGACATTTTTACCTCTGACGTTTTTACCTCTGACATTTTTACCTTTGACATTTTTACCTCTGACATTTTTACCTCCGGCATTTTTACATCTGACAATTTTGCCTCTGACATTCGATCAACAACTATGAAAATCAACAAATATATCAATTAATATTGTTTACTCTGTCGATTACTAACTCAATCGAATTATTAGTCAGCCGGTCAGTAATTTAGAAAAATACTCGTATAGACTTTGTACTGATATGAAGCAAGAAATTGATCGAATTATTAATATCTTACCCGGACCGAATCCATCGTAGATCAAGTTTTCAAATCTTATTTTCTTGGGGTCGAGTACCACCACAGCGGTGGCCGATGTTCCATGGACGCGTGGGGAGAATCCAAGAGGTCCAAGGTTGTAAGGGGAAGGTGGAACAAAAGCCGATGGAAATATAACGTTCCCAAAGTCGGCCTGCAAACGAACGAAGAGTATTAGAATTATAATCATGATTTAGCTTTTTCAGGCTTGAGAAGTTGTGCTTACTTCTTTTAATTCTCCACTGCTGATAGACTGTAAGACAAAGAAAAAAAAGAACAAAGCAACTTCAGCTATACATGTTCATATTCATGCATTATTGAATCTTGCAGGAGGGGCAGAGGGAGAGGGAGAGGGAGTGGAGGGAAAGGGAGGGGGAGAGAGACAGGGGTGAGGTAGAACGGGAACAGAGGGGATGAAAGGGAGGGGGAGAGGGAATGGGAGGGAGGGGATAGAGAGGGAGGAGGGGAGGAGAGGGAAGAGGAGGGAAGAGAGGGGGTGAGGTAGAACGCGAACTGAGAGGGGAGACAAGGGGAGGGATCTAATAAACACAGTGTTGGGGTATATAGGTCCTATACAGTACTTAGAATAATTAAAAAACATGTGCAGAGTTATAATACTTATTCTGATACAAAGGAGATACAAAGATAATTACCGTGAATCGTCGACACCAGACCGAGATCCAGGCGAGGTTTGAGACAGTTTTCGACGACGGAAGAGTCACCGTGATGTCGACGTTGGAGTAATAGCCCAGTTTTACCTCGCTTAAATGAAACAAGAACAATAATTTATGGAGGTTTGGTCTAGTGGATACGTCACCGGACTGTGGATCACATGGTTCGTGATTCGAGTCCCACCGCTGCACTAATGTCCTTTGGCAAGACATTAATCTACATTATTTTGCCACACACGACCCAGGTGAGGTTAAACTTGATGAGTGGTCAAGAGTAGAGAAAGGACCGGAATCGGTAACATTAGGCCAGTGCAAAGACACAATGAGATTGCTGGTGACAGATTGGATTCCAGGAGTCTATTATATTGTGACGAACTATGTATTATGCATTACAATTATAATCACGAGTCGCTGCACCAACAAAGCCTATTAGTACCGCTATGTCCGGCAAACCCAGACGGATTACCCCACATTGGGAAATTTGATGTAACTAGGACTTTGGGGATACTTTCTATATAGTCATAATCTAAGTTCAAGCGATACCAGAGAGAGAAAGAGAGAGCGGGAGAGAGAGGGGGAAGACAGTCAGAAACAGTATGACGTATAAAGATGGATAGAGAGAGAGCGAGAGATTGAGAGCTAGAGAGAAAATAATACTCTAGTTAAGATATTGAGTGAGATATTTAAAGAGATAGAAAGAAGTGAAACAGTACACAATATATCAAGAACTACAATTACAAAGACAAATACACATGTGTGAACGATCACAAAGTCTTTCGAGAAATCAACACAAGGCCATTTCAAGATATACGCCATAGAAATCATATTCATATTACTACAACGTCACTATGACGTTCACACGTTTCAATTAAGGATGGACAAGGCTGATTAAATTTCCTAGCGTTGATTTCTTGAAAGTCTTTGCGATCTTGTTTCTATAAACATAATGCCCTACGTTCCATCCTCTTTGGGGATTATGAAGCCACTGCTGGATGGTGAGCCCGTCTCTCCTCCCCATAGGAACGCATCTATCAATGAGCATAAGAAGAGATGGAGAACACAAATGTGAGGCATATAAATTGATAAGAGTTGTTATCATCATTGTCATTAAGAAAAAGAAAGAAAGTAGTAGTAGTAGTAGTAGTAGTAGTAGTAGTAGTAGTAGTAGTAGTAGTAGTAGTAGTAGTAGTAGTAGTAGTAGTAGTAGTAGTAGTAGTATCAGTAGGAGTAGTAGTAGTGTCATATCACGATATTACAAGTTTATACCATTTTTTAATTTTCAAGTGTGTCAGAAAGTGCAATGTATCTGGTGGACTAAAAGGACATTAAGTATGCCATTGAACGTCACAATCATAACGTAAACTTCATCATCGTCATTCCAGTCATCATCACCATCATCATCATTATCACCATCATCATTGACGTCGTCATCGTTATGGGCGTGGTTTACCTTAGTATACTTTTCCTCCCGATCATCAGCAGCAGCAGTAGCATTGTCTCCATAGTTATCATTGTAGTCAATCATCAATAATATCATCACCGTCGTCGTCGTCCTCATCATCATATTCGTCATCCTCATCATCTTTATAATCATCGTAGTCGCCTTTTGTTTCCTCTTCCTCCCAATTATCATCACTATCACCATCATCACTTTCTTCCTAAATTCCCAGTCATTATTAATAATGACCATGACTATCACCACTACCATCATTATTAGATCCGTCATCATCATCGTCAATTTCCTCCTTCTTCTCCTCAACATCATCATCGTAGACGACGTCGACGTCATTTTTCAAAACATGTTTTACATCCTCTCTTTTCCCAATAGACCAGTTCACGGTTAGCACATGTCCCAAATGACCCCGAATATATCCACAGATCTTCAAAACATGAAGAGATCCCACTTTGTACATTTTGAAATAATCACTCCTACAGCGATGGAGGTGCTATATAAATAGCCTTTGTTTCCCCTTTTCAAAAATACTTCCACCTGTATATCATGAAGTGCACTGCTTGTGCATAAATGAATAACGATTACTTAACTTTCATGAGCACGTATCCAGTATTTTGTCTCCGTGTATTTCACAATTTGGTCTGCAATGACCTTTATCTGCTCATGCTCATGAACAGCTTCGTCAACGACATCTTCGAGCGAATTATCGGCGAATCTTCCCGCCTCGCTCATCTGGCAGATGTGAGTGGCGTACTTTGCAAAACAAATTTGGAAGCGATCATTACCCAATTTCTATACATATCATACTAGATAAAACACAAAACGATAATAGGCAAGACGAAATGGAAGATATCAGATGGTCTTTTCGAAACATGAACTGGGCACTTTTCTCGGAAGAGTGTGAAAAAATGTTTCATCAGGAAAACGTAAAAAATGTAAATGAAGACCCAACTGAGGTATATCTACACTTTATCAATCCGATTACTGATGTTATTCAGAAAACCCATCCAAAAAAAGGAAAACGACAACGAAAACCCATTCCTTGGTGGAATAAGGCGTGCTCAGATAAAATGAAGGAGAGAAATAGAGCTAAAAAAAAACTAAATAGAACAATATCTATTGAAAATTTGAACGATTTTTTGAAGAAGAAGGCAGAGGCGCAGAGATTACTTCGTCAATGTGAACAACAATACTGGAACAACTTCTGCCAGAAACTTCACCGATTTGTCCAGGAATCTAACATCTGGACATGCATTAAAAGATTGAATGGTATACAAACCAAAACAAAAAGAATTCCAGTACTGAAAGACAAAGAAAGGGTTATACAGTCGGACCAAGACAAGGCGGAGTTACTTGGAGGTTTCTTTCATACAATTTTTACTACAGAAGCGCCTAAGTTAACAGAAAAAACCGAAGTTGGCAGCCAGACCAGGGATATAAGGCTAATGCATTAGAGGAAAGTAATGTACATATTCTGAATGGAGCATTCGGATAAGCAGAATTTAATAGAGCCATTGAAATAGGGCCCTCAATTGGTTACAGCAGTTAGATACTTTATATGTAGGAACAGTTATTTTAAGTGCCTTAATAGCCATCAAAAATAAAAAGAGAAGACAATTTTATTTCAGAAATACTTGTTAGCTTATCCCACCTTAAATTAAAAAGCATTGATGTTAGCTTCGAATGGATTCCCTCCCACTGTGGTATAACGGGAAATGAATGCGCGGATTTTTATGCTAAGGCAGCCCTCAGTAAACACATTGAAATAACAAACTACCTAAATATCTCAGAAGTGAACAGCATTTTAGAGAGGCATTTTACCGAGCTGTGGCAATCAAGATGGCAGGATTCTCACAATACACATTACAAAACAATCCAAAGATCGGTTTCACAAATCTTTAATTGCAAACTAGAGCGGGCAAAAGAAAAGGTAATACGCCGATTACGACTAGGATACATCGGTCTTAACGCGGATCTAGGCCGAATGAAAATCCACCCAACGGGACACTGTAACTCGTGCCGAGAAGTAGAAACCACTGAACACTTTATCGCAAAATGCCCAAAATATATAATTGAAAGAGCCATGCTACTCGCTGAAACAGACTATATAAATCCTGGAGAAATCTTAAGACTCTTAAACTCATCAGATGCTAACGTTCAAAATGCTTTATACCGATTCGTTCAAAGAACGAAACGTTTCAACCCCAAATGAGCATCTAAAGGGGTAGTTATCCACCTTTCTTTTGCACCATCATTCATAAAAGCCCACATTTTATTTGTTTCCCTTAAAAGTTTAAATTATCCAATACATACAGTAATTATTGTTTTAGATTAAAAGTTCATTAAAGGTTGCGAGGTCGCGCGAAACCAATTTCCCTTGAAAAGAACCTTCTTGATTTTGAAATTATCAATCAATTCAGGATACAAAAATCTACATTATTTTGTTGGTTTTTGTTTTAATCTTGTTTTTTCTTTTCATTTAAAAAAGAAGAAGATAGAATTGGAAAAGGGAGAAGAAAGAGAAAAAAAGAAAAAGAGAGAAGCCTATAATTTGTTATACCACATGTTATCCACATTTAAAAAAAAAAAAAAAGAAGAAGAGAAGGAAGAGAGAGAAGAAAAAAAAATGAATAGTAAAAAGAGAGGCGTTGGTGATTATAGTCAGCTCTTGACTGATTGCCACAACAACAAAAAAACAACAACAATCAGACTGCAACTATAAACTGGCTTATTACCATCATCATCATCATCATCAACATCATTTTCACCTTCCTAATAGCCATTATATTCATTATCATTATGATCGTCACCAATACCATCATTAATATCATCTTTTTCATCTTCATCACCATAATCATCATTACCATCACCATCATTATCACCATCATCATCATCATCATAACCATCATCACCATCATTATCGTCATCACCATCATCATCGTCACCACCACCGTTACCATCATCATAGCCATCACCATCACCATCATCACCGCCACTACCATCATCATCATCTTCATAGCCATCATTATATTTACCAGGTGCAGTTCCGTCGTAGGAAAATCCAATGATTCTTAACGTCCGATCGTCCTCTGCATAAACCGTCCCCTGCACACTGTGTACGGTGGACCCAAATGACCCCACAAGTTTCCCGTGATACGGGGTCAGGTTCCCTGGTTGAGCATCGGCGGGGAAAGCCACTGAGGAGGAGAGAAAACGGGTGAATAAAATTCAAAAGCAAATCAATCACTTTTATTCACAAGATATCAATCACAAGCATATCCATTTAGTATACATAATAAATTGATTACTTGATATATAGTTGATACAGCTGTCTATGTATTCATTAAACAAAAAAAATTGGAAGCAAAGTTGAGAACATTTTGCTACATTAATCATATCTGATGTAAATTTTACCGTTAGATTTATTATTATCAATTATATCACTATCCTTATTTAAACTATGACTATGTTTGCTATCATCATTATTGTTATTATTGTTGTTATTCTTCTTCTTCTTCTCCTCCTCATAATTATCAATATGGAAACGTTGTATCATATTCATGATCCGCTCAACCTGACTTGCGTGCATAGAGCAAATAAGCATTTTTGCATGAAAAAGTGAAGTTTTCTAAAAAGTGCGTTTCTTTCCAGCATTGGAGTGCCTGGGAGTCACTTGGGTAACCTTTCAAAAAGTATAATAACAAAATAGTATGCAATTTCTCTGTACTTTTGTTGGAAACAACATAGTAATCCAGCAAAATGTCTCTTTTGCGTTGGAGAAGATAGCGAGTTTCAATCACACTTCTGCCGCTCACGCAAGCTCTCACTCGTTCCATTGTGGTCAGGCCGCTTTGGGGTGAGCGGCTAATGAATATACTAATCGTTAGCTTTCTTCTGGTATGAAACATGTTTTGATTGGTTGTATTTTGTTGTCGGAATAAAGGAAACCTAAACGCTTGACCAAAAACCTTCAGCGTTTAAAATGACTTTTTGACCTGCAAGTCCCATATGCACGCGCACATAAACAGGTTCTAATGACGTCATCATCGATAAATCGGCGTCTTTTATCGTAAAATGCTACACTTTCACAATGTTTATACATCTTTTTTAATTATTAGTATAAATATATCATTATTTTGTCTGAAACCACTGAAGTGTTTGGTTTTATTTAATGAGTAATTTAAAAATAAGAGCCATTTACTGTTTTTATTTGTTGGATCGTACCATTAAAGTCGCAGGGTAGAAAGATGCATTTTCCAACCGCGCCAAATTTCATTTACGTACCGACGTTCTGCTAAATGAGTTTGTGTTGTTTTTCAAGAATCCGCTGCTTTTTGCTCCACTAAACATCCTTATGCGGAGTCGTTTATCAACTAAATGTATTCAAATTTATGGATGCTTCCTTCCCAGGTGTATGTGGTGTTGAAGCAATTCATTCACCTAGGTGTTATTATCCTTTGTACTCCAATTGCCAGAACGCAAATTGCATTGTGGTTCCATAGTTTCATTCAACAAGTTAGTCAATAAAATACTATGTTCTGCACACACAAAAACAATGTGTGTCCCTATTGTACATGTACTGTGCCTCTCCCATCATTGTGTCGTAATTAATGTTCCCATTCACATAATGTAACTATACCGTGACCACTGCACTCAACACTGTGTGGGAGTTAATTTGTGGTCAACTTCTCTTATGAGACAAATCCAAGTAACCGTTTCCATATGATTATGATTATCATTTAATTCAATTCAATTCTGGTTTATTGTAAATAAAAACATGCTGAATAAAAAGTCCGGAGACTCATACAATTCAGTTAACAAATTATATATACATACAAGAACATAAGAAATCAATACTTTTAGCAATCTTCATATCAATTACTTATTCTAATTAACTAAACAACTATTTAATATCAAATAAGCGTAAAATAGAACATGTTGTAATTATTCAGTTATAACATTTAGATAGTACAGTATGTTCTCACCATTTTCTAAATGTCATATTCATACACTTTCAAATTAATAAGTAATCATTTTGTAACCTAGTTCACATTTCTTTTAGAAACATATTTCTATATGGGTGATTATTCCAAGAAATATAATAATACAAAATATTAAAATTATGATTACTTACAGAGTAGTCCTATTAGTATACTATGAAATCTGATTATTAAAATCTGGTTAATTGGCATGAAAATAAGCTAATCCCATCTTGATCCAGACACCTTAACATAATATGGTCATAATATGGGGTAAATATAACTACAGGTTTGAATTCAAGATTCGTGTGAAGTGGGGAATGGGTGATTGCATGTAACGCTCTGTTTTCATTTTGGGGGTATTGAGCTGAAGAGAGTTGCGGAGAGTGCGTCGTGAGATGTACCAGTGATAATACCCAATGCTCTCCTCTGCAGCCGCTCAATGCTGTTTGCTTGGACAATAGTTAAGCTCGATTACCAAACGGGTACACCAAATTCAAGACATGGACGAATGTACATCATGTATATCAATACCAAGTCCTGAGTGTTGACACCGTTCCTTTTCAGTTTACTCAGTACAAATAGGTTGCGTGATGCGTTTTTGACGATGGTTTTAATGTGTTGATTCCATTTAAGGTCATCTTGGATTGTTATACCAAGCAATTTCATGTGAGATACCACTTCAAGCTGAACACCATTGATCTTCAACTGAAGGGCAGGCGGTGCATTGCGCAAGAATGAGATCAGCATGGTTTTGCAGTTTGTTGGATTGGGCCTCTAAGAGAATCAATGTGTGTTTGTAACTGCGGAGGGTCCGATTTCTTAACAACCTCTAGAAGGCTTAGATCATCAACATATTTCCAGCGGTTTTCTGTAGACAACGCGGCATCATTAACTATTATCAGGAAGATAATGGGTTCTAGCTTAGTTCCCTGAGGAACACCACAATAATAATGTACAGTTTGCGTTCTTTGCGTCAGGAAACTACAAATAGTCGGAAGTATGGAGCGGTCAACTCCTATGTCAATCATTTTCCTGATGCCTGTGACATGGTTGATATGATCAAAAGCTTTGCTAAAATCGATCATGCATAAGTTAACATACTTCCCAGGTCGGTCGGTTCCCCGAAGAGCATTATCCAAGAGACTGATTAGGTAATGGCAAATTGACGTTCCGGGCATGTTCCCAAACTGTTGAGGATCAATAGCATGGTGTACATCTTCAATAACCCAACGGGCAAGGAATCCCTCGAACACTCGTGCCAATACTGACGTGATAGAAATGGGCCTTAGTTGGTCATCAGGCGTCGTTGCAGGCTGGACCTTCGGCACCGGACACACTGATGCATTTTTCCAGATATGTGGGAAACATCCATTTTCAAACAGCAGTTGAAAGGGTAGGTGAGCGGTTCAGACAGTTCGTACGCAAAATTCCTTGAAGAGGCGTGTTGGGCAGTCGTTCGGGTGACCAGCCTTGGAGACTTTGACTTTGCGTAGGCATTCAAAGACCTTTTGTCGCTCGATGATTGGAGGTGGTGTCGGCGCAGGGAGGTAGTCCGGCAACGAAGTCATATCGAGGGATGGAAGGGCCGAGAAAATCCGGCTAAAATGAGCGTTTATTTAATTCGCAATCTCCATGTCGGAGTTGTCGGCTGGAAAGCTGAGAGACTGTTTCTTTAGTCCTGCTAGGTGGCGAATTTGCTGGTGCCATTTCCCAGGCTCACTTTTTTCAGATGTTCCATTTTCCTGCTATAGAGACTTTTCTTGGCAGAGCTGATTTCTCTTTGAACCTTATTTCTGACGCTACGAAATGAGTTATCACCTCGCTTATAGCTGATATTGTCCGTCAGATGGCATCATTCATCCATGGTTTATCGTTGGGACGTCGTTTGACTGTGATCAGATCAAAGTATTGCCGATAGTTTGTGTCTTGAAGTTGGTGAAGAATTGCCGTCATTGTGTTTCAATCAGTGGATTCCTTATATTCTGACCAGTCCATCTGCGTGATCCATCGACCAAAGGCGCGAATGGAGGAATCACGAAATGGTCGGAAGGATATTTTTGTAGAGTTGCGTGGTGGAATGAGAAGCCGGGGAAAGTAAGTAATAACAGAGTGGTCACTTGAAGCAATGGGTGCTGAGATGACAGGCTCTTCATAATAATCACCGAGATCTGTCAATAATTTATCCAGGATGGATGTACCCCTGGTTATGAAAGATGCATTCTCCGACAGGGTTCGAGCCCTATCAACCATCAGTATGATGTGATCACTCGGTAGGTCTTTATGCATGTGGAGACCGAGGTGGGGAGTAGAGTACACATACATTTATATCTCTTGATAGACGAGTAGATGATCGTAGACGAACCCACAAGACTTCCAGATGTTCAGGTACATGTTTTTTAAAGATTTCATAACAGTTTATATTATTGTTCACATAGAGAAGAACTCCACCACCTATTCGTTCATAACGATCTTTGTGGAACTGTTTAAATGATGAAAGTTGATATGCAGAAGCCGGGTTGTCCTGAGAAAACCATGTTCCAGTGATAGCAATGAGGTGGGGAACATTTGGCATTGAACAAAGAGTGGCTTCAAAATCACCAAACTTGTTGGCTAATGAACGGGCATTAAAAAGCATCACAGATGGTAGACATGACATGATGGTGGGTCGACATGTATACCTGAGTACTGATTTGTCAATTTTCTGCAACTGTTGCTGCTTTGTCCTATTTATGATGATGACAGGAATTTTGTAGGTCTTCCTTCGCTTTCTTCCCCTGTGTGTTTTCCGTTTCTTTGCTATTCCCAAGTCATGAATGGTGTTCCAGACGTCCTTGTCAAGTCTTGGAAGGTTTTGGGTACCAGAGATGGGATTAAGTGCGTGAAGGGTGTTGGTATCAGATATCTTCATGTGTACCTGCAGAACATCATCCCCACTCTCCTGCTGGACATGGGAAGGTCCCGGGTTGGGATCGACATCTCCACAGGTCATAAGAACAGTTTGGAAAGTTGAAGAAGAGTTATTGTAATACCTTATGCGGGCTCCTGAAAACTTCCGTTTGTCGATGCTGCACATACATGTACATGGCTTTGATTTGATATTGTAGGTAATCACACTAGCATTGCCTGTTGTGGGTGAATTGCCTGTTGTGGGTGAATAGGAAGGCTGTGAAAAGAAGGGGGCTTATCCTTCCCCTTGCCATTGTGACATCCCAGGATTAAGTCCTTAACACTGTAGCTTGAATGAGGTAGTTTCTATTCACTACTAAGGTTTACAGCAGGTCTTACAGACACTGCTTACATGTGTAAGTCAAAATGGTAGACTTTGTAGAAATTAACTGTCAATGCTTCACAATATTTTAGCTCCAAAGTTTTGCAAAATCCAACAGCGTCAGTCCACAAAATTTGTCTAGAAGATTCCTGAATACTGTATTAACAAGTTTACAGTACCAGATAAGAAAGACAAACTCAAATATCCAGTAAATCCGTATACTTGAAGAGAGCTGTTTTGGGGGCAACCGTGCAGGTGCACACACCAATGTAACATTGTTTATCATAATCCTCCTCTTCCTCCTCCTCGCCATCAGTAGTAGTAGAAGTACTAGTGGTGGTAGACTACTACTACTACTAGTAGTAGTAGTAGTAGTAGGATTAGTAGTAGTAATATAGTAGTAGAAGTAGTAGTAGTAGTGGTGGTAGCAATAGTATACAGGGACTCTGTATTACTTGTTATAAGTATGTATGTTTTATATCACATTTTGTCTACAACACTTTGTTTTCTCTATGAATCTACTGCATGCAGTATAATGTTTTATACTTACTATTGATTCCAGAGTGACAGATCGTTCCTGTTAATAAAAAGCCCGTTCAATATCCTATTCCCTCATATTCTTTCTACACAATATTAGTTGTCTACACAGAATCATACAAAGCAAGCAACGCATCGCATTTACCTGTGATATAAATTATGATATTCACATGCCATACTTACAATGCAGCAGTAAGGCCAACAATAGAACCGTCATGTTGGAGACTGACATCGTTG
Organism: Mesocentrotus franciscanus; assembly: GCA_037976565.1. Taxonomy (NCBI): domain Eukaryota; kingdom Metazoa; phylum Echinodermata; class Echinoidea; order Camarodonta; family Strongylocentrotidae; genus Mesocentrotus; species Mesocentrotus franciscanus. The sequence goes on along the minus strand of CP137677.1, from coordinate 23,512,607 downwards.
AAGTTGGAAATGGCGGGTTCCTAAATTTCGACAGCTTCCAAATTGCATTACAGGTACTAAACACAGAACTTGAAGGCGTACCGTTTGAGGTCGGTTGCGAATTACTGGTACTGACTCGGCAAAAATAAAATACGGGGGAGTATATTGATAAAATGGCACGGTGAATAGCTGTGGTTTTAATGAATAGCGATAGAATGGTGATGATGTCATATTAAGGGCGCACCCGTATCAATCGGATACTGGTACACGCTATAACCATATACATGTAACTCTTTAGTATTTGTGCATTTACCCGGAGAAATAGTCGAGCCAAAGCGAGATAGAGACTAGGGAGAAAAAAAGAGAGAGAGAAAGATAGAGAGAGAAAAAGAGAGAGAGAACGAGAGATAGAGAGAGGGAGAGAGATAGAGAGCGAAAGGGGGATGGGGGAGAGGAAGAGAGTGGATAAGACGGGAAGAAAGAGAGAAGGTCTGAGAGAAAAAAACAGAAAAGGAAAGAGAGAGATATGGGGAGAAAAATTCGGGGTTTAGAAAGAGAAGAGAGAATGAGAGACAGACAGAGAGACAGTGAAATTAAAATTTGGAAACTGAAAACGAAAATAAATAGACAAGAAAGAGAGAGGAGGGGGAAGAGAGAAAGAGAGGGAGAGAGAGAGAGAGGAGACAGAGAGACAGAGAAAGAGAAAGAGTCAGAAAGACAGACATTCGGGAGGACAGACACAGAGAAAGAAAGAAATTACTGTTTGAAATCTAAAATAAATAGAAATATGCGATCGTATTTTGAAGAACAAAATATGAAATACACCAAGTCCGTCTCGTTCGCTGATTTCATTCGAACCTCCACAAGGTCATCAACAAACAATATACAATCCTATTCAAAGTAGACAAATATCCTCATTCTCATCATTCTCATCATTGTATCGCCATGATAATGCATGCAAAGCCAGTCACCGATCCGGCATTGCTCCGACAACAATTTATCTGGGCTTTACTTCGTCAGATAAACAGTTAGGTTTATGATTGCGATTGGATTCAAGGTGATGTTTAGGTTTAGGTTTAGGTTTACGTTAAGGTTAAGGTTTGGGTTTGGGTTTAGGTTTAGATTAAGGTTTAGGTTGAGGTTTAGGTTTAGATTAAAGTTTAGGTTGAGGTTAAGGTTTAAGTTTAGATTAATGTTTAGGTGTACTGGTGTAGGTTTATGTTTGAGTTAAGGGTTAAAGGTAAAGACCAGTTTTGGAAACGCCCCTCTCTCAAAAAATGAAATGGAAGCTCTCATTACTAATCATATGAAAGAATATGTTTTGACTAATACGTGATGATACAAATTTTGCCGGGAAACCGCCTACTATTGATATATTTGGTAAATTATTATATCTATTGGGACCAAATAGATATCGCGCACGTGGTCGCGTAGTCCCATATACATCTTTCTGTGTACAGTGCCTGTAACTTTACCAAGACTGGGCCAAATTTCTTATCATTTTGATGATTCCAGAACCTTGCAGTACACACCAATACTTATATGCTAGATGATCAACCTTTTCTGATCGATTTCACAACGTTTCTTTCACAATGCAATCGCATGACCAGAACTGGTCTTTCTCTTTAACGTTAGAGGTAAGTATGGAGTTGGTTCAAGGGTTGAAGTTCAAAATTCGGATGCTGTTATGCATTTAATCCTAAAGATTGTTTGTCCGAAGTTACAATACTCGGGAAAATGTCTTTTCGATATTCCGAAGGTTCGGAGTCTCGGAAATGTAAAAGATTATGTAGAGTATCCCTATTTGATTTTCTTGATTAGATTTTTACGTACCCTGTATGATTATTGGATTTATGACCTTCAGAACATTAAACCTTTGAGAGAAAAAACGACCCAATACCCGTTCTCAAAGACGGGCGTGATTACGTGGAATGAAAAGTGGCCCGATAAACGAAATTATAATACATTGTGGGATACCAGAGGGCACAGCAGGCCCGTGCACCCACCCCCTTTAAAATTCAAATGGAAAACCATTAATTACTTTCCTTTTTCTTTCTTTTTTGCTTCTAAATTTTGTTTTATTAAAACGGCACCCCAATATAGTGATGATCCGTCTTGCTTTTAAGAAGAATGACTTTGCATTGGTAGAACTTGTTCAGTAGGTATATGACCGTGAACTATGAAAGGCAAAACTAAAATAAACAGCTCCACAATGGATCTCTCAAAATAGTTCTACCAAGCGAAAGAAATCAGGTCATTGCTATTGTGGAAAGAAATAATTCTTGTCTACAACCTTCAGATCTAATTGAATGTAAACAGTACACAAATGGAGACTATCAAGAGACGAATAATGAAATTATTGATTTTGCTATTTGTCTTTATCCATCGTGATCTCCGTACTACGCGTGCGCAAATGACTACGTCACAATACCCTTCGTCTTTCATTCTAGAATGAATCAATATTATGACAAGTCACTATTGAATCCATGCAAAGGACACGCCTCCTCCCCAGGCCAGACTCTTATCTGGTATACCTTCATTAGTACATAAACGAAAAGGGAGAATGTGCACAAATTTGTGGTTGCATGCACCAACCTACCCCGAAGAACATAAAGATTAAAAACGCACCTGTAAAAGTGAAAGCTTGTCTTTGCTATCTCTTTTTTTTAAATATAAATGTGTCCTATCATCACTATTATTATTTATTTTGTTGTTGTTTGTCAGAGACTGTTGTGGATTACAGTCTACAATTTGGAGAGATTTTCAGTAGCCCCCAACTCCGTCCATGAAAATACAGGAGTCTACACAGAGGAGGGTGATGCAAGCAGAATCTGAAAAGTCATACGGCCCATCAGTAGCGTACCTACGGGGGGGCAGGGGGGCAGTCTGCCCCCCTGACGAGTGACAAGCAAGCTAAAAAAGGAAAGGAAAGGAAAGGAAAGGAAAGGAAAGGAAAGGGAAAGGGAAAATGGAAGAAAGAAGGGCTAAAAACACGAGTTAGAAGTGGACCCAGGGCACTCACTTATCCGTATATATAGGCCAAGGCCCCGCGGTTTTGGGTCGTTTTCAGGTCAGAACTAGCCCTAATTCGTGTTTTAGGCCTATTTTATAAGATTAAAACAAAATGCCGATGATCGCTCTAATTATACACTAGGGCGTACAAGTTACAACGTTGAAAAGTATGTCAGGACTCAGTTAGCTTCAGGTCCATCTGTCAAATTATCATGCCGTTACACAATGTACAGGGCCCGCGCTACGGCGGGGAGCCGCCCCTTTTTTGAAAAAGTATGTTAAAGAAAATTAGAAAGAAACCAACCAAGGGCAAGGCCCCGGCAAAAAACTTTCCTGCAAAATGTGACACCACATTAAAGCGCGAAAAATAGCAAATGCAAAAGTAAAAACACGGAGGCATCGTCAAGCATGTCGGCAAAGCTTCCGAGTTCGGCAGTTTGCGGATTCATAAAATCAGTTCTTAAAAGCTTAATTCGTTCAGAAAATTACACACTTTTATCGTCAGAATCTGGGTAAAAACACTCCATTCAGTTGAACAGGTGCATAAAAGACGAACTGTCAGTCAAAAAATTTCTTTTTCAATCTGCGCATAATTATATGCAAATTATACCGAACAAAATCAGTCTCATGCACATCGTTTTAGTGTCACAGAGGAGTCGTTACTGTTACACTATATGGACAGATTGGATAGATGTGTAAATCATTAAAATTATAATCAGTGTACGATGCGAAAACGATTCATCTCCAGCTTCCGGAAATAATAATAATATTCCGATTTTGTATGGCGCTTAATACATCTACGATGTCTCTAGGCGCTTTACAAATATACTAACTTGGGAATTTTTGTTGTGTCCTGCGGGACGCAATTACTCACCGCTTTTGCATAATTTGTGCGTGAGGTTTGGTTTTTTTCTATTAAGTGCCCCTTTAAAAAAAATCTCCGATGAGTGCCCTTATTCATATTTGAGAGGTGCCCCTTTAACTCTGTAATAAGAGCCCCTTTTCATCTCTGATAGTTGTTCCTTTTATTTTGACACGTGCCCCTTGATGTAATCAAATTGATTAATGTACTATTACCAGTCTTTTTTGTTGTAAAAGATTATATCATGTTTTGTGTGGTTTTAAATAAAATGAACTTGAACTTGAACTTATCCTTTCTACTTAGTACCATTTTCCTTCTGATAATTGCACTTTTTCCGTTATCATAAGTACCCCTTATTAAGTGTGAGGAGTGCCCCATTTTCACCTCTGGTAATTCCCCTTTTTACTTTGACATGTGCTCTTTTTCTTTTCTAGTAAGTGTCCTTTTCCCTTTGGAAATGTGCCCCCTTTTCCTTTCCCCATAAAAAGTGCTCCTAATTTAAAGCGATTAAGAGCAATTTTTTTTTCTTTAATTTCACCCAAATCTGGCTCGCTACGCTCGCTCGTATTTAAAATTGATATAATCATGTTTCTTATTAAATATCTTTTCAGTCTTTCATGATTAGATTGTGCTTAAAACCCCATCAGGATTGTTTTTTCCTCTTTATAAGATGTAATTTTTGCACTGCGACCTCACAAATCTCTGATAGTTCGCTCGCAAATAAATATTCTAACCATCACAACCAACTGCTAAGTACATGTATGATGCTTAAACAGTATATTGGACCATGTAAAGAGAGAAACAAACATTGAAATCATCCCTGATAATGTACTCACAATGTAGGGGTGAATACCAATGTCTAAAAAGTTGTATATTTTCGCTTTGAGGTTTCCCTTTATAGGTGCCCCCTTTTCCCGGAAAGCGCCCTTTATTGTTGGTGCTCCCCACTATGAATGACGCTCCGCCGCCCCTGGCCTGCTAAAACCTCTGAATTTCAGGGCTCCGCTCCCTGGACCCCACGCCAATTTACACTCCGCTCGCTTCGCTCGCTACGCTCTACCTGATCGTAAATACTTTAGCCCCCCCCACTTTGAAAAACGTTCCCCGGGCCTGATGTAAGGTGTTTTGAAGCTGAAGCCCGACGCAAGTGATTGTTGTCTGCCCATCCCAACTGCTGTCCTAGTCTTGTACTGACTGGTTTTGACAATCAAGTGATACCTGAGATACTAGGAAACTATACACCAAATCGCACGAATTGAGTTTGAAAATTCGATTTTTTTTTTTGTCCAGCTTCTCAGGGGGGCACATCCCCCTTCTTCGTGCAAGCGCGGAACGCCGCTAATTATTTTCTTACGAATCGGCCCCCCCCCCTCGCCGCCGGCTGGATCCGCCTCTGTATGTACCCTCCCAGTGCGTGATTTCTCCTATATCTAGTGATATATCATTTTACTGTTACATTTTTGTCTCACTTTACTACAATTTTTTTTATTCAGTGAATAGATGCATATTCTGAATATTAATTAGTTTTAATTGTGCATGTGGAAATGAAACAAATGCAAATCAATACAATTCAATTCAATGTCAAATACACTTTTTTACATCTCCAAATATGCAGAATTGGGAACATAATATGTCAATAGCTTCTTCAAAGAGGAATAATAGAAGTACGTTAATAGAAACATTGTCATTACCAGTTATAAGTTAACCACTGATTTTGTCAAAATTCAATACATTTAACTTTTTGTTTTAATGATAATTTTTTTCTTTTAAATCAAAATAGACCAAAGATATGAAGTCGCCCAATCGCAAATATTAATATCGACAAGATCCCTACTGTGTTGGGACAACATCTAGTCCCCCTTCACCCCCTTTCCACACCCCAACACCCCCCCCCCCTTGCTCGTCCAAATCGCTTGCCCCCCCTGACGAGGTATGCCAGGTACGCCGCTGCGGCCCATGCTGTAAGAGGTCCACATTTGAAAAATTATCTGCATTCATCACAGCGAGTTAGGGTAAAACTATGTGATTTATGAAAGGCTGCCCTCAATAATTGATACTGGTGTGTGGGCGTAGGCATATTGGGTGCTACCATGTGGGTGTGCGTTGGGGTGTGTCTATGTGTGTAATTTTATCATTAATAAAATCATACGCGTATAAATCACAGCTGATTGATATACGTTTGTAAGAAAAACGTATACGCACGCACACACACACACACACACACACCCCCTCCCCCACACGCACACCTACTGCCCTTAATATAATTATATAGCAGGAATATAGAGACTGGTCCCTTAATTCCATTTTTATTTCCAAATTTTATGTCATAAAGATTATTTTGAAACCACGAATTAGCAACTAAGCAACTTACAAATGAAACTGAATGCCAGAAACAATCTCATCACACCTCCCGTGGATCTATAAAATAGTACCGGAATTTCCTATCTGAATACACATACATGAATTTGAATACTCCGATTTTTTATTTGAATTCCGGAATTTGTCTGAGAGCAGCATTTGCTTTAATATGAACGTGCATAATGATGTTAATGAGTGACAAATCGGCCGGGGTGCGTCTTGACCAGTCATCCTAGGTGCGTAATGATAAAAAGGTTTATTTAGTCAGAATACATATCTCATATTCATGATATAGCGTACTTTAGATTAGAGGTTAGGGTTAGGGATAGGGTTTAGTTAGGGTTTTGGTTTGGGTTAAGGTCAGGATCCTATGTAAGAACTGCCCCTTCCCCTTCTCATAAGTGCCCCTTTTCCTTGTGATAAGTGCACCCCTCCCCCATTTTGTACATAATATCCCTTTCACTTTTTCATAAATGTCCCTTTTCACCTCTGATAAATGCCCATATTAAAATCTGATAAGTGCACTTTTTCCTTCTTAAACTGGCCTTTTCTTTTGCAATAAGTGTCCCTTTTCCATTCTCATATGTGCCCTTTTTTTATCTATGGTAAGTACCCCTTTCAGGTACGAGTATTACCCCTTACCACCTCTGAGAAGTGCCCCCTTCACCTCTGACAATTGCCCCTATTCAAATCTGACAGGTACATGTTTTACTTTGACAAGTGCCCTATTTTTTTGTAATAATTGGCCCCTTCTCCTTCTGATAAGTGCTCCTTTTCTGATGATTGCCCCTGTTAACCTCTGATAAGCGCCCCTTTTATTTTGAAACGTGCCCATTTTCCTTTCAAAAAGTGCCCTCTTTCCTTCTGATAAATGCCCCTTTTTCACCCCCAATAATTGCCACTATCTAAATATGACAGGTGCCCTTTTCCTTTATAATAAGCGCCCCTTTTCCATTCTCATGAGTACCCCTTTTAATCTCTGGTGAATGCCTTTTTTCAGGTGCGAGAAATTTCCCATTTCACCTTTGATATTTGTGCCCTTTTTTATTTTGAATCGTGCCCCTTTTCCTTTTTAATAAGTGCACTTTTTCCTTCTGAAAAGTTCCCTTTTCCCTTTGAATTATATGAACCCTCCCCTTTCTCTTAAATGCCACTTTTCACCTCTGATAAGTGCCCCTTTTTATTTTGACACGTGCCCCTTTTCTTTCTAATAAGTACCATATTTCCTTCGGATAAGTGCCTACTTTCCTTTTTTATATGAGCCCCTTCCCTTTTACAAAATGCCCCTTTTTACATCTGATAAATGCCCCTATTAAAATCTGATAGAGGCCTTTTTCCTTCAACAGATGCCACATTTCCATTCTCACAAGTGCCTTTTTTCATCTCTGTTGAGTGTCCCTTTTCAGGTGCAAGAAGTGCCACATTTTCACCTCCGCTAATTACCCTTTTTACTTTGACACGTGCACCTTTTCTTTTCGAATTTTTCGCACTACCACCTCACAAATCTTAAAGTTTTTAATTAATTCTAGAGTAGTGGGTTTGAATCCCAATAATTATTCATTCCTATTTTTCCTTTATAAATAGTGAGGCAAAGCAAAAAGTATTCAAAGTCTTATTGGTTGTGGCCTCTTTTCAAGCCACTTTGATTAATCAATAGGATGGCTAGCCTAGGTTTAAAAAGGCGCGCCCGGGATAATCTACACTAAAATGTAAACCCAAAGTTGGGATTGAACTTTTTCCTTTTTTTAATATCGGGTTAATGAAAGAAAGTTAGTCTGACGTCTAAGTTTCCTTTGATAAACGTGATTTTAGACCAATGTTCGGATTTAACAATTTGCAATTTGAATGCACATACGTGAATTTGAATGCTCCGATTCTTTATTTGAATTCCGTAATTCGTCCGAAGGGCAGCATTTGCTTTAATTTGGACTCTACACGCTGACACGCACACACACCCGCGCGCACGCACACACTAACACACACACACACACACACACACGCGCGCGCACAGGTGTATGGTGTGCGTGCGTATGTAAATCCTTCTTTGTGGGGACATTTGACCGTTCCACACCCACGCTGTGGGGATATGGTTCAAAGTGGGGATATCCCCACAATGAAAAATCGTCTAAAATCATAAAAAACGGCAAATAATTTATGTTAGTAGCGCCCTCTAGTGACCTATCGAGTATTTTTGTTTTGTGCCCATAATCAATGTGTAGGGTCAGAACGAAGTGTATAAGTGTGTACGACATCCCCACTTTGGACCATAACCCCACAATTTGGGTGTGGAACGGACAAATGTCCCCACAAAGAAGAATTTACAGGTACCCAAACTCCTTCATTGTGGGGACATTTGCCATATCCCCACTTTGGACCTTTTGTCTCGGTATGTGTGTGTGTGTATGTGTGACGGAAGAGGCAAAAGGGCCATACTTGACTAGCAAACTTGACTAGCAAAGGCACTTGTCAGTTGTCTCTTTTCACCATCCTCAAAATATTTAAATTTATAATTAAATGTTCATATTTCAAAATCATGTTTCATTATGACGATACAGGATGTGTCAGTAAAACAATTCTAATAGAAGGTGTGGAATTATTTTTAGTTGCTGACGATTATATTCTTCATGCATTTTGCTGAGACACACTATATATAAAATACTCTTATCTGTACTGTGTGCACTGCAGAAGATTTTAACATCGATAAATCTTAACTGAATTTGTCAATAACAGGAGACCAGCACCTTTTACAAGTTCGTGCAGACGATATTTATACCAATCGACTTCACCTCTTTGATAAACATCCTCCTCGCTGTCATTAACCAGTTCATCAACATCTGCGTGGACCCCTTCGGCGCCCGCCACATCATCACCACACCCCGCATCATCGGCGCTTGCATCCTAACCTGGCTAATCCCATTAATCCTAATTGGGCCGTTCAATTGGAGAGAACTTGATCAAAATTTATTTTTGATAATTCTTGGAGTTGAGTTTGGAGCTCTCCTATTCACAGGCCTCTGCTTTGTCTTCATCCACAGAGCAATTTCTACAGGCCCTCCAGGTGTTGCTTTTTCGGAGGAAAGAAAACGCTAAAACGAGACAGTTTTTCTCACCATTTCACTTGTGTATTTAACAACACTGGTCCCTAGATCTGTCTATTTTGTAGGAATTCTCCTATACATATTATATCATTGTTTTCTTTGCACCATTTTTATTATGACAGGTGTAGCATACTACGTGAGCTGTGTTCTAAATACTCTGGTGTACTGGTGGCGCCTTAAAGAGTTTAGATCGTTGATAACACAGTGCCGAGAAAATAAAGTTGATTTACATTAATTGGTGCACTGACCTATGGAAGTTACAGGTGGATCCAATGTGGTAGTGGTGGTGGTGGTGCGGGGGGGGGGCAAATGCAGTTCATAACTTTACGACTATACACAACTTGAATAGAAAAGTTCTGGACAATTTTTGTCCAGATTCAGTGGAATGTTGAGGCTGATAATCATCGTCTCAGATATGTTATGATAAATTATTTGTTGATTGTTGGGAGGAACAGAACGCTTTGGTGTCATGAATGTATTATATATTTTAATTTTATTATATTCATTCGCAAACTTGAACATCAACGTATACGAATTACAATGGACACAGTATTGATTGAGGGACACCAAAAATACAGAGTTGATATTAGAATCTGCATAAAATACTTTAAGGTAATCACGCAGAAAAATAGATCTCCAAAAGGGAATTTACAGATTTGGATTATCAGTGGGGAGAGCAATTAAAGACACTCTGTACAGTGAAATTACGTTTTTCTCACATCTGCAAGAGCCGAATCCGTGCCAAACAATTTTAAAATTCATGAATCGGCTTACATTAAAAAGAGATACTGATTGTATAACTGTATTTTTATGACAAAATTAATTAATTTATATTTTAAATTAATAATTTCAATCAAAAAAATTATTATATATTTTTGTAATTTAACAAAAAATGCAATTATATTTAAAAGTATGATTGATATAGTTGGCTAATCATACATCCATAGCGTATTTACGTCACGATCTCCGGTGAGGATAGATAAAATGGCGGCAGCGCGATTCTGGTAGGATCGTGATGAAATTACCTTTTGAAATTTGATTTATTAAAAAATGGAGAACAAGATCTGGGATTTTCTTTGTGATATCAAATGACTGAAATCATATATTTCAAATGCACAATTATTGATTTTTTTACTTTTATTCTCCTTTAACTCTGTTTTAAAGTATATGTAATATATCTTTCTGTCTCCAAACATAAACAAATACCAATGAGCGATTAGAGGTTCCTCGAGAGGCATATATTCATCGCTTAGACTAACAATAGTTTAGATTTCGTACCTTGTGTCATTAATCTGTTATTCATAAGCAAATTTAAAGCTTAATCCTGTTTTGGCGAATTGCCATATTGGACTGAATAATGATCGAACTATAGATGTATTGTTAAATTTGGTAAAACCTGATTCCTTCTTATAGAACAGTTATGGATCTTTTAAACGATTTAGATTCGCATGATGAATGCTCTTGTCACACTCCCACTGAATTTAATTTAAATATATGAAACGATAATTTAAACCCTAGTGTTATATATTTTAATGCCCGTAGTCTCTCTAGAAACTTTTTTGGATACACTTTCACTTAAATTTTCTGTTATTGCTATATCAGAAACTTGGATTTGTGGTACCCCTATTGTTCCTTTTTATTTACATAGTTATACTTGTATACATTCAGATACAGTAATCGGTAGAGGAAGTGGTGTTGTATTATTTGTTTAAAAAAAAGATATTATTTGTACTGTTCGCAATGATTTATTTGGTTCTTATGATGGCTCCATTGTGAATATTTATTTGTAGATCTTATGTTTGGATTGACCTATAAATATACAATGGGTGTTATTTATAGAAAACCTAACTCTGTTATTGAGAATTTTGTACAGTTTTATAATGATCTACTTGGTACTTTTTCGCATGGAAATGTTGTTATAGCCGGTTACATCTTCTTAAATGTAATAATTCTGAAGAGATTAATTCTGACCCTTTGTAAATATAAATGCCTCTTTTTGGCTTGATATGTTAACTAAAATCCCAACTCGTATTACAGGTAATAGTGTTACATTAATTGATAATATATTGACTAATATGAAAAATTACAAATGCACGAGTGGAACCATATGTATTGACATTACTGATCACTAACCTATATTTTCTTTATTTGAGTTAGTTAAATACTCTAACAATAATAACACGTCCATATCTCATGTTCGTAAAATCACCAAGGAATCTGTCAATGCATTGAGAAGGGAGTTAAATAATATAGAATGGTCATTTTTGTATATGTATCACAATGTAGAACAAATGTATAGTGTATTTATTCTCTTAGATTATATGATAAATATTTACCTCTTGTACCTAATAAATTTAAAAGAACTAACATACGTTTGCCATGAGTAACTTAATATTTATTAAGAAGTATTAAGGAGAAAAATAAATTGTATAACAAAATTGTATTCGTAATAGATGTCAAAGAAATGAAATTAATTTTAAATCATACCGAAATAAATATAAAAATTTTATTTAAGAAAGCAAAGAAACGTTATTATGCTCAATTTGGGGGAAATGAAAAGGTACAACATTATAATATTTTATTGAACAAAAAAATGCCCGCATTGCCTCTGTATTTGTAAATAATGATGAATTAATACAGAATGAACAAACTATCGCAAATGAATTTGATTATCATTTTATTTCTTGTTGTTCTTCTTTGCATGATAATTTTGCTCGAATTGATTCGTTATCCCATACTGATTATATGTGTGATTCAGTGTCTGAAACATTATTTGTTAATCCTATAACTGAAAATGAGTTGTTGGAAGTTTGTAAATTATAACAAAAACACTAATTTGTATGGATATGATAATATAAGTTGGAAAGTATTTAAACAGATAATTTATTCAATAGCTAAGCCTTTGGTATATATTTTTTAATAATTATCAAGTGGTATTTTTCCGAGTAAATTAAAGATTGCCAAAATTATCCGAGTCCATAAAAAAGATGATTGTCATTTATTCAAAAATTATCGACCGATATCTTTGTTGCCTTGTATAACCAAACTTTTATAAATATGTGTTATTATTGTTTATATAATTTTTTTCTAAAAATGATACTCTTTCTGATTGTCAATTTGGTTTTAGAAAAAAAAATTCTACAACCCATGCTTTAATTGATTCACAGGATAAAATAACTTTAGCTATTGAAAATAACAATTTTCGTATTAGGATATTTATGGATTTATCGAAAGTTTCGATATTTTTGATCATTTAATTTTTTTGTCAAAATTGTATTTTTTATGGAATACGTGGGATCCCATTTCAAATTTTTAAAGATTATTTAAACAATCGTCTACAATCGACTATGTTTAAAAATTATACATCCGATGTTTCTGTTATGAAATGTGGAGTCCCGCAAGGGTCTGTCCTAGGTTCTTTGTTGTTCTCAATATATATTAATGATCTAGTTAATCCTCTGAAATTGGAATATGTTATTTACGCCGATGACACAAATCTTATGTTTACTCAATCTGATAAAAGTATTGTTGAAAGTAATGTTTAAGAAGAAGTGAATAACGTGGCTAAATGGTTTAAAGCTAATAGATTGATTCTTAATCTGAGCAAAACCAACTATTGTATATTTCATAATAAAACCCATAATCTTTCAAATTTGTTTAATAACAGGCCTATATCACTTTAAATTAATTCTGTGTGTATATTTAAGAAAGGAGTTGTTAATATTCTTGGTGTTTAATGTAGATAATAACCTTTGTTGGGATGTACATATCAATAATGTTATAACTAAAGTGTCAACATGTATAGGTATACTGTATAAATTAAAGACGTATGTTTCTCTCTCGATATTATTTACATTATATAATTCACTCATATTGTCTTATCTGACACATTGTATTGTTGTTTGGGGAAATTTAATTCAAATGAAAATGAACACTCTTTATAAGTTAGAGAAAAAGGCCCTACACATTGTTACAGGAAGTAGTTATACATCTCATTCTGGTTCATTATTCTTAAGATTAAAGTGCTTGAATATTTTTGATTTGTTCAAATATTACATTGCATTAGTTGGCTTCAATTTTTTCTTAAATTGCTTCCCTAAAAGAAAGCTGTATTTTTCAATTAATAATAAAAATTTATGCTTATAATACTAGATTTTGTAATTTATTCATTTATGGAAAGTAAAAACAACTTTTGCCAACAAATCAGTTAGAAATACTTAACCTCTCATTTGGAATAATTTACCACAGTGCATCCGTCTGTATAAAGACAATTTTTGTGTGTAAACAGCTGGAATCTAAATTTTATTCTAAATATGATTAATATATGGTACTCACCAGTATTATATTTTTTTATATTCTTGTTCCCAGTAGTATTTTGTTTCTTTCTTTTTCATCATCCTTTGTTATGTGTAGTTTTGGCACTCCTAAATCGTATTATTAAAAAAACTAAGATAACTGTAAACTACAAAGCCTTATACAGACTTTCCCATTATGTCTTATTTCATTTCACTTATTTAGCGGTTTGTTTATCCTAATCTGATTTGTTTTGTATATTGTATATATGTTATATTTCGATTGTATTTTGAAATGAATAAACAAATTGAACGAAAGATTAACTGTTGTCAAATCTTTGATAGACACATTATTTTTGAAAGATTTATAGAGCTTTGCCGATAGCAAAAATCCTTTTTTTTTTCTTTTATCGAATTTCGAAAAGCTTACAGTTAGGAATACTGTCACAACAAGATGACATTATATTTAAAAAATCATATCATAAAATCATAACCACTCAACAGTAACAACAGTATAAATTAAAAACAAAAATGATAAGATACCTGTGCAGACGGTCTTGGGTTACTTAAACAGAAAATCAACACTTTTACAATCCAGTCATCTGCGCATGACCAAATTACATTAACATACATGAATATGTATAAGGTTCGTAACGATATAGATAAATTTGTGTTAGCATTACCTATAATTAAAGAAACGTAACTGGATTCTTATTAAGCTTTTCCCTTTGTTTCTAGAGCTTGAAACAAACAACAGAATCGAAACCTGTAATTGGTTATTATAGGTCATGCATGATTTCATTAAAACAATGAATTTGGAGCATTCACCATTAGGGGCTTTAGTAATGGACAACTTTCGTCTATTGATAAAATTTATTAGCAAATGGCAATACCCATTCAATTATGCAGCATTTACTTCTTTCTTTCTTTCTTAAACAAATATATTTTTGCGGCAGCGACTGACGTGGTCTTTTACTCATTTTGTGATAATGATATCGCACATAAAGTGAATGCAAAATGAATAACCTGTAAACATTGAGCTACTGCTACTACCAGTGGGAACCCCAAATTGTTTTTGCTGTTGCAGAGGTGGCGTCATTTTGCTGAAGCATGAATGCGTCAGTGACTGACGTGACGTTGACGCACCTTGTGATACCGTACAAAAAGTGAATGGCAAATCAACAGCCTGCAAATATCGCTTTGAATTACTACTGCATGCGCTAATTACCTTTACGGACTTCATTAGCGGAGCTCCTATTAACGCACTCGGAATGACGAGCCGCGTGCAACGGCATTAAATAGAAGTAGAGGCTCAGTGAATAGTCTAATATATGGTTTTGAAGCCGGGAGGACCTGCTTTCGAAACCTAGCTAGTGCAATAATGCAAAATATTGGCTGACGCCATCTAGATCATACAACAGCTATCTGGAACACAGAAACAGAGAGAGAAAGAGAGAGAGAGAGAGAGAAGAAAAGAGAGAGAGAGATAAGGGGGAGGATATGGGAAGACAGAGGGAGCGGGAACTGATCTTCGTATGTTTTACGGTCTAACAAATTTGTAACAGCCCCTAAAGGGAAAATTCCCTCGCTAAAAAGAAATATAAGGGAAAAATCACATTTCCTCGAAAACACTGCAAGTTGCTCACATATATTTGTTGTTTAGTATCATAATTATTTTCTGTCCCTTTTATCAAAAACCTTTAATCACTAACGCACGTATTGTTTTTGACGATTAAGAATGATCTGAGCAGAAAAGATTTCTTGTCTCGGCATAGAAAGGGCAAATACAAATGGCTTGGGTTAATGGGAACCTTTACGGTAAGTGCTCTTAGCGAATAGAATCAATTAAGAGTGTGTTTATTCTGCTTACAAAGAATTATTCCATTAACATAGAAATGACTTTCTAGATATGTTAAAGTTGTGAGTGCTCTCGTGAGGGCACTCTGATGTTAACATCGCAAGGGAAATTTATTTAGTATGATCCTTTATCATCGTGTCTACAAAATGTTCTACAAACATTAAAAAAGTTCTGGAGCTAGAGACATCCGAAATTTAACGACACAATTTTATTAATCAGTTTTAATTGGTATCTACATTAATTCTCAAATATATTCTTTGACTAATACTGTCAGTGATTTCAAATGTTACATACCTCAACATGCTGTCTGCGAGGATGAATTTTCTCTGAGGTGAAATATATCCCTAATATGCGAGTCTCTTTTTATCTTTCACTGTTAAGAAGGCTCTTCTGCGTAGGATCTACTCTGTTAGACATACCGGTAAGATGGATTCTCAAACCGGATTCCTAGACTATATTGATTAACTGATGCGAATTTGTAAAATGATGTAATATGGCTCTGCGATCGTCTTAAAGTATGAATTTTACATCCTATCACCATGATAATACCTGTCTCTCTACTAACTTTTCGCGGCTATGAATGATCCACTGTAAAGGATATATTGTCTGACATATAAAATATAAATTCTTCAACTGAATTCCTTGGCCTTCACCGAGATATTCCTTGGAATAGTTATTTGCACTTTTGAAATGTTGCCTCTTATTATTTTAATTGAATATAGTTGTCGGTGATTCCAACGGTGATAAGTTCAGCAGTCTTCCTGAAGCGTTAATTATAAATACTATAACGAATACTTCGTCAGGCGTAAGAGATCTACAAGCATGAGAATTATTTTTTTTGAAGCTGAATACCTTGACTAATTTCCTCATGCTTTAAGGATCTACTGACAGGCAGATGATGATACTTGGCCCAGATGTCGTCAGAGAGCATGAAGTCTACGTCCAATGACGCGAGTCTCCCACCTTTACATGTTTGAGGATAATAGTCTGGTATCGACATGTACCATGTGTACAAGATCATGAAGATTAATACCTTGATATAGGATATGATATGGCACACTAAAATCAACCAAGAGTATAAATTCTAATTCCTCAGCTAATTCTTCAGGTGTAGGAGTTCTTCAAGAATATTTCTCAAGCTAAATACCTGAATACCTGGACTAAATAGATTGTTCATGTTATGAGGATTTTCCATCTAGCGGAGACTTCAGACTTCATATCTAAGCCCGTTGGAGAACATGAATTCTACACCCCATAACGCGAGTCTCTCGGCCAATTCTTCAGGCTTCGAGGATGTAGTGTATGAGATCTAGTAGATTAATTCTCACCCCGAATTTATTGACTACCTGAAGGAGATTTTAAAGGCTACAAACTTGGCATTTTACGAGAGAACATGAATTCGACATCCTATAATACGAGTCTCTCGTCCAATTCTTCAGGCTTCGAGGATTTAGAATCTGTTTGCGACTTCACTAATCAAGATCTGTCCAGAGTGGTTTTGAATGCCATCGCAATAGTTCCACCCTCCTTGACTCTCATTATCATCCTAATCCACAAGAAGCTACGGAAGCAGCACAACATCATACCTTTCAATATCATTCTTTGTGATTTCTTCATCGTTGCCCTAGGCTTGTACTTAAATGCAGCGGGTTCAGCGTCAGCGGTAAGGAAACGGACCTTAATCATTAAAGGGACTTGGTAACATTGTTCAGATGAGAGAAAATAGTGCTTAGTCAGTGACTTCAATGCTAAATGTACAATTAAAGATTATCTGAAAGTTTGAGTGAAAACAGACCATTATTGATGATAAAAATTGGGAAAAACTGATCTGATCGACTCCTTAATTCTCCAAACTATATTATTACAATTTAATTACATTTTAGGTGAGGGTAAATCGTCACAAAGCAATGAATTGGCTCTATATACCATTCCAGACAAGTGTTGAAAGGTTTTTTAAAGCCTGTCTTATGTCTTATTTTCATGGAAAAACGGTTGGGAAAATTCAAATAAGGTTGGGAGAATTTACTGTTAAAGGGTGTGCACAGTGACGCCTTCAAAGAAAAACCTAATTATCTTCGTGGTTTGAAAAAATTGTTCAGGATTGTTTGCATGTTAGAGGGTTAGTACAGTAAAAGGGATATAGTAATTAACATTTCATACAAAAATTACGCATTTTTTTCATCAACCTTCAACAATGTGACCGAGTCACTTTAAAGCGTTTAATAAAGATACATGTTATGTATACACACACATACACACACACATATATATATATATATATATATATATGTATATATATGTTTATATATATAAAAGTGCGAGAATTCTCAACTCTGACATGACAACGGGTGTTCCAGAATATGTAGGCGTGAAGAAAAAATGGTCTAGGAACGTGAGACGTAGCTGTACTTTACAATTTTATTACGAGCTTTCGGCTTGTGAGGCCTTCTTCAGATTCTTGCTTGTGTGTTGGGCTGTCGTGTGTGTTTATTCAGTTGATGTTTATATGTTTATATATATATGTATATATATGTATATATATATATATATATATATATACACACGCAGACACCCACACACACACGCACATGTGTATGATGGTATTTGTTTTGTTTGTGTGTGTGTGTGATGTAGAGAAAGGGCCATACTTGACTAGCAAACCTGACTAGCAAATGCACTTGTCAGTGATATCTTTTCATTATCCTTTAAATGATTTAACTTTATAATTAAATGTTCATATTTCAAAATCATGTTTCATTATGACGATACAGGATGTGTCAGTAAAACAATTCTAATAGACGGTGCAGTACTTTTTAAGTTGCTGACGATTACATTCCTGTTGCATTTTGCTGAGACACAATGTATATGAAATACTCTTATCTGTACTGTGAGCACTGGAGAAGGTTTTATCTTCGATCAATCTTACATGAATTTTTCAATAACAGGAGACCAGCCCCTTCTACAAGTTCGTGCAGACGATAATTCTACCAATCGACTTCACCTCTTTCATAAACATCTTCCTCGCCGCCATCTACCAGTTCATCAACATCTGCGTGGACCCCTTCGGCGCCCGCCACATCATCACCACACCCCGCATCATCGGCGTCTGCATCCTAACCTGGCTACTCCCATTAATCCTAATTGGGCCGTTCAATTGGAGAGGCCTTGATCTAAAGTCATATTTGATAATTCTTGGAGTTGAGTTTGGAGCTCTCCTATTCACAGGCCTCTGCTATGTCTTCATATACAGAGCAATTTCTACAGGTCCTCCAGGTGTAACTTTTTCGGAGGAGAGAAAACGTGAAAACGAGACAGTTTTTCTCACAATTTCACTTGTGTATCTAACAACACTGGTCCCTCGATCTGTCTATTTTCTTGGGACTCTCCTATACTTATATCAAGGTTTTCTTTGCAGCATTGTTGTTATGGCAGATGTAGCATACTACGGGAGCTGTGTTCTAAATAGTCTGGTGTACTGGTGGCGCCAAAAAGAGTTTAGATCGTTGATAACACAGTGTCGACAAAATAAAGTTGATTTACAATAATTGGTGCCCTGACATATGGAAGTTACTGGTGGATCGAAGGTGGTGGTGATGGTGGTGGTGGGGGGGGAAGAGGGGCACCTGCTGATCCTAACTTTAAGACTAAACACAACTTGAGTCGAAATTCTGTACAGTTTTTTTCTCCAGATACACTGGAATGTTGAGGCTGATAATTACCGTCTCAGATATGTTATGATAACTTATTTGTTGATTTTTGTGAGGAACAGAACGCATTGGTGTCATGAATGAGTTATATATTCCAATGTTATTATATTCATACGTAAACTTGAACATCAACGTATATGAATTGCAATGGACACAGTATTGATCATTGAGGGACACCAAGAAGACAGAGTTGATATTAGAATCTAAGGCACTCTGTACAGTGAAATTACGTTTTTCTCAGAGCTACAAGAGCCGAATCCGTGCCAACCATTTTGGAATTTTATGAATCGGCTCACATGAATAGAGATATTAATTTTATTACTGTCTTTAAATAAGAAACATAATTCATTTATAATTTAAAATAATATTTTCAATAAAAAAACTATAGGTTTTTACCGCCCAACTTCGTGAACTTAGCATCCGAATTAACGTTACGTTACGTTCATTCGATTTCATGAGAAATTGAATGACTATGTAGAGTAACATTCAAAAAGCTAATTACGTCGTTCAATTTGATTTAATAGCATGCGATTTCTTACTTTTGTCACGGACACGTGCACAACGAGCATTCAATTTAGAAAAGCGTGCAACGAGCATTCAAATTCGCGCAAGACAGCCGGTGGTATGTATTCGAGCATTCAATTTCGTGAATAGGCATACATATGTGACATTTGTGCATGGCTTTTTATTTGATGTTAATTTGTCACTTAATATACTTCTGTTTGAATAATTCATGCAAAGTTTACTTGTAGGAATGACATGTGTATTCGTTAGTAGATATATCTTATTACACAGTTAAGTGTCCCCAGAGAAGGTGCACAATTTGTAATTTCTCTTCTAAGCACAAGCTATATATACACAGATCCTACATTATGGCAACTCATGTGCAGTACATGAAAATCTCCAATGACGACAGACGTCGTTTTGTTCTCACCCCACTCAACATTGGCGAAATTGAATGACGCTTACGCATTTCCAAATTGACTGAACCCCAGCCAGCTCTAATTCGAATGTGCATATTTAGAAAATTCGGTGTCTCGAAACAAAATTGAATGCAAAAGGTTTAAAAATGAAGCAGGGGAGCAACGAGTGGAGAAAAATTGCTCGAACATGAATGCACGTTAATGAAATTGATTGCTGCTTTGACGAATTCGGCCGGGAAAACCTATATTATATACTTTTCAATTTAACAAATCATGCAATTATACTTAAACGTATGATTGATATAGTTTTCCGATCATACATCCAGAGCGCATTTACGTCACGATCTCCAGTATGGCCATATAGTATGGCGGCAGCCCGATTCCGCTAGAATCGTGATGATATGACCTTTTAAGAGTCGATTCATCAAAAAATGATGAATAAGATCTGGGATTCTTGTAGTGATTTCAAATGATTGAAATCATATTTTTCAAATGCACAACTATAATCTTTTTACTTTTGTTCTCCTTTAACCTCCTTTAACGCTGTGTTAAAGTGTATGTAATATATCTTTTTGTCTCCAAACATAGACAAAGAGAAATGAGCGATTAGAGGTCTCTTTAGAGGCCTATGTTCATCGCTTAGACTAACAATAGTTTAGATTTCGTACCTTGAGTTATTAATTTGTTATTCATGCGCAAATTTAAAGGTTAATCATGAATGAGCGAATCGTCATATGGGACTGAAGAATTATCGAAATATAGATGTATTGTTAAATTTGGTAAAACCTGATTCCTTCTTATAGAACAGTTATGGATCTTTTAAACGATTTAGATTCGCATGATGAATGCTCTTGTCACACTCCCACTGAATTTAATTTAAATATATGAAACGATAATTTAAACCCTATTGTTATATATTTTAATGCCCGTAGTCTCTCTATAAACTTATTTTGGATACACTTTCACTTAAATTCTCTGTTATTGCTATATCAGAAACTTGGATTTGTGGTACCCCTATTGTTCCTTTTTTATTTAGATAGTTATACTTTTATACATTCAGATAGAGTAATTGGTAGAGATAATTGGTTGATAATATATATGTTTCATCTTTATTCAGCGTAATAAACAAAGAAGTATAAACATTTGAACCCAGGTCCATGACACAATGTAGTATACAATACACAACTGTGTCACTGGCAGGGTACACAAGACAAATACAACATGTACAAAATAGGAAACATGTAAAGCAAATGAAGAGGATAGCTAACAAAATAATGGAAAGAAAAATACGAAGTTGAGATTCCTCAACGGTAATAAGTAATCCGATTCTAATAATGCATATATATATATATATATATACACACACATATACACATACATATACATACATATATATACACATATATACGCATAAACAAATATATATATATATACACATATACACACGTACACACACACACACATACATATACACACACACATATATATATATATATATATATATCTGGCGATCTTAAATACCAGTTGAAATAGTAAAAATGTAACCAGAAATAAGTGCATTATGCTTGATTTTGCGACATTATAATAGTTTCTCTGGCATATATGTTATTACTATGATTGTGATACTAATAGTTTGTTTTACGAATGTGGGTCATGATTATTACATCTATATTTTCCTTATTCGGGTTAGTTAAATACTCTAACAATAATAACGCGTCCCGATCTAATGTTCGTGAAATCACCAAGGAATCTGTGAATGCATTGAGAAGGGAGTTAAATAATATAGATTGGTCATTTTTGTATATGTATCAAAATGAAGAACAAATGTATAATGTATTTATTATCTTGTTAAGTAGATTATATGATAAATATTTACCTCTTGTACCTAATCAATCTGAAAGAACTAATAAACGTAAGCCATGGGTAACTGAATATTTATTAAGAAGTATTAAGAAGAAAATAAATTGTATAAATATTTTATTCGTAATAGATCTCATAGAAATGACTATACGTTTAAATCATACCGAAATTAAGTAAATAGTTTATGAAAGAAAGCAAAGAAACGTTATTATTGTGCTTGATATGGGGGAAATGAAAAGTAATGTTGAGTGTACACGGACTTTTTAAAATACTTTATTGAACAAAAGAATGCCCTCATTTATTATTATTTTATTTCTTGTTGTTTGACTTTCCATGATAATTTTGCTCGAATTGATTCGTTGTCCCATATTGATTATTTGTGTGATTCAGTATCTGAAACATTATTTTGTAATCCTATGACTGAAAATGAGTTGTTGGAAGTTTGTAAATCATAACAAAAACACTAATTCGCGTGGATATGATAATGTAAGTTGTAAAGTATTTAAACAGATAATTTATTCAATAGCTAAGCCTTTGGTATATATTGTTGATAATTGTTTATCAAGTGTTATTTTTCCTAGTAGATTAAAGATTGCAAAAATTATCCGTGTCCATAAAAAAGATGATTGTCATTTATTCAAAAATTATCGATCGTTTTCTTTGTTGCCTTGTATATCCAAACTATATGAAATATGTGTTATAATCGTTTATATAATTTTCTTTCTAAAAATGATGTTCTTTCTTATTGTTAATTTGGTTTTAGGAAGAAAAAAATTCTACAACCCATGCTTTAATTGATATCACAGGAATTTTGTATAGGAATATTTATGTATTTATCGAAAGTTTCGATATTGTTGATCATTTAATTCTTTTGTCAAAATTGTATTTTTATGGAATACGTGGGATCCCATTTCAACTTTTTAAAGATTATTTACACAATTTATCGTCACCAATAGACTATGTTTAAAAATTCTAAATCCGATTTCTCATTTATGACACGTGGAGTCCCCCAAGGGTCTATCCTAGGTCCCTTGTTGTTCTCAATATATATTAATGATCTAGTTAAATCCTCTGAAATTGGAATATGTTATGTACGCCGATGACACAACTCTTATGTTTACTCAATCTGATAAAAGTATTGTTGAAAGTAATGTTTATGAAGAAGTGAATAACGTGGCTAAGTTGTTTAAAGCTAATAGATCGAAGCTTAATCTGAGCAAAACCAACTATTTGTATATTTCATGATAAAAACCATACTGTTTCAGATTTGTTTAATAATAGGCCTATATCACTTAAAATTAATTTTGTTTGTATATGTAAAAAGGATTTGTTAATTTTCTTGGTGTATATTGAGATAATAACCTTTGTTGGGATGCACATATTTATAATAAGTAAAATGTCAACCTGTATAGGTATACTGTATAAATTAAAGACGTATGTACCTATCTCGATATTATTTACATCATATAATTCACTCAATATTGTCTTATCTCACATATTGTATTGTTATTTGGGGAAAATTAATTCAAATGAAAATGAACACTCTTTATAAGTTACAGAAAAAGGCCCTACACATTGTTACAGGAAGTACTTATACAGCTCATTCTGGTCCATTATTCTTAAGATTAAAGTGCTTGAATATTTTTGATTTGTTTAAATAGCACATTGCATTAGTTGGTTTCATTTTTTTTCTTAAATTGCGTTCATGTAAGAAAGCTGCATTTTTAAAGATTAATAATGAAATTCATGCTTATAATACTAGATTTTGGAATCTATTTTATATATTGAAAGTAAAAACAACTTTTGCCTAAAAATCAGTTAAAAATGCTTTATCTTTCATTCGCAATAATTTACCACAGTGCAGCCGTTTGTATAAAAACCTGTTATTGTTTAAAAAACAGGTGAAATCTAATTTTAATTCAAAATATAATTAATTTGTAATAGTCGCTTGTATTATATTTTTATTCTTGTTTCCAGTAGCTTTTTCCTTCAGTCTTTTTCTTTTTAATCAAGCTTTGTTATAAGAAGTTTGGGCACTCCTAAAGTGTATTATTTAAAACTAAGATAACTGTAAACTACAAAGCCTGATACAGGCTTTCCAATTGTGTCTTATTTCATTTCTCATATTTAACGGTTTGTTTATCTTTATACATGACATATTTTTAATGATTTGTATTTGTTTTGTATATTGTATATATGTTATATTTTGATTGTATTTTGAACTGAATAAACGAACGAATTAATTTTAACGATTAACTGTTGTTAAATCCTTGATAGAAACTTAATTTTTGAATGACTTATAGAGCTTTGCCGATTTTTTTGTATTGAATGTTCGAAAAGCTTTTAGGTATGAATATTGTCTCAACAAGGTGACATTACATTAAACAAAAATCATATCATAAAATCATGACCACTCAACAGTAACAACAGTATAAATTAAAAAAAAAGCAATATGATACCTGTGCAGACGGTCTTGGGTTATTTAATCAGAAAATCAACACTTTTACAATCCAGTCATCTGCGCATGCCCAAATTACATTAACATACATGAATATGTATAAGGTTCGTAACGATATAGATAAATTTGTGTTAGCATTACCTATAATTAAAGAAACGTAACTGGATTTTTATTAACACTTACTATTCAAAGCCCTCCGGATGTAGCGTTTACGAATCTCAGCAAATACCTAAAACAGGTAAAAAAGCTTTTCCCTTTGTTTCTAGAGCTTGAAACAAACAACAGAATCGAAATCTGTAATTGGTTATTAGGTCATGCATGATTTCATTAAAACAATGAATTTGGAGCATTCACCATTAGGGGCTTTAGTAATGGACAATTTTCGTCTATTGATAAAATTTATTAGCAAATGGCAATACCCATTCAATTATGCAGCATTTACTTCTTTCTTTCTGTCTTAAACAAATATATTTTTGCGGCAGCGACTGACGTGGTCTTTTACTCATTTTGTGATAATGATATCGCACATAAAGTGAATGCAAAATGAACCTGTAAACATTGCATTGAACTACTGCTACTATCAGTGGGAACCCCAAATTGTTTTTGCCTGTTGCAGAGGTGGCGTCATTTTGCTGAAGCATGAATGCGTCAGTGACTGACGTGACTTGACGCGCCTTGTGATACCGTACAAAAAGTGAATGGCAAATCAACAGCCTGCAAATATCGCTTTGAATTACTACTGCATGCGCTAATTACCTTTACGGACTTCATTAGCGGAGCTCCTATTAACGCACTCGGAATGACGAGCCGCGTGCAACGGGCATTAAATAGAAGTAGAGGCTCAGTGAATAGTCTGATATATGGTTTTGAAACCGGGAGGACCTGCTTTCGAAACCTAGCTAGTGCAATAATGCAAAATATTGGCTGACGCCATCTATATCATACAACACCTATCTGGCACACAGAAACAGAGAGAGAAAGAAAGAGAGAGAGAGAGAGAGAGATATAAGGGGGAGGATATGGGAAGACAGAGGGAGCGGGAACTGATCTTCGTATGTTTTACGGTCTAACAAATTTGTAACAGCCCCTAAAAGGAAAATTCCCTCGCTAAAAAGAAATATAAGGGAAAAATCACATTTCCTCGAAAACACTGCAAGTTGCTCACATATATTTGTTGTTTAGTATCATAATTATTTTCTGTCCCTTTTATCAAAAACCTTTAATCACTAACGCACGTATTGTTTTTGACGATTAAGAATGATCTAAGCAGAAAAGATTTCTTGTCTCGGCATAGAAAGGGCAAATACAAATGGCTTGGGTTAATGGGAACCTTTACGGTAAGTGCTCTTAGCGAATAGAATCAATTAAGAGTGTGTTTATTCTGCTTACAAAGAATTATTCCATTAACATAGAAATGACTTTCTAGATATGTTAAAGTTGTGAGTGCTCTCGTGAGGGGCACTCTGATGTTAACATCGCAAGGGAAATTTATTTAGTATGATCCTTTATCATCGTGTCTACAAAATGTTCTACAAACATTAAAAAAAGTTCTGGAGCTAGAGACATCCGGAATTTAACGACACAATTTTATCAACAGTTTTAATTGGTATCTACATTAATTCTTAAATATATTCTTTGACTAATACTGTCAGTGATTTCAAATGTTAAATACCTCAACATGCTGTCTGCGAGGATGAATTTTCTCTGAGGTGAAATATATCCCTTATGCGAGTCTTATTTTTTCTTTCACGGTTAAGAAGGCTCTTCTGCGTAGGATCTACTCTGTTACACATATCGGTATTAAAGATGGATTCTCAAACCGGATTCCTAGACTATATTGATTAACTGATGCGAATTTGTAAAATGATGTAATATGGCTCTGCGATCGTCTTAAAGTATGTCTGACAAATAAAATATAAATTCTTCAACTGAATTCCTTGGCCTTCACCGAGATATTCCTTGGAATAGTTATTTGCACTTTGAAATGTTGCCTCTTATTATTTTAATTGAATATAGTTGTCGGTGATTCCAACGGTGATAAGTTCAGCAGTCTTCCTGAAGCGTTAATTATAAATACTATAACGAATACTTCGTCAGGCGTAAGGGATTTACAAGCATGAGAAGGATTTTTCTTGAAGCTGAATACCTTGACTAATTTCCTCATGCTTTAAGGATCTACTGACAGGCAGATGATGTGACTTGGCCTAGCTGTCGTCAGAGAGCATGAAGTCTACGTCCAATACATGAGTCTCCCACCTTTACATTTTTGAGGATAATAGTCTGGTATCGACATGTACCATGTGTACAAGATCATGAAGATTAATACCTTGATATAGGATATGATATGGCACACTAAAATCAACCAAGAGTATAAATTCTAATTCCTCAGCTAATTCTTCAGGTGTAGGAGTTCTTCAAGAATATTTCTCAAGCTAAATACCTGAATACCTGGACTAAATAGATTTTTCATGTTATGAGGATTTTCCGTCTAGCGGAGACTTCAGACTTCATATCTAAGCCCGTTGGAGAACATGAATTCTACACCCCATAACGCGAGTCTCTCGGCCAATTCTTCAGGCTTCGAGGATGTAGTGTATGAGATCTAGTAGATTAATTCTCACCCCGAATTTATTGACTACCTGAAGGAGATTTTAAAGGCTACAAACTTGGCATTTTACGAGAGAACATGAATTCGACATCCTATAATACGAGTCTCTCGTCCAATTCTTCAGGCTTCGAGGATTTAGAATCTGTTTGCGACTTCACTAATCAAGTTCTGTCCAGAGTGGTTTTGAATGCCATCGCAATAGTTCCACCCTCCTTGACTCTCATTATCATCCTAATCCACAAGAAGCTACGGAAGCAGCACAACATCATAC
This sequence comes from Mesocentrotus franciscanus, assembly GCA_037976565.1. Classification (NCBI taxonomy): domain Eukaryota; kingdom Metazoa; phylum Echinodermata; class Echinoidea; order Camarodonta; family Strongylocentrotidae; genus Mesocentrotus; species Mesocentrotus franciscanus. The sequence goes on along the minus strand of CP137677.1, from coordinate 23,485,321 downwards.
CTTTCAATATCATTCTTTGTGATTTCTTCATCGTTGCCCTAGACTTGTACTTAAATGCAGCGGGTTCAGCGTCAGCGGTAAGGAAACGGACCTTAATCATTAAAGGGACTTGGTAACATTGTTCAGATGAGAGAAAATAGTGCTTAGTGACTTCAATGCTAAATGTACAATTAAAGATTATCTGAAAGTTTGAGTGAAAACAAACCATTATTGATGATAAAAATTGGGAAAAACTGATCTGATCGACTCCGTAATTTTCCAAACTATATTATAACAATTTAATTACATTTTAGGTGAGGGTAAATCGTCACAAAGCAATGAATTGGCTCTATATACCATTCCAGACAAGTGTTAAAAGGTATTTTAAAGCCTGTCTTATGTCTTATTTTCATGGAAAAACGGTTGGGAAAATTCAAATAAGGTTGGGAGAATTTACTGTTAATAGGGGGTGTGCACAGTGACGCCTTCAAAGGAAAACCTAATTATCTTCGTGGTTTGAAAAATTGTTCAGGATTGTTTGCATGTTAGAGGGTTAGTACAGTAAAAAGGATATAGTAATTAACATTTCATACAAAAATTACGCATTTTTTTCATCAACTTTCAACAATGTTACCGAGTCACTTTAGAGCGTTTAATAAAGATACATGTTATGTATACACACACACACATATATATATATATATATATACACACACACAGACACCCACACACACACGCACACGCACATGTGTATGATGGTTTTTGTTTTGTTTGTGTGTGTGTGTGATGTAGAGAAAGGGCCATACTTGACTAGCAAACCTGACTAGCAAATGAACTTGTCAGTGATATGTTTTCATTATCTTTAAAATGATTTAACTTTATAATTAGCGCTTAATTAGCGCTTTATAAGAAACGTTGTTATTATTATTATTATTTATTAAATGTTCATATTTCTAAATCATGTTTCATTATGACGATACAGGATGTGTCAGTAAAACAATTCTAATAGACGGTGCAGTACTTTTTAAGTTGCTGACGATTACATTCCTGTTGCATTTTGCTGAGACACACTGTATATGAAATACTCTTATCTGTACTGTGAGCACTGGAGAAGGTTTTATCTTCGATCAATCTTACATGAATTTTTCAATAACAGGAGACCAGCCCCTTCTACAAGTTCGTGCAGACGATAATTCTACCAATCGACTTCACCTCTTTCATAAACATCTTCCTCGCCGCCATCTACCAGTTCATCAACATCTGCGTGGACCCCTTCGGCGCCCGCCACATCATCACCACACCCCGCATCATCGGCGTCTGCATCCTAACCTGGCTACTCCCATTAATCCTAATTGGGCCGTTCAGTTGGAGAGGCCTTGATCTAAAGTCATATTTGATAATTCTTGGAGTTGAGTTTGGAGCTCTCCTATTCACAGGCCTCTGCTATGTCTTCATCTACAGAGCAATTTCTACAGGTCCTCCAGGTGTAACTTTTTCGGAGGAAAGAAAACGTGAAAACGAGACAGTTTTTCTCACAATTTCACTTGTGTATCTAACAACACTGGTCCCTCGATCTGTCTATTTTCTTGGGACTCTCCTATACTTATATCATGGTTTTCTTTGCAGCATTGTTATTATGGCAGGTGTAGCATACTACGGGAGCTGTGTTCTAAATAGTCTGGTGTACTGGTGGCGCCAAAAGAGTTTAGATCGTTGATAACACAATGTCGACAAAACAAAGTTGATTTACAACAATTATTGGTGCACTGACATATGGAAGTTACCGGTGGATCCAAGGTGGTGGTGATGGTGGTGGTGGTGGTGGTGGGGGAAGGGGGCACCTGCTGATCCTAACTTTAAGACTAAACACAACTTGAGTCGAAATTCTGTACAGTTTTTTTCTCCAGATACACTGGAATGTTGAGGCTGATAATTACCGTCTCAGATATGTTATGATAACTTATTTGTTGATTTTTGTGAGGAACAGAACGCATTGGTGTCATGAATGAGTTATATATTCCAATTTTATTATATTCATACGTAAACTTGAACATCAACGTATATGAATTACAATGGACACAGTATTGATCCTTGAGGGACACCAAAAGACAGAGTTGATATTAGAATCTAAGGCACTCTGTACAGTGAAATTACGTTTTTCTCAGAGCTACAAGAGCCGAATCCGTGCCAACCATTTTGGAATTTTATGAATCGGCTCACATGAATAGAGATATTAATTTTATTACTGTCTTTAAATAAGAAACATAATTCATTTATAATTTAAAATAATATTTTCAATAAAAAAGAACTATAGGTTTTTACCGCCCAACTTCGTGAACTTAGCATCCGAATTAACGTTACGTTACGTTCATTCGATTTCATGAGAAATTGAATGACTATGTAGAGTAACATTCAAAAAGCTAATTACGTCGTTCAATTTGATTTAATAGCATGCGATTTCTTACTTTTGTCACGGAGACGTGCAAAACGAGCATTCAATTTAGAAAAGCGTGCAACGAGCATTCAAATTCGCGCAGGACAGCCGGTGGTATGTATTCGAGCATTCAATTTCGTGAATAGGCATACATATGTGACATTTGTGCATTGCTTTTTATTTGATATTAATTTGTCACTTAATATACTTCTGTTTGAATAATTCATGCAAAGTTTACTTGTAGGAATGACATGTGTATTCGTTAGTAGATATATCTTATTACACAGTTAAGTGTCCCCAGAGAAGGTGCACAATTTGTGATTTCTCTTCTAAGCACAAGCTATATATACACAGATCCTACATTATGGCAACTCATGTGCAGTACATGAAAATCTCCAATGACGACAGACGTCGTTTTGTTGAAGCATTCAAAGGAAACGGCCACGATTATCTAGAACTGGCAGATAATCTAGGGATAAAGCGGTCTACAGCGCGATCCATAATACCCGCCTATCTGGACATCGGTAAAGTTAAGCTTTAATAGACATGGACATGATGGAAACAAAATACTATGATAAATAGATGTAAAATGAAAGATTTATCAAAACAAACCATTTAAAAAATAACCTAATTAATTACGAAAAATATAGGATATGTATAAAAAGAAGTATCAACAAAAATAAAGAATGTCGAAAGAGAGGGAAAACATAAAATGCAATATAAGTATATCAGAAAAATAAAAAGATTGTTTAATGTGAAATCATGTCAGAAACAAGCATGAAGATTAATTTGAAATACCCAACTGCGAAAGAAATTGCCCTGAGGCGAAAATGAAACCGCAATTCGCCAAAGAATTCTCACCCCACTCAACATTGGCGAAATTGAATGACGCTTACGCATTTCCAAATTGACTGAACCCCGGCCAGCTCTAATTCGAATGTGCATATTTAGAAAATTCGGTGTCTCGAAACAAAATTGAATGCAAAAGGTTTAAAAATGAAGCAGGGGAGCAACGAGTGGAGAAAAATTGCTCGAACATGAATGCACGTTAATGAAATTGATTGCTGCTTTGACGAATTCGGCCGGGAAAACCTATATTATATATTTTTTAATTTAACAAATCATGCAATTATACTTAAACGTATGATTGATATAGTTGTCCGATCATACATCCAGAGCGCATTTACGTCACGATCTCCAGTATGGCCATATAGTATGGCGGCAGCCCGATTCCGGTAGGATCGTGATGATATGACCTTTTAAGAGTCGATTTATCAAAAAATCTTGAATAAGATCTGGGATTCTTGTAGTGATTTCAAATGATTGAAATCATATTTTTCAAATGCACAACTATAATCTTTTTACTTTTGTTCTCCTTTAACCTCCTTTAACGCTGTGTTAAAGTGTATGTAATATATCTTTCTGTCTCCAAACATAGACAAAGAGAAATGAGCGATTAGAGGTCTCTTTAGAGGCCTATGTTCATCGCTTAGACTAACAATAGTTTAGATTTCGTACCTTGAGTTATTAATTTGTTATTCATGCGCAAATTTAAAGGTTAATTATGAATGAGCGAATCGTCATATGGGACTGAAGAATGATCGAAATATAGATGTATTGTTAAACTTGGTTAACCTGATTCATTCTTATATAGAAAATTTATAGATGTTTTCAAACGATTTAGATTCGCATGATGAATGCTCTTGTCACACTCCCACTGAATTTAATTTAAATATATGAAACGATAATTTAAACCCTAGTGTTATATATTTTAATGCCCGTAGTCTCTCTATAAACTTATTTTGGATACACTTTCACTTAAATTCTCTGTTATTGCTATATCAGAAACTTGGATTTGTGGTACCCCTATTGTTCCTTTTTTATTTAGATAGTTATACTTTTATACATTCAGATAGAGTAATTGGTAGAGATAATTGGTTGATAATATATATGTTTCATCTTTATTCAGCGTAATAAACAAAGAAGTATAAACATTTGAACCCAGGTCCATGACACAATGTAGTATACAATACACAACTGTGTCACTGGCAGGGTATACAAGACAAATACAACATGTACAATATAGGAAACATATAAAGCAAATGAAGAGAATAGCTAACAAAATAATGGAAAGAAAAATACGTAGTTGAGATTCCTCAACGGTAATAAGTAATCCGATTCTAATAATGCATATATATATATATATACACACATATACACATACATATACATACATATATATACACATATATACGCATAAACAAATATATATACACACATATACACACGCATACATACATATACACACACACACATATATATATATATATATTTTATTTTTTTTTCTTTTTTTGGCGATCTTAAATACCAGTTGAAATAGTAGAAATGTAACCAGAAATAAGTGCATTATGCTTGATTTTGCGACATTATAATAGTTTCTCTGGCATATATGTTATTACTATGTTTGTGATACTAATAGTTTGTTTTACGAATGTGGGTCATGATTATTACATCTATATTTTCCTTATTCGGGTTAGTTAAATACTCTAACAATAATAACGCGTCCCGATCTAATGTTCGTAAAATCACCAAAGAATCTGTGAATGCATTGAGAAGGGAGTTAAATAATATAGATTGGTCATTTTTGTATATGTATCAGAATGAAGAACAAATGTATAATGTATTTATTATCTTGTTAAGTAGATTATATGATAAATATTTACCTCTTGTACCTAATAAATCTGAAAGAACTAATAAACGTAAGCCATGGGTAACTGAATATTTATTAAGGAGTATTAAGAAGAAAATAAATTGTATAAATATTTTATTCGTAATAGATCTCATAGAAATGAGTATACGTTTAAATCATACCGAAATTAAGTAAATAGTTTATGAAAGAAAGCAAAAAACGTTATTATGTGCTTGATATGGGGGGAAATGAAAAGTAATGTTGAGTGTACACGGACTTTTTTAAATACTTTATTGAACAAAAGAATGCCCTCATTTATTATTATTTTATATCTTGTTGTTTGACTTTGCATGATAATTTTGCTCGAATTGATTCGTTGTCCCATACTGATTATTTGTGTGATTCAGTATCTGAAACATTATTTTGTAATCCTATGACTGAAAATGAGTTGTTGGAAGTTTGTAAATCATAACAAAAACACTAATTCGCGTGGATATGATAATGTAAGTTGTAAAGTATTTAAACAGATAATTTATTCAATAGCTAAGCCTTTGGTATATATTGTTGATAATTATTTATCAAGTGGTATTTTTCCTAGTAGATTAAAGATTGCAAAAATTATCCGTGTCCATAAAAAAGATGTTTGTCATTTATTCAAAAATTATCGATCGTTTTCTTTGTTGCCTTGTATATCCAAACTATATGAAATATGTGTTATAATCGTTTAAATAATTTTCTTTCTAAAAATGATGTTCTTTCTTATTGTTAATTTGGTTTTAGGAAGAAAAAAAATTCTACAACCCATGCTTTAATTGATACCACAGGATAAAATAACTTTAGCAATTGAAAATAATAATTTTTGTATTGGAATATTTATGTATTTATCGAAAGTTTCGATATTGTTGATCATTTAATTATTTTGTCAAAATTGTATTTTTATGGAATACGTGGGATCCCATTTCAACTTTTTAAACATTATTTACACAATTTATCGTCACCAATAGACTATGTTTAAAAATTCTAAATCCGATTTCTCATTAATGACATGTGGAGTCCCCCAAGGGTCTATCCTAGGTCCCTTGTTGTTCTCAATATATATTAATGATCTAGTTAAATCCTCTGAAATTGGAATATGTTATGTACGCCGATGACACAACTCTTATGTTTACTCAATCTGATAAAAGTATTGTTAAAAGTAATGTTAATGAAGAAGTGAATAACGTGGCTAAGTTGTTTAAAGCTAATAGATCCAAGCTTAATCTGAGCAAAACCAACTATTTGTATATTTCATGATAAAAACCATACTGTTTCAAATTTGTTTAATAATAGGCCCATATCACTTAAAATTAATTTTGTTTGTATATGTAAAAAGGGATTTGTTAATTTTCTTGGTGTATATTGAGATAATAACCTTTGTTGGGATGCACATATTAATAATAAGTAAAATGTCAACCTGTATAGGTATACTGTATAAATTAAAGACGTATGTACCTCTCCCGATATTATTTACATTATATAATTCACTCAATATTGTCTTATCTCACATATTGTATTGTTATTTGGGGAAAATTAATTCAAATGAAAATGAACACTCTTTATAAGTTACAGAAAAAGGCCCTACACATTGTTACAGGAAGTACTTATACAGCTCATTCTGGTCCATTATTCTTAAGATTAAAGTGCTTGAATATTTTTGATTTGTTTAAATAGCACATTGCATTAGTTGGTTTCATTTTTTTTCTTAAATTGCGTTCATGTAAGAAAGCTGCATTTTTAAAGATTAATAATGAAATTCATGCTTATAATACTAGATTTTGGAATCTATTTTATATATTGAAAGTAAAAACAACTTTTGCCTAAAAATCAGTTAAAAATGCTTTATCTTTCATTCGCAATAATTTACCACAGTGCAGCCGTTTGTATAAAAACCTGTTATTGTTTAAAAAAACAGGTGAAATCTAATTTTAATTCAAAATATAATTAATTTGTAATAGTCGCTTGTATTATATTTTTATTCTTGTTTCCAGTAGCTTTTTCCTTCAGTCTTTTTCTTTTTAATCAAGCTTTGTTATAAGAAGTTTGGGCACTCCTAAAGTGTATTATTTAAAACTAAGATAACTGTAAACTACAAAGCCTGATACAGGCTTTCCAATTGTGTCTTATTTCATTTCTCATATTTAACGGTTTGTTTATCTTTATACATGACATATTTTTAATGATTTGTATTTGTTTTGTATATTGTATATATGTTATATTTCGATTGTATTTTGAACTTAATAAACGAACGAATTAACTTTAACGATTAACTGTTGTTAAATCCTTGAGAGAAACTTAATTTTTGAATGACTTATAGAGCTTTGCCGAATTTTTGTATTGAATGTTCGAAAAGCTTTTAGGTATGAATATTGTCACAACAAGATGACATCACGTTAAACAAAAATCATATCATAAAGTCATAACTTCTCAACAGTAACAACAGTATAAATTAAAAACAAAAGCAATATGATACCTGTGCAGACGGTCTTGGGTTATTTAATCAGAAAATCAACACTTTTACAATCCAGTCATCTGCGCATGCCCAAATTACATTAACATACATGAATATGTATAAGGTTCGTAACGATATAGATAAATTTGTGTTAGCATTACCTATAATTAAAGAAACGTAACTGGATTCTTATTAACACTTACTATTCAAAGCCCTCCGGGTGTAGCGTTTACGAATCTCTGCAAATACCTAAAACAGGTTAAAAAGCTTTTCCCTTTGTTTCTAGAGCTTGAAACAAACAACAGAATCGAAACCTGTAATTGGTTATTAGGTCATGCATGATTTCATTAAAACAATGAATTTGGAGCATTCACTATAATGATTAGGGGCTTTAGTAATGGACAATTTTCGTCTATTGATAACATTTATTAGCAAATGGCAATACCCATTCAATTATGCAGCATTTACTTCTTTCTTTCTGTCTTAAACAAATATATTTTTGCGGCAGCGACTGACGTGGCCTTTTACTCATTTTGTGATAATGATATCGCACATAAAGTGAATGCAAAATGAATAACCTGTAAACATTGCATTGAACTACTGCTACTACCAGTGGGAACCCCAAATTGTTTTTGCCTGTTGCAGAGGTTGCGTCATTTTGCTGAAGCATGAATGCGTCAGTGACTGACGTGACTTGACGCGCCTTGTGATACCGTACAAAAAGTGAATGGCAAATCAACAGCCTGCAAATATCGCTTTGAATTACTACTGCATGTGCTAATTACCTTTACGGACTTCATTAGCGGAGCTCCTATTAACGCACTCGGAATGACGAGCCGCGTGCAACGGGCATTAAATAGAAGTAGAGGCTCAGTGAATAGTCTGATATATGGTTTTGAAACCGGGAGGACCTGCTTTCGAAACCTAGCTAGTGCAATAATGCAAAATATTGGCTGACGCCATCTATATCATACAACAGCTATCTGGCACACAGAAACAGAGAGAGAAAGAAAGAGAGAAAGAGAAGAAGAGAGAGATTAGGGGGAGGATATGGGAAGACAGAGGGAGCGGGAACTGATCTTCGTATGTTTTACGGTCTAACAAATTTGTAACAGCCCCTAAAGGGAAAATTCCCTCGCTAAAAAGAAATATAAGGGAAAAATCACATTTCCTCGAAACACTGGAAGTTGCTCACATAAATTTGTTGTTTGGTATCATAATTATTATCTGTCCCTTTTATCAAAAACCTTTACTCACTAACGCACGTATGGTTTTTGACGATTAAGAATGATCTGATCAGAAAAGATTTCTTGTCTCGGCATAGAAAAGGCAAATACAAATGACTTGGGTTAATGGGAACCTTTACGGTAAGTGCTCTTAGCGAATAGAATCAATTAAGAGTGTGTTTATTCTGCTTACAAAGAATTATTCCATTAACATAGAAATGACTTTCTAGATATGTTAAAGCTGTGGGTGCTCTCGTGAGGGGCACTCTGATGTTAACATCGCAAGGGAAATTTATTTAGTATGATCCTTTATCATCGTGTCTACAAAATTTTCTACAAACATTAAAAAAGTTCTGGAGCTAGAGACATCCGAAATTTAACCACACAATTTTATCAATCAGTTTTAATTGGTATCTACATTAACTCTCAAATATATTCTTTGACTATTACTGTCAGTGATTTCAAATGTTAAATACCTAAACATGGTGTCTGCGAGGATGAATTTTCTGTGAGGTGAAATATATCCCTAATATGCGAGTCTCTTTTTATCTTTTACTGTTAAGAAGGCTCTTCTGCGTAGGATCTACTCTGTTAGACATACCGGTAAGACGGATTCTCAAACCGGATTCCTAGACTATATTGATTAACCGATGGGAATTTTTAAAATGATGTAATATGGCTCTGCGATCGTCTTAAAGTATGAATTCTACATCCTATCAATATAATACCTGTCTCTCTACTAAATTTTCGCGGCTATGAATGATTCACTGTAAAGGATATATTGTCTGACATTGGTTTCATTTTTTTTCTTAAATTGCGTTCATGTAAGAAAGCTGCATTTTTAAAAGATTTATAATGAAATTCATGCTTATGATACTAGATTTTGGAATCTATTTTATATATGGAAAGTAAAAACAACTTTTGCCTAAAAATCAGTTTAAAATGCTTTATCTTTCATTCGCAATAATTTACCACAGTGCAGCCGTTTGTATAAAAACGTGTTATTGTTTAAAAAAACAGGTGAAATCTAATTTTAATTCAAAATATAATTAATTTGTAATAGTCGCTTGTATTATAATTTTTATTCTTGTTTCCAGTAGCTTTTTCCTTCTGTCTTTTTCTTTTAATCAAGCTTTGTTATAAGAAGTTTGGGCACTCCTAAAGTGTATTATTTAAAACTAAGATAACTGTAAACTACAAAGCCTGATACAGGCTTTCCCATTGTGTCTTATTTCATTTCTCATATTTAACGGTTTGTTTATCTTTATACATGACATATTTTTAATGATTTGCATTTGTTTTGTATATTGTATATATGTTATATTTTGATTGTATTTTGAAATGAATAAACGAACGAATTAACTTCTAACGATTAAATGTTGTTAAATCCTTAATAGAAACTTAATTTTTGAATGACTTATAGAGCTTTGCCGATTTTTTTGTATCGAATGTTCGAAAAGCTTTTAGGTATGAATATTGTCACAACAAGGTGACATTATATTAAACAAAAATCATATCATAAAATCATAACCACTCAACAGTAACAACAGTATAAATTAAAAACTAAAGCAATATGATACCTGTGCAGACGGTCTTGGGTTATTTAATCAGAAAATCAACACTTTTACAATCCAGTCATCTGCGCATGCCCAAATTACATTAACATACATGAATATGTATAAGGTTCGTAACGATATAGATAAATTTGTGTAAGCATTACCTATAATTAAAGAAACGTAACTGGATTTTTATTAACACTTACTATTCAAAGCCCTCCGGTTGTAGCGTTTACGAATCTCTGCAAATACCTAAAACAGGTTAAAAAGCTTTTCCCTTTGTTTCTAGAGCTTGAAACAAACAACAGAATCGAAACCTGTAATTGGTTATTAGGTCATGCATGATTTCATTAAAACAATGACTTTGGAGCATTCACCATAATGATTAGGGGCTTTAGTAATGGACAATTTTCGTCTATTGATAACATTTATTAGCAAATGGCAATACCCATTCAATTATGCAGCATTTACTTCTTTCTTTCTGTCTTAAACAAATATATTTTGCGGCAGCGACTGACGTGGTCTTTTACTCATTTTGTGATAATAATATCGCACATAAAGTAAATGCAAAATGAATAACCTGTAAACATTGCATTGAACTACTGCTACTACCAGTCTGTGGGAACCCCAAATTATTTTTGCCTGTTGCAGAGGTGGCGTCATTTTGCTGAAGCATGAATGCGTCAGTGACTGACGTGACTTGACGCGCCTTGTGATACCGTACAAAAATTGAATGGCAAATCAACAGCCTGCAAATATCGCTTTGAATTACTACTGCATGCGCTAATTACCTTTACGGACTTCATTAGCGGAGCTCCTATTAACGCACTCGGAATGACGAGCCGCGTGCAACGGGCATTAAATAGAAGTAGAGGCTTAGTGAATAGTCTGATATATATGGTTTTGAAGCCGGGAGGCCTGCTTTCGAAACCTAGCTAGTGCAATTATGCAAAATATTGGCTGACGCCATCTATATCATGCAACAGCTATCTGGAACACAGAAACAGAGAGAGAAAGAGAGAGAGAGAAGAAAAGAGAGAGAGATAAGGGGGAGGATATGGGAAGACAGAGGGAGCGGGAACTGATCTTCGTATGTTTTACGGTCTAACAAATTTGTAACAGCCCCTAAAGGGAAAATTCCCTCCCTATGAAGAAATATAAGGGAAAAATCACATTTCCTCGAAAACACTGCAAGTTGCTCACATAAATTTGTTGTTTGGTATCATAATTATTTTCTCTCCCTTTTATCAGAAACCTTTAATCACTTACGCACGTATTGTTTTTGACGATTAAAAATGATCTGAGCAGAAAAGATTTCTTGTCTCGGCATAGAAAAGGCAAATACAAATGGCTTGGGTTAATGGGAACCTTTACGGTAAGTGCTCTTAGCGAATAGAATCAATTAAGAGTGTGTTTATTCTGCTTACAAAGAATTATTCCATTAACATAGAAATGACTTTCTAGATATGTTAAAGTTGTGAGTGCTCTCGTGAGGGGCACTCTGATGTTAACATCGCAAGGGAAATTTATTTAGTATGATCCTTTATCATCGTGTCTACAAAATGTTCTACAAACATTAAAAAAGTTCTGGAGCTAGAGACATCCGAAATTTAACGACACAATTTTATCAATCAGTTTTAATTGGTATCTACATTAATTCTCAAATATATTCTTTGACTATTACTGTCAGTGATTTCAAATGTTAAATACCTCAACATGCTGTCTGCGAGGATGAATTTTCTCTGAGGTGAAATATATCCCTAATATGCGAGTCTCTTTTATCTTTCACTGTTAAGAAGGCTCTTCTGCGTAGGATCTACTCTGTTAGACATACCGGTAAGATGGATTCTCAAACCGGATTCCTAGACTATATTGATTAACTGATGGGAATTTTTAAAATGATGTAATATGGCTCTGCGATCGTCTTAAAGTATGAATTCTACATCCTATCAATATAATACCTGTCTCTCTACTAAATTTTCGCGGCTATGAATGATTCACTGTAAAGGATATATTGTCTGACAAATAAAATATAAATTGCTGAGATGTTGCCTCTTATTATTTTAATTGAATATAGTTGTCGGTGATTCCAACGGTGATAAGTTCAGCAGTCTTCCTGAAGCGTTAATTATAAATACTATAACGAATACTTCGTCAGGCGTAAGAGATCTACAAGCATGCGAATTATTTTTTTTGAAGCTGAATACCTTGACTAATTTCCTCATGCTTTAAGGATCTACTGACAGGCAGATGATGTGACTTGGCCCAGATGTCGTCAGAGAGCATGAAGTCTACGTCCAATGACGCGAGTCTCCCACCTTTACATGTTTGAGGATAATAGTCTGGTATCGACATGTACCATGTGTACAAGATCATGAAGATTAATACCTTGATATAGGATATGATATGGCACACTAAAATCAACCAAGAGTATAAATTCTAAATCCTCAGCTAATTCTTCAGGTGTAGGAGTTCTTCAAGAATATTTCTCAAGCTAAATACCTGAATACCTGGACTAAATAGATTGTTCATGTTATGAGGATTTTCCATCTAGCGGAGACTTCAGACTTCATATCTAAGCCCGTTGGAGAACATGAATTCTACACCCCATAACGCGAGTCTCTCGGCCAATTCTTCAGGCTTCGAGGATGTAGTGTATGAGATCTAGTAGATTAATTCTCACCCCGAATTTATTGACTACCTGAAGGAGATTTTAAAGCCTACAAACTTGGCATTTTACGAGAGAACATGAATTCGACATCCTATAATACGAGTCTCTCGTCCAATTCTTCAGGCTTCGAGGATTTAGAATCTGTTTGCGACTTCACTAATCAAGATCTGTCCAGAGTGGTTTTGAATGCCATCGCAATAGTTCCACCCTCCTTGACTCTCATTATCATCCTAATCCACAAGAAGCTACGGAAGCAGCACAACATCATACCTTTCAATATCATTCTTTGTGATTTCTTCATCGTTGCCCTAGGCTTGTACTTAAATGCGGGTTCAGCGTCAGCGGTAAGGAAACGGACCTTAATCATTAAAGGGACTTGGTAACATTGTTCAGATGAGAGAAAATAGTGCTTAGTCAGTGACTTCAATGCTAAATGTACAATTAAAGATTATCTGAAAGTTTGAGTGAAAACAGACCATTATTGATGATAAAAATTGGGAAAACTGATCTGATCGACTCCGTAATTCTCCAAACTATATTACTACAATTTAATTACATTTTAGGTGAGGGTAAATCGTCACAAAGCAATGAATTGGCTCTATATACCATTCCAGACAAGTGTTGAAAGGTTTTTTAAAGCCTGTCTTATGTCTTATTTTCATGGAAAAACGGTTGGGAAAATTCAAATAAGGTTGGGAGAATTTACTGTTAGGGGGTGTGCACAGTGACGCCTTCAAAGAAAAACCTTATTATCTTCGTGGTTTGAAAAATTGTTCAGGATTGTTTGCATGTTAGAGGGTCAGTACAGTAAAAGGGATATAGTAATTAACATTTCATACAAAAATTACGCATTTTTTTCATCAACCTTCAACAATGTTACCGAGTCACTTTAAAGCGTTTAATAAAGATACATGTTATGTATACACACACACACATATATATATATATATATGTATATACACACACACACAGACACCCACACACACGCACACACGCACATGTGTATGATGGTTTTTGTTTTGTTTGTGTGTGTGTAAGTGTGATGTAGAGAAAGGGCCATACTTGACTAGCAAACCTGACTAGCAAATGCACTTGTCAGTGATATGTTTTCATTATCCTTTAAATGATTTAACTTTATAATTAAATGTTCATATTTCAAAATCATGTTTCATTATGACGATACAGGATGTGTCAGTAAAACAATTCTAATAGACGGTGCAGTACTTTTAAGTTGCTGACGATTACATTCCTGTTGCATTTTGCTGAGACACACTGTACATGAAATACTCTTATCTGTACTGTGAGCACTGGAGAAGGTTTTATCTTCGATCAATCTTACATGAATTTTTCAATAACAGGAGACCGGCCCTTCTACAAGTTCGTGCAGACGATAATTCTACCAATCGACTTCACCTCTTTCATAAACATCTTCCTCGCCGCCATCTACCAGTTCATCAACATCTGCGTGGACCCCTTCGGCGCCCGCCACATCATCACCACACCCCGCATCATCGGCGTCTGCATCCTAACCTGGCTACTCCCATTAATCCTAATTGGGCCGTTCAGTTGGAGAGGCCTTGATCTAAAGTCTTTTTTGATCATTCTTGGAGTTGAGTTTGGAGCTCTCTTATTCACAGGCCTCTGCTATGTCTTCATCTACAGAGCAATTTCTACAGGTCCTCCAGGTGTAACTTTTTCGGAGGTAAGAAAACGCGAAAACGAGACAGTTTTCTCACCATTTCACTTGTGTATCTAACAACACTGGTCCCTCGATCTGTCTATTTTCTTGGGACTCTCCTATACTTATATCATGGCTTTCTTTGCAGCGTTGGTATTATGGCAGGTGTAGCATACTCGGGAGCTGTGTTCTAAATAGTCTGGTGTACTGGTGGCGCCAAAAGAGTTTAGATCGTTGATAACACAGTGTCGACAAAATAAAGTTGATTTACAATAATTGGTGCCCTGACATATGGAAGTTACTGGTGGATCGAAGGTGGTGGTGATGGTGGTGATGGTGGTGGTGGGGGGGGGGAGGGGTGGCACCTGCTGATCCTAACTTTAAGACTAAACACAACTTGAGTCGAAATTCTGTACAGTTTTTTCTCCAGATACACTGGAATGTTGAGGCTGATAATTACCGTCTCAGATATGTTATGATAATTTTTTGTTGATTTTTGTGAGGAACAGAACGCATTGGTGTCATGAATGTGTTATATATTCCAATTTTATTATATTCATACGTAAACTTGAACATCAACGTATATGAATTACAATGGAGACACAGTATTGATCCTTGAGGGACACCAAAAGACAGAGTTGATATTAGAATCTAAGGCACTCTGTACAGTGAAATTACGTTTTTCTCAGAGCTACAAGAGCCGAATCCGTGCTAACCATTTTGGAATTTGATGAATCGGCTCACATGAATAGAGATATTAATTTTATTACTGTCTTTATATAAGAAACATAATTTATTTATAATCTAAAATAACATTTTCAATAAAAAAGAACTATAGGTTTTTACCGCCCAACTTCGTGAACTTAGCATCCGAATTAACGTTACGTTACGTACATTCGATTTCATGAGAAATTGAATGACTATGTAGAGTAACATTCAAAAAGCTAATTGCGTCGTTCAATTTGATTTAATAGCATGCGATTTCTCACTTTTGTCACGGAGACGTGCAAAACGAGCATTCAATTTAGAAAAGCGTGCAACGAGCATTCAAATTCGCGCAGGACAGCCGGTGGTATGTATTCGAGCATTCAATTTCGTGAATAGGCATACATATGTCATATTTGTGCATTGCTTTTTATTTGATGTTAATTTGTCACTTAATATACTTCTGTTTGAATAATTCATGCAAAGTTTACTTGTAGGAATGACATGTGTATTCGTTAGTAGATATATCTTATTACACAGTTAAGTGTCCCCAGAGAAGGTGCACAATTTGTGATTTCTCTTCTAAGCACAAGCTATATATACACAGATCCTACATTATGTCAACTCATGTGCAGTACATGAAAATCTCCAATGACGACAGACGTCGTTTTTTTGAAGCATTCAAAGCAAACGGCCAAGATTATCTAGAACTGGCAGATAATCTAGGGATAAAGCGGTCTTCAGCGCGATCCATAATACCCCCTATCTGGACATCGGTAAAGTTAAGCTTTAATAGACATGGACATGATGGAAACAAAATACTATGATAAATAGATGTAAAAAGATGTCAAATGAAAGATTTATCAAAACAAACCATTTAAAAAATAACCTAATTAATTACGAAAAATATAGGATATGTATAAAAAGAAATATCAACAAAAATAAAGAATGTGGAAAGAGAGGGAAAACATAAAATGCAATATAAGTATATCAGAAAAATAAGATGACTGTTTAATGTGAAATCATGTCAGAAAAAAGCATGAGGAAAAAGAATAAATAAATAAACATGAAAACTGAATATATAATATCCGAATAAACATCGAGCGTCATTCTATAAATACGAGGTTTTGTTTTAATTTGAAATACCCAATTGCGAAAGAGATTGCCCTTAGGCGAAAATGAAACCGCAATTCGCCAAAGAATTCTCACCCCACTCAACATTGGCGAAATTGAATGACGCTTACGCATTTCCAAATTGACTGAACCCCGGCCAGCTCTAATTCGAATGTGCATATTTAGAAAATTCGGTGTCTCGAAACAAAATTGAATGCAAAAGGTTTAAAAATGAACCAAGGGAGCAACGAGTGGAGAAAAATTGCTCGAACATGAATGCACGTTAATGAAATTGATTGCTGCTTTTTCGAATTCGGCCGGGAAAACCTATATTATATATTTTTTAATTTAACAAATCATGCAATTATACTTAAACGTATGATTGATATAGTTGTCCGATCATACATCCACAGCGCACTTACGTCACGATCTCCAGTATGGCCATATAGTATGGCGGCAGCCCGATTCCGGTAGGATCGTGATGATATGACCTTTTAAGAGTCGTTTTATCAAAAAATCTTGAATAAGATCTGGGATTCTTGTAGTGATTTCAAATGATTGAAATCATATTTTTCAAATGCACAACTATAATCTTTTTACTTTTGTTCTCCTTTAACCTCCTTTAACTCTGTGTTATAGTGTATATAATATATCTTTCTGTCTCCAAACATAGACAAATAGAAATGAGCGATTAGAAGTCTCCTTAGAGGCCTAGGTTCATCGCTTAGACTAACAATAGTTTAGATTTCGTACCTTGTGTTATTAATTTGTTATTCATGCGCAAATTTAAAGCTTAATCATGAATGAGCGAATCGTCATATGAGACTGAAGAATGATCGAAATATAGATGTATTGTTAAACTTGGTTAACCTGATTCATTCTTATATAGAAAATTTATAGATGTTTTCAAACGATTTAGATTCGCATGATGAATGCTCTTGTCACACTCCCACTGAATTTAATTTAAATATATGAAACGATAATTTAAACCCTAGTGTTTTATATTTCAATGCCCGTAGTCTCTCTATAAACTTATTTTGGATACACTTTCACTTAAATTCTCTGTTATTGCTATATCAGAAACTTAGATTTGTGGTACCCCTATTGTTCCTTTTTATTTACATAGTTATACTTTTATACATTCAGATAGAGTAATTGGTAGAGAAGGTGCATTGTGCTGCATTATTTGTAAAAGAAGATATTATTTGTACTGTTCGCAATGATTTATTTGATTCTTATGATGATTCCATTTGTGAATATTTATTTGTAGATCTTATGTTTGGACTGACCTGTAATATACAATGGGTGTTATTTATAGAAACCCTAACTCTGTTAGTGAGAATTTGTTACAGTTTTATAATGATGCAATTGGTACTTTTTCGCACGGATATGTTGTTATAGCCGGTGATTTTAATATAGATCTACTTCAATTTAATAATCCTAAAGAGATTAATTTTGACGCTAGTAAATTTGTAAATATAAACTCCTCTTTTGGGCTTCATAATTTATATACAATCCCCACTCGTATTACAGGTATTGGTGTTACATTAATTGATAATATATATGTTTCATCTTTATTCAGCGTAATAAACAAAGAAGTATAAACATTTGAACCCAGGTCCATGACAGAACTGCAGGTATACAAGACAAATACAACATGTACAATATAGGAAACATATAAAGCAAATGAAGAGAATAGCTAACAAAATAATAGAAAGAAAAATACAAAGTTGAGATTCCTCAACGGTAATAAGCAATCCGATTCTAATAATGCATATATATATATATATACACACACACATATACACATACATATACATACATATATATATATATATACACATATATACGCATAAACACATATATATATACATACACATACACACACACCCACACACACACACACATACATACATATTCATATACCAGTTGAAAAAGTAGAAATGTAACCAGAAATAAGTGCATTATGTTTGATTTTGCAACATTATAATAGTTTCTCTGGCATATATGTTATTACTATGATTGTGATACTAATAGTTTGTTATACGAATGTGGGTCATGATTATTACATCTATATTTTCCTTATTCGGGTTAGTTAAATACTCTAACATTAATAACGCGTCCCGATCTAATGTTCGTGAAATCACCAAGGAATCTGTGAATGCATTGAGAAGGGAGATAAATAATATAGATTGGTCATTTTTGTATATGTATCACAATGCAGAACAAATGTATAATGTATTTATTATCTTGTTAAGTAGATTATATGATAGATATTTACCTCTTGTACCTAATAAATCTGAAAGAACTAATAAACGTAAGCCATGGGTAACTGAATATTTATAAAGGAGTATTAAGAAGAAAATAAATTGTATAAATATTTTATTCGTAATAGATCTCATAGAAATGACTATACGTTTAAATCATACCGAAATTAAGTAAATAATTTATGAAAGAAAGCAAAGAAACGTTATTTTTGTGCTTGATATGGGGGAAATGAAAAGTAATGTTGAGTGTACATGGACATTTTTAAATACTTTATTGAACAAAAGAATGCCCTCATTTTTTATTATTTTATTTCTTGTTGTTTGACTTTGCCTGATAATTTTGCTCGAATTGATTCGTTGTCCAATACTGATTATTTGTGTGATTCAGTATCTGAAACATTATTTTGTAATCCTATGACTGAAAATGAGTTGTTGGAAGTTTGTAAATCATAACAAAAACACTAATTTGCGTGGATATGATAATGTAAGTTGTAAAGTATTTAAACGGATAATTTATTCAATAGCTAAGCCTTTGGTATATTTTTTGGATAATTGTTTATCAAGTGGTATTTTTCCTAGTAGATTAAAGATTGCAAAAATTAACCGTGTCCATATAAAAGATGATTGTCATTTTATTCAAAAATTATCGATCGTTATCTTTGTTACCTTGTATATCCAAACTATATGAAATATGTGTTATAATCGTTTATATAATTTTCTTTCTAAAAATGATGTTCTTTCTGATTGTTAATTTAGTTTTAGGAAGACAAAAAATTCTACAACCCATGCTTGAATTGATATCACAGGATAAAATAACTTTAGCAATTGAAAATAATAATTTTTGTATTGGAATATTTATGGATTTATCGAAAGTTTCGATATTGTTGATCATTTAATTCTTTTGTAAAAATTGTATTTTTATGGAATAGGTGGGATCCCATTTCAATTACTTAAATATTATTTACACAATTTATCGTCTCCAATAGACTATGTTTAAAAATTCTACATCCGATTTCTCTTTTATGACATGTGGAGTCCCCCAAGGGTCTATCCTAGGTCCCCTGTTGTTCTCAATATATATTAATGATCTAGTTAAATCCTCTGAAATTGGAATATGTTATGTACGCCGATGACACAACTCTTATGTTTACTCAATCTGATAAAAGTATTGTTGAAAGTAATGTTAATGAAAAAGTGAATAACGTGGCTAAGTTGTTTAAAGCTAATAGATAGATGCTTAATCTGAGCAAAACCAACTATTGTATATTTCATGATAAAAACCATACTGTTTCAAATTTGTTTAATAATTGATTTTAACCAGCGCAGAGGAGTTAAAATAGTTTATTGACAGCTACCAGGGACAAAGTTTTATTTATGGGTGGGAGCCAGGGAGGAGGCTATTAATTGATGATGTAATAAACCTTGGACAGGGAAGAAACCAGTCGCCGTAATGTAAACATGCGGTCAGCCCTCAACTTTCCTCCCTTTCCTCTCCCCAAAGCGGAATCATCTTGGACAATAATACCTCATTCAGTCCATGGTATTTCGAAGTCGTCACACTCAACAAATTTTCGCTCTTCTTTCGTGGCTGTTTTTCCTCAATATTCGCCCGCTTTAGCAGTCAGTGGCGTCAAGCTAATGTTTTAACGTGACATCAGCGGATAACTAACAATTTGTGCTTCTGACTTTAGTTTGAGCTCCTGACTGACAATTTTTCCTAAGTTTCACGATCGAGAACTTCAAGTTGTATTTCAAGATGCCTAAAGCGACAAAGAAAGCAAGTCAGAGGGTGAATACAGCGAGAGCTGCGACGAAGACGCTTAGGTCGACTACAAGGGCCAAACCAAGAAAGGGGAGGGCGTCGAAGGCTACGACCCTGGCCCGATCCCCTCCGCCTGCTGCCAGTACCAACACCGGCATTAACGAGGCGCTGCCTATCCCTGTCCTGATACAGGAGCCCACGATCCAACGGGATGACGATCCTGGGAGACAAGACGGAGTACTCGATAACGGTGAGTCATGGCCAGTAATGGCAATCGATGATATTGATCCATATACCTTACAGCCTAGGCCCATGTTTTCCGATGAAGCGCTGGTTTCACCTGCGCCAGTCATACCGTCCACAGTGGGTCCAGCTAATATTAATAATACACTAGGGACAGATTTCCCGTCCCTGGACAGCCACAGTATTTGGCAGGTGTTGGTGATGATCTCGGCTCAGCTATTGCCGTGACCATCAAAGAAAAAATTTGGCGGGGGGAATATGTGGATATAGGCTCACTTATCAAACCATCTGTTACGTCCGATCCTTCTATCGATGAGGGTTAACACTTACATTTTCCCCTGCGAGCGCTAATTTTCAGCTGCGGGCGCCAAATCGCAGCGTAGCAATTAAAGGCATACATCAATGGACTAGTGCCATGTTAATTTTTGTGTCGGTCTATGCCGAACGACATGCGCTACGAGTACGGGAGCTATTGAAATATATTAGCACTGTTCGCACTGCCGCTAGCTGCGGCTATAATTGGACCAACTACGATGTTCAATTCCGCCTGCGGCAAGCGCGGCAGCCGGAGCGTTCATGGGCCGTAGTGGACGCAGAGCTGTGGCTAATGGTCGCCACTGCCTATGCGCGGCCGGACATGGATAATTTTCGTCCCTTCAGCGGGAGGCAAGCTCAATTTCGGGGAGCGCAACGGCCAAGACAGCAACTATCAGGCCCCGCCGCGACGGGCGCTCAGCATACAATCGGGGCGGATACGGAAGCGCAATCGCGAGTCCACGGGCTCAAGTGTGCTACGCATTCAACGCCTCCGGCCGGTGCGGCAGGGGGCCGCGCTGCAGATATGCGCACAAATGCGATAGATGCGGAAATACGTCCCATGGCTCCTTTGCCTGCAACCGCCCCCAAATTGCAGCTACCCAACCGAGCTCTAGCCCCAACCCCAATTAAGCTAAAGCCCATGCTACCCTTTCTTCATTCTTACACCAATCAGTCTGACGCCAAACGGCTAATTTCAGGATTTACGTACGGCTTTTCTTTGAGTTTTAAAGGCACCCGTGTACAAATGAATTGTAAGAATCTCAAGTCTGCGATTCTTCATCATCAAATCCTTATGCAAAAGATAGAAAAGGAGGTGTTACTTGGCAGAATTGTGGGCCCCTTTAATTCAATTCCATTTCTGAATTTTCGTTGTTCCCCCATTGGGGTTGTTCCAAAACGAACACCAGGCGAATTTCGGTTAATACAGCACTTATCCTCTCCTCGCGGCTCCTCTGTAAATGATAGCATAGATAAGGATGAATGCAACGTTTCTTACACTAGTTTCGACGAAGCAGTGAACATGATTCTCGACCTTGGTCATAATTCTTTTATGGGGAAAGCTGATATCAAGTCTGCCTTTAGATTACTACCCGTTCATCCTAATGACTTTGATTTGCTCGGTATGTGCATAGATGGCAAATTTTATTATGATAGGTGCATGCCTATGGGTTGCTCGATTTCGTGTGCAATGTTTGAGCGCTTTAGTTCCTTTCTCGAGGATTGTTGTCGGCGCAGAGCTGTTACTGAACAAGTGCTGCATTACTTAGATGATTTCTTTTTTGCCGCTTCCTCCTTCGAGGAATGCCAGCGCATCATGCTTTGCTTCCAACATATGTGCCAGGATTTCGGTGTCCCCTTAGCTGTGGAGAAACCGAAGGCCCTACGAGAGTAATTACATATTTGGGTCTAGAGATTGATACAATGTTATGTCAGGTAAAAGTTCCAGCTGATAAATTAGAAGCGCTATGTTGCATGATTCGCAGCTTTTCCACGCGGGCCAAGCTAACGCTGCGCCAGATACAGTCTTTAATTGGGTCACTCAATTTTGTATGTAAGGCAGTTGGCCCAGGTAGGGCCTTTCTGAGGCGGCTGATAGACATGACTAGAGGGGTAAGCCGGCCCCACCATCACATAAGGCTTACCAGTGGGGCTAAGGCTGACCTGGCAGCTTGGGAAACATTCTTAGCGCATTTTAATGGGACTGTGATGTTTGCTGACAATGTTTGGCGCGATAATACTTGCCTTCAATTCTATACCGACGCAGCGGCAAGCATTGGGCTAGGCATTTATTTCGAAGGATCCTGGGCACAAGCTAGGTGGCCGGACTACGTAAGGGATGCTAATTTCTCCATTGCCTTTTTAGAGCTGCTTCCCATAGTCGTAGGCGTTCACTTATGGGGAGATCGGTTAAGTGGGAAGAGAGTAACTTTCTGGTCTGATAATCAATCGGTGGTGGCCGTCATTAACAAGCAAACGTCTAGTTGCAAGGTAATCATGAGGCTCATTCGGCACTTTGTAGTACTATGTTTAAAGTGGAACATTTGGTTCAAGGCGAGGTACGTTCCAGGCCATACCAATGAAATTGCCGATTCTCTGTCCCGCTTTCAGATGACCCGTTTTCGACGCCTGGCCCCCAATGCCGAACGACAAGGGACCCCCATTCCTACCCCTCTCTGGAGCAGCTTAGTCGGGAGCGTGCCGTCTTGTTGAGCTCTTCTAGAGCCCACAACACTATGCGCACTTATCACACGGCATGGCAAGCTTTTCAAAAGTTTCGTAGTAATTATAATTGCAATGCCTCAAATCCACCAACCATCGAGCAGATTGCCCTTTTCATTTCTTACATGAGCCTGTCTAAATATTCCGCAAACACTATCTCTACATATATTTCAGCTCTGTCATTCCATGAGCGCAGTCATAATAGAGAAGATATAACCCAAACTTTTCCAATAAGGCGATTAGTTGAAGGCTGCCGTAGGCGTCATGCTCGCCAAGACGTGCGCTGTCCCATTACCATACCCTTATTACATAAATTAATCGCAACACTGCCATTGGTATGCCAAACGTCCTATCATACTAAACTATTCACTGCAGCCTTTTTATTAGCGTTCTTCGGGTTTTTACGCATTGGTGAATTCACTTCCCAGGGTAGCTCCATCCCTATGTTGGAGGCGGACGTAGTGGTTCGGGAATCCTCAGCGCAAAGTTAGTGTTAGAATTCGGTCTTCCAAAACAGATCAGCGGGGTAAAGGGTGCGTCATTGTGCTTCCAGAAAGTAGGTCATTGTGCCCAGTTAAAGCAATTGTTGGGTATCTGGAAGCCCGTCCCCAATCCGTCCCGACTCCCGTTATTGCCCAGGGGTTTGCATTTTTAGGCAATTTGATGGTTCTCCTTTAACCCGGCAAGCTTTCAACAGGGTGCTAGATAGGAGTATTTCGTTCTTAGGTTTACCAGCTCACTATTACACGGCCCATTCCTTCCGAATAGGAGCTGCTACGTCCGCTGCCATGGCAGGGTTTTCAGACTCCCACATTCAGAAAATGGGGAGATGGATATCTGGGGCATACCAGGGTTATATCAGGCTACCGTCAGGTGAAGTTTGAGAGACCTCGGTTGGTTATAATTTAGGATCGTCGTTATTTTCTTTTAATTTTTGTTATGTTTTAATTATACTGCTATGTTGATCAGACCAAACCCAGTTCATAATGTATTAGTAACTAAGTTTTTGATTTCACTGAATTGGGGGTGGAAGAAACAAACACCCCCTATCATTTTTGCTTAATAGCACATGTATGCCTATATATTAGTCACTCGTCTTAATGTTCGGGTAGTCTATGGAGGAGGTGCTTTAAACAATTACATAAATCGTAAAACACATTTTGTTTTTGGTAATGCTATAATGTTATGTAGAACATGTTACCGTCTGCGGGTTCCCCCCTTTTCTCCATTAATTTGAATCTACAGATTCTACAAATTTATGGAGCCAGCTAAGGGATTCTACATCCATACCAGGCACCATCTGGGTCTTCATTTCTTGGGGATTCCATTGTGCATGCGGCCGCCTTGCTGTGAGAGAAAAGGGCGACGCAAACCTCAACCTGCCACTTCGGCTAATTTGGAAAGGTAAACAGGGGCTCCGTCTAGCCTCTATCAGAAGCTGCTCGAAAGCTTTAAACAATAAACACTCTGTAAGCAAGTCGACTCCTGTTGGTATTCATGTCGGCACTAATGACGTGGGAGTGATTCCTAAGAAACAGATACTGCTTTATAGCGAACTGCCTTCAGTACGTCACAGCAGCTGTAGGTCATGTAAAGGTCATCTGGTCCGATGTCTTCCCTCGGGTCAAGTATGGTAATTACCCACCGGACAGACAGAACATACCCGACAGAAACCACAGGGCTGGTAACAAGTATGCGCGGTCATAATTCGCCGAATTGGAGGACTCGCTGTATCAGGCCCACAAATAACTGTCAACAAATCGGAGCTTTACCTCCGACAAGTGTACTTCATTTCGTACATTTACAAGGTGCCTTCTTGGGAATTCGGACGTTCAATTCCTTCCTTACTGGTCTTCGTTTAACCCCCTTAGCTAATAATAATAATGATTAAGTATTATTTCGCTTATCTAGCGTATAACGTCGCTTTATCAGGAGTCTAAGCGCTCTACATTGAAGTGACTCAGTAACTTTGTTGAAGGTTGATAAAAATAAAAAATAAACTGCGTAAATTTCGTAAGAAATGTTACATATTATATTCATTCTACCGAACTAACCCTTTAGCATGCAAAACATGTTGAAACAAATGTCAGCCAAGTTATGTTCAGATCTGTATTGATCTAAATGATTATACGAATTGTTGTCTGTTGCGATTCATAATAATTTCGCAAATATGCAAAGGATGAGCATTTTCATACCATCTGACAGCGGTGTGGCGGCGATCCATGTCTGAGCAGCCACGTCTCGTGTGGCAGAAAATTATTGAAATTTTGACCGCCAAACCGCGGAATTATCTTTGATTTGCACATGTCGAATATACCAGTTTGCAAGAGAACAGTCTTCGAGCCGATGATGGGAAATGCTAAGGCAATTATTATTGTTTACACCCCGATAACACTTTGTTTGTAGGCTGAGGATGACCAATAAGGCCTTTAGTTATCCTCAGTTTTAGGCAAGAAAGTGTTTATTTGAACGCTACGTGTCTCAGGCCAGAGAACTGCGTTGATTAGTTTTTATTTAAATACGCTACGTGTCTCAGGCCAGAGAACTGCGTCGATTAGTTTTTATTTAAATACGCTACGTGTCTTAGGCCAGAGAACTGCGTCGATTAGTTTTTATTTAAATACGCTACGTGTCTCAGGCCAGAGAACTGCGTTGAACGCTATGTGTCTCAGGCCAGAGAACTGCGTTGATTGGTTTCCATGACGTTATCATGATGAATTGCAAATCCCGGCCGGGTCCCTACTCCCTAGGCTAATTTAGACTGTTTACTCTCTGTTAATGATGGTACGTTACCGTTTGTATTTTTCTGATAATGTTGTTCATTGTGAAGTTAACAGACTATTTTCATTCGAATTATTGGTTATACCACAGGTCTAATGACGATTGGAAGTTTCTATATTACAAGTAATAAATACCATGGCCAATTGCAAAACAAGTTGTCAATCACTACGAACATATCGTACCTGAAATACCCTTGGAAAACTCGTTGAAAATGGTTGACTTTCTAGGTAATTTCCCGTGAATTCAGGGTTACAAAGTCGTGAAAACCTCGTGGAATGTAGTTGAAAAAGTCCTACCATCAGATGTGGGAGGAGTTTGGTTGCTAAGAACAGTCATAAAAGAAATTTCAAGACATTTTCAACCATCATTAATACAGTTTTCACTTTTACGATCGCCATTACCTGTCAAGTCGTTAACCCATCAAAGGGTTGAAACATGGTTGAAAATGAGATGAAAACTACCTGTATTTGTGTTATTGCCCGTTCGCCCTTGGAGCGCTGGCCCGATAGGCAAACCGTAAATAGTCGTTAGGCAGCGTAGTTGAAGGGGCTTCCACACTAAAATAAACTTCAGCAGCATAGTTTGGTACATAGGTAGAATACAGTGAATGCTGCACATCACAATGTAGTAAATAGTCATTTTGTGAATAGATAATATTAATATAGGTTCTTATGTTGTACGTTTCACTGACGATATGATCGGGTGAAAAACAGTTGAGGTCCTGTAGACTTTAAAAAAAGTATTTATTAATTTATTTTCAGGGGATATGATCCCCAATTTCGATGACATTTCGTTAGAAGAAGCTCTTAGCAGGGTAAAAAATACTACGGTAGCTCTTTAAAAAAAACATGTGGTCAAAACGGCTACCGTAAAAAAAAATATAATCGGTAGCTATTTCAGGACTCACACTGAGAAGATATTTTTGCAACATTTTTGTTAAACATTACCAGCAGTCATTGCCGGTGGCGGTAGTTGCCAGTATACAATAATACAACCTACTAAGGCGAGGGTAGTCATTCGACGGGGAAGGGGGGAGGGGGGCTGGTCAAGCATCATTTCGGGAGTGCCTCCCTAATTGCGCAGATAATATGGAAATGTTTGCTCATCCACATTTAAAAAAATCTACATACAAAGTTGAATTAAAACAATAAATAAACAAATCAATCATGAATTGAAAAGTTTTGTGGATTATTCCAGATGATCAGAAACGAGTAAGAGACAACAAGGGAACGAGAGGAATATTTGAAGAAAATGGGCAAAAAGGAGAAAAATGAGGAAGAATAAGAATAACTGACTTTCAAGCCCCAAAATAAGATCAATGAAAAATATATTCTTTATATAAAGTTGTTGAAAAGGGTTTTGTAATTGTATGCACATTATTTTCAATTATGTGATTGTTCAATATAAATATTACCCTAATGAGGTTTGAGGGAAGGAAAAAAGCAAAAAGAATTAAAGAAGGGCATTTTTTTTAAATGAAGACAATGAATAAGGAAATGAAAATAATTAAAGGAAGTGACGTTATGAAGGAGAAAAGTCCCTTGTTTTTTTCATTGTTATTATTATTATTATTATTATTATTATTATTATTACATACTAATTATAAGATTATTAGGCCTATTATTATTCTTCTTTTTTTAAAGGAAAATTTAAACAATGGAGGGAGTCAAATGGAAGCAGACAAAAAAGAGCATCGCAGAGGAACGAAAATAAGAAAAATAGGGCCATATCTTGACGGTTAGAAAAATTGATAGAAATGCTTAGGTGAAAAGAGGAAAAAATAAGAAGATAAAAATGCGAAGAAATTTAAAGGAAAACTGAGCAGAAGGTATAGAGCTTGTCATTATTTTTTTCAGGCAGTCAAAATGAAGTTGTTTAGCCAAGCGTTTGGTAATTTGGAAACTCCTATGAGAAAATTTGAATTGTTGACAGACCATCGCGTATCACACTCCCCACGATCGGGAGGTCCACAGCGCAGGCAAGGCTCTTCGACGACGAGCTGCTTTGCCCACAAATACTGCAAACGAGAGGAAACACTAGAATGTGCCGACAATTTTGGTAGCCTCTTTTTGACACACAAAAAAGACCGTCAATAATTATTACAAATCAACTTTTACCATGGGATTTAAATGTAGTAGCCCTCATTTGCACGCCCTCCAGAATTTCGATGAAATTCCATGGATAAACTCTGAGGCGTGATGATAACCCTCTCCAGAATTTTAGAGCAAATGGACCAGTAGTTTTGAAATGAAAGGTGAAAAGATTTCTTTATTTTCTTTGAAGTGAACAATTCTTGGCTCGTGAAGGGTTAGTAATTAAACTTCAAAGAAAATAAAAGAAATCTAGTCATTTCTCATTAGAAAACTACTGGTCCGTTTGCTCTAAAATTATCATGCCTAAGAGCTTCTACCCATGGAAATTCTTTGAAGTTGAGGTGGGTGCGCAAAATGAGGGCTACTACCTTTAATGATAGTTTCGGTATCGCACGAAGACCGAAAATCATTGTTCTATTTGTATTCCACATAGAATGAACTGATACAGGGTGCTATACAAGAATGTTTCATTGTGACGACGTACGGACAAGTAATATCTGCCCCAAACTCGAAATCTCGGCAGTTTCCATCGAGAACGTAAACCTTCACAAGCTGAAGATTTCGGGTGCGACGCGCACATATGCCGCAATTTTAATACAATTATGATCCACCTCGTAGCATTATATCAAGATAGTGTTCGTCAAATATGTCGATGTCATGATTGTTTGTAAATGTTTCCAAATGTTTATTAGTTTATTGGGAATCGATTAAGTTTGTTCTTTGAGCGCGAATGTGTGAAAAAAATGAGGACACAGAAAACCACAAGAGCGATTTTTAAATATTTTCCTCTTTTTTCGCTCCCGTTATTTGGTTTACGGTAGCGATTCTGTCGACTTGAGGAGCGAATCGCTCGTCGCTCCCGTGTATTTTATTTTTACCCTGGCAGTTAGGCATGATAACCCTCTTCAGAGCAAACGAATCAGTAATTTGGAAAAGAGCAGGTAATAGATTTTTATTTTTTTTAAAGTTTGATTAGTAATCCGCATCGACAAAATTGTTCACTCTATTCACTTCTCATTTCAAAATTACTGGTCCAATATTGCTCTAAATTATTAAGAGGGTCTAAGAGATGTCTAAGAAGGCTACTACCTTTAAAGTTACTGGATAGTTTGGGAAATTCTGGAGGTGATGTCGGCCTCCATGATTCTGTTAAATCGGGAGGATAAAGTATATTGTGGTTGAAGTTCAACCTCCCTGGTCGAATGATCATCAATATTTACTGAACACCATAATTCGGTAAATCTGTGCCTGATTTTCCGCGGTATGTCGTTTCTAGTTTCTAGCTGGAGAGACCGGGGCTGAGACAATTCATCAGTGATTCACCTTCTCGAGAAAAACAAGGTAGTGATTGCACGAGTTAAAGGTAATAGCCCTCATTTGCACACCCTCCCAAATTTCGATGAAATTCTAGTGCGTAGGAGCTCTTAGCCATGATAATAAACGGACCAGTAGTTTTCAAATGATGAATGAATAGATTCCTTTTGTTTTCTTTGAATTGAACATATTTATGGTTCGTGGAGGATTCGTTATCAAACTACCTTTAAAGGTACTATGTCCCATTTGCAGGCCCAAAAATGAAAAGGTTAAATTCCAACGGCATTTGAAAGATAATACTAATTTAGAACTTCCCTAAAAAGGGGCTTGAAAATGTCTTTAAGTGGGAAAATAACGACTATTAGTTGTCGAATCGACTTAAGTGCTACCAAGACAGTAAGTAATAGTCTAATTTTCAGACCATTGTACCGAATGGTCATACGTTTTGTGCTGCGCAAAGATTCAATCAGTTTAATTTTGGCCATTACAAGAAGTGGGTTATTGATGTAGACAAATGCTCATGTACTCTTTACAGCTTATTATATGTATGTTATTACCAAAGAAGAAAAAGGCCAGTCAGTCACTCAATAGTGTCTGACAGTGAAGTCTAGCAAGTAAACGGGTTTCCTTGCATAATTTGAATATTAGGACACTGCTAACGTTTAAATTTCACAGATAGGACATACATGACATATTCATAATTCCTGCAAAGTTCTACAGAATTTGATGTTGGCTGCAAAAGGGACAAAGTATCTTTAAAGCGTCCCCAAAATTTGATGGCAAAATTTAACCTACCGGTAACTTGTTTAATGTAATAAAAGAGGATGTCATTTAACACACGCTTCTGCAAGGATTTAAAGAAAAAATGTGTTTGAAAACGTATACAAAATGTGGGTTTTCTGCCATCAATGCTCGTCTTCAAAAACATTTGTTGTTAAAATAATTGCAGAAGTGTGTGTTGAATGACACTCTCTTTCACATCATTAAACAATTTAAGGAAATTTTGCCATTACCTTTTTGGCAAAAATTGGGCTCCCAGCACTTAAAATTTCACACACAATTTCTTTTACACGAGTTTGAAGAAAATCAAAGCTCATTGCAACTAGCTGAGATGACACTAATTTGTAATTAGCATGATTGTTGAAGGGCGGCCCATCCTACTACTTACAATATTCCTAAGCTACTGATATCATTCACGCCTATCGATGGCAAGAAAATACGCCTGAACCATCACAATTTATCCGATGCCATAAACATTTACCGCGATCAGCATGAACAGGTAGATTCGTTTTGAGCTTTCGACAACTCGATCTGTAAATTTAACAAGTCACAAACAAATTAACCAGCTAGGATTTTAATCTGCATCTACTGTTTTTAGGGCAGCGACACTACCATCAGGCTATCACTGGTTGTCAATTTGTTGTTGTGGCTAAACCCACTTGGATCATAATTATTATAATATAATATATTGAGAATTCACTTTTGCAGTCGGCTACCTCGGCTACGCCAAACATTAGCAACCTACTCCAGTAAAAACATTGGGCTGAGACATATGACCCTCAGTACCAGCTCCCACCTGCAATAATATTATACTGAACAATAACTAGGTCAACCTGGGTCTGGCCTTTATTAGAGTCGTCATGTGCACAAGAGTTTGTTCATATTCCGAATTTGGATGTAAAAAGAATAAGGTATGTACATGTCACAGTTGACCTAAACTAATTTTCCTGGTGAATAGATTACAACCTGGAGAAAAAAGAAGAAAAAATGATAAAACATGTGAAGAGCTAAATAAAGAATGTCAAGAACCTATCAAAGCCTCTCTAGAGTGTTGGGAACCAAAAATTCGCCAAAAATTTGATGACAAAATGTCGCTTAAATTTTATGATGATGTGAACGAGGATGTCATTTAACACACGATATTGTAAAGATTCTCAAAAGTAATTGTGTTTGCAGACGGATATTACGGGAAGAATACAAAATTTAGGTTTTGTGTTGTACTCAGAAAACCCATATTTTGTATTCTTTCATCAATAATTGTCTTCACACACATTTGCTTTGAAAATCCGTGCAGAAGAGACTGTTAAATTGTATCCTTTTTCACATGATTATTTCACGTTATTATACAAGTTAAGTGAAATTGTGCCATCAAATATTTGGGGCTCTCAACACTTTTACAGAGGCTTTAAAGGTATAGACCAGTTTTGGAAACGCCCCTCTCTCAAAAAAATGAAATGGAAGCTCTCATTACCAATCATGTGAAAGAATATGTTTTGACTAATACGTGATGATACAAATTTTGCCGGGAAAGTCGGGAAACCGCCTACGAATTGATATATTTGGTAAATTATTATATCTATTGGGACCAAATAGATATCGCGCACGTGGTCGCGTAGTCCCATATACATCTTTCTGTGTACAGTGCTTGTAACTTTACCAAGACTGGGCCAAATTTCTTATCATTTTGATGATTCCAGAACCTTGCAGTACACACCAATACTTATATGCTAGATGATCAACCTTTTCTGATCGATTCCACAACGTTTCTTTCACGATGCAATCGCATGACCAGAACTGGTCTTTCTCTTTAAGCTTAAAAGTTAACGCCCATCTAATTTGTTGGATGCCCCCAAAAAAAATGATTGAAAACATCACTTAGAATGTACAATAGTGCCAAAGATGATTATGTCGAGGCTCGTTACTAGTCAAACTTCAAAGAAATCAACTGTTATTCACTTCTCATTTCGAAACTACTGGTCCATCTGTTCTAAAATCATACGAGGGATTATCACGCCACCAATCTTCTCTACCCATGGAATTTCATCGGACTCGGGGAGCGTGTGCAAATGAGGCTACTACATTAAATATACTCTTTTGCAAGGATTTAAAAAAATTTGTTTGAAGGGAATCTTGCTGAAAAAATACTTTTTCTGCGTACAAAACAAAACCCAAATTATGTACTTTTGTCTTTATTATTCGTCTTCAAACACGTTTGTTTTGAAATTCCTTTCAAATGTGTATGTTAAATGACATCCTCTTACACATCAATCAACAGTTTAGGAGATATTTTGCCATCATATATTTGGTACTCCCAGCAAAAGGTTTTGGGAGCCAAAGAACTTTGGTGGGGAAAATTCACTTAAAGTGTATAATGACGTGAAAGTGGATGCTACATAACACTCATCTCTTCACGCATTTTCAAAATAATTGTGTAACAAGACTAATATTGATGACAGAATACTAAATTTGAATATACAGCGTACAGCACAAAATGAGAATGTTGTATTCTTTCATCAATATTCATCTTCAAAC
Source organism: Mesocentrotus franciscanus (assembly GCA_037976565.1). NCBI lineage: Eukaryota > Metazoa > Echinodermata > Echinoidea > Camarodonta > Strongylocentrotidae > Mesocentrotus > Mesocentrotus franciscanus. The sequence goes on along the minus strand of CP137677.1, from coordinate 23,452,472 downwards.
AACTAAATTACATTGTTAAATCCTTCCAGAAGCGTGTGTCTAATGACACCTTCTTCCACGTCGACATAATACTATTCAAATGATATTTTTGACCATAAAATATTTGGGGCTCCCATCACTTTAAAGGTGCTTAACGTCAACGTGTATGTCAGGATTTCTTGTTGAGATCGAGCTACATAACGACCAGGAGTCATGAGACATTTTTCGGAACCCAGTCATTCATGGAAACCATTTTGGTCGACGTCGAGCAGCTGTTTTCAAGTTATTTTCATTTTTCTCGTCGAGGGTCGGGGAGTGGGGGAAGAATCATACCTTCATGCATATTATATAATTTAACCTGATCAGTGTGAGCAGCATAATGCATTGGGGAAAAAAATCTTCTTAGACAGACTGTTGTTATACTTGGACAGGTGCTCACTTTCAAGGAATTTCAAAACAAATGTGTTTGAAAACAAATAGTAATGAAAGAATACACAATTTTAATATTCTGATGCTCCGGTATTCAAATTTCGTTTTCTATCATTAATATTTTTCTAACCCGTTTGTTTTGAAAATACTCACAGATATGATATCCTCTTTCCTGTCATCAAATAACATATGTAGATATTGCCATCATTTTTTCAAAGAGGCATTAGGCTAATGCGACCATGATTTTGTAAGCCTCCGTAAAAATGTATAGGAAAGTTAAAATGTCTTGATTTGGTCATATATTCGTGATTAAAGGGGGTGTTGAGTTCTGGGAAGGGTCGGGGACGTGTCCGAAAGTGTCAGGAAAATGATGAAACGATTAAAGAGATTAAACACAAACAAAATCGATAGGTTATGGACTGAATAGACAATTGAGAATTTTAAAAACAGATTAGATTATTGTAGATGAACATGAATTCGTGCCAAACACAACTCACCGAGACAAACTTAGGCTGTGGTGATGGTGTTCCTCCGTCGAATGGGCATGATCTGAAGAGTAACCTTAATTATGCGTATACATATGTCGCGACATTTGTATCACCTTATTCCATATCCTTGGTTGTGTTCATCCTTTATCAAAACATGTATCCATTATTCCACCGTTTCCCATTAATAGCGGCTGATAGCTACAAAACATAACACAGAATGACCTGAGAAACGACGTGAATAGGATAGGGCGCGCCTTTTCCACAGAAACCGCGCGAAACATTTTGGAAACCATTCAGGAATGAAGATGTGAGAAAATAAGTGATTGATTTATTATGTTTGCAGCTACATAGGTGGTTTGACCTATTTGACCAAGAGGATCGTAGTTGTGTGACAAAACACAATTTTGTCAAAGCAAACGACTGACACTATAGGTATGGAGCTATGTCCATAGCTCCATGCCTATAATATATATAGGGGTCTTTATAGGTCTTTTTGTATAAATTCTTGCATGTACTTACATTATAATGTGTGATACAGTTAAATGCATTTTAATTATACCATAGAGCATGTATATGTGTATAATACATAGGACATGCCTTAATACATAGACTAACGCACATTCCACAGAAGGGGGAAATGAGCCATAAACTACGCTGGTCAAGCAGTGGAGGCATGGTCATCCCTTTAGACCATTCACTCTCGCTGAGATAAGATTATGTTATATTGCATAGACTTTGTAGACTTACGAGATGCAGTAGGTTAAGAAATGTGGTATGCGGCGAGGATAAGACCTTGCGTCGTGTAATTTATGTTGCCTGACCGAAGCAAATCGAACATGTTCCCTGCATGTGGACGTGATATACTTCTTGTATGTGGATTTATAATTTCCAAAAACGTAAGCTGTAGTTGCGTTTACGAAGTAATCGTCTTGATGTGCATACTTCTAATGCCATCTCTTTCATACACATATCAATATTACATCTCTTCACTAAGTTCACTTATATATTCTTTCCTACTCGCATAAAATGAAAACATCTGTATATTTTGGCCTTGGTTGCCTGTTATTGTAAAAAGTAATAATTATGTAATTAGAATGCATATAGTGAATTGCATTTTGCCATCAAAAATGTTGTATTGTTAATTAAATGTGTTGGTGACCCAACTTTCTAGATAGGATTCCATCCATAATTATATGACAGACGTCATCCGACAACATTAATGTGATAGGTCTACTAGCCTAAGTGATGAGATTCGTAAATTTAATGTGTATAAACAAAATGACATAAATGTTAATAACGTTTAGAGAAGGTTTAATTAATATTTAATTAATCCGAATTCATATATTTCAGGCTTGACATATGTCAAAATTTGTGACAATAACAAGTAGTATGTGCAAGAAACTCTGATTTACGATAATGTAATAATACTAATAATTTTAGTTGCATAATGAATGAAGAGAAGCAAATGACTAGATTTGATCTGTATTATGATATTTAAGATTTCTTTTACTTCATTTCCCTTCTATATTTCATTCATTCTTCCTTTCTTTGATCCTTTTTCTATTTGTTTTATGGATTTGAGTACTCATCTATCCATTTGTTTATGTAAGGTTATTCCAGCAATAATCGCACATGGTTATATTTTGGGGCCTATCACAGAAACAAACAAAATAATGTTGTTTGCTTTGCATTTCAATACAGATGAGGTATATAGTACAGCCTTCACATTTCTTCAGGACACAGAAATAGATAGAATGTGTATCAATTTAGTGAGCAACCTATTCAAGATTAATTTTAAATACCCTCACCTCTTTCTTTGGCCTTGTTTATTGTCTTTGTTTGTTGTTGATTTTTTTTCTTTCATTTCATATCTTTATCTCTTCCAACTTTTGCATGAATTTTTTTCCATTTCACTTTTATTCAGTTTGCCTCTTTTCTCCACCTACCGTTATGGAAATAAGTCGGGTATACCGGCCTACGTATATATTATTGTTCGAAATTTCGGGTTTATATCATTTCCACCTTCAGGTTATTCACCAATAAACCATTTTCAAGCTCGGAAAATGCAAAATATCATCTATCTTATCTAATCTAGTCACTAATCTATATAGTTTGACAATTCTCAGCTGGCCAACAGAGGGCGATCTCCCTTCAGTTGCCCCCAGGAGCGGCGCCACAGGGGGGCAGGGGGCGGCCGCCCCCTATCATTTTCAAAAAAAGGAAGAGGAAGAGAAGGAAAAAGAGGAAAAGGAGAAGGAAAAGGAAAGGAAAAGAAGGAGAAGAAAAGAAAAGGAAGGGGAAGAGAAGGAGGAAGAGAACTATAAAATGTAAATATGTATGACGTAAGGGAGGGCGGGGGAGAGGGAAAGAAAAAAATTAAGATAGAGAAAATAAAGAAAAGGAGAGAAAAAAGCAGGCCGAATCAGGCGATCAGCTTATTAGCAGTTATTATATAGGCCTACTGAGTGACTGAACACAGTCCTTTGCCCGCCGATGTCATTGAGAACTCATTTAGTGAACTTCGATTACTGAAAACGTACTTGAGATCAACAATGACCCCCAAAACGTTTGTCTTCACTTCTGGTCATCAATTTAAACAGAGATAGTGATATAGATATAAACAAAGTGATTGACGCATTTGCCCCCAAAACATCCCCGTAATTTGGAGTTCCTTTTGACAGAAGAAAATCAAAAGAAGTGCATGTTCGTGATGCTGTAATTAGCATTTCAGGTAAACCAGCCTACATTTGATTTGAGCTTGTTCTTGTTAATTGAACTTAAGACTTTTCTTTTTAATTTGGCAAAAAGTATGTCACAAATCGAGCCATTATGCATCAATTAAAAAAATCTTCAACTTCTGAGAGGGCACATCCCTGCGTCGTGCAAGCGCGACGATGGCGCTGGCGATTCGCCCCAAGGCGCGTAGCCAGGGGGCGATGGGGCGCTCGCCCCCAAACATGCAACGCCTGCCCCCAAAAAAAAAAAAAGAGAGAGAGAGAGAGAGAAAAAAAGGAAGAGGACGTAAGAAGAAAAAGGAGCAGACAAAGAAACATTTTTGAAAATTCAGAAGAGGATTAAAAGTCGAGAACGGTGCAACAAATCGTCTTCTTTCTCTAATAATTTAATGAAACCTCAAAGCTTTCGCGCGCGGGAGGTGGAAAACTGAATTCATACAAGGATTAAGAGTCGAGAACTGTACAACTATTTGGACTTCTTTCTCTAATAGTTTAATGAAACGTCAAAGCTGCCGCGCTTAGCGCGGAGGAAACTCCCCTTCCTGCACCCACCCCTAGGAGCGCGCTTCGCGTGCTCACCACCGCCCCCCTAAAATAAAATCCTAGCTACGCACCTGTTCGCCCCCCTAACAAAATAACCTGGCGCCGCCCCTGGTTGCCCCTATCTCTCAATGCGTTGGATTCAGTAACTGTTCTAATCCTATTTGTAAGCACAATTATAACAAATAGAATAAATAAAGATGTATATTTGACACATCAATACTTATAAACAGTGAAAATACTAACTAAAAATTAAAAAGAGTAAAATAGAAAGGTCATGGACTCGTTTTGAAATAAACCTACGTCCGTTCAATTTCTGTAGAATCGTGATGAGAAAGCAAACAAAATGTTATTATAACCCACAACATGTATGAGTTTAAGCATATCAAAGTGAATGTCATAGTCACTTCATATGAAATGGCATCTTTCCAACCATATTATATAATTTTTTTTCTATTCAGGGAAAGGAAAATTACCCCCACCAAAACACTGATTTGAAGAAGAACAAAAATATGTTGTTGGACACAATTTAAAAGATGAGCGAAATAGGCCTACATTACCACGGCATTTTAGTAAAGGTGATACGGATAACATATAATATAGCTTAGTGAATAAGTTTGGAGTGTTTGATATTATGATTTTAAAGCCCCTCTAAAGTGTTGGGAACCCAAAATTTGTCAAAAATTTGATAGCAAAATTTCATTAAAATTGTTTAATGATGTGAAAGATAATGTCAATTCTACAGAGATTTTCAAAACAAATGTGATCGACACAATTTAGGTTTTCTGTTGTACGCAGAAAACCCAAATTTTGTACCCTTGCAGAATCATAGCAAGGCAAATATTTAATTTGAGATAGTCGAAACACGAGTTATACAGGAATGGAAAGTCATAATTAAATTTCACTCAAAAATATCAAAGTCATTCTAAAATGTCTCAGGCCTTGTGTAGGCCCTAAGCTGGATTTCTAGGGAACCTCTGCTCATGAGTGCATGAAGTGGTCCCCCGGAGTTTGGGGGAGAATGCAACCCAGTTTTTGTATCAAAATTTGTACTTTTACAATGTCAAATTCGCTTTTATTGTACTCACTAATATTGTACAGTCTATTTCTATCTGTAATATATATATAAAGCATATACAATAAATTTCACTCAAAAATATCAAAGTCATTCTAAAATGTCTCAGGCCTTGTGTAGGCCCTAAGCTGGATTTCTAGGGAACCTCTGCTCATGAGTGCATGGAGTGGTCCCCGGAGTTTGGGGAGAATGCAACCCAGTTTTTGTATCAACATTTGTACTTTTACAATGTCAAATTCGCTTTTATTGTACTCACTAATATTGTACAGTCTATTTCTATCTGTAATATATATATAAAGCATATACAATAAATTTCACTCAAAAATATCAAAGTCATTCTAAAATGTCTCAGGCCTTGTGTAGGCCCTAAGCTGGATTTCTAGGGAACCTCTGCTCATGAGTGCATGGAGTGGTCCCCGGAGTTTGGGGAGAATGCAACCCAGTTTTTGTATCAAAATTTGTACTTTTACAATGTCAAATTCGCTTTTATTGTACTCACTAATATTGTACAGTCTATTTCTATCTGTAATATATATATAAAGCATATACAATAAATTTCACTCAAAAATATCAAAGTCATTCTAAAATGTCTCAGGCCTTGTGTAGGCCCTAAGCTGGATTTCTAGGGAACCTCTGCTCATGAGTGCATGGAGTGGTCCCCGGAGTTTGGGGAGAATGCAACCCAGTTTTTGTATCAACATTTGTACTTTTACAATGTCAAATTCGCTTTTATTGTCTCACTAATATTGTACAGTCTATTTCTATCTGTAATATATATATAAAGCATATACAATAAATTTCACTCAAAAATATCAAAGTCATTCTAAAATGTCTCAGGCCTTGTGTAGGCCCTAAGCTGGATTTCTAGGGGAACCTCTGCTCATGATCGAGTGCATGGAGTGGTCCCCCGGAGTTTGGGGGAGAATGCAACCCAGTTTTTGTATCGAAATTTGTACTTTTACAAAATCAAATTCGCTTTTTATTGCTCTCACTAATATTGTACAGTCTATTTCTATCTGTAATATATATATAAAGCATATACAATAAATTTCACTCAAAAATATCAAAGTCATTCTAAAATGTTTCAGGGCTTGTGTAGGCCCTAATCTGGATCTCTTCAGGATCCTGTGAGCGCTCCCCATGAGTTTTGGGAGAACGCCACGCAGATTTTGTATCGACCCTGCTGGTAACATTAAGATTATAATTTGATGTTTTTCATTCCAGATTTGCTTTCCCATGATATGATGAAATTCGTTATTTACATCATTCGGACATCAATTGAAAAGCCACTTTGGGAATACTTCAACAAATGCCGTATCAAAAGTTTACCATCGCCATGAAAATGAGTTTGTCTTGCAAACCTTTCATGAAAGAGAGCCTTTGATGCCTTTATAACAAACTACTTTTAATTGATAAGCCCTAATCCTATCGTGCTGAAATTTAATGATCTGAATCCTGATAAGTATTAAAACATTACTGTAACATTTTCATAAAATTAAACATTGTTATTATATTTTTTTATTGATTCATTTTATTTTTGCTACGCCCTCTATGATTAATTTACTCTTCTAACCATGTATTTTTTTTGTCAAAAGACCATATAATTTGTTTTAATTTAGTTTTAAAGTCAACGTGTCTTATCTGCTCCGTCTTATATTCCATTTATTAGTATAGGTAACTCCAGCGAGACAGAATAGACATCCAATCCTCATAATTTTTTTAATGGATTTACTCTTTAATTTTAAAAGATTTTATATTGATGTATAGTTTATTTTGCGGAAAGTTTTCCCCTAAAGTGCAAACACTAAAATTATCTGTTTTGAAAACCTATGATATAATGTATTGGGGCAGGGCTCCCCGCTCAGTGTCTTGTGATACTTGTTGATTTCACTCTCCTTAATGGCTCATCTTTGAATTTTCTTTTGTAACTATGCGGGTATTATTTATTATTTGTCAGTGCTTTCATGGACCCTAAACAAGCGCGTAGCTAGGATTTTTATTTTAGGGGGTCGAATCACTTACAGAGCGCAATGCGCGCTCCTATAGGGGTGCGGGGAAGTTTTCCCCTCCGCGCGAAGCGCTGAAGCTTTGACGTTTCATTAAATTATTAGAGAAACTGAAGACGATTGGTTGTACCGTTCTCTACTCTTAATCCTTGTCTGAATTTTCAAAAATAATGTTTGATTCATTGTTATGCCGTGGCGTAATGAGCAAAAACTTTTTTTTTGGGGGCAGAAAAAATTCGCATCACCATCCGACTCTTACATGTTACATGCCTGCAGGCCCCGCGGAACGCTTTTCAAAGTGGGAGGGGAGGGGCTAAAGTATTTACGATCAGGTAGAGTGGAGCGTAAATTGGCTTGGGGTCCAGGGGCATTACGGTCAGATGAGCATTAAAGCTAGGGATTAAGGCATTTAATAACGGTCGGATGAGCATCCAGGGGCCCGCCTTAGGGCCCTTGGTGGGGTCCAGGGTGCAGCACGGGGTGATACAAGATTTCGATTTTTTTTGGGGCGCTGGGCTGGGCTGGTGGCTATAGAATTCAAAGCTCATTTCACAACTACATTTTTAAATAAAGGATAATATATGATGCATATCTGTTGTTTCTTTATTAATATTTTTATCACAGTCTTTGTCATGTGTCTTTGTCTTCTTCCTACGTCCTCTTACTTTTTCTCTTTTCTCTCTCTCTCTCTCTCTTTGGCCGGCGTTTTGTCGCCCCCCTGGCCCTAACACCGTCCATCTGGATAGGGGGCGAAAAACTGAGCGTGACAGACGGTACAAGCAATGTGTGCAGGCATTGAGATAATGACATAATACAAATATTAATAAACAACAACATTTAAAGCATCAAATATCTTTCTCTGGTGTGAAATGGTCACTTATCATGATAATTAAAGTTTTGGGCAAGAGAAGTTTAATCTTTGATCTTCGATCAAAGCATTGGAAATATAAAACGATACTGATTATGTTCATGATATCAAATTCCAAAAAGTACGTTGCAGAACAAGCCATCAGAAAGCATAAAGTCTGCAAAATTGTATTTGAAGTCATTTGTATATATACAACTGAAAAACAAATACAAGTACCTACAAAAGCGTGACGGAAGGGATACAATTTTGTTTTACCTTTGACCTGCTATGAAATGTTATATATTTGTGCATTTACATAGACAAGACAGATATTATGGACTACACATGTCTTTTACCATAAATATGTTGTTTAATTTATGGCTTTAAAGGGAATTTGGAGTAAAAATATCGAGAAATTATAGACGAAACAATTTCATAGAATTAGTCACATTTATATAGTTTTTCAACAGATTTGAAATTGGCGATTCTTAACTTGATATAATGTCTGCGCCTTTCGTCTCACAAAAAGAAGAAGAGCTTTTGTCAGTAATCTACCCATCTTTTCTAACCTTGTACTGATACTTACTAAAAATAAGTATAATTTGTAATAATTATTGCTTTGCTGGGGCAAAAATTTAAAGAATATTTGACCAGAGAAAACAAGAGGGGGGACACGTGTAAATTTGTGTAGTGAAGTATACAGGTACTTTGATTTTGCCAGCGGGGTGGGGGACCCTCTCAGA